>OZ021685.1:712517-1305510 GCA_963978505.1 Listrodromus nycthemerus
AGTTCTCATGAACTTTCATGAGAACTCGCCTTTAGTAAAGTCGGCAAAATTTTTTTGGGCGAGTTCTCATGAACTTTCATGAGAACTCGCCTTTAGTAAAGTCGGCAAAAATTTTTTTGGGCGAGTTCTCATGAACTTTCATGAGAACTCGCCTTTAGTAAAGTCGGCAAAAATTTTTTGGGCGAGTTCTCATGAACTTTCATGAGAACTCGCCTTTAGTAAAGTCGGCAAAAATTTTTTGGGCGAGTTCTCATGAACTTTCATGAGAACTCGCCTTTAGTAAAGTCGGCAAAATTTTTTTGGGCGAGTTCTCATGAACTTTCATGAGAACTCGCCTTTAGTAAAGTCGGCAAAAATTTTTTGGGCGAGTTCTCATGAACTTTCATGAGAACTCGCCTTTAGTAAAGTCGGCAAAATTTTTTTGGGCGAGTTCTCATGAACTTTCATGAGAACTCGCCTTTAGTAAAGTCGGCAAAATTTTTTTGGGCGAGTTCTCATGAACTTTCATGAGAACTCGCCTTTAGTAGAGTCGGCAAAATTTTTTTGGGCGAGTTCTCATGAACTTTCATGAGAACTCGCCTTTAGTAATTTTTGCCGACTTTACTAAAGGCGAGTTCTCATGAAAGTTCATGAGAACTCGCCCAAAAAAATTTTGCCGACTTTACTAAAGGCGAGTTCTCATGAAAGTTCATGAGAACTCGCCCAAAAAAATTTTGCCGACTTTACTAAAGGCGAGTTCTCATGAAAGTTCATGAGAACTCGCCCAAAAAATTTTTGCCGACTTTACTAAAGGCGAGTTCTCATGAAAGTTCATGAGAACTCGCCCAAAAAAATTTTGCCGACTTTACTAAAGGCGAGTTCTCATGAAAGTTCATGAGAACTCGCCCAAAAAATTTTTGCCGACTTTACTAAAGGCGAGTTCTCATGAAAGTTCATGAGAACTCGCCCAAAAAATTTTTGCCGACTTTACTAAAGGCGAGTTCTCATGAAAGTTCATGAGAACTCGCCCAAAAAATTTTTTCCGACTTTACTAAAGGCGAGTTCTCATGAAAGTTCATGAGAACTCGCCCAAAGAAAATTTTCGAACGAAAATTAACATGTGCTTGAGTTGTAACGGTACAAGAACGGATTAAGTCCCTCCGATAGAATTATAGTTGGATTTTCGGCGACAATTTTGGAATTTGACGAAAAAAAAAAAATTGTCATAGATGGGACTTGAACCCTTGATCGCTGAATCCGAAGGCTGACGTCACAGAAGAAACGCGCCTTATCTCGCTCGGCCAACGAAGACTTTGTAAATGATATGATGAAAAGATATTTGAAGTTTATACTAGTAATTAATAATTTACCTGAATTTAAAATTTATGAAAACTTCCGCAAAAAAATTTCTTGAACTCTACGAAGGGCGAGTTTTCATGAAAGTTCATGAGAACACGCCAAAAAAAATGTTCGAATTCTACTAAGGGGGAGTTTTCATGAATTAAACGAAACGTGTGGTTGGCAGGCGCCTTAGACCACTCGGCCAACGAATACTTTGTTATAAGTAGTCTAAAAAAGAAGTTTAATGTGTTGACCAGTAATTCATAATTTTTCTTACGGCTAGCTCAATTAACTAGCCCAAATAATGTTTAATTTTTTGGGCTAGTTTTTATGAATTTTAAATTCATAAAAACGAGCCCAAATTCGAAAAAAATGTTGCCTGGAAAGTTTGACCAGGAAAAAGAATAATAGAAGTTACTCACTTAGTTAAACAATAAAAATGCTTTCCTCTACCGAATTGCCATTTATTTTAACCTATTTTAACATAACCCATATTTGCGATAATTGACTATTTTTTTTATTTCGATTTTTTAAACATAATTATATTTATAACTAAGTTCCCACAACTTGATTTTATTTTTTCAATAATTTTCTCTTTTTTTTGTGAACAATGAGTTTTCCAAAACTTTCTCATTATTTTTTCATCATGAACTTTATTAAAACATCGGTGTGAGATCTGGTACATCATTACAATGTTAAAAGACCTATTTTCAATCTCGCGTTATAAACAAAACGGTGTACCCTAGGTGGCTGAAATTTTTAAACAATACGTATTTAATGTATTTATACCGATCCTAGGAATCTTAAATTGATCTTATTTGCCTCAATTCCTATACCTCCTTAAACCGATAATTTAGACGACGTAAGTTGCCAAAGTGAATTTTTGCAGATGCAGATATTTTCATGGTCATCGCTTTTTGATAGATGCAATGTGAGAGTATAAAAGTAAAGAAATCATTGGGTTAACTGGCAAAGCATCGCTGTTCCCCTTCTAATCCAATGCTCTTGTGGTTTCACTGTCGGTAGATTCATCGCTATCACGAAATTCGTGGAGTGACCAGTCGTCGACAATACACCACGTCTTTCACTCGTTTTATAAAGCGGGCAGACGTAAGTGTGCCTTTCCGGAACGTCTTCTTTCTTCATTGGCAGCAACCAAATCTTTGAATACAAAAAAATTAAAATAGTATCGAATGAACATTATGTAAGGTTTTTATAATGATTCAGAATGCTTACATGAGGCACATCATCGTACAGTACTTTCGGACGACTCTCGTCTATTATGACTTTCTCCCGGTCAAAACGAGCTCCGTCCAAGTAGAGTCCGTAAATGTAAATCCCATCTTCTGGCGGAGTCTCAATGGAAGTTTTCTTGACCATTATAAAATCATAAACCAACAGATCTATGGGAATGTGATATTTCCTCGCATAATTTTGACGAGCGCCAGTTAAAAATGCCTGAGTGAAGTAAAAACCGGAGAGCCAAAATGTCGGTGGTGGTCCATCATCGAACCATTTCTGTAAATGAAGATAAGGTAATAATACTTTTAGGTGAGAGTTTTTATGAATAAACGTTACGCAGCAAATCAATAACTCGCCTGTAAAAATTTCAGTCGCTGTAGAAAATCGTTTACATAACTTCCCAGAGGCTTCAACGATGGATAAGAGTTCTTCATCCATAGGGACGATGTTCTACCGGTTAAAATAGCGCCTGAGACTTCTTCCAATTCGAGAGACATCACGATAAGTCCTAAAATTTGTTACGGTTATCATTGTCTGTTTTGTCACCGGATCAATTAATTATAATGAGAATATTTAAATAATCACCTCTGATAGCTTTTTGCAGATTAATGAGGCTACTCCGAATGCACTGGAGCAACTTGTTGAATCTTCCCATTTCCTGAACCAACACAGTATTCATACTCTGATTGTACAACGTGGGATATTTATCGAGAGCTTCGTGAAGATCGAAGTCGGGCGGGAGTTTGCTCAGAATATCCACGGCCACTGCAAATACGACAGCGTCGGGTGACATACTGCCGGTCCCAGATTTTGCAGTTTCCTGGCGAGTTAACGAACTTAAATACTGAACGGATCGTTTAATACAGTTACACTCGTCTACCTTAGCTTGCCATAAATCCTGTGCAATGTAACGACGGAACCAAACATTAATAAATATGGAATAACAACGATTGCTAATCGTTTGCACTATAGCTTAATTCTTACCAACCGGTCCTGGCAGCACAGGCATAATGAGACTTATGAAATCGTCATAATATAAAGATGGACTAGATACAAAATTATTTCGAAATAGTTGCAGTTTTAGTCCTTGTAAACCGAAACTACTGTGAATTGTATACTGCTGATCATATATGCCTGATTTTTCTATCCTGTTACATAGAAGACAAATCAAGTTTTTGAACGGATCGAATGGGTTATGCAAGGCATGTAGGAAAACTTGTTCTGATTCCAGAAAACCCAAGAATTTATGAACAGCTCTGAAGAAGTTAATAAATAAACAATATTTTACCTGCGTTGATAAAAGCGACGTAAACAAAAGATCCGTTTCCTGTTGATCTTTAATGATATCAGCGTTTTCATGCATTCCGAACACACTAGGTTCGACGATCAGCGGTAGTCTCTTTGTGTATTCTAGGTAAATATCGTATTCCTTTACAGTCGGGCAGTAATATGCATTGGAACTTTCATCAAACAGGTATGGTTCTTCGCTCAGAGCTTCTCTGTAGGAATAAAAAGAAAAATTAATTAAACATGATGAAGTAGTCGAATACTTCCGGCGAAACTCACTCGCAATAATATTTCGCTAAGATGGTGTTCAGAGTTCGGCGATCCCAGGCGTCGGTTACTCTGCCACCGTAGTTGCATTCACCGGTGAGATACTTCAAGGCCTCGAACGGCACGTCGTCGTATTGATCGAGAAATATCTTCAGCTGAAGAACGCTTATCCGTAAATCGGTCTCGTTGAATTCGTACGGTGTGTTCCAACCGATTGGACCAAACTTTCTTCGTTCCTGGACTATGGCGTGAAAGAAGCAGAGACAGTAGAGAAGTTTCTTGAAGACCTGACCCTGTTTGCAAGACTCGAAGAAATCCGGATCCGAGATAGGATCGCTCAGATATGATCGGACTATGTTTGATCGAAGACCTTTCGGTGGCTCGTTTGTCATCTTAATGCCATTCTGGAGGACGGTAACGGGAAAATGATCTGCCGGGTAACTCGTCAGCCAGAGACGAAAATCCTGATGTATAGTGTCCGGAAGCAAACCCTCGCATATTTTTTCCAATGTGCCCATCCAACTCTTCGCCAGGTGACAATTTTGCAGAATTATCCAGTGACCGTATTTCACACCCTCGTTTATCAGTTTCACCGCTATCGGCCCTTGGCCTGATTCAGATTTATCCAATAACATCTCATAGAATTGTAGAAACTATGCGAGTTGTTAGTGTAGAAGAAAGTGATTACAGTACCTTGCCCGAGAGATAAGGAGAAAAGTCTGTCTGAACCGAAGCCTTGATCAGCGGCAAACTTAAGCAATACCTGAGCCGGATCGGCGCCGGGCGTTAGGATGAATATCAATGGTATGCAGGAATTGGAATCCGCGTATGAGGCGTTCAGATCGAAGGGCGGGGGGTCTACGTATTGGGTGCCCAGTTGAGCTAAAAAATTCGATACATGTTAGATCACATACTGAAACGTAAACTGCCAAGTGATTCGCAGATTGCTTTAGCATTTACATAGTTTTGTGCATAGCCTTCTTTATCACACGCACAAATCCGGATATCAGCGAAATTGTATTTCCCGGCGTTTCGTAATATTATAAGGCCGGCATTAGCAAAAAAAAAATTATGTCTCACACAAATTACGACTCACATCCTACGAGACTCTGCACTGCTGGGATTACTTTGTCTGGTCGAATGCATCGTAGTAGAAGGAGTCTCTGAAACTCGGTGGATTTATTGAACGGTGCGGGAATCGACGCGGTCTGCGGTTCTTTGGCGTCAAAGAACGTTTTCCAAGAGAAAACATTGCTGGTGAAGGCGTCTCGAATTCCCTTTGGGAAAGGTGTTCTTTCTTTAGATATTATTTTCTATCTCATTTACTAGAATCGTTCGGATAACTCACTTCGAAACCAGAAACGTCGTTAAGACGACAAAGTTCATCCCAGAGCTTGGCCGGAAGCCACGAAGCGGGGCACGGAAACGGATTATCGAGACCTACGCCACCCGTCAGTAAAAACATCCACTGGTCAGATGGCACGTTCCCTTGCTTGTCCATCAAGTTTATAACTAGCAACAGGGCGAATAGGAGCTTGTCCTTTTCCAGCAGAGATCTGCATATGTTGACGTATAAGGAGTAGGTGAAATAGTCAGTCAGTTCCTTCAATCGAAGCTCGATACTTTCGGAGGGGCCTGTGTTTGTGATCGCCATTGTATACAGATTGACGAACCAGGCCAGAGAGTACTGATACATCGGGTCTATATTGGCCAGAACAGCTGCAGAATATGAGCAATTATATCTTAAAAATGCAGTTGGCAATTCTAGATTTAAAAAAACTGTCAAGTAATGCGCACATTGCTCCCCCTTTTTATTACAATATTAAAAAAAATAAAAAAACAGCTATCAAGGAGCAAATAATTAAAGAAATAACTGAATTTACCTATCGTGAAGAACAAAACTGTTGAATAAACAGCGATCGGAGTGTATTGGAGTCTTGCCAGGTCTATGGCATTCTCTGTCACTTCCGCGGCCGCTTGCTTTGTCTGAATATCGTTGCTAAGAACCTTCGACGACGTTAGGACGCCAATAGCTTCCTCGTCTTCCAGTATGTTTCCCTTCGATGCCGATAGCACTTCTAAGATCTTTGCTTCCGTTTCCTTTAGCAATCTTTAAGAATTTTTCATCGCCTTCGCACATCGTATTCGTTCCAATGAAGATCGTAAGAAGTTTTAGAATAAAAATATTTTTCTCACTTTTTATTTGCCGCGCCTTGGACGATTAGAGAATTTTTTTCCGATTCGAGATCCGGTCTTTCCTTCGCAACAACTATACCGAGAAGTTGATCCTCCAGGCCACTCGGTGTTATCATGAAGTTCAATAGAGTTACCTTGACGGCAATCTCCGGCAAGTAATGAGGATTCCGTAACTTTGTCGTAATATAGAATCTGCCGAGGCCATTCCAATTGCAAGTTATGAGATTTGTATTCCAATTGTTGAAACTTATGGCGGAAACTATTATACAGTCATAGCATGTACCTAAAGTCCGTGTTGTATTCGACGACGGCGTCCCCGAGTTTGATGCACAATGCGCCGCCCTGTTTGAAAGTTTGTTTCAGCAGGATTGGTTCGAGCATGGCGTCCAGTTCTTCACCGATGTTCTCGAGCAATATCGGTTGTCCGAACTGGACAGCGTTCTCGAGAATCCGAGCATAGTCCGACTGGGTCAGACGAATTACACTCATGTTGTTCTGTTTCTCCAAATTTTTTACCCACTTGTTCGCTTGGCTCTGCGGGTCTATCATCAGCGGCCATCGTCTGGAATTCCTGAAAAATTATTGTTTTGTATTTCAATATCAAAGAAATTTGTATGGTGAAGAAATAAAAAAAAATAGTATAATTACGTGACGATGATGCCGTTGTCGACGGAGAATGAATCGCTCGGCAGCCCGAAAATGGTCCACGCTCTTATGAGAACCGGATCTCCGAGGACATCGCGCAGTTGGAATTCCTGAGTGCAAACGATCTCCAAGCTCGTGCATAGAGCGACCCAATTTTCTATCTGTTTTACGCGATACGGTGATGTAAAGACACCGAGGTAGGCGACGATACCGGAAGCTATGATGACGTCTCCGGTTAGGCGATTGTATCTATAAAAATTAGATCAAGCCAAGAAACCAGTTAAAATCGGAATCAACTGACTTAATAATCAATTGATTTATTACATCCTTTTACCTTTCACCCAATTCTTTAGCACATTGAGACCATCGCGTGTATTCACCGCCCAATCCTCCGATCAGCTCTTCCGCTCGCTTCAATTTTTGCTCGCACTCGGCGACTTTGTCCAGCATAGCTTGATATTCTGCTTTCTTAGCTGCCAATTCAGCCTCGAGGGCTGCCAATTTCGCCTGTCGAACATTGAGAAATTATTCATGAATGAGATAAAATTCTTTGCGGCGAAATCGATTCGCGTAGGGGCTTCATTTATCACCTGGATCTCGGCCAATTGTGCCCGCTTGATTTCCAATTTGGTCATCGCGTCGTTGTAGATGGCCTGGGCCTCTGCCAATGCTTTTTTCTTTGGCGCTATTACTTTTGCGACCTTGTCATACTCAGACATAGCATAAACCCACTTGCAGAGACCCTGACAAGCGGTAGACGATGTCTTTACTTTGTCTGGATCGAAATTTGGATTCGTCAGGTAATCTTTTCGAATTTTGTCTATTATACGCTGCGGTATGTCGTCCTTGTTGTAGTTGAGCAGACTGTCCAGAAACTTTGCGTCACTCAAAATCTTCAACGAAGACTTCCAATAATCTTCTGTCGTCGATCCATCTGGCAGTTGTACCTTTTCCGGTTTCACGTCCTATAAACGAACTTCTGAATCGTTATATGGACTTCTTACCCCGTGACTGTGATTGTGACTAGGAAGGAGTTGGCAATTGTCACCTTTAGTATGCAAATGCTCTCCATAACGAGTTTAACATTAGCTGGTGGATTTTTCATAGCTCTAACGATCGAAATATCAGCCGGAGTCAGAGTATCAAGAGCAGATTGAGCACGAATCAAGATAGGCATTGCCTCAGCGAGATTAGCATCGCACTCGGCTTTAATTTCAGCAGCTGCTGCTGCGACTTCCTGCAATTAATGAACGAAACATGCGTCCGAGAGATTACATTATGCGCTCTGATCTTAAAAAGATTACACAGTTTCGCACCATGGCAGCTTCCTCGTCGACTTTAACGACTTTCTCGATTTCCGCAACTTCTATACTCTCCTTCTCCACTGTAGTCATTATACGTTGAACATCGTGCGCCGCCGTCACTAGCAGAGGCTGTAATTGTTTTAAGGTTTCTTGCATCTCCGCTACTTGCTGCTGGGTAGTGTCCAACCGATCGAGCCCACCCTCGTATCGGGCTTTGGCCAGGAGAATCTCGCTGAAAGCAATCCATACATGAAAATAAAATTTGTCCATCGCACGGGGAAATTATTTGATTGATCAGTAAAAAAAAACGCACCTGCGTTTCTTGCCCAGCAAATCTTTAAAAGTATTGATCATCTCGAGATAGGAGGTCGGTGTTACATAGTTGTGTCTTCCGAGCCTCATTAAAAATTCCACGCTTAGAGCTTCGGTCGAGGTGTGAAAAAATTGACACATGTCGATACCGGCTTTCCTCTCGTGGTCGCTGAGCTCAATATCGCTGAGGAACCTCGTCGCCACCGCGAGAAGAGCGTCCTCAGGCCAAGACTGAAGCCAATCGATCGTGCAACAGTTCACGAGAGCTGGAAACTTTCTCACTCTCGTGCGCAAACCTTCCCCGATCGGAGACATCGCCAGAACTATATGCAATTGATCTCGCGCTATTTGTACGAAGAGATTGAATAGGGCCACGGGACTTCCGTCGGTCTGCATCGATCGTTCTTTTTGACGATCGATCTGTCTCATTCTCTCGCATATCTCGGCTTTCTCCTCGGCATTAAAGATATTTGGCACCTAAAATAAAATTAAGAAAAGTTTAAAATCAAAATTTCCATATCGTTTCGTCATAATATTCCTTAGTGTGTTTCATTTGATTTTTTTTTCTAAAAATCTAAACGCGTTTTCAATAAAAATCTCGAAATTATTTTTTTTGTTGCAAAAACAGAACTTCTATATGGAAGCGAAATCGTGACAATTCCGACGATCTGTCGAGAGATGACACGGCGAAAAGATTATGAATTCACCTCTCCGGAATTTAGCATGTTACTGATGTCCTCCAGGAAGCTTTCTTCCTTGAGTTGCGCGTCGGTAAAGAGAAACGTCGAGTGAAGTTCGGTGGCGGTAGTTTTCTTCAGGATATTCTTCACATCCTCGTGCCACTCGTGCATGCCGTACTGCTTGCTTATTTCTACTTGAAAAAGATCGTATTCGCAAATGTGCGAGGCGAGTCTCGTCAACGACTGTCTGCCCGATCCACCGACTCCAACGAGAAGGGCGTGACTTCTCGGCTGTTTTATTATACGGGATATCTTCGACAAATGCTCGATGGCGAACCTAAAGAGAACGAGATTCATCGGTTTCTTCGTCATGGAATTGTACTCGACGAGATAACCCTCGACGATTGCCCGTAGGCCTTCGAGGTCCGGAATTTCCTGGTACAAACGAACGTCGGCTTTCGGATCAGCGAAGTCACAGAAGACGAGATTCCTGAGTTCGGTTTCGCCGATCTGTAAAAAATAATCCATTTGAAATCAAATTCTCTCTGTGGAAACGCAGCTGTGTCGACAATTGACTCTACCGCAGAATTATTCTGACTCGCCGCCAAGTCGTTGAACAGAGAATCAAAGTCCGCATCCATGTGCTGTTCGACAGTTTTATGTAGCTGTTGAATCAACCAGCTTATGTCATCCTCGTCGATCAGACGATCGCCGAATACTCGAAGTATCTCGTGCACCCAAAGTCTTTTCATGTTTGCCAATGTTGGCATCGATTCAGGCACCGATAGCAATACACCCTGTTTAAGAAAGAAAAAAATACTGTAGTCTGGGAAGTATGAGGTCGATTTTTCAAATGTTTAACATAAATCTTGCACAAGGCTTCCATAATTCATGTAAAAACTGTGACCTGAATAACTCGTGAGAAGTCGCGAAGATTGAAGAGATAGTGTGACTTTGCGGGTGTAGGCAGAAGATTTCGAAGACTCTCCTTGTAAACGTCGAGAGTCGCTAGAACGACTTGATCGATGCAAGGATCAAATTCTTTGCTAAATCCTCTGAAACCAATATACACAAGTATAAGTCGTTTGTGAACGAAACATATGAAAACAATAGCAAAGATAAGAACCTGGTATCGAGATGCCAAAGGACGATTTTACTGAAAATCGTGATCATGACTTCGTCCTCAAACTCCGATATCGAGAGAGTGAAGAAATGTCTCTTGAATCGTTGACTTACATCTTTGCCTCCGCTCACAGGCGGCCCCATGGCGCACATCAGTTGTATCTCTATTAATTTTATAGGAATAATTTCTTTCCTGTCGTACCATTGCCAGTGGTCGAGCAATTGTCTTAACAATTCTATGGGCGGTTGCGCCCCGTAAGTTTCCTTCAGGGGCATCGATACGTCGTCGACGAAGATAACCCAACGTTTGCCGATGGGTGGTCCGAAGACTCCCTTCCGCCTCTTGTCGAGCTTGCTCGTTATTATGTCCTGCGTCTGGTTCGCTGTAGTTTGAGCGGAGAAGTTAATGAAGAGAGGCTTGTAGACAGCCGTGTCATTTTTCTTCAGAAGAAAATCAATTATGTAGACAGATTTTCCTGTTCCGGTTGGGCCCACGAATAGCACTGGCTTTTGGTGCTGAATAAGCAATTGAAAGAGCGTCGTGTACCTCGTGGTCTCGACTGTCGGAACGATTATTTGATTCACCGGTACGTCTCGAGGAATCGGCGGAGCGTTCAGTAACTCGTCAGACCATAACTTCCATTTTCCTTTACCCTGTGTAATGACGAAATTAATTAAATTGATATAAAAAAAATGCTTAACCCATCGCGCATATAATATTCGCGAAGGAACAGAATTGGTTTTTCAATAATATCATTTTGTATTAACATAAAAAAAATATGAAATATCGAAGGCGTTCGAAATTTACCTCTTTGAAAAATCTGTAGTCGAAGACAAGACCGTCCTTCGGCATGACGAAGATATATGGCTTGGTAGGCGGATTTACTGGTTCCGACAGTTGATAGAGTTCGAGCAACGCCAATGGAAATTCCTTCTCCAAAAGTCCCCGGAAAAGTATGCTGAACTTTTCTCTGTCGCCAGCGTGGAGCGTTCCGCCCATGCCCCAGATGCAGGAGAAGAAAAACGAGCCCTACAGTGACATATTGAAATTCAATGCATATTGACGCGTAACATTGAGGCTGTTTTAGTAAATATTTTATGCGAAACCTCGATTTGAGCGCGGAGATCTAATTCGTTTATGGTCGACCCTGAGGCTTGTTCGTGAAACTCATCAATAAAACAATCCATGAGATATGTCACCGACCGCAAAAGATTAGAGTCGGGCATCGGGCAAGTTTCTCTCACACCGCCGCGTCTGAGTAGATGAAAAAGAGGCTTGCAGAATCTTAGAAAGAGCGATTCGTACATGAAGCTCTTTAAGAAATCACCGAGTATGGCTGGTGCAGATTCGACCCATGATTTCAACAGAGGATCCCAACCAAGGGCGCTAGGCTCCATGTAGATCATACCTGCGAATAAGATTGCCCACTTTGCATCGACTGATTAATTTAACGGTTAATAGGAATAAGGCTATTTCTTTTCTTGCAATGAACAAATTCTTGCAGAAATAAATCACCTTAATTTTTACTGTTAATATATGCACAGAATTTTGATTGCGTACCGCAACGCGAGACAGTCGCAGGCGAAGCAGCCTCGAGATCCATCGGTTCAAAAATCAAATTCGTCGTTTTGGCGAGCTGAATTATTTCGCCGCTCATCAGACACAATTTTTTATTGTCATCAAGCACGGTATTCATATTTTCGATCCACACAGCGTCGATCGGACCATCGAAGATTAGCCACTTTCGATTCTCGTTGGTTGAGACCGCAAACGCGCGATAACTCACGGCCAGAACACCGTCGCTCCATTCGTGCGAGGCTGCATCAAATTCACCGTACAATTGACCCATCGTTATGGACTTTGGATTTATTACCGTTATCTCGACTCGGTGCTCGTCCATCAATTTCTGCAATTAATTCGATTGGTTATTTTCTGAAAATTATCCACAGTAGTACAAATAACGGTAGCCTTACTTTCTCCTGGCAAAGCTCTAAGGCGGCGGCTAACATTCTGTAAGCCGAAGTTTTACCACCGAAGGGAAAACCAACGATCATGAAACCGTGCCGGACTATCATCATCTCGTAGATCTGCTGGATCTTCTCAAGGAACGGGGGAACACACTGAATGTTAGCTTTAGCGCAGGCTTCGAAGATGCACTTATTAAGATCGGTATAATCGGGTTCCGGAAGTACGACGTTGGGGAAGAGATCCGAGGCGATTCCCTAGAATTGAAAAGAAAAGTATGTTAGAAAAAATTATATAAGATGTTCATATTTTTTAAAAAGAAACCTACATGAAAGAGTGGCAAATCGTGGCTTAAGAACTTCGGCAAATTGACATCCTTGATGCTGCGAAGCATGAGAATATCTTCGTTTTCAGTTGGATATTTCAGCTTTAGATTGCCGGCGGCTATCAGCACGGACTTCACGGCTCGCATTCCATAATCGTAGTGACTCTGGCTCGACAATTGTTCTGAACATAGTCTGTAGGCCATGACGATTTTCACGGAGAGTGGACGAGCGTTGTAGAATCCGTACGAATAAAGCGTATTTTCCGATATGAGTCCATAGTCAGGTACCTATTCGAGTAGCAGTAACGTGTATTTATTAACAATATATTTCGATTGTATATCCATCGTTTTACTATTTTTTCGATAAGATTAGTACTCCGTTCATCTTCCTACTTGACATTATCATTTCGTTTTTTTTTTCACTCACCATCATCGCTACTGAGCGGAAAAGCGCTTTTAGATTGTCCGGCAGTTCGGACCGTCCAGCGTACCCTGGGTTCATCGTAATAAAAACGGCGCAGGTGGGATCTAAATTGAGGTCAGTACCCTCGAAGACGAGTGTGGATTTGCCCGACTGTATAGCTCGTTGAATCGTGAGAATCTGTTGCGCTACAACGGACAAAACTTCGAGGTCGATACGATTGAATTCGTCGAAGCAGGACCAAGCGCCGGAAGCAGCAAGACCCTGAAAAAAAAAAAAAAAAATTTGTTTCACCATTTGGTTATCGAATCGATCGTTTGTTGAGTTCACTCACTTTAAAGAATTTTCCCAATGCTATGTAATCCAAGCCATCGGAACAGTTAAATACAACGCATTGTTTGGCCACAGCTTTTGCCAAGTCCTTGGTAGTTTCCGTCTTTCCGGTTCCCGCTGGTCCCTCCGGTGCACCGCCGAGATTCAGAGCCAAGGCTCCGAAGAGAGTTCTGTAGCATCGATCGGTCAGTGGTGTAATCACGAGCCGCGACGTGTTACCCAGATACTCATATCCATATTTTAAAGAAGAGTTTATCATCATGGTGACCAAATTACTATCCTATGGAAAAAATACGATTTGTGGAAATGCGGTATTCGCGGCATTTGCGTGCGTATCGAGGTGATCGTCCAATGGATGTGGGTTTTTTTACCATCCAGTAATATCGCATTTGACAGAGCCACTTAAAATCCATATCGCTTGTCACGTTTTGCTCCCAGAGACCCACCAGTACGTCTCTAGCATGAACGTCCAATGTCACCAAGGCTTCTGTTACAAGAGAAGGAAATATCTTCCTCGTCAATTCAACAAACGCTTCGATGAACAAAACCTTACCGAGTGTAGTTCGATTTTGCGTAGACAATTTTCCTCTGACGAGCACGATCGTCGCATTGAGTTCATCGTTACAGAGATCCACGTATTCCTTCAGACCGTCCGGTGCCGTTTGAAGCGACTTGGTGATGTCAGCGGTCCAGTACAATTGACTGATGCACAACACTGTCTGACCAGGCCATTCCAGTACCCACGAACTTCTAGATTTCGTCAGATAAGCCTCTTTAGCTCGGATCACCTAAAAAAATATATATTTATTATTTTGTACTATTAATGTTTTTTAAGTGTTCAATAAACTCACCTGAGCTCTCACACTCTTCTTCATATCAACTTCAAGTTCGACGAGCCACTTCTCAACCTGCCCTCGTGCAGCTATCGTGTCGATCATGTCCTCGAGAGTTATAGCTTCACCTTCCGAAGACATCATCGTCGTCACTTCGAAAATTTCCGTGAACGCGAGCTTCGCAATGCCCTCGAAGCATTTCTTCAAGTGCGGCTGAACCCTCGTCGGATCTTTGGTCTCCGATAAAATTTCAAGAAGCTCATCGTTCGACAGGAAGAAGAAACGCGGGAAAAACAGTCTCTTTTTCTCGAGATAATCGTTCAGACCTTTCTGTATCAGATCCAAGAGGCCGGTGCATTTCTTCAGACGATCGAGCATCTTGTCGATTTCAACGACTGACATCACTCGTGGATCTTGCACCACTGAGTTCATTATGTCGCGCCAGATCTGATTTGTCAAGCATTCATTATAATTACGAAAGTGATTTCTTTATTAGTAGGAAGTGCCTGAAGACGAAACTGACTTTGTCAACGGCACTGAATCTTCGACCCTCCTCGGGCATTTGCTGCTGAATATCCGGCGAGGAGAATATCGGCTCCAAGTACATCCAGGTCGCTTGGACCTTCAGCCAATGATCCATTATCTCCTGCAGTAACTGCAACTTTGCTTCCCATTCTCTAAAATAGTGTACAGGGAACCGTTATTTAGATTCGTTTACCACAGTTTAAATTATTAAAGAAAGTATGGATGTCTTCAATAGACAAAAGTTCGTACAACACAACAGCTAGATTTTAGTACGAATGCAGCTAAAAATTTTCCACTTATTTTTCAAGATCAGATAGAAATTCTTAATGAACTCGAATTCGAGGAGTGTAGTAAAAGATACTATATCATAGAACCTACAGTGTCTCCTTCTCGAAAGGTTTGATGTACAGAGAATTCTTCATCGTCTGAGCTTTCGTCACGTGATCGTCGAGCAGCAATTGTATCTCGTCGACGCTGGCGATAACGTAAGTACCGGTGTCGCGATAAGGATTGACGATAAACGCTATGTCAGTCCAATCGGCGTGCATCTTGAGCAGAGCCTTCTCGAGGTTGCTCTCCTTAGTGGCAGCTTCCGATATCGCATCGAATTTCGGCACGTACTCGTCGAGACCGAAATCAATTATCTGCATCAAAAAATATTTTTAAACAATTGCACAAATTCTTCTAACAGTGTCGATGTCATTTGTTGCAACATTGGGAAAAATACCTTGGCAAGGGTCAGATTCTCGTCAACCTTGATTGGAAAACCGACAATCTCCGACACTTGATTCCAATGACGACTTTTCATTCCAGGATTACCAAGAGTCATTATCAGTGGTATATGCTCTCTAAACTCTTCAATCTGCATTCGGACGGTCTCAGCTAGTTTCTTGATAGCTGGTTCCTGAAAGCTTTTCTCAAGTTTCAGGACCGTGCGATAGGCTGTACCGGAATCGGACTCTATGACTTCCGGGTCGAACGTTCCGATCATAGAACCCATCCAGGTGTCGTGCTGCGTCAAGAAGTCACACGCCGCGTCATAGAATTTCTTATACGGTGCCAACTTGTCGGCTATCTGATAAAGCGGAATTGAATTTGAATTGCCATCGATTCTAATTAATTTATTAATTTCTTGTAATTATGAACCGACAAATAAACGATTGATCAATTTTCATCTGTTCGTCTAACTTGCAAACCTTTTTCCGCAATGGGTACTGCGACAATTGCCAACCAAACATTTGCTCCTCCTCGTTAAATTTGTCGATCGTTTCCATTCCACCTATCAATCGATTTTCCAAGCTAACGGCTTTTTTTTGGTATCGAAAAATTTCATCGACGTTGCCCCAGTGCTGCATCTCGTCGCCCTGTTTTTCCCAGACTGTAAGATCGTGTTGAAATTTCTCGATTCTCACGAGCAGGGCGTCCTGATACTCGCCGGTTTTGCCAGCGATTATCTTGCGGTGCTCGTCGAAGATCGATTGCATACGGTGATACCTTAAAAATTCAATGAATCATTCCAGAACGGTCTCATTGAAACAACTTTTTCCAGACACCGTAAAAAATCTATGTAGTGTTAAGAAATGTTTCTTATTCCTGTGTTGATTCTTACTATGAAAACTCACCATTGAAAAGCAAAATTATTAGTCTTCAACTCGACCGGTGATAGAAGAGTGTAATCGGACAAAAATTGAATATATTTTATCGTCTCCTTCAGACGATTTTCCAGATCGAGAACCATATCGGTCTCAGCTTTCGACACGAAGGCTCGCAGTTTCATAAGTTCCGCGGTGTCCGGAGGGACACTCAGCGCTTTGTCGGCTATCTCTTGATACTCCACGCCAATACTGAAGTATATCGATAATTCAATCATGGGCGATGAAAATTTTGTTGATAAATTACTGATCTCTACCCACGCCCTCGACTTCTGCTGATAGTCCGTTACCATCCTGTTCACGAGTTCTTCCTTCAAATCGTTGGCCACCGAAGCCAAGAAGTCCATGAGATCCTTTCTGTGCACGTCGAAGAGACCGCTGAAGAATGTTTGGTCGTATTCCACGGGAATGTTTTTCGCTAAATCGTCATATTTTGAAATCAACTCGGCGTACTCCTCGAAGCTGTGAGGTGGTTCGGCTCGTAAAAAATCCTCGACGTACGTGACGTCGGTCTCGTTAATGAGCGTTATGTGCTTGTCGAAATCTTGCACCTGCAGTTCTGGTCCGATTCTGTGCTCCTGGATCAATTCTGTTATCCTGTGCTTGTAGCATTCGAGAATTTCTTCGAGTACGATTGGCTGCGAAAAGAAATTTACATTGGGACTGAGGCGAACGATTCGAGGAAATTTGGTCGATCTAAGCAAAATATCTTACGCATTTATAAGGATTTTCTTCTTCTCAAAATGGACTTTGATTTTTTCTGTGACGGTTATTACAATTTTTATCGTGATACCTTTAGGATTTTTTGCATTGAGCTGTGAGATTCGTAGAGCTTTTCCTCGATCCGTGTGTATCCCTTGATAGCGTTGTTGAGCAAACTCAGCAGAGACAATAGGGTGTCCGTGAACACCTTAAACGATGGATCAAAACCGATCGTCTTGTTTCTCACGACGACGTTCAAGTTGAAACTGGAGCTGCGATACTGCATTAAATTAAAACAAAAAAAAATTAAATAGTATTGAGATCACGGTTTTCACATTAATTTTCGAGCTTTCCATACTCACGGCTGACTGACGAAGGGATCCTCTAGACTAGGTCAAAGTTATTTTCATACTCAGAGATTACGACAATTTTAAATAATTTATTATGGAAGAAGGAAACAATATTCGCAGTGCAACTTACACTTATGTCATCGAGGTATTTCATATAGTCGTCCATTGACGTCAAGCAAAAATGCTGCAAGTGACTTTCCATAATTATAGCGAGGCAGTTCCAAAAGCGTGTCATTCTTGGCTCATCGTCTGCCGTTGGCAAAATCCCTTTTTTTTTGCCCTAACAACAAATTTTCAATAAATTCAATTTACATTAAATAAAAAGTCTTTGGATTAAATGAGCCGGTCGGGTGGGAAAGCCTAACCGTAGAAAAAATCTGTAGCAACTTTGGTAGCCAATTTTTGCAGAGAATGTCCCTCGTTCTGCCGACCATTTTCGTGAATATGTATTCGAAGCTCAACAAATCGTACGACTGACTGAAAGACTCCAATTCTTTACGATCGATTTGCCTGATTGACCTGTCTCAAAAAAAAAAGAAAAATGAACTCGGTTGACTCATTTATGAGACTGATAGATTCCTCACCCGAATTCACGGTGCCACAGATCCAAAGCTTTCCGCATGCAGGGGTTGTACAGGATCAGATTTTTCTTCAGTTTTATTCTGACTCTTTTGTATTTGATACCAAACTCCGGTGGAAAATTCTTTATCTCGCAATTCTCCTTCGACATTGTCCTCTGCTCGATGGTAAAATCATTTCAGCAGTATCAATTTTAAAAATTAGTAATGAATAATCAACCATAATAATGAAATAATTGATAATATTAAGCATGATGTATAATTTAGACGTAGCATTATTAATAATAATAATTATACAAAATATATTTTTTCTCACCCCTTCGTTGTTCTCCAGCGTAATCTTTATGGGATCCTGCAGCACGAAATCGACGATAGACTTCTTAATACCGGTCGCATAGTCCTCCTTCGCGTCGAGAATAACTTGTGACAGTGTTCTCTCGAATTTGTTTCTCCATTTGATCGGTATTAAATTGAGAATCTTATCGAGCAGTAGTTTATCCATCGGCGCAACGTGGACGTCGTCGATGCCGTGCAAAATGTAATAATAATATCTTAGCAGATCCTCGTCATCCTGAACGGAGCTGACTAGATCGTTATCGAAAGCAGCGAAATCCTCGTCGTCGTCCTCGTCGTTCCGCGTCATCAGCATCCTGACGAGATTGCGGCGAAACTCCTCGCGTTTCTTCCTCAGCGTCGTGTAGCCATTCATCTTGAAAGCGAGCTCTTTTTCCCGACCGAGTTTGTACGGCGAGGACGTCGAGTGCCTGAGAAGAATCAATCCAATCGCCATTAATGAAACGATATCAGCCGGTCGGAAAATCACGACGGCAACTTACCTCGGTGTTTCTCTCGTTGGAAAATCGGGCACGGCTATGGGCAATGTCGGAGCGTCGCTCGAGATCAGCGGGCGACCGGTTCGATACTCGACGCAAGCCCTGCAAGATCGCAGCTTCCTCTTGGACTCATTCAGAGCTGGATCCATGGATCCGGCTCTGCGCTTCATCGATCGCAGGCACGGCTGGCCTGGGCCACATTTCGGCACCTTGCAAGCGGACTCGTTTCTTTCACACTTCGTCTGGTGACGGCGCGGATCTTGATCGTATTTTGATCCGCAACACTGGTCCATCCCGAAGATGCGCAGACGATTGCACTGAGAGACAATCTAATTGTGCGGATCGGCCGATCTGCCCGTGAAACTTCTATGGAGACATCCAAAGGTTATATCTCTTTGAGGTAACGAAGTTGAATCCACTGCAACTGCTGTGAATTTCGGCGACGATCGCCGACTAAACAATTCGATGAATTAATATCGAGGGAATAATGAAGAAAAAAAAATAAATTGGGTTACCATAGTGACGTTGCGTGGGTTGCCAGGTAGCTTCGAGGGAGAGGTTTCGAGGGTTTGACTGGCTCGGTGACGCATCGATTTCCACCTAGGGGGTTGGAGAGAGTGAAAAAAAATGTGTGGTTTTTTTGATTATTATTTTCTTTCATTGTACATCGACTCATTTATTAACCGATCAATATACCCAGACATCGATCTATACACAGTTATTTTACGCAATGATAATAATAGTAATAACAATATATTCCATATATTTTGGCGGAGGTACCTCAGAAGTTCTGTGTCATAGCGCTTTACAATTAATATATTTGGTTTATAATTTTTTTCATACGTTTTTTGTTTTCTTCGTTCGTTGAAAGAAATTAATGTGCGAAATCAAAGTCTGCGGTCCTGTCGAATTCATTCAGCGAGTACGTCACTCTACACATATATAATTGATTGTCACGTTAATGATAAGATATTGATTTTGTTCCCATTCTGTGATTTAACGTTGTTTTTCAATCTTTTTAAATTTATGTAATTATTCCTTCCTTCATCCCTCCTCTCGATTTTCACGTCGAAGCTTCAAACGATGTAACGCTCTTCATATATTATATGTATAAACTATACGAATTGTTAATTACACAATATACATATTACATATGTCTCTCTCTCTCCCACTGCTCTAAATATCCATGTAAAATATATAAAACGTAAAATGAATCTTGTTGCGGCGAAAATATAACTATACATCGTTTATTCGACCCACATAATTTTTTTATACTTTATTTGATTTCTTTAAATTTAATAATTCATCAGTGTTTGGACTGATTATAATGCGGCATCGTAAACGTTTGGTACCGAGTATTCAGCGTCGTCACGAAAAGTGGCAAAATGCTTATGCGAATCTATGCGGTCATACATATTTGTGAAATACACGAATACCGCATATTAATCAGTCGGCTGCCCCGGCAACTTGCTCGGGTTAGCAAACAGAATGTAGGACGGGACGAGAGTTATAACCCGGAGCACCCTCCCACCACATCCCGTTATATTCGCTACCAAAGGTAAGGAATGGTGAATTATTGATTTTCATTCGGTTAGCGTTCTTGATACAAGACGTTCCTTTGCGACGTGAACGAATTTTCAGGAGCTATGGGTCAGGGTTCACTGGCAAAAGTTACAGGGTCGAGGGTTATCGATGCACCTCTCCACCTCGGCCAGTGAATGTTGCACCAATGTATTTTTTTCTTTTTTCTTTTCATTTCTCGCTTTCCAACAAAAATGCCAGCCAAAAACATCGGCTCGAAATTACAATTTTTCTTTTTAATTTTTGTAGAGTTATAATTATACCAAAAATTCGATTGCAGCTCGATATTGGACGATAAATTGTCGTTCCATCTCAGTAATAATCGGGACAGAGCAGCCGGAAGCTCGAATTCACGATTAGACTTAATTGTATCCTGTCGTGTATCGCAAACACCGGTCTCGGCAAAAACATGTGTGTCTCAGTGTTCGACGGAACTTCCGGTGTCGGCTAGTGGTTAAGGTCTCGTGAAGCGATACCGGTAGGGCGTCCAGGCGAACAATTCTATGAAAAGAACAAAAACCGATGTACATGTCGCTGCTTTTTCATTTCTCTCAGTTGTTTCTTTTTTTTTCTTCCCAATCTTCGATTATCAAATTTTTATATCTAGTAATGATTAACTAATTTTTTGTTGGATTTTTGTGACCAGCATGCACTACTCCGCATGGCGCGGCCCGGATGACACTATTTTCATACTATGTATACATATTATATATATAGGTACTATATGAACTATACTATTTTTTTACTACGTGTGTAAACACCAATTGCAATTTACCCTCTCTCACGCGAGAGACTTTCGTGTAGAGGCATTATATTTGGCACTTGTTCTCCCCTCGGTTCGTTGCATTTACCTCCACGATCATGCAATACCAGACTTTTCTGGGTTTTTTCTTTTTTTTTTTTATACTAAATTACATTCACTAATCTAAGCGATTTTAATCACATATACGATAGGCTATGAACAATAGTCGTATGTGTTGAACAGAGATTGTTTGAAGAGTAAACGTGAGTCCGTCCGTGCGATAGTGTGAATCAGACTTGTTCTGTATACATTGCTTCCATACGATCGAAGGGGAAATAAATGATCATGCGATGAATCACGTACACGCTTATTTCCCCCCTATGGTTGATAGTCTCTAATAAATCCTACACAAAGCAGGCTATGCGTGTCAATGTCGTTTTCTTTTCTAACGTATTTGGTCCTCTTGGATTTTTAGTGAAAGCCCCAGGGATATGTCCTAGGGTGTCGTATATATATGTGTTTACATGAAAAGCCAGTCTAAAAAACGAGAGAAGTCAGGTTGTTGACCTTTCAAAACTTTTCGATGTAAGAGTGAGACGTTGCTTCTACAAATGTGATATTTGGCGAACCGTTTTGAAAATATGGTGGGTCAAAGAGCCATGGGATTATCTTTCGCTCCGAAGGGTCAACGGGGAAATCCTGAATTTTTTTCATCATTCCGAATTAATATCGCAAAATTTTCATGCCAGAAAGTAAACTGTAAAATTATTGCAAAGTCAGATTTTCTCTACTGTTGGTGAGTAACAGGTATGTGTGTAAAAAATATATAAACTATTGAATAAATAGAGGCATATCGTATAAATTAACATAGGTAGGTTTTTGGTTTTAACAAGGTAATTTAAATGTACGTAATAAATAAACAATGTAGGGTCGCTTGGCGAGTAGGTGCGGCAGTGGTTCATTCGAGCGTCTCGATGCGTTCTTTAGTGGATGGTGGTAGTTGATGATGGTGGTGGATTTATGACGAAGAAGACGATGATGGAGAAGACACAATGCAAGACTACTCAGAGATAGATCCTTATTTGCCAGCAGCATTCATAGTATCATCGCATTTTTTTTGCCCAATCGCAGCCTTGGCCCCGCTCAGCGACCATCGACTTCTACGGTTAAACGTCTCAGAGTCTACGATTTACCATTGTTGGTGAAGCACGGGCACAGCGCGTTCAGTATCCGATTGCAGAAGCCACGAGCTCGGTTGTTCCAGCGGCCGACGGGATCGCCGCCCTTCAATCTACTGCCTGCGCACATGCATTTTCGCTCGTTATAATCGCGAGGGGTTTTTTTCGGCACTTTACTATGATTAAAAAAAAAAATTTCATGTTTTTTTTTGCGGTAAGCTATCGCGATATGTCTCGTAAATTCTCGTACAGGAACCATCCCCACATTCAGCAAAATCCGCTCGCCAGCCCGATGAACTAAACTTTCTACTAACTACCGGTCTCACTTTTTCTACATGCTACTCGAGGGAATATATCGAATTCACGAGGTAGATAGATATTCAAGTACACTACGTGGTGATAATTAATTGCTTTACCTTCGCTCGTCTCGCCTCCCTGAAACAAACAATAATTGACGTAAATGACATAAATTTGTGAATAATATTTTTTGTAAAATATAAATTGTATTTTTTATAAATCGGAATTATACTTTATATAAGATCGTACTTTCATCGACTTTTTATTGCTTAATATCGATTCTTTTTGTCTCGACGTTCCCTGATTATTGACGATATATTTTTTTTTATACCTCGGACTCAAATTTTCTTTTCGAAGCTTCGGACGCTGCTGTTTCGATGACCTCCGTGACAAATCTCGTAGTCTCCTTCATTAATTCTTCATCCTCCTTGAAAGCCTCCTTTCTCCGCTCCAGAGTTCCCGTCCCAAGGTTCTTGTCGTGTTCCTCCATTATCGGCGAGTGGAACGTCAAAGTCATTCGCCCGGTCATTCTCCCTTTGATCAAGCCCCGACGTGTTATAGCCTAGCTCCGGGATTATATCTCGCAACCCTCACCACGTCGATCGAAAACTCACCCCTCTTTCACGGCACCCTTCGCCTTCGACCTCTCACCTCGTTCGGTCCAGGTCAGTTAACTCGTAACATGATATTACTCTGACATACGCTGTGACGCTCTGAAAATTTATCCAACAAAACACGTATCGTGTAATTAAAACACTTTTAAACATCAATGATCAAAGAATAAAAAAAATTTACGGACAGTCTTCATCACATTCGGATAGATCAAGAATCGCGTTCAATAGAAAAGTGCTCTCAGAAATTGGCAATAAATTTGCGCGGAAGAAAATTATTCCAACAGCGACGGATAAACGAAATCCATTAATAGACTAGAAAAAAAATTAATTCATAACAATTTAATTGATATAGAATGCTCAACACCTTGCATCACATTTTTTGCACAAAAATCATCCGATCAGTGATGACTTCCTAGAATGATTGAACTGTAAAAGATAGATTGAACTGAAAAAAAAATATTCAAGCAAAAAAAGAAACTCGAAATTTTGCAACGACTTTTCTTTAAGAAGGGGGGGATAATTCCAACAGTGACGGCTGCTCGGAATCTATGTTAACGTAATATTCGCAAAGGACTTGTTGAATATCCATTGACGAGTCTCGACTAGAGCGGCACATATTCGTCTTCTCTTCTTAACCCGATGTAAAATATTAAATACTTTTATCATTTCTACACTCGAGAGCAGCGTTTACGAGTGCTCCAATGCTACAGGTGGGCACAAATACGTGCTCTTCCGCACGATCCGAAGGGGCGAAGAAAACAAAGCTCGAACAAAAAATTATTCCGATTTATTTTTTTCTGTCATCTTCCACTGGAATAAGGAACAAAATAGAGAAACAAAGCGAACGGTTATCGCGACATTTCTCACAAAACTGGCACACGCGGAATTTTTTTTTTTTCTCGACGCTACCCATTCCTGACCCCTTCGGAGCGAGCTCTCGAACGATTGATCGCCCTTCTCGCGAGGGAACGATAGAAACTTCATGCAAAGAGCGCGAGGAAACTTTCACATGCACCGGAAATAATCGGGACTCAACGACGCACCTCCGTGACTTCGTACTTTTAATTTCTCAATTAAAATTTTTTTCTCTATTTTTCTTCTTCACTCGTCGCCGTTTCCTCGAGGCAGGTGTTGACTCGTCGTCGTTGGGGAAACTTGCGTGTTTTCGTCGAAGCTCGTCGCGGTCTTTACGAACAGCCCCGGGGACTTGTGTACAGCTCGTAATGATCGGCCGCTTCGAGCCTGGCTGTATCCACTTGCTGGCTCGGTGAATTTCACCCCCCGAGTGCACAACACGCGAGGGCGCATGCGCAAGACGGGTTTTCCGCTCCCACCGGAACGGCAACCCACGAATTCGTCCGGCGACGCAAAGCTCGACCATTAGACCGAACCTGCCGATTCCCTCTACGTTAAAAGCACGGGACGTCGGTTTTTTTTTCTCATCAGGACCCTGGCACTGATGGCGAGAGAGCAAACGAGCTCGTCGACAGCGAGCCCGCTGCGTACTAACGATGCTGACGAACTTGCGCTGCTGGTGTTGTACTGCGCTCGGGCTTAATAACATATGGATATGTACTCGTATGTACTTTGTAGACTTTATCGCGATGACACTCTTTCGGATTCGCTCCTGCGCAGAATAATCATTACGCGCTGTTGGGTTTTTTTGTGTGGCATTGGGTCGAGTTGGCACGTGTGAAGTCCGGCAAACGGAATTTGTTGTACTCTCGTTATTTTTATCACGCAGATGTGTTTATGTAAGAAAGGGGCAAAGTTGATTTTTCGGAAAACCTCTTTCTTTCTGGGATAAAAAAAGTACTTGTGTTGCATTTACATTTGAATGTAAATCTTGGCTTTCGTCACGATGCCATCGGCTCGTGCGAAAAACTCACATACAGCAGAAAAAGTTTTATCGCACTAGTACCATAACGTACTATTGTTTCCAACTATTTTCCAATGCTTGCCGACATTCTTTTAATTTATGATTTACTCAGATCGAACATTTTTTACCAAGAATTTATCACAAGCTACCCCGAGAGCTGGAGAAATCAAAAGTGAGGGATAAAATAAAACGTCGATGTTAAAAAAAAATACACTTTTGAGTTTAGTCACACCTCTTCCATGTCGTTTATCACTTTTTTCAGCCGGTTGTTCTAAAATTAGAAACACGGTAGAAAGTGGATAACGCGAAGGATCGATAACCAGACCGAATGAGCTATCCCGACGGAAAGCTCGTTTGTCGGTCGAGCGAACCCCCGCTGTATGACCGCTCGCTCCGGTAATCGATATTACCGTATATCGCAAAATGGATAGCACAGATATCGAATGTTACGAACCATGGGCGAGGCGAATTTCTCGTTACACGGGTTCTAAATAATAAACGATGATCCAAATAAAAAGACATACGGAGCCAAATGTCATTTCTCAACTCAATCATTATTTTTTCTTCTTCGTTTTCTTCTTCCTTTTCATGCAGCAACGCTCGTAGAAAATTCTCCAAGCCCGCTGAATTATTCTCGCGGCACGATTTTTCTCAAAATGTTCGAGATCTTCAGTGAAGGCTTTTAGAATAGCCATCTCTCGTTCGTTCTTCAATTCCACGTATCGAACATTCTGGATCACAAGTCGCTCCTGCTTGTCCGATGGCGATTTACGATTTTCGTGTTTCCATGGTAGGGCAGTTTCAATGGAACAAAAAATTTCGCGTCAAAATTTGTTTCTTGCTCATACAAAGGGTTTATAATGTCCCTAAAGATATCTGCATGAAATAAAATTTAATCTTCAGCAAGTCTCAACGTATATAAATGCAGTGAATTAATTGTTCAATTTATCGATGCACTCACCCGGAGATCCTCGAGCCTATCGTCGAGACTATTCAATTCTCTTGTCAAGTTTTCCTTGGTACGGTGAAGAGCTCCGACGTCTCTGTCGTACTTCTCGAGAACCTCGAGATACAACTTCTCGACCTTCCAACTGGGCAATTAACTCGATTAAGTTTGTGGAGCGAGGAAGAGCGAAAGCACCGTTCGAGTAGTTAAACTTCAAAACTTCACTCACCGTTTCGCGTATAATTCTCGTTCACGGCTCAAGTTCCCTTTCAGAGTCCCATCCAGTCTGGCCTCACTCGAATTTATCTCGTCCTCCAGAATTTTTATCTCCGAAGACGTCCTGTCCTGAATGCTCGCAATTTCCTGTTCCATTTCATTCCTTTCAAAGTGTTAAATCACAATTTGGATATCAATTATTTAAACATATTGAAACTTTGATAATTGTTAGTGAACGATCTCAAAATTAGTTATCAACTTTCGACCGGCGATTTCCTTAACGTGTCTTGTCTTCATTTCCTGGAGAAGCATATCTTCCTCGCTGATTTCGGCAGAGATCGCTCGAACGTAGCGGTCGTGTTTCCATCTTTCCTCCTCCAGGGCGGATTTCAATACTGAAAAATGTTCGTTGGATTTTTTTATTTTTTGTCGATTTGTTTAAACATGTAAGATATTTCAACTCACCCTCGATCTCGGCTCGTGCGTCCTGCAGATTCGCGATTGAATCGCGGACGTAGTTGTCACGCTTTAGCTTCTCCACCGGAGTAGTTTTCATACGAGTGTCCACAAGCTCGTTGAACAGCAGCAAGTGTTCTACCAGTCCCTTCGAAGAGAATGAAACTTCGTCGTCGGATCTCAAGTTCGCTCGATATTTGGAATTTTTCAGAGAATTGTCAATTTGCGACGATAAATTGTACAAAATTCCCCGCATACGATTTATAGAAGCTGCCTCGAACTCCATTATTTAGCTCTGAACCGACGGTATAGGACGGAGATTTATCGAGTCGACGTGGACTCTGATATTACCATGGTAGCGATGCGAAATAGTTTCCATATAGCAGGGAATGTTCTGAAACAATTTTAGACATTTATTGAATCGTTTGAGTCTCATATAAGGTTCTATAAATATATAAATATATTATTATATAATAATAAATAATAAATATAAATATAATAATATAGAGTACATGGATATAATTTTTTCGTCACAAAAATCGTGAAAAAAAATGTTTCGGATTTTTTCGACCGGAAAAATGGAAAGGGGTACCCTTACTGTCGATAGCTCGAAATTTTTTTTAAAAAAGTGTCGTTTCGCAAAATTTAACATAGGATTCCCTACCCCAAAAAGGTCGAATTTTAAAAGTTATCGGAAAAGGCTTTAGCTGTACCGTTTTGGAACGAGAATAAATCACTGAATCGAATAGCGGTGGGGAAAATTCAATATCTCGAAAAAAAAATGTTTGTCACTTTTGAAAGTGGAAAAATGGACAGGTCCCCTTTTACCATGTTCCCGCAAAATATTAAAAAATAAAACGCAAATCGAACCTACGATTTCGCACGAAATTCGTGATGGAAATAAGAGAATGAAGTTGCTCCCACACCGCGTGAAATCCCGCCAGTAGGAGGAGCCTATCGATGCAACGACAGCAGAGACTCCCTGCGGCCGTGAGCATCGCTGAAAGTTTTGATTCAAGCTGCCCGTAAGGAGTACGCTTCTATGGAGATCCATATTCTTTGGTAGTACTCTACTACGCGCCGTAGTAGCAGGAGGTGGGATAGATACAGTGCGGAGACAGCGCGCTTACCCACCGTCAAGTTTTTCTTTTTGTTCACGTATATTTTATTCTTCATACACGCAAGTGTATATTTCAGTAAACATGGCGTATCGTGGTGTTAAAGGTTCGGACCCGTTTGTATCAAAAACGTCGCGAAATGAGCGTTTCGCCCAAATGTCGAAACAGGAACAAATAATACAACAGAAGAAGCTCGAGATACAGGCAAAGATGCAGGAATTGAAAGCCAAACAAGCGGTGGAAAGTGTAAAAAAACCAGCGATAAACTCGTCCTCATCGTCTTCGTCGCCTTCGACAGCTTCGTCGGTGACTACGGTAGCCAAAACGAGCCTTTCGTTAAAGTAAGATTTTTGCACTACAAGCGTCTGACCGAAATTCATTGAGTTTTTCACTGTTCGTCCGATCGTCGAGACAGTTGGTTCGGGCGTTTCTCCGGAAAAACAATCCATTTCGGCGTTCCGGTTGAATCGTAGCTCCCGCATCTCGGTTTCGCCTTCCTCGAGCTCATCAATGTTTTATTCGAACAATAGATAATTACATAAAGATCGTAACACTCGCGACTGTCGCGAGAAGGACGGAGACAAATGTATCGTGTATTTTTGTACTGCCCCACCGAGGGCAACTCGTTTATCCCCCGCGAACTCTATTTCTCACCATGTACCTGTCTAACGTTACCTGTTCAACGTTTAAGCAATGTGCGAGCGATTAATCATTTCTGTTAATCATTCACAGACATTTATATATGTACACATATATGTATATGTATGTATGCGGATAGAGATTGGACTCGCGTAGTTTTTCACGGTCACGATAGATACGCGATTGAAGGTTAGAACGACGATGGCTATGCACTGGATGCAGACTATAAAATTATTTCTTTATTTCAACAGGATGAACTCTTTCATAAAGAAAATAATTGTCATCAATTTTAAGCTTAATCGCCTTGTGTCGAGAATTTTTTTATAATGACAAAAATTCCGTGAGTCAGTCGTGTCCAAAATATAAAAACTTGCTGTGAAGAGTCGAACCAATGACAATAGCTCGTTTGTCAGAAAATATCGCTGAATTTCACGCTGATGAGGGGATAAAAAATTAAATATACAGCTATCGTAAAAGTTGAATAGCTATTGCGTTGTACCGAACTTCCCATTGTAATTCCTTTATATTTTTATATCGTATTCCGAATAGAGGTCAAGAGACTCGTCTGTTTTATTTATAGGAAGGAGGACGAGAAGCCAAGTCTGTCGCAGACTGTGAATTTATTCGCGAACGATGGGAGTTTTCTGGATCAGTTCAAGAAGATAGCGAGCAAGCCGAGCACAGGCGGCGGTAATGGTAATGGCAACTCGAAGCAGGACTCACCACAGTCCAAACCGGAAGAGAAAAAGGAGGACAGAAAAGATGAGAGAAGCTATGACAATCCAAGGGAGAGAAGATGGTATGGCGAGAAGTCGAGAGACTGGGCAAACAGGAGAGATCGAAGAAGAAGCGACTCGCGGTGGGGTCGGAGTTCCGACCGCCGACACAGTTCCTCATCGAGTCCCTCGCCAACACGCCGCAGATCGTCCCCGAGTCCGGATTCCCGGCACAATTATCACCAGGCTCCGCCACGGAACGGGCCACGTCCTCAGTTCAATCAGCAGCCGCAGCATCCACCTCCGTCCAGCCAAACTTCTACCATACCTCCCCTCATGTCCCAGCCGATAATGCAAATGACCAACATACCGCCGCCAAATATACGAAACATGACTCCGCACATCCCACCTCCGAACATGCACAGAATGCCACCGATGAAGGCATCTGCAAACAATTACACGAGCATGGACAATCATCCAAACCATCAGGCCAATCAAAGAATGCCGATTCCACCGCCGCACATGATAAGACCTCCGCCATCAGCAATGCAGAGCATGCCTCCCAACACAAACGTTCCACCACCGGGCATGCAAATGCCTCAGAGCGTTTCGATGCAGACCATTCAGGCTCACTCTCATCCACCCTCAAACGCTTCGCAGCAGCAGCAGCAGCGCATAATACCACCTCCACCCCCTCCGCCATGCAATATTCCAGCCCTCGGTAATCTGCAGCCACCCAATATCCCTCCGCCGAACGTACGACCACCCAATTTGCTCCCTCCGATGACGCAGATGCCCCCCAACATGCTGCCCATGTCTGGTCCTCAGTCCATAGTCGTCACTGTTGCTAGCGTACCGCCGAATATCCCGCCTCCAACGGTCATGCCGCCGATGATCATGTCCGCACCACCGCCACCCGTTCACACCGTTCCCTCAAACATAAATTCCGTTCCGCCGCCGAACTTGAACGTGCCACCTCCGAACGTACCGCCACCGGCTATCATACAAAACGCACCGCCGCCAGCTCACCTCATGAACACTACATATCCGATACAGAACCAAGTTGCGATCACTGTCGGACGACCAAATGTCCAGATACCACCGCCGGTCAGACCACCGCCGACCGCTCTTACGCCTTCGGATCAACCAGGTATTAAGGACGATTTCGCTAGATTGAAGCATTGAAATAAAATATAATAGTGTTAGTGAGTTCGATGTATATGAGTTTGCGTAACTGACAATGAATTATAAGTGTGTCCTGTAGAAGCGGAGCAGCTGGCGCGGATCGTGGCAGATTGTGGTGACGCAATAGAGCAGGAAGTCCGGGAGAAGAATGCCCAAGATCCAAAATTATGGTAACTACTGTCCTCACTGATCGGGTTTTTACGAGTTTCCTCCTGTACCATCCGTTCCGTGTAACTTGCGGCGCAGTACCCTTCTCCTCGTTAATCGTTATTCAAATAACATATCAGAAGTTATGCACACAAGATTTTTTTTTAACGCAGTAGAGCTGATGACTATTCTCAAATTTTGTGTCGCGATCGATTGAACGATTTACATATTTATTGCAGATCTTTGTTGATTCAGCATCACTTGCCCACTTCGTATTCGACAAAGCCTGCCTGCATTCCGATAAAAAGCGTATAATCTTGCTTGTGGACTTACGCAACAGACGTGTTTATTCTTGAATTTGTTTTTACATAATTTTTTCAAAACTTTTTGTCTGCTTGTATCTAACATTCGCATACTATTGACGCTACCATTGTAAGCTTTTCAGTGTCTATCCATGCAACTTAAACTCGAGTTGAGCGTTTACGTTTTATGACAGGCTCTGAGAATCTCTGGGTTTCTGTGTTTTCTTTGCTGAACATGCGAAAAAAATGCTTTTCGTTATCGGGCTCGTGTTTTGATTTTATTGCTATGTCAGCATATACGCCGCACGCGAGTACATATTCACGCTGTCAGAAATAAAAATTGCTAAATCAAACACCATTCACGGTAACACATTGCGTGAAGCTTTGGCGTCACAACGATTCACTCTGTAATAACTATTACATCCGATCGATTGAACTGTCTTTAACTCGTAACGCTGGTGTTTCTCATCTCTGATCGGAAATCATGTTGGTTTCATTTATTTTGTTACGTTCTTCTTTTTTTGTTCAAAGTTTATCTTATACCGTGTTTATTTACCACCGCATCTGATACTTTATCTAGGCGTATATCTTACTTGGCAGCGTTTTAAGTATTGTTTTAATCAAGGTTTCTGCACCAAAAGCAAAGTGCAGCGTATCTGCAGTACAGGGGATTGGTCGCCAAGTTCCGTGCTGATAAGGCTGGGAAAGAGAACAAGATCGGCAGCGGTGCCGAGCCTTACTGTCCTGAAGAGGCTCTCAGTGACAATGATGAGATCGATAAGACGCAGAAGAATGCTTCACAGATCGGTTGGTATCTCAAATTCACGATTTTTCAATTTTTTTCTTTTTGATCCTAATTGATTTTGTTTTTTCAGATTACAAGGAAGACAGTAGAGAAGAGCGCAAAAGAAAGCGACGGAGTCGTTGGAGCGAGCCGGATAATAAAGTGGTTGTTGCCGGTATGAACGTTCACACCGGCAGCAGGCCCGATTGCGGTGCCGCGTATCAGCAGCCCGGTATAGCAATACCAAGTCAAATAGGGCAGCCCGCATCGATTATAACGCCGCCAAAGAGCCAGCATACCAAAGGAAAGAACCCGATGTTGAGTAAAATATCGCGGAACGATCCAGCCTTAATTCAATACGCCCGACAAACATTCGGCAATCTCGATCTTAGCGAAGAGCAGTGGAAGAAGGCCGAGGATCATTACAAAGTTAGTTAACCCACGTAAAAAAATAATAAACGTAGTACTTTATGTAACTTCGTATTCACAATCGTCGTTGGGAGATCGCTCCTTCTTACAAATATCGTATATTAACTTTTGTAACTGCTGCACAAAAATTCCTTTTTTTATACGTATATTTTATACGCACGCCTTACTCAAAAACCTTTAATTTTACCGTGCCGTTACCAACATGAAAAGTGGGACTATTTGTGCACGTTTTACAAAAAAAAAATCTCATTATTTAAAAAATCTAATATCAATTATTATTTTTATTACGCACAGATAAATCTCCTGTATCAAAACTTGCTGAAGAAGCGGGAAGAGGTGAAACGCTTGGAGGCTCAGGGAAAACATAAGTACGAGTACGACAGTGACGAGGAGGTTGAGGGTGGTACGTGGGAACACAAGATAAGGTCAGCGGAAATGGAAGCCACGCAGATGTGGGCTGAGGAATTGACCGCCCAGTCTGAGGGAAAACATCATATCGGTGATTTTTTGCCACCCGATGAGTTAAAAAAATTCATGGAACAGTACAGCGCTTTGAAACAGGGCAAGGAACCTGATCTCAGTGATTACAAAGAGTTCAAGCTAAAGGAGGATAATATAGGTGAGTGACATTCGACGCAATTATACAAGTAAGCGCGATCTTTACGACATTTGAGGATGAGGCGTGTTGTTATTATTATCATTATTGTTATTTTTAGGATTCCAAATGCTGCAAAAATTGGGATGGAGCGAGGGACAGGGTCTCGGCAGCGAGGGCAGCGGTCGCGTCGAGCCAGTAAACAAGTACGTTCACTTTTGTTTACATTCCCATCCACAGCAAGTCGATCGAACGTGTGAAAGAGAATGTAATTTTTTGTCGTTTCCTTACAGAGCCACGAATAGGCTGGACAGCGCGGGTCTAGGCTCGGAACGACCGGATGGTATATCTCGGGATGACGATGAGTTTGACGCTTATAGAAAACGAATGATGCTCGCCTATAGATTTAGGCCGAATCCTTTGGTGCGTATACATATCGGTATATATATATTTTGTCTTAAACAAACGCACAAGAAGTCCTTTTCGTGTCTCTCAGATGTGGTGAAAGTGGTAAATTTTAAATGGTGTGCTAGAAAAATACTACGCATGGGCAAATCATAGTAGATACTTTTTTAACACTCTTACTACTTTTTCGCACGCTTTCACCACGTTACAAGGCATAAGAAAGAGAATTTTCACATCTTGTGAAGTAAAGTTTGGTGCGATACGTGACACTTTTTTTCTGAACTCGTATGATTGGAACTGGCGCCTTCTGATTTTGCCTTCAGCCCATGCTTTAAACTCATACCCGTCAGAAGAATAGTTTTCACGATGGTACCGTAATGTATTATTTTATTGTAGATATTTTTTATGTCTCAATATGTACAATATTGTTTACAGAACAATCCGAGGAGACCGTATTATTAAATGAGAATGGATCATAAATCAGCACATGTCGTGGCCATATGAATCCTGAGAGATCCACCTCGCCAACGTCATTTTCTATCTAACTAAAATAAGAAGATGCAAAACAAAACAAAAAAAACCATCGTTATTTTATATATCTAAAAACTAAGTACATCGAGTACTGTATTATCTTACAAAGTTGTTGACTCAAGGAAACGAGTGCATCGTTAAATAATAAAAATTAAAAAATGAAATTTGTTCATAGCCGTACGAATTTTTTCATTCATTAGCCAGTCTAACGTAATTTATAGCCTAAAAGATTAGCCTCACACTACGGGGTTTTTTTTTTTTTCAAATGGGAGTTTATTAACCAAGTCTGAAATCGCGTCGTAGAAAGCTACATTGTATAAAAATTCCGCGAGTAACATGGAGCACATCGTAACTAATTCGAGCAATACACCGTATTTTTCTTTTAAGTCAATGGCCCATCCCGCTAATTATCCTTGCCTCGTAATTAGTCGAGTCGAGTTTGTTCCCTTCTCGAGACAATGCTTATGGTATCGTCTGGAATTCGGTTCAGTGTGACAAGGCCAACGATCGTGCAGAAGCACGAACATATCGTTATCTGCTTAAGAAGTTCCTTTTTGTCTCCAAGTCGCGCTAATTGCTCGAACACTGCGTACAGTGCGAGAACTTGGAAATTTGCTGAAATCCATGAGTCGTTAAATCCACCGTGTCAGATTTTTTTTCATTTTAGTCTAATGAAAAAAAATCATTAAACTCAAGACTATAACTTTTTGCCGTTTATTTACGGAAATAAGTTTGCAAATTATTATTGACAAAATAATAATTTAACTTCCGTAATTCTAAGAATCAAACGGGAGAAAAAAAGAGCGGATCAGTGATTAACTCCTCCGAATCGGCGCATTAATTAACCGGAAATAATTCGCAACCGGAAACGCAGCGATTGAAGCGAAAGCCTCGCGACAGCTCGCACTTTCATCGAGGTACTTCCATTTTTTCCACTTATTAACCGAGCACACAATGTGCCGGCATGGACTTAATTACAATCAGTTTGCGGTACGGACTCACGATAAACGGACAGTAATGCGTCGTTTGTCATCACCTTTCATCTCTCGACGGGCCAAGAGCACACGCTCACGACTTAAATTTCGGGGATCAAAAGGTCGCTTTCTCGCCGCTGGGAACAAGGAGACGAAGGTTCCCGCTCGAAGATCGACTGCGCATGCCCGCAGGCTCGCATCGGTACACGCTTTCGGTAAAGTTTATCAGTTGCAACAAACCGAAATTTCGATATGTTAGCATATGTAATGATTTTCGAAAAAAAATATATACATATTTCGAGGTATCAAATTAAAACCTCTGCCATAGCTTCGTATATGTGCGCCCAATTTTTAGTATAGCTGTTTCAGCTTCAAAGAAATATCGGTGAACTTCGCTCCTTCTCGGACGCGCCTCTCGACTTCACTCCGGGCGGTTCGGGTTCTTCATTAAACATCGCCGTATCTCTTTACACATCTTTTGCGTTCTTCGCGTACCGTCGAAAGATTGGCGACCGAGACGGAGCGTTTAAAATTGATGCCGGAACCCGAGTACTCTCTCGTGTACATTGCGCATATAAATCCCACGAAGGGGTCGTCCACGCGAAATTCTCCGAGCACAATAAGGAATTTGCGTTATTTTATAATTGGCATACCGAGACACTTAAATATAAAGGGAGGAAATAAAACGCAGGAAAAAAAATCCTTTCTCCGTGCTTTTGTAACCGTGTCGGGAATATGGATAAATCGAGCGTATAGATTCGTCGGTTCGGGCCAGCGAGTCGTGTGAAATATATAATTCCCGCTAATTAAGAGGAATAACAATTTTGCGCCGTGTCGATGCGAAGATAGAGAAATGGGGAAAAGGCGGCCCCGATTTTTTGCGGAAACAATAACCGGAGGCCTCGTCCCTTCCCCGAGAGGTTTCCGTGAGGTAACGCTGATGGAGTTGGAACGTTGTACTTTTCTTCCGGATAAATACAATCGTATGTAATAAAGACGTTAATTGGCTATCGCGGGTGTGGCTGGATGTAAATTTTCGAGAAGCCACCCGAGCGGCCCAAGAGTCAACGATCGCTGTTCTTCCCTCGGCTGGAACTCGGCGAATGCTCTGCAGCGATTATTATAATTCGCGTGGCACAATGTTAACATTATATAGACATAATGTAAAGCGTGGATTTTTTTTCGGGGAGAAAGAAGAAGTCTTGTGTTTTTTTTTAAATACATTATTTCTCAACGGAGACTGGTTCTCAAGTGCGAGAGGCGGAATCTTAATACGGGACTTGTCCCTTTGACTCTTACTCTTGACAAACGATGCCGCCCGATCGGAACGTCGATTTCCACGTAATTAGCGAGCGATAGTTAACGCTCGCGATCGCGTTTAGTTGCGCGGTGCCAGACACATCCATCGAATTTGTTCGCTCGTGGTCGCGGACTCGTCGCGACGCCGTGCTCGAATTGCATCGGTTTTAGCGACACACGAATGGAATACATTAAAAGTGCATTCGTTGTCCACGATCCGATGTCAATTGAGTACGAACGACGAATGTTTACTCAATCTCGGTGAGATTAATCGTGCGGCTCGTGTGACATCGAGACTAATGAACCAGATCTTTCGAGGCTCTTCGGTAATCGAGAACTATCTTGGATCTCAGCTGACACAAATTAACCCGACTGTATCCTAAGATACTGAAAAATTAACGGCATCCTTTTTGGCCTGTATGCGATGAAAACAAAAAAAAATACAATTTACGATAGATAATTTTAAATAAAATTATTTGTAGAAAATTTTATGTAAATTAGTTTATGAAAAATTGTGCATTAAAAGCGGTGTAAAATAATGACGTATATTAAATTATGACGGTACGCGAATGATAAATCTGTAGCGCTGACGGTTCGTAGGATTCGGAATCCCGAGAGAAGATAACGCAGCACCGGGAGCTCACAGCCTAGTCACGATGGCATTGCACTCTCCCAGGGAATGCACACACTTTTGCTACCACGCGCTAGAGCCGCAGCAGGATGCCGCTTGTACAGTTAGAAACGGTCAGTGAATGATCCTCGCACCCACGGGACGATCGATGCGTGACCGCGAGTCCCGATATCTCGATCTACTAATTGCTATCGCCGCTGCGAATCCCCCCTTGTACAGTTACATTTTCCATTTATACTCCACCATGTGCATATTATTTTATTGCTTTTCATATTCAGGAGCCCGTCACGGGGCAATTTTTATTTACGCGTTCGGAAACATAATTCAACTGAAAATGAATTATTTATCGGTACGCAAGTGAGAATGAACATTCTTTTTTTTTTTTTTTTAGGAAGATCGAGTTTAATGGAAGTGATTTTGCTATGGTATTTCCGTACCGTAGTCACGCTTGCGAGGCTACTCGAAAGTATTTGTCGAATGCAAGTGCGCGGCGAAAAAAAATTCGTACTTCTCGCAACTTATGTTCCACGAACTTCCACGATTTTTTACTCGCTAATTTTCGCATCGCACTGTTCGGCTCTACTTTAACAAAAAAAAAAAAAAAAAGAAAAAATTAAGATGGCTCTGTCGCTTAATCGTTCGACAAATTTTGCGGCAACTAAATTTTTGGAGTAACGAGAAGATAAGCTCATTTTTTGGAAGAGATACACATTTTTTTCACTTTTTCAAGCTTCCTTGGAATATTTTGTGTGGTTTAAACTTTTTTTCCACATAGAAAAAATAGATAAAAAAAATCATCGACCACTGCTACGAGCGTAGATAAAATTTTAGAGCGCTCTCCCCCGCGCAGACAGATATATCGTTCTCTGGGGATAAATCGGTCCGACCAGCTGCTTTCAGGCTGTGAGATTCTCGATTACCGTGTGAACGCAATAAAACCCGAGGCTTGGCTATACTTTCTGAATCGTGTTACACTGTCCTATGCATTATTATGGGTATGCGAGAGATATATATCTCGGCTCGACCTTCCGCGATTAATCGAGTGCAAATTCCTCGAGTTACATGCGTTGTTTGACTCGTTTTATGCACAGTGGGGTACATTCGTAACGAGATTCTGATGTCATTACGTGGTTCGTTTGCGCGGAGGCTGCGAGGTAAAGCCGATCGTCTGGAATTTTTGTGGAGTGGATTTCTTAGGGCGATGTGAAATCGACTCGGTTGGTAACGAAAACTGTTATTTTTTATTTCAGGAATTCTGAATGATTTCGGAGAGTCTTTGGGACATTCTGAGAGCCACCTTTTCCGATTATACTCATACGAGTAATCTTAAGTTTTTTTATGTCATCAAATTTTACAAAAAAAAAAAATAGTTTTTTCCTCGTATTATTAGAATATATTAAAAATTTTGTTGAGAAAAAGTTCTGTCGTTAAATCGCTTGGATCTACATCGATCGGCCAGATCCTTCGCAATGCGAGGCGTCCAGCGGTCAGCCTCACACATCGAGCCTTCGACCTCCGCGCATAAAACCGCACTGTAACGAGGCGGGACTCGAGTGTAATTAAAATAATAAAAAAAAAAAAATCGCACAAAAAGTAAAAGAATGAATATAAAACCGTCGTTGTTAGCCTCGGTACACCCGCGGTTCGTTCGATTGCGAAATTAAGGCTGATGCTCACGCCCCATCGGGCAGCGGCGATCGGCGTTGCGCGGTTCTCCCTTTACTCGGATACAACCGTTGCCGGTCGCTTCTGACTGTTGCTCCTTCAAGGCGATTCACCGTTCTCCTCGATATTCGCACGCGCTAGCCTGATTCAACATTCGGCCTTACTCCAATATCGCCATCGGACAATTCACCTCTCGATCGCCTTCCATCCTCGAGCCGCGAACCGGCTCGATCCCCGCGCGGTTCACCAATGATCGCACGAACAAGCGTCATCCATGAATCTATCGCAACCGATCGAGCATCCACCCTGTTCGACCCCGCCGATCTTCGCGCAACGTTTAATCTCCCGGTTTCCCAGATCTCTCCATATTTTTCGCATATCTCTTCGAGAACCTCGGCAATTATTATTTTCCAAGGTACTCCACGATGCTCGGAGGATACGCGCTACCGATCGTCAGGAATTCCGCTGAACCGCGACTCGGACAGCGATAAACGTACCGAGCGATCCTGAAAAATGGTTCGCCACTCTCCGCGGCGCTGCGCTTTATCGATCGCGATCGGTTGAGATCGCACGCGCTCGATATCTCAAAAATTATATGCGATATCCACGCATCGTTATCCGAGTGGCAAAAGGGCGGAATTTTCGTGGCGCTGCGCGGGAGTTACGTCCCTTTTATTCTCACCGATCCGTGGATCGGTATACGGCTATGTTATCGGTGGTCGAGTGAGAGGGATCCGGAGTGTTCCGCGGCCTCGAGAGATCCGTTCACGAACCTCCAGTTTCATCCGCACCGATTATACGTTTGTATGTTTATGTGCATTAAAATTAGAAATTCAGACGCCGTTTATCACGGCGGTCGGGAGGAAAATCCAGAGGAAAAGCGGTTGGCCGTAGACGTCGCGTAATCGTCGATTCCGTACCAAGTTCACCAACGATCGCCGGATCGGGATGGGACGGAGGGGAAACAGGACGAACGGCTTGCATCCGACGTTATTCACGCTCTGATAATTCCACGCCGCGCGGAGAAGGAACTACCGATCGAACGACATCCCCACGGTGCCTTATCTCTCGCACTACCCGGACGGAGAAATTATCCGCTCCGGCGAAACTACCGAGCGGAGAGAGCTTTCACTGTCAAAACTTCGCCGAGTCGCTGAACATCGAACAATCCAGTCAATATTTGTATTTTTAATTTTTAATGCTCATATTTTCTATTTTATTTTTTCTATTCTCTATTTTTATTTTTTATTTTTGATTTTCTATTTCCCAAGGTTCGCTCTCGCGATATCGAAACAATGATGGACCGGAGTACGAACCTCCGTCCCGCTGCTTCGGGATATATTTCGAATTATAATTAAGAGAAAAAAAATTCAGTGAATTTACTATTTTTGGGCGGGGCAGTCGTAGCTCTAGTTTGCTTGCTGTGCACGATTTTACGAACGGTTTTTTTTTTTTTTGCTGCCGATTTAACAGCTGTAGATTTATACAGCGGGTTCGCTCGGTATGGAGCTCGTTCCGCGAACTTTGTGGGACTATACAGATGTGGGTCGTTTATGGGACATTGCGGCGCGCGAGGCTGTTGTACCCTGGGCCGGCTCTCCCATGGAATCTCGTTTATTCGTCCGGCCCGAGCCGGTACCGCGTAACTACCAACGAGGAAATTATGTAACGAACAATTGCATTATATAGCCCGCGTGTATCTGGCACGAGTATCGGCTCATTCAGAAACGATGCATGTCTATTCTTTCGGTCTCGCGAACAATGTTTTTTATACTCGTCGTAACGGTGTTTGTTTGTTTTTTTTTTTTTTTTTTCGCAATAGAACGACTTTTTTTCTGTGTACCGCGTGCGAACCATTGCAAATCAGCGAAGACGCGCAATTTTTTTTTTTTGGCTCGAAAAAAAAATTGTAACCGTTCGACATTCATATATTAAATTTTTTTTTTTTAATTCTGTTAAATATCCTGCATCGATGTTCATGCGAACGGGAGGGTCGACGAGCCTTTTTTTTTTTTGAACGAAGGACCCAAACTAACTCCGATTAATTTTTTAGTTCGACAATCTCAGTGACTCGCGTAATGTACGGAAATAAATAGTGGAAAATAGTGACGAATAATTTGCACCCGGTAAAAATGTAAAACACTGACATGTACCGCGATCGCTGCGTTGCACCGCGTTCCCGTTATTACGAATGCGAGTTGCGCGCGATCGTTCGTCGATAGACCATCCGCGCACATCGCTCCCATCCATCATCCGACTATCCATTAAAAACCTACACGTATAATCGTGACACTGGGAAACACATATTTCACAATATTTTTTTGATCCGTTGCGCTGCAAGCGGCAAAAATGCCGTGTAAGCTCCACACACGATCGACACGGTGGCTGTCGAAATTCGAAACCGAGACTCCTCCATCGGGGAGTCAACTTGTTCCCTCGTTCGACCGTCCGCTTGCTCAACTATGGATACGGCATTGCTCGTCGACGAGAAATATCCACGCGTGTCTCCGCTTATGAATTATGCGAGTCTCCTATGCGCGGTGTTGTTCGTGGCAATTATGTCAAGAGGGCGAGAGCATTGCCGGGCCTCGCGGCTGAAGTAGGTATGGCCGGTGCGTGTCAGACCGGGCCGAGACTATTGCGCTTTCGAGCGAACGCGTAACTGTCCCTGGTCGAAACTTCCGAGCGTTACATTTCGCCTTCTAAAAGGCCTCGTCAGGGTCTTATCGATACATTTCCGGTCCCTATCAGGGACCGGATTTCTCCACCGGATAAGAAATCGATCGCCTCGACCATTTGGTTGGTTCGATGCCCAACATCGATGTGCGAACGATTAATGTTCCAATATATTATATGATAATAATATAATAAATAAATAATACGGCTATTAACGTGTGTACTATTTTTTCATTCATAAATTTCCTACCTTTATTTCGAGATTCAACTATTTGTTTTTTTTTTTATTGCGTTAAGTCTCGATTATTTGTTGTTGATACGAGCGATATGAAAAATCCGAGTTTACGACTCAAACGGACTATTGTCACGAAGAATTCACCTGTCGCGGACTGTGAAAGACGTAATGCAGAAATTATCCGTGCATCCGACTGGGTTCAGCAGGTATAAAGGACAAAGTGCACGGTTATTCGTGTAGTAAATTCACTACACAGCATTCATAAGTATATCTGTATAGGAGACTCTCGCTTGGATGAAGCTGTGCAAGGAGTAACACGACCGCGGAAGAGCCGCGCGACCTCTCGAGCCTTCAGCAATTCAGCGCTGCGATACGACCTCGCTCGCCACGGCGAATAAAAAATTCGCGGTCACGGTTCTTCGGCCGAGGTGACTTTGAAAAATTTAATAGAAATTTTTGCATTCAATCGAAATTAAAAAATCAATTGAAACTCGAAATTTATAAGTATTAATAATTCAATTAAAATCGTGAATACAATTGGCTTTAACAACTCCATTGAAATTGAAAATTTTATTATAATTGACTGTTGAAATGATTTGGAAAAAAAAAAAAAAAAAATCAGATAGGCTTAAACAGTGGAAAAACCGTCCAGATTGCTCCACCTTCTCCGATATAAAAATAGGGTTTTTTTCGGAGCACGGACCACAGGTGTAGTCTGAACGTAAACCTCTTGCACCATGCTGGCTGTGACGAACAATGTAACGAGCGGCAATGAAAGTGTAAAACTGACGTATAGATATATTGCCAAATTTTTTTCTTACGACGGTAATAAAGGGACCGGTGGCTCGCGGCGCTGCAGCGTTGCATTTTTCCAGCGCGTATCGCAATGCTCTCTGGTGCAAGTGCGAGTAACAGTGGCCACGAGGGGTGACGCGGATACTCGATTGTAAAGGACTGTGCGTCTATGGTCACGCAGTTTCGCAACACACCCACGTCTCCGATATCCTCATTTTTCCACGATCGAGAAACGTGGTAGACGCGTGAGATTTTTCCACCAATTCGAGGCACAAACGCGACGTGCGCGATTACGGACAGTTGTCAATATTTCGATAGAATCTCGGATTAAAATAAAAATTATTGCATTATTTTGATAAATACTTATTACGAAATATTTTGAATGTCGAAAGAATTCCTTGAAAGCTTGGATCTTTCGATGAGATTTATCCTCCGGAAGCACAAATTAATTATGAAAAAAATTGTAAGATAATAATGTGTGCGCTATGGAGGAACGAGGGAAAAAATTGTACGTGGGAGAGAATAATCGTATCGTGCGCTCCAAGGGAGGCGGCAAATGGCGAATAGGAGCGACGAAGTAGGTAAAACGGCTGGGTGAGCCGCACGCTCTCGTTACGGCCGACGTCCTGTGTTCATAGTTTCTCGACTGTGGCCACCTCTGACTATCCTGCAGCGCAGGATAGAGATCGCGGATATAACCCGGAGCGCGGCTCACCTCGGCTCCGATAGATCCGATACGAGCTTGCGAGAGTTACATGGGCCTTGATTCGATAATCAGCGGGTAAAAAGAAGTCGGAATCCTTTTTTCGTTCGATAAATCATTATTTATCGAGACACTATGAGAATTACTTTTTCAAATCCCATTTTCCTTGTTTTCTGAGGGGAGATTAATGTTATCATAAATCTCGATATTAACGTGGAATTTATCTATTCGCTAGAGGTGAAAATCATTATTGCAGAGAGCGGAGAAAAATTATTTAATATTTAATATTTAATATTTAATATTTAATATTTAATATTTAATATTTAATATTTAATATTTAATATTTAATATTTAATATTTAATATTTAATATTTAATATTTAATATTTAATATTTAATATTTAATGTTTAATATTTAATATTACGGAAGTCCCGTTTATCCGCTTATTCGTCACGAATCGCGGAACCCCTTAATACACTATATATCCCGGGGTTAAGTAGATCGGAGTGCGATTACGGTAGAGATATAACGAACTCAACCGTTCTTATATACATGCGCCTGGGTAACGCCCTCTCGTCGGCTGAGATTCGTGCTAAATACGTCGACCACACCGGGACAAGCGCAGAACTCCGAGTTTGCAAGGATTGCGCAATAGAGCTTGATTAATTGGCATAATTACGGAGGCTCCGCGAGGTACACTCATGTGCGTGCGCTGTCCTTCGTACGGAAAAAAAAGTATATGCGAAAGATGTATTTCAAACGTATTTGAAATAATCAATTTTTCACGGGATAATATACTTTCCAAATGTATTTACCTGGTTATATCCGTTTTCTATATATCGCAATATATCTTATCTTATGACCCATAACGATCGTCCTCTCCCTCGATCATTGATGCAAAACCAGTGAAATCTTTAAATATTATTGAGAGATATTACTTTTGTGCCGTCGCGACCGGACGACGAAAGTTTACGCGAGAATCGTGGCCAAACGTACCCGTCTCGATGATAATAATCCTATCTCGAAATTTCCGAAAACAAATTCTCTCTCTCTCTCTCTCTCTCCGAACGAAAGGTACGAATGAAAAAGAAATGATATTATCTTTCGCTGAGATCGTAATAAAAATGAGCCATTTCTGCCAAGAGCCGAGATTCTTTCTCTCGGACGGAAAAAAAAAAAAAAAAAAAAAAAAAAAAAAAAAAAAAAAAAACATTCTCTCGAAACTCACCGATTATAGTAGCCGATTATATATAGCGTAACTACATCGCTTGTTTGAGAAGGAATAAGAGAGTTACGCGATTTCGCATAAATTACCGTTTCGTCGCTCGCTCGGTCCTTCCTTCCGCGGGGATTTCGGGTGGCTGCCGAGACACACGCGCATAAACACACACATACACACACACAGAGAAACCGGCAAGAAGCGATCAGTCGGCGTTTCACAGCGGGTAACTCGACGACTCCCAGGACGTCCGAGACTCGTGAATTTTGTGCCCTGCTACCCACTACACAATCATATTCCCAATATATACACACATATATATAATTATATTATATATTTTGTATACTATATATGGTATAGCGTAGAGCAGACGGCGTTTCGGAGACGCCGAGGAGCCTTACGAGAGGCGGCTGTACGGGCCAAGGCACCTTTCCACGTGAAAGTAAAGTCTTACACCGGAGCGCTAGTTGACTGAGAACGCGTGCCCGGCTTCTCTCTCTCTCTCTCTCTCGGTCCCCCGGATCGGCCAGACGGACAGGGCAATGCCGAGAAAATCGAGTGTCGGAGCGGGCAAGGAAGAATGACCGAGGAGGTATAATTAAAAAAAAAAAAATAAATAAATAAAAATTAAAGAAAAAATGAGAGAAAGAAATGAAACCGTCGGGTTTTAGACCACGAAGTCCTACCACCGCCACTCCGTTAGCACCGGTGTGCTCCCGAACAGGCACCCCGCCACTTCTCCGGGAGATCGACGGGGGCCTCGCCGGAGAAAGAGAGACGAATCGACGGACACTTTAACAACCGCCGGGTCTACGGACGGATCCACGGGCTCGCACATCGGCCGGCGCTACTTGAAACGCGAAGCAACACGCGCGACAATCCGAATCGACGATTTTTGAAAAATCGTTTTTTTTTTTTTTTTTTTTTTCTTTCACACCGATCTAACGAATCCTGCAGAGAGAAAAATTCGAAAGGAATTTTCTATCGGAGGTAGAGAAAAAAATTAAAATTTTTATCCGCCAAGTTTCGAAGATACCTCCGAATCCGTTGAGATCTCGCGTTGACGCGGTTCCACTTCGGCGACCCTGAGACCTTTTTTTTTTTTTTGAACTTTGATTTTTTATTTTCTCATTTCTTCCAACCGCCATAGCGCGGGCTTTTGGGCGAACGGACTGTAGAGGAAAAACAAAAAGTGCGTACGCTTTGGAGAGAATAAAACGAATCGAATCGATTGCCGAGTGTACGAGATCGGATCAGCGGCGCGTGTGAACCTTGGGAATTAAGACAGTGCAGACGGCGAGGAGGGGGGGAAAAAAAAATTAAAGAAAAGGAAGGAAGGAAGGAAGGGAGTGGGTGACGAAGTACCGGATAGAGTTGAGCCGGTCTGGATCCGAGGGGAAGGGAGACAACGTCCGTACCTACTCCTGAACGAAGTAGTAAATGCCGTTCGTTGCCGCGCGCGCCAGACTTGCCGTCCAGTGATCGCGAGGATATCGGAGCAACTGCTACTTAGAGTAGCGAGGCGATTATTTCGCTCCCGCTCCACGGAATACCGGATAATGCGTTTTTCTTGCGAATGATTTTTTTTTTTCATACACCACGGTGCATCGATATAAATTTTGAAAAATAAAAGAATTGAAACATCATTAAATCGACGCGGAACTTTTCTTTGAAATTGAAACTGATTTTTTTTGTCGAGAAATTGAAGGGAAACGACCTGAAAAACAAAAAAAATCGCTGAGATTTAATCGTTGTCCAAACGATTGAGACCGGTGCGCGACCGTAAGACCGATAAGATCGGATAGAGAGAGGAGCCAGTGACCGCGAAGTGAATCTTCACCTCGGTAGAGTGGACATCGAGGACTCAGCAGGATGCGAGGTGCGGTACTGACCGCTTGCCTCCTGGGCTTTGCGATCGCGGGAAGTCCCAGACTACCCAGAACTTCCGCCGACCAAAGGAGCATCAGAAATGCCAACGTCAACAACAACATAACTGGGAATATTCTGCCGGCTCCGTCCCGAGGATCGCAGAGGAATCGGTGAGTTTCCATCGATATATTTCTGGCCCTCAAACCTTTCGCTCGCGTCTCGTCGAAGAGAAGCTTGGCGAGAGCCTCGACAAATAATTCTAAAAAAAATTACCGAATTATCAGCGGGTCGATAAATTGACTGCAGAATTTTTACTATTTTTTCATTTTTTTTTTTGACCTCACTCAATAAATATTTATGCGAAACAGATCATTCTCTCATCTGGGATTCACAGAATATTCATTTCCAAGACACTCGGCAAATTAATAATTTTTTTGGGTGCATTGTCACTGAATTTTTTCTACTCTCTTACGTTTTACAGAACTAACGCATTCTCATATTATTCGCAATGAGTAACTGTTATATACATATGTAGTGCACAGTAGAGTTTCGTCGATCGGCTTTAGTTCCGCGAGTAAGGAAAGTAAAACGGGCGCGCGTGTCTCGCCGTTCCGTTCGAGAAAAATCGGCCGCAGGTGTGCGTGTGTGTGTGTACCGGAAAAACTTGAGCAATAACGAGAATTTATATAGAGTCGCGAGCGAAGCGGCGTTCGCGGGCAAGAAATCAAAACGCGAAAGACAACCGAGCGCACCGGCGCGCACGTCTAAAATCGCTGTATCGGTGTGGCGCGCTCGGACGCATGCGCGGTACCGCGATACCAGCTAATCGCGCCATTAGTCTCAACGCTTCGGTGTTCAAATGACCGCGAGATCTTCATCGCGTCATTGCGGATAAGCGCTATGCGATTGCGGATCGTTCCCCACCGTAGGGAGGGCTAAAAGGGATGATTGAAATTCGACAAAAAACGAGAGTGAGAATTTGCGACCGGACGCTGCACCTCTGGCTAGACACTAAACCGTTAGAAAAAAAAAAAAAAAAATTACTAAATGCCAATAGAAATTTGCACCTTCGAGACCGGTTATACTCGATCTCCGATGAATGTTTAATATACTTTCCGTGTAAAATTTCGTTGAAAAATCACCGATAGAGCGTGATTTGTGGTCGCATATCGAAACTTTGCGGCAACCGGCTCTGCTGTCTTCTCTCGTAATTGATTATTCTCTTGATCCCACTCCAGCCCGCTCTGGAGTCTTGGCGGGTCCCCGTTTTTGGAATGGTTAACTACTTTTTGCGCAACAAACAATATTGCAATGACAAATTTTGAAAAACTCGTTGGATTAGTAAATCTCAACTCTGCACATTTTACCATCTGAAGCAATAATGAAAAAAAAAAAAAAAATTATTCACCCGACACGTGTTCTATAAAATTCCAAAACTCGACGTCAACATAATTCCGTCAACATAGTTCTTGAATTCGAAGTCTCCCACTACCCAACTCAAATTTTCACTCTGACAAGTTTTTCTTTTTTCTTTTTTTTTCTTCCACCGACAAAGTCCTAGCTTCGAGCACGTGCAACGAATATCAACTTCGCACGTTTTGGCTTTCAGAGAGCTAACAAAAAATAATCGACAGTCACCTGACACGCGTTCGTAGAATTCTAAAGCCTAACATCAATCATAACACGGGCGTTCCTTTCAATTTCACACTTTCAAACAATACGAGCTCGCTGTCACACCTGCAGCCAGAAGAGATCAACAGTCCGAGCGGAGCGATATACACGGTTCTCCGGGGTACACAGAGTCCCCAGCGAAGATTTAATGCCTACGCGAAGAGGTGAAAGTTCCGCGCGAAACCGCGACTGTTTTTATCTAGCCTTTTTTTTTTATCCGTCCTATGCCCGTCTCTATTAATTTTAATCTCTCTCCTCCCATTCCTCTTTTTCGCGCGGCCGCGATAAAACGTGGAGCTCGGTGGCGCCCGCAATGGACAGCGAGACAGACCTTTTCCGTCTAATCTCGCCACTTAGCATTTTGCTCCCTATCTATCGTACGTTTAATCGGACGCGGCTGGCGAGTCAACTCGCAAACAGCTTCAAGAATTATCCGGGTGCGATGCCATTTTTTGTTCGGATCTTTCGGAATTTTGCAATCTCGTCCAGCGGATCCCAGTTTGTTCGGCGGATATTACAGGAAAGACACTTAGTCGCGTCCTACGCGTGAAATACCGGTTCGCTGACCCACCCGTGGCATAATTTGTTCCGGGATTGTCGCTATTTTTTTGAATTTTTTTTTTCTTTTTTTTTTTAATTGCTTCTTCTTTATTTCCTCCAATGTTCTCCCGCTCCGATCACTACCGGGTGGCAATACTCTTTGGCGCTCTTTAATCTGAGCGCGCCCTCCCATTCGGAACGGCCGGGGACTGCGTATTACCTTAAGAACCACCGTGCAAATGACAGTGTCGCTAGACTACGGTGGCTGCGGTCCCCGGTGAAATATCGTTGGCAATTTATCTCGAGCTGATGTAAAATAGTCTCGCGATGAGTTACACAGCGCGGATGAGATATTGCCGGAGTCGTTTTGCAGTCGTGATATTTTTTTTTTTTTTTCTCGGGACAATCTTGGTGCCGAATCGTTTTAAGCGGTGTCAACGACTCCGCGGTGGATTTTAATTCGCTCGCGGGTCGGATCGGCGCATCGACGTCCTCTCGGTGTCTCATCGGTGAGAGACGAAAATTCTGATGAAAATTGCGACGAGTCGCAATCGCGTTACCGCACGAAATCCGCGGAATCGTGGGTGAAATTCGAGGATAGAAGAACGACGAAAGAAGGTAGACGAGAGTTAGGGAAATTTTACGGAATTGAAAACCGTTGCGATATTTAAATGTATTATTTATTTATTGAGCAATTACGGGTTGGCTCCGATTAGATGTGGGTAGGTAGATCGTAAAATTGTAGAACAGTGGTCGAGCGTGTTCGAAAATGAAGGGAGAATTTATCCGCTGATGATTGCACTGTGGAGAGTTGCGGAAATATTGCGAGATGTAAAATTCGATCGCCATCGGGAAAGTAAAAATCAATTGTGCGGCAAGCGGGTCGAACGCATGAATTAAATACCCACAGGCAAACACACGAACGTTTCTTGAATGTACAAACTTTTTTGTTTTGTCGCAGTACAAATAAAATTAATCCATTTAAATAACGTAAATTATTGTATAATACGTTATTAAAAATTCGCTTAGTTTGTACATTTAGTAAACACATTTCCGTCACCGAATTTCACTCTGACAATTTTTTTTTTACCGCGTATTTTTTTTTTTTCTCGTCTCGCAAGAGCAGCCGGCCGACAAAAAATGTGGAGAAAATAATTTATCGAAGCTCCCGCGCAGCTCTATGCGTCGTCTCGCGACGACGTGCGCGACGCATTCCTCACGTACGCGCGTTCACGTTCGTTGCAGGATTGCATCGAGATGCAGGCAGAACTCTTTCGCTGCGAGAGCGTCGTTCGAGGAAAATCGCAACGAGGAAACAAGACGGGAGTCGGAGAGATGCGCCGGGGCCATATACGTTCGTCTCGGCGGCTACTTCGGCGTGATTTATAATTACGAGGTCGTCCATTCTGGCTCTCGAGCGACGACCAAAGATCCGGCGATCCGCAGAAATTGGCCCGCGAGTAACGAACGCGTTCGCGTTTTCGGACGCCTCTCGACGCGGCCCGAGGACATTCCCGTCGCGGAGGCAAACCTGTGGGCGATATAATTCGATGTCCCCCTCGGGAGATTAAAAATTCCTCGGGGATTCGTTTGGCTCGTTGCAACGAGAATTTTAATTAACGACGGGGAGACAGAGCGGACTCGCGATTCTCCGTCGGAGGCGAACGTACAAGGTGGAAAACACGATCGATCAATCGTCACTCGTCCTACCCGTAACTAACTTACTCGATGGCCAAACTCGATCCCCGACACTCCGACACGAATCGGACGCAAAATTATCCTCTACAATTAGCCGAACCTCGACCTCGACCTCGTTGAGTCTTTTATATTCGGGAAATATTTCCCGTCTGAGAAATCATTTTATTTTGTCGGAATATATTTTCATGTATTTTTGGTAATTTCGGATAATTCGACGAACGGACACGAGATGTTTTTTTTTTTTTTTTTTTTTTTTTTTTTTTTTTTTTTTTTTTTTTTTTTTTTTCTGATCCTTCTGGAAGTCGAGCTGCGCGAGGAGCGTTTAACGCGCTTAGGAAAAGAGCCGGGAAAAATCATCCACTTCCTCCTTTCCATTTGTCCGGTATGCTCCAGTTAACTTCGGATGGAGCACGAGGCTGCCCGGTACCAGCCACGTAATTCGCGAGGATCGAGACGAGGACGATGATCGGCCAAGTTTTCATCGAGGCGAGCGGGCTCGCCTCGCCGACTGCTCTGTATAAGCGCGGACCGCTCAGTGGGATGCTGGGCTGGTTCCCGAAGCACTTTTCCGAGGACAGCCACTCGGTCGTTAAAAGTTATCGTCTCCCGGCACTCGACTCCTCTACACGGACTTCCTGTACGTTCGAGCTAATGTGTCTCTCGAAGTTTCTGACGTCGCGAATCGGCGCGAACACGGTTTACGGTTACGCGTCCCTTTGCCGAACGACGAACTGTCTCGCACCGGACAAAATCGTCGATACAAAAAAAAAAAAAAAAAAAAGAAAAAAAAAAAAAAAAAAAACCAAACACTATATTTACGGTGTAATTATTTAAAATATTTAAAAAAAAATGTATTTGCTTATCTTTCGACGGATCGCTGAGCAGAAAATAACTGTTTCACCGACTCGTGATAAATCAGCGACGCGGAAACGAGTCGTTCTACGAGTGCAGGACGGCGAACTCAACGAAATGTTTCTTAATCGCGAAATCGCAATTTATTCGCGGATTCATTTTTCAGACGCTGTGTGTGTTTTGAATTACGGTAATTACCAGCGGCTGAGTTTCGAGGAATCCGCGAGAGGGTTTCGACGCTGATGTCCGCGGCTCGATTCCAAATATTAAGGTCAATGACACGCGCGTTCGCCAGGATCTTCGAGGACGACGGTTCGCGACTCTGACGGCGCGCAGGAGTCTTTTGTGGGCTTCTTTGGAGCACAGGTGGAGAAGATCGGCGGGTAGAGACGTACCGACGATCCGGAGAAGCTCCGCGCTCGGGAGTGTTTTAATCACGATAATTACACTTCGACACCATATACGCCGACTGTTGTGCATCGCTGCAGCGGGGATGCAGCGGCACGACGTAATCTCGTGAGAACAGGGCCAAGAGTTTGATTCTTACAGACGTTGAAGACTCCGGATTACGATTGTGTTCATGTCCCGCTGACGCTATAATAATCCGTGGACAATAAACGTCCGCGACACGTTCCCGAGAGAAACTGTCCGCGATTTCTTGGGCGCGTTGCAACGCGAGGAATAACGCTGCGATTTTCATCGATGACGATTCGACGGGTGAGAAAATATTTTCGAGACACGGAGAGTTTCGAAAAAAAAAAAATTTCAATTTTAATTGCTCTTTGATAATTATCGTGATTATTATTTATTATTTATTTGGGATTCAAATGTAGGACGTGTCTATGTCGTTTGGATTAATTATATATAAATATTTAATTTAATTAAATATTTTTATTACATGATATTATTATAGGGATATTGAGAATAATGAATATTTTTATTCGTGCTGGGGAAAGTTTGTGAAGGCAAAATTTGATTCTTGATTATTCGTTAAATGGCTATTTGGTAATGGGCAAGCAGATAAATAAATACCGTTTGACAAAAAAAAATTAAAAAGTTCGGAAATACGAAAAATTCGAATAAGAAAAAAAATTTAATAAAAAAATGTAAACGTTCATCATTTTTGGATCTGCGGGGAAATGTCAGGCCCTTTCGAGGACTCGACACGGCCTTGTCGGGTTCCGACCACGTCTCGACGCAACGCTTTGAAATTTCCCCTCGGGTGTCGGCCGCTCGACGTCCGTCGCGATTGCGCCTACTGCGACAATTAAGAAAATGCTATTTCCAAGCAGACGGAGAACGATATGAATTCACCGAAATGGAAAGGGCATTTGAATAGAAACTCGAGCGCTCCAAACGGGATTTAACGTAGAAACTATATTTTATAATGTATCGGACTATCGCGATATGCCCGCTGGGCTTTTCGGTACCTCCGAGCAATCTATAGATCACAAGACCCGAGAGAGTCCCTGGCCGTTCGGATTTCACGATGAGGAAACATTTAGTAGAGCTCCCCGCTTGCTCCTGCAACCGTAGAACGAATCGTTTCCGCACGGCTAATTTATTATCGTTCTCTCGCGCATGCTTCTCGGGACCTACGCAAGAAGATCTTGGTTTTTTTTTTTTTTTTTTTTTGTCAGCGAGGACACGCTTTTGGGATTCCGAAGCAGCAGTCCGCGTCGTCGAACGGTAAAAAAAGTATCTGTATACGTGCACACGTACGTATCCGAAGAAAGTAAATACACATGACCCCGTGTGTGTGTGTTATTTTTTTTCCGTCAACGTCATTTCTTACGTAAAAATGTTATGCGAGCGGAGATTTGATTACGCGAGATGAACGATCACACGGAATGAGATGAGCTCGATACAGCACGCGAATGTGCGCTTACCGAATAGTCAAAAAAAAAAACATATGTTTCTGGCGCATGGGAGTTCCGGCGAACTCGCGGACATTCAACGGTGCAAGAATAAAGGTGAATTATCGGGGTCGCCGATAAAAACTGCGATGAACCCGTCTCGAGGATGCTAATTTTTTATTTTTTTTTTTCGTAAAAAAAATTATTCGATTTGAATCTGTACGGCGGTTTCCCAACCGGTCCGAATTAATTTTTTTTTAATTAGCACCATTGGGTCTGTGCAGGTGGGGCGGAGGGGGGAGGGGGGGGGGGGGAGGAGGGAAGGAGTAAGAGGTTTCGCATTTCCATAAGCTCGACAGGGAACCTCTGAACCGAGGGCGAACACGAGCGACAGGTGGCCTTTCCACCGCCGCGAAAACGATTTTCTACGCGTAGACACCTAACTGTGTTATGGCAGAGTTCGCTGGGCGGTCTAAGTTCTATTGTGACGGTACTTTGACCACCCACGGAACTCGGCGGACCGCACGCGCAACAAGCTTTCTCCATTGTGGGGACACATCGGGTCAACGGAGAGGAAGATGGAATACAATGTCGATGGCTGGAACGTTCGAGCGATTTACGTCCCGGTCATCGAAACTGGGTCAAATACCCGACATGTGACTCTCAAATGGTCAGCGGGGAAAATAAAATCTCACTAAGTCACAATTGTTCGGAGACTTTTGGAGCAAAGTCGATACGCTCGCGCCAACACCTCTTCGGATAATTTTCAGTGATTTTTTTTTCTGCGAAGAAAACGTGTCAGGAAGACTTTTTTTTAGTATTTTTTTTTTTTTTTTTATACCATCCGGAATTCTTGCAATCGTCTCTGATTCACTTGCGGTTCCCGTCCGAAACTTTTGCGAAGTGAACAAAATTCTCGAGGACTACCTCGAGGAATAGTCCCGCGCATATTCGTTACATTGAACCACGTTACATCACCGCTAGGAGAGCAACGGTTTGAGAAAAGTGGCAATCGTCACCGATTTAGTTGTCGCAACGTGGCTGACTTCCATTCCGAATGAAGATCGTATAATCGTAAGATCAGAAATTGCACCCGTTCCACTTACACCGAATTTTTTATCATTAAAATTACTCACCGGTGAAGAGTTGCCGCACGGCGTATCGGACGTGACTTTTGAAATCTAGTGCGAACGATGCGGTCACGAGCCTGTTCGCCGCGCTGCATCTCGCGTCTCGAACGATGCCGAATCGACTCATCTCCGACTCTTCTCAGCGTCCCGGTGCAACATTGTCGGCCCGATCGTCGATAACTGCAACAATCAATCGACACTGCGATAAATTTCGTGCAACAAGAGCCGCGTAGTTTGATCCCAACCGGTAGTGCACGCTCGTTGACCGGCGTTCGCCACTCGACTGACCTATCATTATCTCTCGCGGTCGATGGGTTTATGCTAATTGCCCTGCCAAGAATAAGTGCTGGGACTGCACATTGCCGCGGATAATCGAGCAGCCGCACTGTACATGTACTCGAGAGACTCGTCACTTGCATAACCGCTCGACGAACCTCCTCCCGAAGATTAAACTACTCCGCCAGCCACGGAAACCGCCGCCGTCTCGGACTCTCTAAAGTTCACCACGGCTGTCGATCCTGGAGACGAAATCTGCAGAAATCTTCCCCCAACCGACCTCTGAACTAATCGACGATCTCTCGCAGCGATGGTGGAAAAGCTAATTCGATTGCCATTCGGTCTTTTACAAGAGTCACTTTGTGTCATTAAAAATAACTGATAATTATACGTTGGGGATTCGGTGATTACTGCTTTTTTTTTTTTTTTTTTTTTTTTTTTTCTAACGACATTGAGGATACGGAAATTCGTTCCGACGTACGTGTCTCGATGTTAGGTCATCGTTTCGCTTTTATAGCCGACCTCTGAGCTAATCGACCGATCGAGAATATCGGAAGAGCTCGAGCCAATTCGATCGTGCCTTACCGTCGTTTTCGCGAGCCGGGCAGTAGCTGTGCAATAAATTTTTTCAACTTTATCATGTCGTTGAGAAATAGACGATAATTAAATTTTGAGGATTCGACGATTTTATTTTTTTTTTACCGACACCGACAACACGGAAATTCGCGCGCTGTTCGTGTTCTTACGATCGGTCAGCGTTCTGCTTTTCTCCGGCTGTTTCTTTTTTTTTTTCTTTCGCTTTATACTGAAATCGATACCCTTTCTAAACAAGAAGGTATTCGCTTTGACATGTAGCGACTGTGGAAGATATAAATCACGCGGTGGGCGTTAAATGGATAACGTCGGATTGGAAACGGTGGACGGAGACAAAAAAGATTCGATCGTCGCCGATCTCGTCGCAGTCCGTAGAGCGGAATGTTCGACCGCGCGTCGCTTCGATAAATGAAGCGTATCGCAAATTGAAGAAATATATCGCACCGTCGGCTCGCGAGACTCGGCGGGTCTCCGAAAGACGACAAGAAGAGTCCTCGCGGACTGGGAAACACGCGGCGATCTATGTTTATGTGTCGTCGCATGTAGCCTCGACAAATCATAAATTAAACTCGTGTTTTTGTTAACTTTCGAAGGAAAAGCGTAGACCTTGCCAACCGTGCGTAAACAACTGCGGTCATCGATCGTAATTTTTCATCTTTTATCCGTGCACAAGCGAAGAATGAAAAAAAAAAAAAAAAAAAAAAGATTTCTCGCGATCAAAATCATTGATTTTTTTAATCCAGTGGATTTCTTATATCGTCACGCGAGCTCCAAAGTACTTCTCGAGGCAAGGCTCTGACTCAAAGGGATTACATTGAGTCAGTTGAATATTCACAAAATGCCTTCTTCGAGTATTTTTTTCTTAAATATTAATTTTTGATCTTCGAGGATTTACCTAATTTTTGAAAATCATTTTCAAATCAGTCTCGCATCACGTCCTCGAGGTGAATTAACGATGGTTTAATTATCGTTAAAGAAAAAAAATGGTGATTTAATTGATAAAAAAAATTCTTGCTTCCGGTATTGAAGATGCATGAAAGATCTTCGGTAATCATTTTTTTTTTTTTCATTGATTTCTCTTATATCTTCATCGATTCCACCTTAACCTAGCTCTGAAGTTCGTCTCATTGCAAGACCGCGATGCGTTACAAAACCGACTCGTTCGACGTTAACAAATTCTCCGTGCATTTTCCTCGAAGCGGTTGAACTTTTCGCGTTTAAGTAAAAGTAATTTAAACGTCACCGGTGCGGCAATCGATATAGTCGGAGTGTCGTCGAAAAGTCAACCACTTCGGCGAACATAAGGATATCCATGTAACATCCAAACAACCAGGTCGATGTTGCAGCACCGTGAGCTACCGCAAACGCGTCGTCAATATCTTCGTTCTTTCCTCCGACGATTCATTGCCGATTCATGTTCACATCGAGAACTTGGACGACGATTTCGCCTTCGGGCGCCACGAATAACCATCCGATGTGTAAACGTTCTCGCGTTGAATAATCAGAGAGGTCCTAAAATGTGAATGGCGCAACGCGCGAGCGACTCTCATCGGGATTCCGTAGCGAAGTTATAATTATTGCCCAGGAAATAGAGAACACACTCGCGCGCTTCGATGATCATTAGCATAATAAAGAAGTTAACTTTATTACGAAAAAAAAAAAACAAAGCCGGAAACTCGTCACGCGGGAAAGGTATACGAGCAGCGACGAAAAGACGATCGGTAAAAGTTTGAAAGTTTATTGGATCCCGATTCGAGTATTAACAATCTCCATCGGATTAATCCGTGTGGAACTCGACTGGAAACGACGTAATTTTGTAGAAGAGAGCGACAGTGACGAAAGTGTTGATGATAATCACGCGGAAGCCTCCGCGTAAACGAGTATTCCTGGCTAACCGAACACTGTCGGACCTTCCAATTACCACGATTGATGGAATCGGAGTGACTCACGGAGCTACGGAAAATTCTGAATCACAACGTCCCATCACGGATTCTCCATTCACGCCCACTCGACTGTCCGACGATTCCAAAACTTCCTCTCTTCGCCCCCACCGATTTCCGACCCTGCATTACATACAAATAATCGGAGTACCTTTGTGAATGGTCTCGATCGGCTCGATGGAAGCTTGTGAGAATCGAAGATGAAGAAGAAAATCCGGACGAAGAAGACGGAGATGTTGAGGAAGATAAATAAAGTAACGATAATGAGCATGAGGACGAAGAAAATATCGAGTGAAGGAGAAGGCGATAACATTATGTAGTTCCATCGCCCCCGTAACAAACTCAACGAGCCGGACGAGACTTCAACGTGGAAACGGTAAATATATATATATATATATATATATATATATATATATATATATATATACACACACACAGAGAGCTGCAGTAAAGTCGTATCTGCTCCGGCCAGCAACGTTGAAGAACCTCTCACGTAAAAGCGGTTTCCTTGCGCAATACATATGATCGCAACAACCTGTCTTTTCGGTCTCTGATGTTCTCGAGAGATCGAGGGTAGGTGCATGCAGCGGTAGAGAAATATACATCTCGGCCTTCCACTTGTCATATCCCTTATTGCCGCATTACCCTCGAAGCTCCGAGCACAAGATAATTTGCCTTATCCTCTCGGGGAGTGACAAAAAAAATGCCCTCCTCGTTCGTGCGGCCGACTCGCGATAATCCGCAGCATGCAGCGCGCACGCTTTACTCGTTATCCGATTTCTACGGAGCCGTTGGGAGAACCCGTCGACGGACTTTCGCGATACTAATTGTTTCGGCACGTACACGCCGTGCGTCCTCCAAGCTCTTTTTCCATCAGAAGAAATTTTAATGCACGAAACGTGACGAAATTTCGGGTTCGGTAGCTACGTCGTTGCACCGGAATTATCGTCAGATACGACGAGAACGACGAAACCCTGACGCTTATTTCACAATGCGAGTTTCCAGACGAGAGCCACTGTTACAATAATAGTGGATTGATAAACGACCGAGAAATCCGATTTTTCCATCCTCGAAGAGTAAACTTTATTTTATTTCATATTTAAAAAAAAAAGTGTACCAGAATAAAATGAAAAAAAAAAAAAAAAAAAAAAAAAAAAAATTATCCTGGTGTCCCGCACGATCGCCATTATTATTTGAATAAACTGGATATTTATTTACGGGACTTTTGTCAAATAAATGATTTTTCGGGGAAAATCCCAATAGTCCTGTCGAGCCCGCGGATTCTCTTGCGTAACATTGATCGTTAATGTTATCGGGCCACGGCGGAATTATTTTAATTAGCGATGGCCCTTGGGTCGACGAATCTGGGCGGGAAGAAAGGGGAACGAGTGGCGAATCGCCGGACTTTGATTGCGTTTTCGCCCGTCGCCGAGGCTCTCTTAAAGATCCGCAACCCCGAAGAACCAGCGGGCATTCGATCGATCGATCGATAGCAGCGCACCGGTAATACCTGTACGTCGGTTACAGCGCCATGTGGACTTTCACGTGCCACCTCGGCAGCGCGACAGCGGCAACGGCAGCAGCAAAAATCTTCGGCACCCACCATTCGGTACGACGACTTTTCAATTCTCTTTTGGTAAGGTGCGGAATCGTAAATTGTCGGTGGCTTTATATTACGCAAGGGACACGTACGTGCGGCGAAGTGAGGCGCGAGGGAAAAAAAAAAAAAAAAAAAAAAATTCGCGGGAAGGAGTATAAACGCGGAAGGGGAAAGGGGAACGGAGGGGAATCGGAAAAAGAGATGTTTAATAACCCGGGGCGCTTACACGTGTAACTCGGGTTCGCGAGATCGCACGGGGCGAGGCTCGCGAGGCTCTATACATTTATTATAAACGCATTTGCCGACACAGCGTGGCGCGCAGTGGAGACCGGGGCCAATTGGAAGACCTTGTAATTTCGCAAAGATTTTCGGGAGAAATCGAATTAGACGAAGGGATTGAATTTTTTTGTGTGGACCGAAAATTATGATCCGACGGCGGTGTAAAAAAGAGTCAATTCGGTGAGGAATATTAATCACCAAAAAAAAAAAAAAAAAAAAAAGATAATTTTGCTCAACAATAAAAATAATAATAACTGTTTCACGAGATTAAAAATATCTTTCTATTGTAATTATTATCGATGTAATATAAATTATATTGTCGTAATATGAAATTTAAAAAAAAAATGATTTGGGTCACGTGACCCCGGTTTAGCGTCTCGAGGTTGGGCGCAACCGCTTTACATGTTCCGACGATGGCCACGAGTGGTCACGCACGCGCATAAATTTTTACGTAATAATTGTATCGATTTCCGATCCCAAGGAGAGCGTATGCGCGTACCGAGAAGAGTCACGGATCGTCGGGTTCGTTTTTTCGCGACGTTGAACGGTCAAAAGAACGCATCGCGGGATACCGCAGCTGTCGAATACGAAGCCGGGCAAATAAATAATCAATGATTTATCACGTACCGCTAAACGACCGATTTACCCCTCTCTCGAAGAGATTCCGTTACCGCCGCGGCTGAATAACGACGACGAGACGATGACGAACTCGGGATCGGTATCTTGCGAGAATAAGTTCGATCGCCCGAGGCTCCTCGTCGCCGGGTCACGTACTCGCTTGGACAATACCACTGAAATGTCTCGTTAATTTCATGGCGACTCGAGAATCTTAGTAAAAAAAAAATCACATTGCGGGCCGCATAAAAAGAATTTTTTTTTTTTTTATAAATAAAGTAAAAACAGGCGAAAGAAAAAAATACTTGCACCGCGAAGAACTTCGACCGGATTCATTGCTGCGAATGTCCTGCTCCAAAAGAGTCGACTGAAAGTCACGCGAAGTTCATACCGGATAAACTACATGCTCCAACCGATATAGTTATATGTATAAATCGATTTATCTACGCGAGATAGAGCAGGGTATTTGTGAGTGATGTCGAATGACCGGAGTGGCCTGAGGCAAGAGTTTCGCTGTTCGCGAGACCGGACGCGAATTGCGCAATGTTGAACGCCAAGATCTTACACACGAGGTGGATATAAAGTTGCACGCAATCGGCAGGGGAGAACGGGGCAGACCGGTGCGATAATCTCGCGAGGCTGTGGATAATACCGGAGGCGGAGTAGATGATACCGCCAAAACAAACAGATCCATCGGGAAGCCGAAGGATCCACGGAGATCGGTAGTCAAAGCACGGCACGATTGACCCGATGGTAGATCGGTATCGCGCGGCCGGGCGAACGGCGACGAATCCGGCGAGGCCCCTTCGACCCGCGTTGATCTAGACACTCGTATGTGTCAGGATTCATGTCGGTCCAACCTTCTTCCGAGCGATCGGTATGACGAGATTCGATCCGATCGTAGCCGATTTTGGCTTTAGGATCGTTTTTTTTTCGTTCTAAGATCAAGGGACTTGGCTCGTTTGATTTGTCGATCGGGAAAGTTAGAGCCGATTAGCGTCACTCGAGATTCGGTGGATTTGTGATGTGAGCAATTTTTTTGTAGGTCAAACCTCGTCATCGGTTGATGATCGAGCACATCCCCGAACGATGATTTTTGGATCGTCCTTCTTGTCGCCGTATTCTAAGACCGAACCTTCTTACACGATGTTCTGATCGGGGAAGTTTGAGCCGATTAGCGTTGCTCAAGATTCGTCGGAGTTACGATACGGATGATTTTTTTTTAGGTCAAAATCCGACGTCGATTTGTGATCGAGCCGGTCGCTGAACAATACTGGGGCCATTGTTTTTTGGAAGATCGAAACGCTTGCGCGATACCTTGATCTCGAGAAGTCCCGCCGTTTCTACACTGTCATTTGCAAAATAAACATGTCCATCTTGCACCGATTTTCGGTGGGAAAAATCGGCAATAATTAGGTCAATACATGATTCACGTGCTGATCCAGGCGATGTTCCCCACTTTTAGCCCTACGTATTTAAACATCAACATCATCCCTAGCGCCATCAAAACATCCACTCTTATGTTTCCATGTAAAAAATGAAATACCGAAAAATCGTATCCACTTTTTTTTACTCAAAGTGTCTATACCGTGATCGGGTTCGATATCGTTCGAGTTTCGCAAACTTACGACATTCGTAATGACCGGCCGAGTTCGAAGCCGCGGCTGCACTTAGAGTCGGTATACGTACTGCATAATAGTGGGCATGCAGACATTATACGGAGTCCCGAACGAAACTGAATCGGCGATAGTGAAAGTACGAGACGGCTCTCGTACGTGCATTCGCCATGTGCACAAAGTACGGGCGTGTGCGCACCTACGCGACACACACGTCCCGACGGAAACACACTCTGCTCCGGATCAAAGGTACTTTCACACCGCGACATTAAATAGCGCAATGGGCCAGATCGTCGACTCCGTCACAATTCACCGGAATCCGTCGAGTCGTTCTTTACGCGCGATTATTATTACACGAGAAGACGTGACGAACGGATGCGCTCCCGTCGAGAATTCAGGAAACGCGTTACGTACGCTCTTCCAACGAGTCTTCCGTCGTCGGTAACGCGCTTCAGTAACGCGGAGAAAAAAAAAAAAAAAAAATCCGCAAAAAACAAAAGGGAAAATTCGAGCGAAGACCGCGTAATACGTTACAGGGAGGATGTAATAGGGAAATTCCGTGCGGCGAAAACGGCTATGATGAGAGACAGTCGAGGAAGAGAAGTCGGTCGCGTTCTATTATCAGTTAATTAGTTCATTAGCTCGCGGCTCCGAGGTGGAAACTTGCGTGCGATTTGCCCCCGCGAAAGAGGTAGGAAAAAATATGTAAAAAAAAAAAAGGGAACGAAAGAGGATGCGGTTTCTCGCTCTCGGTTGTTATTAAATTCCTGTCTTATAAAGGCATGAGTCTCTCGCGTGGCGGCGGTGCGAGGAAGCGACCGGTGAGAAAAACCTCGTAAATCTCGATATCGTCACAATGGACCGGGCTCTTCGGGGCCGTCGCGAACGGGTGTCCGCGTGAGAAGAACATCCTCGCGATCTCGAGTGGGGAATTCGGACGGAAACCAGCGACGCAATACAAATGTTGGCACTTACGTGTAACGCACGGGAGAAAGAGCGAACGACGTGGAATTAATTAAGTGCGTGGACGCCTTTTATCGCACTCACCGGGGACTCCGAGAGTTCATTGTGCGGCACTTTTTTTTTTTTTTTTTTTTCTTATCGGATTGACAACTGTCTTGGGTAGGCGATTAAAGCATTTCAATGTTCTCACTGTGACTCTTTTTTCCTGAACGCGAGACTTCCTTCCGCAATGATAATACATTTATTATATTACTTTTAGCGCACGGCTGCGGGGAGAAAATTTGCTTCGTCACGGTCGTTGTATTGTAATGTGAAAATGTTGCGGTGCGGTTTGCTGCACTTCCGCGTGTCCGAGCCGGGAAGGAGCGAGGGAGAATGCCAACCGTGGGATGATTTGGATCGGGAATTTGCATGGTTCAGTTCAATAATCGTGATAATAATTTGGGACGCTCGGGCGGATTCCAGCTTTGAAAAATGTCTGTGTAAATTAATAAGTGGAACGGTAACGCGATGAGTAATCGAAAAAAAATTTAATAAGCCATCGGAGACTTTTGTTCACCTAACGAGTATGGTACATTATATTTTTTAACTGCCGACATTCACTGTGAATGAAGCTGGGTAAGATCATACGGTAACTTCAAAAGCCGCTGATGTTTCTCACGAGAAAAACGGGAATTAAAAAAAAAAAAAAAAAAAAAAAAAAAAAAAAACCACGGAGCCGAACTCTTAATCACTTCCGTACGTTGTTGCAGCGAAAATCAGGTCTGACCTGCATTGATCCGGCTCGCTCGTGCATCCTGCATAACACACCCCGGGCGTTGATCGCCGAACGATATTGTAGAGAGCACGAGTTTCGCCGTCGCGCCAAATTTATATACAATGCATGCTCCAAATACGTAGAGTGCAGCGCCAAATAAGCCGCGAGGAACGCGATTCTTCGTTCGCGTCTCGATCGGACTCGTCGTTGCGATATTATAAAAAAAAAAAAAAAAAAAGACCGCTCTGATTAATATTCATTATGACGATAAAATGTCCTCGAGTGTCGTCGATGCTGGGGAGAACCAGTGAAAAGGCAACGGCATAGCCGTGGATCTATCCTTGCTCCGTTTCGCCCACTTTCTCATAAATTATTGTATTATATCGTGTCCACTCATGCCGTGCCGCTCTCTCGATTGTCCTTATTATATGGCACTGGGTTTTGCTCATACCGGAAGCTCCGATCCCGCGCGGTTCGAAAAAACGATCACAAATTCAGCGCGAGAAAAATCATAAAATCATAAAAATTATGTCAAATATAATAAATAAGCCACGTAAAAGGGTCAAAAATTTTTTTTTAACACAAATTTATTACAACCGAACGCAACTGAGTCAGCACCTGTGGGAGAAAGTTCCACGTTTTCTAAGAATTTTTACCATAAATCTATTAAAAAAAAAATGTTTAATAAAATCGGTACTTCCTTTCATAAGTAGCGCGCGCATTCCTATGTGCTATGGCAAAGTCCCTACGGCGACGTAGTCATATTTACCAGATCCCTCTCCGGCTGCAGCAGAGCCTGCAGCAAAACCCACCCAACTTCGTTAAAGCGAAGTTTGTTCATAAAAAAGGACAACAACCGGCGCTGTCGCGCGTTAAATTTTTTTCCCCGTAAAAAAAAAAAAAAAAAAAAAAAAAAAAAAAAAAAAACCTTCGATAATCATGGGCACAAGTTAACAGTTCTCCGGAGTGTCTCTCGTGAGAAAGTGAACGGCCCGTTCAGCGATTGCGCACAGTGGAAAATTGTTTGCGCTAGTTCGGCCCCGCAGGTTCTTTTTTTTTTTTTTTTTTTTTTTTTTTTTTTTTTTTTCTCCGCGGAAAACGGAGGTCTCCTTGTTCCGTTCCGCTACCAATCTGATCCCACACGGCCGCACGGGACGAGGCGTTTCTAATCTACCATACGACAGATCTCCAAAGTCCTAGACCCATCAAAATCGTCTTTATGTCCACAGAAAATTGTTGCGGTTGTACGAAAAAATGCCATTAAATCGGAGCCCCCGAGGGTCGTTCATTCAATTTTACTTGAGAATAAACGACGTGTACGCGAGCATTACTCGTTTTATGCTCTCTATTTTACCTCCTCGTTGACCGGCCCGATGATAATTCCCCGTCGGTCGCAATCGCAATTGTCCGCAATGTACGAGTCCCGCGAGCCGCGGCAACAATCTCGCCCGGTTTGGGATTTATGTGTAGCCTGCTATCAGCCGAGCTCAAGTGTATCTCAGCTGGCTCTAATGGCGATCCAACAATCCAGCCGAGTTGGCGAACGGTGTTCCCGCTGCAATTACCGCCCATTATGCCCCCTCGCGTACCGGAATACGCGGATAAATCGCACCGGGCGCCCGGATTCCCGACGCGGTGCGCATTGTTTTTTCACATTTTTTTTTTTCCAGCTCACGATTGCCGGACCAACGTCTTCCGTATACGGAATCGTCGTCGGGAGAAATTCGTCTTTGGATTTTTTTCATTTCATTTCACGCCCAGTCTGAGAACAGTCCGTGCGGTAGTCCATTTTGCCACGTCGCCACCCCTGCAGCCGCGATTGCCTCAAGAGCGACGAGAGTTTCGACTCCGGCCGAGTACCGAACGCCTTTAATATTCGCTGGAACTACGTACTCCTCGGGTAACTACTTCCGAGTGTGTCCAGTTCAATAATGAGGCACGTTATAGCTCGTCACGATTCCAACTTACGAACGCGCGTACGCGACGCGCGGTGAGAAAGACCTTTCACGACAGTCATCGTACCAGACAGCCCGGTCTGCTGGCTTCTTCCTCGGGACCTTTCCTCACTTTTACTGCTTGGGAAAACACACAGCCTGTCGTTAGAACAGCCGTGCAACACGCTGCGAGCCGTGCGTGATCGAGTGTGTTTCTTCCGACGACTCCGGGCTCGTTTAAACGGACGCGCATTCGATTCACCGCAGGCGCTTAAGCGGCGGTCAAGATGCTGAGAGACTCGGTGGAACTCTGGAGCCATTGTCGATGACGAAGAGAATGATACGAGTGACCGAGGGCGATCGAGTTTCATCGCTGCGGCAATCGTCCGTGACGCGTTCCCGGTCGTGGCATTAAACTCGACTCGCGATCGTTATCGGCGCGTGTCCTGGGCTGAACCCAACGAGGTGAAATCCCAGGGCCGATCCGTGTGTTGCGGGGGAAACTACCAATTTCCACGGCAAAAAGCCAAGTATTACCGATCAGTTGTAGACACTTTGCGGATCTCGAGGGCAAAGTGAGCTCTGTGATCGCGCGATTTTCACCGATCCATGGTTTCGAGCTGGAGAAGAGAATTTACCTCGTAAATTTTGATTCAGCGACTTTTTCGATTTTTATGCGCGAACCTTGCTATTCTTTTTATCGTCGTATCGCAGTTTGACAAAAAAAAAAATTACCGAACTGGTCGCCGAGAATATTCAAAGTATAAAAAATCGTATCAGAAAACAAACAAAACTCATCGATTATCCAAGTCGATCGAGCTCATATTTATACTCTCAAACGTAATTGCTGGCAATTGATTTATCGTAAACGACTATGAGTGAGATCGTCTCCGTTTACCGATTGCAACGAAGTAATTACAGAGTCGAACTCGATCCTCTTCTATGCATCAGCTGCGATCGTGTCGGTGATCCATTATCGTCGCAAGGAATCGCAGTCGTCGGGACTCGCGCGCTCCGTTTCGACCAGACACGCGATTATCCTTGCGGAGCATCGAAGTCCGCACGAAGCGCAAAGTGAATTATCTCATAATTTTTCTTCTCTCTACCCGGTCGTTCCTACGAGCGGATTTTGCGATTTATATTAACGGAGAAAACGTTTCGACGAGCATTCGCGAGTTGCGAAAGACCCGCAGCAACTGCTCGGAGAGCTGTCGCTCGAGCGTGTACTAAAAATCTCCGAGTCACGAAGTCGTTTGATCTCGTTGCATGGCAAATGAATCTCCGAGGCGACGGTAATCATAGATTTATTCATATATTTTACTAGAGAGACATTTTTTCATGGCGCGTTCGCGAGCGATCAGTAAAACCGTGAGTCTTATAAAATATACGAAATCTGCGGGTATTTCTGTCGTGGCCGACATTCGGCGAATCGGTGAGAGAATCCGTGTTGATATGAAATAGTGTCCGCGATAATTATTGCGAGTCTCGAATCGACGAGAATTTTTTATTTAGATTGAATATCCGCTCGATCGGGGGAAAAACAAAAAAAATCGCGTCAATATTTTTTGCTGCCGAAGAGCTTATCGCTGTAATACCGCATAAAACAACCTATAATATAAATAATTCCGAGGATAAAGTGTGCAGATAGTACGACGAATCTCTCCCTATTCCGAACTCTCTCACTTTCGTACCGGTGACTTTCGTTCGACGAGAGTGTCGCTGACCTTTCGTCGAAAGTATCGGAATAACCGCGATCTCTGTGAGCGCGCGAGTGTCGCTTTAAAAGTCGATGTATCGATGCGAAGATTCGCGGAGTCGGTAAATAGCCCGAGGAACAGCGAGAGGGACTGGCTCGAGGCGCCGGGGTTAAATCGCCAACTGGCACGGAGCTCTTCTTCGTCATCTCTCTCTCGTGCAGGTAGAAAAGGTAGCGGTTCTTCGGACATAAATTTATTGTCACGATGATAATATTTCGTGACGCCCGCGGGCACGCGAACGACTGTTCTTCGTACCGCTTTTTTTTTTTTTTTTTTTTTTTTTTTTTTTTTTTTTTTTTTTTTTTTTTTCGTATCTCCTTTTTCCTATTTTATTACGACGAGAGGAGTAAAACTGAAATTTCGCTTCCTACTTTCGATACGCGAGCGGCAAACAAGTTGCGAGGGTAGTCACGTTTGTTAACCCTTTCCAGTCCGAAGCCTCTCTCCGACGTTAAACAAAAATAATAACTAATCTCACACTTTTCTAAACGGAATTTTTAAAATGAATCATTCGATGCAGTGCTCTGCATCAAAATTTTTAAGACAGTTCATGAAAATATCGTGGGTCTATTTTTTTTTTAGAATTTTTGCACCATGAAATATAATTAAAAAACAATAAATTAAAGTATGAGCAATACAGTTTTTTTTTTGTTTTTTTCAAGCAAGTATAAATACGAAGTTCGACGGTTAAGACGGAGGAATAAAAATAAGAAGAAGAGGAGCAAAGAACTCGGCCGAGTGATTCTCCCTCCACGCGGCCCGGCCAATTATTCTCCGATAATTTTATTGGCGAGCTCGTGTTACATCGATGAGCGATATATGTTTAACCGAAATCCTTGTTAAAAATCACTGGCGAAGGTATTCGAACATTATCGAGGATATCGGGTTGCGTACGGACAGTCGTCGGTGTCTCAAAGGCTCGAGACCGGACCGCGACGCGATATCGGCGCGTGTTTATTCGGGCCGAGTCTCTTGGCGATCGGTGGCTCCGAGCTGGTATTAAGGGCAACCGACAACCTTCCAGCAGCCGAACGGGTTAACTTACCGACTGCGGTAAAGTAACATAACGAAGAAAAAAAAAAAAAAAAAAAAAAAAAAATCCGGAGCAGATATAATATAATTTCTGGCCGTTTAATTATCGCGAGTCGACTCCGCTGTACGCCAAAGATTTATCGCACGATCGCGTTTACGTTATTTTTTTCTTTTTACGAAATTTCACTGATAAACGAATCATCGGGAATTTTCCTTGACCCAGAAGTCAGCGTGATTTTATTTTTTATTTTTTTTTTTTCTCGATTCTTTCGTTCGCTCCGTTCCGCTGGAACAGGTGTCGGGCATTCTCTATCCGGTTTCCCTCTCGATAATGTTACGCTTAGGAACTTGGCGGCGCAACAATGAACAATGGCCGCGAGGTCGATGATGGCAGACGCGTGTCATCTCCGTCGGTGGGGCTTCACCGATATGGTAATGGATATTCGAACGAGTCGTTGGCGCGTGCAACGGCAATGAGATGGGAGCAGAACGATTACGAGATAGGGAGCCGCGTCTGCCGACTATGTAAGTGGAAGCTACAGCGCACTTAGCGAAGCTGCAGGTATTATCCGCGATGATCGGATCTGATGTAAGCAGCTGCGGCCTTTCGCAATGCGATTCTATCGTCGTCGGGACTACATCGACTTTGTCGTTTCGAGTACGTAGCTTTAGAAAAAAAAAAGGGCTTGGGAATTTCAATAAAATTCATCGTAATGTCCGTAAATAATTTTCATAGAAATTAAATGTTTTTTATTTTTTTTTCCGTTAATTTTTAGTTCAGCAAGAAAATCATCGTCGATCGTTTAGGTACGAACATTGACAATTTTTTTTCTTGCCAATTTCGTTACGGTGAGAAAAAAAATCTACGATGGTACAAGAAGAATATACCGAAGTATTGAGAAACGCGAAACCCTTTTGGATATACGATCATTTTTTTCCTCTGTAAACTGAGAGGCATTGAAATCGGAAAAAATGTGGAGAACAACCCGTCGACAGTTCGACGACCCGCGCAGCGCTACGTCTCCTCCCGAAGCAATTAAATGCGTAAAAAAAAAGCCGAACATAAACCTCTCGTCTCTGTCGATCTATCGGAGCTATGAAGCAGCCAGATAAATATCGTCAATCACTGAACCGATGGTTGTCCGCACAAATTGCTTTTAATTCCTCGATCGCGTATATTCCCGAGCGTGCGTGACGGCGAAGACGCGATCGCATAATATCACCATATTAATAAGATCGATGAATCGACCCCTGGATCGTCCGGCGCTCATCGAAGTTACTCAACGACCCACGGTTTTTTCTCGCGTCCGGCACAAAAGTTGCGGTCGGTGTACTTTGCGCGCGTTTATTCACCGTTAAGCAACGTTTATTCGCCGATCGGAGGGGGCATTTTCGCGGGAACATAAACCGGCGCGATGCAACGGAGCCGCTGCCGATGCTCTACGGCTCCGCGGATCTCGAGGGCCGATGGAGGAACAGAAATTCAGATCACGTTTCGCGATCGGCGCTCGGCGAGCCGCCGACGCCGCTCTGTAATTAAAAATCCGTGGCCGGTCCGGAGCGCGGGACGATTATCGAATGTTCGAATGTGCGCGCATGCAATCGGGACTCGCGCGCGTACGTAGGCGTTTAGCCGAACCGTGCCGAGAGCTGCGAGACTTTCCGAGGCCTCCGCTGGCCTACGACCCGCCGCCGCGACCGCCGACAACGACCGTCGTGATAAATCGCCGCGATCGAACGGGCGAATGCCGAGATTTCGTGATGAAACAAAAATAAAAAAAATCTTTGGTGGAAGCGACGGACCGAGGAAGAATAATGAAAGAGCGTACCGGCAAACGAGCCACAGAGTGTATTATTTATGGTTTGGTAAAAAAAAAAAAAAAAAAAAAAAAAAAAGTGGGGCAACAGGTGAGAAATTCAAATAAGACGAGATTCAATAAACTTTATAAATTTATAAATTCATGCCCTTATTGTTCCAAGTTCTTTAACTTCACGGTCTTGTTATGAGCCAAACTAAAGTTTCTATTACTGACCCTCTGACCTCATCATTTCGCTCCATTACTGACACCGCGGCTACTGCGAAATATTTTTATATTTTTTATCGTGTCAATCCGTAAAGCCGAGTGATTCCGTACATGGATTGTGTCTCGAAGACTCGACAGCCGGAAGTATAAAAATGAAGAATCGATTAGAAAGAAAAGGAGTGGAACGGAGCTGCAGGGAGTCGATTAATCCGGATCGAAGGATATTCGTCGTATTCGCGAGTCCCGCCCCGGTGGGCCAAGACACCTGTTGAAGGATCACCCGCGAACCGATCCGTAGCCGTTGCTCTCGAGACTCCGGATAAAGATCTCTCGTTATGTAAGGCCAAGCCGGTTCGGCTCCCACGGCGAGCCGAACCTTTGGCACAACTTGCCGATAGTTCGGGCTTTACCTCCGACCGTGCGTGTTGCAAAATTCACGCGTAACATCGGTGTTAATTTCGCCGGCGAAATAGGCAGTTTGTACGGTTGCGCGTGAAGTCCGACAACTTCGGACTAGCGGGAATTACCGGTGGAGAATGAGGAAAAAAAAAAAAAAAAAAAAAACGAATAAACGATTCTTACGGACTGCGCGTTGCGTTGGCGAACGCAACGAGGAAACCTCGACGCATCGAGCTAAATTCTCATCGAGCGTATTAAAATCGTGCTGCGCGATGCATTTCGCTTTCGAACTTCAATCCCCGTTGCGTGCCGCCGGACTGTTACGTTGGTTCGAGGTACGACGAGATCGTTCACCGACTTTGGACCTGGAGCATGCGTGTTCGCGAGGCTCCCGTGGACACGCCTTGGACAACTCATGCAACTGGGCTGCGACTTCGCTTTTCATTCGAATTATCGAATTTATTAAATTTTTTTTTTTTTTTTTTTTCATTCCAAATCGTTGAATTTATTTATTTTATTTAGGCGACGGTTCGGATATAGAAAAAAAAGTTTGACACGTTAAACTTTTTTTTTTATGTGGCCAATTGGTAATTTCCGACTGTACATGGAAATAATGTAACATTTCGCATTGCTTCTTCGCAAAAGTTGAAAGCAAAAATTTTCAAAGCTTTTTCTATTCGAACGCATTTCCTAACGTTTAGGTTTGCTGCTCACGATACGCATACATGAAGGACGGAGTCACTCGAGGACAAAAAGTTTTCACGATTTTATTATGGAGTCGCATTCCAACGCGTCAGTTTCACTTCGTGTAGAACGATGATAGAAACTCGAGATGCCTCGTACGTGTTCATGGACTTGACTGGCGCGTTTCCAATGAGTTTCCAATGACTGTTATGCGATCGAACAATAAATCGTACGGTGGCACATGAAAATATGTGAATTCGATCGCTGCGATGGAAAAGTTGATTGACTCGCACCGTTTTTTAATTATTCAGGATTATCAACTTTACTCTCGACCGTTCTCGTACCCTTTGGACCGACCTTTCTATTCACCCATTTCCACGGACGGTCAAGTCTCCTTTCATCGTTTGTCACGCCCATAAACTTCAATTGATATATATATGTATATAATTTCGATACTAAAAAAATTCCAATCACCTTGATCGGGATTTAATTGAGAGATCGAAGAATTAAAAATATTCGGTGGCTGATGGAATTTTGACGTTAGAAAAAATGAGCCAATTAACGAAACTAGAGACAATGTCAACGGGATATGAGGATTACACAAGGTTGACTGTGAGCTCGAAACTCAGAGCGTCGTCTCGCTCGAGCATCTCTCGTCCATTAACTGAATACACGCTCTACCTCTGCGCCTCTCGAGAGTACCGTAATTTCATTGTCCACGGTTATGCTCTGCGACCGGACAAACTCCTTCAGTGAGGTAATGGACCAGTTAGAGAACACGGTACAGTTAGAGAACACGGTACGGATCATAAAAAATGTGAAAATTCATCGTTTCGAATTTCACGAGAAAACGATATAAAAATTGGAATTGAAAAAAAAACAAAAATAGCTGACAAAGTAAATAACGAAACTTGAAAAATATTGATAAAAATAAACGAGATATTTATCTTAAAAAGAAAAAAAAACGTGAATAACAAGGTGATAAATGAAAGAATAAAATGAAATGAAATAATAATAAATGAATGTTATTTTTTCGGGCCGGCGACGAGTTGAGTTGTTCGTCTCGCATCCTCGATAATAATTCATATTGCTCGTCCGGCGTTGAGTTGTCTCGAATAGCGTCGGAGTATCGTTCGAGGTTCGCGCGGCGACCGTTGAATCGCGCGCCGGTGCAAGATCGCGTTCGCCCGACCGACCGTCCGCTCGCTTTTGCATCGTGAACGGAGCAGAAGCAGCTCGGCCGGTTACGAATCGACCACCGCAGATGTGACGCAATATTAATGTTGCACGTAAACTTAAATTCTTTCGGACACCGCGGTTGCCCCCTCGGCTCGCTCATAAGCGCACAAACGGCCACGGTTGCAGTCGATGCTGCATCGCACGCGAACCGGCCGGAGCACACATTAAAGTGCGATCTCGCGAATAGCATCGATCATAGAGAGTTTCACCACGCCGACACTCTCGCGGCTCATGACACGTTTGCCGCTGCGAAATCGCCGCTTCGCCAAATTATAGACCACGGATAATTGCCATGGTGTGTAATTAAAGACAACCGCGGAGAGCGAAACGAGGACGAGGTGCGTGGGTGAGCGATGGATAAATGGAGCTGGGAATATCGACTATGAAATCGAACACCGACCGGCAGGATGCTCGACGGAAACAAAAAACACCTGTTCGAAACCGCGAGAACGCTTCGGAATAATTCGCCATATGTATTTTATGTCGATTGGTATTTAAATTTCGGATAGAATACCATTTTTCGTGTAATTGTTTTTCACTTTACCTAAAAAGAAATAAATCGAGAAAAAATAATCGTCGAGATCGGCGGGTCGTACGGCACTTATCGTGATCGTGTTATTCTCTACTTTATTCGATTCATAATTCACGTTCAAATAGACAATTCCATTCACCTCTGCCGGTGATACTTATTATTTTTCGACTCGCTTTTATTTTGGTATTATTTCGAGGAAAAAAAAAAAAAAGTAAACGATCGAAGTCGAATAGTCGTATTTACTGTGCCCATGAAATTCGTGTGAATTTTCGTGACGAAATTTATTGCCGATCGGCCTTCGATCGGACTCCCTCGGTAACTTTTATTTTGTTTTTCGAGAAAATGTTGTTTTCAACCGAACGATGTGTCTTTCCCAGGGTTTCTATATGAGCACATGCGCCCTTATGATTTTAGTCAAGCCGATATCCGTCGAAATTTATCGCTCTCGTCGAATACCCACTGGAATGTAGTGTGCGGTATTATAGTCTAGATTCCGTCTGTACGTGTTATATCCTACTGCAGAGTGTTGCATTACGAGCCCGATAAAGTTCCGCGCTCGCGAGGAGTTTCACCTCTGTTCCTTCGGTTCACTTAGCTCGGCCTCGGATGCGATACGTCTGTCCGCCAAAGCCAATCTCACTTATCCCTTACTCGTTACAAATTACTCCTGAGAATTTCAGACCGCAAATACAATCTAAGCGTGTCAATTAATTGTGAAATAATTCGCGTCGAAATCCCGGTCGAAAACGATAGAATTTTGAGTCTACGATTCGTATCTTTCGAGATTTAATTCATTGAATATTATATAAATCACATATCTAACATCGATCGTACTTTGTCGAAATATTTGTCGGTCTTCATGAGCAAGATAAAAAATGGGACAATTGTTTCTTTTCACGCTTACAATTTCGACGATTTATTTTTTTGAACTTCCGCCATATTCGCCGTACTCGAAATATCGTAACTGAGCATCGAAATTCTCCGGCAGTTTAGTCGAATGTTCTTTCTAAGATTCTAAATTCTAAATACAATTTGTGCATTGATTATTAACATTCAAATAAAATAATGAAGTATTACATTAAAACGTGAACTGATGATATTATTCTAATTGTAGAAATATTCTCATAATTTATTCAATTACTCGCGTACGCTTTTTCATTGTATGCGGTAAAATCGTTCATCTCGTTAAATCATAAGAAAGAACACAAATAAATAAAATATTAATACAGTGTGTGTGTGTCGTTTGTATCAAACGATAAGTATCGATTGCGCGATTCGTGTCCGTCAAAATAACTTTCGGAGATTTCGTCACATGGTCGGCATCAATTTATTCTAGCGTAATTATAGCTCGGAGCAATTACTAGAGTTACACGGTGGTAGTTCTGCCCACTTCGGTGTGTCGGCGACGATACGATGGCAATACGATAATTAATGATCATCGAGATGTTTCGAAATATCACCGTTTTACACCTTTCTTTTTTTTCTCTCTGTACATATACACAGCTATACATACATATATATATATATATATATATATATATATAGCTGTCCATTCGCGATAATGGTTCATGGGTCTCGAGACCCCGAGATCCCTCGGAGATTGGGCGAGAAGGTGTCGGCGTTAGCGCTCGCGAAATTCTTCGGTCGATTTTTCTCCCGTATAATATCCTCCGATGCAGAAACAATGTCCCCGGGCGACGAGCAGTCTGGGGCTCTCGTTGATTCACGAGTTTTGTATATCTCGAAAGGCCCATATAAAAAAAAAATGGAGAGGTACTCGGTGGGACTGGTTCGAGATCCGCGACCATAGTCGGATTTTCGAATAATAATTTCCAATACTTTATCCACCGGGGACGATCGCGGGGACACTGAACGAGGTGCGCGTGCGGCGCACGCACACACTATCGAATCGCACTTATCCTCGATACTGTTGTAATTGCACTACAGACTTCGATACTTTCCCTGGATACGAGGAAATTTTCTTGGGCAACCATCTACGGAGCAGGACAACTGGCGACGAGATAGGCGAGCGAGAGACCTCAACGGAGCGGTCTGTGTGGTCCGCGTCGTTCGCGCGGCAAAAAAGGAGTTATGCCCGAGACGGTTATACAATCGAGTGTCGATGTGACGAGGGCGATCGATCAACCCAACATGCGTTTTGTCTCGTTTGTCATCGCCCGAGAACCGACTCGGGATCGCGACGTTTTCCCAAAGTTTTCGGATTATTTGAACCTACGGCGCTCGATCTCTCACTTCCCTCGCGATCGTCGATTCCTTCAGTGAAAAAAATTCTATTGGACGGTAATGAGGGCGAAAAAAATTATCTTTCAATTTTTCGAAACATTTCTCAATTTCAAATTAGCCAACTATTTTGTTTCTGATGAATTTATCGGTTTTTTTTTTTTTTTTTTTTTTTTTTTTTCAAAAATTGTATTTACGATTTAAAATAATGATAAAATTGAGATTAAATATTTTTGAGATACGTGGATTGAAACAAATGTGCATAGATATTCTTTACGGCGTGGAAAAAAAAAAAAAACGAACGTTGTCAATAAATTTCGGAGCAGCACGATTGACATTTAAATGACCCATTTTGCGGCTCACTTTTTTTTTTTTTTTACGAGCACTGATCGAGATTTGCCTTGACACGCAATATTATCTCACCCATTCCGGGCCAATCTCTCAATCATAAGTTTATCGCCGCGTTGCGGAGTCTCTAATACGCGCCGCTCTCGAGGAACCTCGAAGCTGGACGGTCGCAGCTTCGGGCGTATCTGGCGATATTTCATCGAGTCTCTCGAAACGCGCCCGCTGTTTGTCAAGACGAACGCGAAAGACCACGCGCTTGCCGCTGCACGTCCCTAAAGGCGTTTCTCGGTTATTCAATTCGCGTCGGAAAATTTTTCGACCTCGGCTGTATCACGTCCAAGCCTTGTCCATTCGTGCGGCCGCGTGCGCCGTTGCTCTTTCGCTTCTCACCCATTTAAACGTGTAACAGCCTCGACCTCGGAAAACATATATCATAAAAATTATTGTAAAACGCACGCATCGCGAATTATGATAAAATTGCCGGAGGGAGAGACCTTGCTCCCGATTAGCGCATGTTACTCCTACAACACGGCATTCACCCCGGGCCAGTAAAAAAAAACTAGGAAAATATGAGCACTTATCACGGCCAAACTTCCCCTCCTGTCCGTCCGTGTGCGTTATTTCTCCGTCGCTTATCGCTCGTCTAACCGTATAACAGCCTCGACCTCGCAATTAAAATATACGTGTCGTACATGTTTATTATTTGAAAACGCACGCGTCGTGAAAGATCGTAAAACTGGCGGTCGGTGAGACCTTGCTCTCGATTGATCGAATATCGCCCATAACCGGTCATTGACTCCGGCCCAACCAAAAACCATGAGATGCGGACTTTATCGGGGGACTTGTTGGAAGAGAAAGGACACAATTATTGCGATCGTAACGGAAGTAAAACCGGCGAACGGCCGCGGGAACACTGATCAGTCGATCGGGACGAAATCGAAGGTTCGAACTCCAATCGCCGGTGGAGTTTGCTCGGCGCGGGATGGCGTGCAGGAATTATTCTATCGTCGGCGTGTCGATCGGGTTCTCGATCGAAAAGGCGCACTCCCGTCACGTCGAGAAACCGGTCCGTGGAATATTTTTTATTTACGTCTCGTAACTCGCGAGTTAGCGGAAGATCCGCGATTTTTCACGCGGCCGTCGACACGCTGCCTCGGCACCGGTAAAATCGCTACACAGGTAGAATATACATCGACTATTTGAGAAATAGAAGGCCTATCGCATTTACGATTTAACGTGTGAAACTACCCGAGTCGCGCCATTCCGTTTCTCAAACGTTCATATCTATGTACATTTGCATACGGTGAATTCCGTGTCAAGTCGAACGCCCTGAATAATCGTCTCAGATGAGATTAAAAGTTCGCGATATTATCTACAAAATTTTATTTCCTCACAAGACACCATTTTTTATGAACTATTATCGTACATTTTTTCTTTCAAACCTTTCAGGCACCAGAGTCATAAAAAAGAAAAAAAAATCTTACAAAATACACAAACGATGTGTAAATTTGAAACTGGGTTAGGCCCGAGTTTAATTTTCACGGCCGTCTAATGATTTTTCGACAGATACGTATAACGTCCGCGAAGGTAGTTTATCACAAATTGCATCTTTTTGTCGACTATTATATATTATAATTTTAAACATCAACACGTCTATCTGCTAACTCGAAAACGAGGACTGATAAAAATCTGAAGACAGTTCCGGGTACTCGCACAGTACATTATAATATCAGAAACGTTCAGCTTGATCAAAGAGGTTGACGATTTTAGGTCGCTCGACTTCACATGGAATTCTCCATTCGTACGTATATAATTGTTATTTTATTAAGGCCTTTGGAAAGGTGTAAAAGTGCAGCATAGGCACGTACGTGTCGAGCTTTAAGTCGTCTGCATCCCGCGTGAAAGTAGATACGGAGCGTGGTGGACGGCCCGGAGCGGGCGGACCGTACGCGCGGTCAATTTGGCTCTATTTTACGCTCCGAGAAGCTGCCCGCTACGGAGCTCGATTGATAATCGGCTGAATTGCTTTCCCTCCGGAAAAGACTGATTCTCAACAACGGATCACATGCATCTCAAGATTCTCAAATTATTTTTTCACGTACGTCGGGAAAAAAAAACGATTCAGGCCAATTTCGTAGTTTCAGCGAACGATCGTCGTGCTCTCATAAAGACCACTCGACGCTTCGACGGCAGCAGAGAGAATCTCGTGATTACCGGTAATTGCAATCGTTACCGAGCTCGAGGACACTTTACTTCGAGCGTGTTTACTTCGAGGAAACAGAACGGGGAGTTACGATTTCAGGAGTGTGAAACGAACATCCTTTTCTCCGGCTTTGGTGCATATGACCCCGGTATCGAAGCTATCGTTCTCAAGGATCGGGGTCGATAACTCGTCGCCTCTCTCGATCGCCAAGAACGTACGGAAAATATCCGTGGCTTCGCGATACTATGAAGTACCGAAGTAGGAAATTCTACCTACACAATGCGCGGATAGAAAGTCGGCCCGGCACCGGGAGCATAAACACACGACAGATTTTTCCTAAGGTATCGCTCGCTCGGCCTACCACGTTTCGCGTATGGCTCATACGCTCTTCGGCTGTGTGCGAGTCTCGATTCTCTCTGTGCCACGAAAGTATCCGCAACACGCCCGAGAGACTGAGCGCTATGAACGCTGTGAGACTCACTCCCGCCCCAATCGCACCGGAGCGATCGGATTTCACAATGTCCCGGGTGCGCGCCAGCTACAACGATTTATCGCTATTACACAGCCATTGGCGGAGCGTAGGACGTCCGTCGTGCTCGATTACAAAGCGGACGATCGGACGAGTGCAACGAAATATTTTAAATCTTCGAAATTATTTTGAGTCTATGATGATTTTTTTTTTCCTTCTCGTGTAAGAAAATTTCGCGGGTAGCGTTTGAAGAAAATAAATATTGGAGCTCCGAAGCTTTGGGATTAATACAGCAAATATTTCTGGAGAACTATGAAAAATATGGTACTGTGTTTTCTCACACTCTGAAGTGAATACATTAAATACAAGAAGCACATAATATTGATGTATTATTTTGTTACAAAATTTACGGAATTTACGCTAAGACGAAACTAAAAAAAAAAATATCGAACACGAAAATTGTTCACGCGATAGTTTAAAAGTCACAGTGGTTGAAGGACGTGGTACGTGTACGGTGTCGTTTTAAGAAGTTACAGCAATTACCGGTCAGACCGCTCGAAACGATATCGAAATGCAGCTCTACGAAAAAAGTTAGCGACGATATGGTTCTCGACTCGTCGCGAAGACGGAGTGCGCGGCATTTTTTATTTCCGTGACTTATAAAGGGTTAATAACATCGGAATTCGCATCGATCGGGAATCAATGAGGGAAATAGAGCCGTCGCTAACAAATATCGATGTCCGAGCGACACCTGCGACAAGTGGATTTATACAAGTACAGTAGAAGTAGTCCCCGGTTAGTGGAAGTAGTCTACTTGACGGCAAAGTAGCAGCGGCGCGTTACAAGAGATAGACACAAGAACAGGTCTAGCTCGTTGCTGGCACTCGGACGGAGTGTGTGCAACAGGCGTGGTGGCGAGATTCCTCCGTGTCTTTCTTATTCCCTTTCCAATCCGTTCACTGTCCGACTACCGTGCCTCGTTATTCCTGTCTGGCCTCAGAGCTCAATTTTACGAGTGTGCGAAATCAATTTTTTTAAACAGATGATCCGAACATATTTTTTTTTGTTTTTCACAAAAATGAGAACAAATGAATCTTTCTTCACAACATACCGTTTCTCAGAAAAAAAGAAAAATTGAAAATAATAAATGTTGTAAAAAAGTAAAATTTATTAAAAAAAAAAAAAAGACACAGTAATTCTTTTTTTGTAGAAATATTTTTTTGCTCATACAACGGACGACAGTTGATGTTTCTTATTACAATTTTTCTTTATCTTCCCGTAAGGTAGGTTTTTTTTTCTTCGCTCTCGTTTCGATCGCTGAACCGCCTTGGCAATGAATAAACGCAACTCGGAATTCCTCGCGGAGCGACGTACTCTTGACACACTCGTCTGCCTGCACCCGCGTCGTTACTCCTCGCGATCCACGATATGGAAGGAATTACAAAACCCGGGAGCGATGAATCCGTTGCGCGTCCTCGCATCGTTGACCGAGGCGTCTCGTCACTCTCCTCTCCTCGGGGAGGAAGTAAACACGCATCGTGAGTCTCATCCTCGGCCCGTCATCGGCTTGTCTACGCTCCACGGATTTGCGGCGCTCCTCGATACGTGAGACGGTTTGGAATTCGAGCCGACCGCACACGTGCACATTTTCGCCGGGGGAATCCACCGCATTCTTGGCATTCGCGAGAAAAGGAGTCCGATGATATCAGATCTGTCTCAATCGCTTCTACTTTTTTTCCCGTCGGTAATTTTTGGAGAATTTGTAAAGAGAGATAAAAAAAATTAGCTTTTTCCATTTAGTAAACATGTTTTGTTTGCAAAGCTGTACACGCAATTAATAATAATCGTTGTTAAGAGAGTTAAAACGTTTTTTTGAATTAAACGTACGTACATCTTCGTGAACGACGTGACGTTTGATTTTCTTTTTCCAAGTCCCAGCAAAGCTTATCGTCTCGGCCAGCCAGCCCAACATCTTTCATCGATCAAAAAATCTTAGCGTAGTAAAAAAAATCCCTTCGACTTTAATCCCAATGTAAGAGACGTTGCTTCTCAAAACACAATAAATTACTAATAACGAAATTATCACCGCGAAGATCCCACACCATTCACCGTCAGCGGATCTTATAAATTTGTGACGCTGCACAAGATAATCTTGAATCATGATTGTGGCTTCATTTGAATTCCACTTCTACTCCAGCCGTTCAAAACAAAATTAAACGAGTGTGGGCAACGAAAAATCGTATAGCTACAATGCCAATGTTAAATGCATGTTATTCCTTTTCCTTTTTTAAAAGAATTATTATCATATATGCACAAGCCTACGCGGCGATGACTCCATTCACGGACGGCAGATGCGAGACCGAGAAGTATGCGTTTGTCTCTCCCGTCCCGAATAACTCGTCGAGTTCAGGCGACAGACTTTTTATTAACTCTTTCTTTCTTTTCTCCTTTCCTCGCAGTAAGTTACGATTACCCGCGTCGTTACAACTTTTTTTTTTCTTTTTTACCGGACTGTTCCACATTTGATTCTCGAATACATTATACCAGATTAACCTCGGTTGTATTATTGTGATATCGGGACGAACTCCAAGCAGTGTCAATGACCTCCCCTCTTGTCTCTCGGTCGATCTTCATTGTTCAAAGTAAAACTCGTGGAGCTTTGAATTCGCCGGTGAGACTCCACGTCGCCCACGTTCTCAATTCAATCCTCTAGGCCGCGATACCATTTACGAAACAATTTAATTCGCGCACGTACCACCATTGGCATACATGTAGCTCTTGTGAGTTGGCATGGTAATTCGCCATCTCATTATTACAGAGGATAGAAGCGGTAGACGACAAACGATAATTCACCAGTGGGTCGAGATGTTGCACGGTTTCGAAGCTCTAATAACAGACTGGGAGCGACGTTAATTCATTTTCAACGATATGTGTGTCAAGGATAATTTTAAGGAAAAGCGTTTCTCGGAGTAAAATTGGGAGTAAAATTTGGAAACGAATATTACCCACGCCATGAATCATTCATCTGTGTGTTAATCTCGGTGTTCCATACTGATTACTTTTCTTAAATTTACTCACAGTAAGTCGTTACCCAGCGAAATAATTTTTTTAACGCAAAATTGAAATTTCAATGCTTCATTAATAATTCGTATCGAACCTCCCATCTGCAAATTCCACGATTCATGCCGAGATTGCTTTGGACCGGAATCGTGAACTCGATTAATCGAGTAATAAATCAAGTGAGAAAATCCCTATCCGATTGCCGGGGTACGTTTCGTTTCCCTCGATCCAAAAGTGAATGCAATAATGACGAAGAGATATCTCGCACAAGCTTCGCCGAGGGGTCACGAGTGCCTCGAGACCACAAAGATTTACCACTCTTCGCCTTTCCCGTCGTCGAGAAAAAACGCAGCCTCCGCTTCGTTTCCATCGCTTTCTCATTGTCAAGGCTGCGAAGCGACGGATTCATCGACTACCGATGAGTCTAGGGTTCTCGGATGGTGAATTTATAGTTGACTCTCGGGCCTCGACACATCCAGCAACTCCCGTTACCCACGTGAAGAAAGTCTCCGTGGATCGAGCGTGTTAGCCGACTGCCGGAGACCTCGCCAGCCTGTGGAGCTCTCGTGCCCTCGCTGCGGCTCGTGAACGTCCAAAGAGGGAAACCTTTAAGAGAGAGATAAAAATAATTAAAAAAGGAAAAAATCATTAACGGAATCTTGTCGCACTCGTACTCACACTGGATCCGATAGCCCGTAAATCTAATGGGTCAATCTCTAGCCAATTAGCATCGTTTATTAATGACCGAACGACGCTCGAGTCCGCTTGACTAACTTTCGTTGCTGCGCCCGAGTTCGCAGCCTGCGGCGATTTTGCAGCTTTAACTTCCACTTCACTCCGACGATGCGATGTCCATGATCTCATGATCGTGATCCTCGGTGCCTGTGGGAAATCTGACGGACGATCGTGCGGAACCGCGCGATTTATTCCTGGAGGATTAATGAGGGAAGAGACATCAAGTTTCTATGACTGATCCTCTGACCAGAATTGCCATTACAAGCGCGTGTATTTCATTGCGTTTAAGGAAGTTCGGTCCCGTAGAAGAAAGTCTTCGGTTTGATTCATTCACAAAAAGGCACGTTGATAATGATTTTTCTTCTCTTTCGGCAAAGATATCACACTGAGATCTTCCACAATTATTTTCGAATTTTTCCACCACACTTTCTCACCAAAAATAAATTTCGAAATTTTTTGGAGTGATAAACGGTTGTCAGCGAACAGTTTTAAGTGACACACCGATAAAGTGCACCTGTAAAAAGTCCCATGACCGGTTAACTCTTTGATAATCAGTGAAAAAAAAATTGTCTGCCTTCGAGACACTTTAAGAAATTTGCCCGAATTTTTTTAAGAGTGTTCGGAACATTTTGACGACCGAACTGAGGTGTTCAAACACTCCGGAGTAACGAAATGGCGATGGAAAGGCACACCCATGAAGTCTGCACGAACTACACGCTTATTTTCTTCACGATAACGGGTTTCGTTGTACTATTCCGACAAGCTTTGCTACTCTTTGCTCCCGTCGATGGGCAAGCCCCTCAATCGAGCTCGTGTTCGTGGCACGAATCAAAGAGAAGACGCGGTGGGAAGGAGTAGAAACAACAAGGATCGGCCTCTCGGTGGGAATTCTATAGTAATATTGACTTTGCGATCTTCACGGATCGAGATCGAGCTAAATGTCAAGATGAATGGCCGACCTAGCCCTTCGTCGAGAAACGCGCCCACCGCGCACGATGAACCGCAGTTAACCATCCCGTAGCCATTGAAACCGGTAAGCAGCTATCCGATACTCCGTTATCCGTATCCGTATCAGTATTTAATCTCGTTAGGGCCAAAGTCGACGAGAGCGGACAGAACGGACTCATTTTCTTCGCTTGGGACAAAAGTCCACGGAAAAAAATGCTTTGCTCTACAAGAAAAAAAAATTCCTCATTATTATGAAATTTTTTTTTTTTAACTCTCCCAGGAAATTTAAAGAACGCTGGCGGACCTGAAATAAAACCGGAATGGAAATAGAACTCTGTGGAATACAAGGCGAAAGTCTAATCTTGTAATTCCACTGAGGTTTTGTTTTCATTCCGGCAAACTTTTATCTCAAGTCCAGTACGTTTTTCAAACTTTCTACTAGAAGTTTTGGTAGATTTTTCGTGCAACAGATTCGTAGTATGGTAGAAATATTCTCTGAAACAGTTTTCATCTCGTAGAGTTGCTATGGTAGAAATGTAAATGTGCCATTTTTTTTTACTTTCCTTCTCTCGCGAAAACTACTAAAAATTCGTTTTACTCCCCGGCCCGCGGCAAAGGAATTTTGCCGGTCGGCGAATCGAGCAAAAATACTCAAATCTCGGGCCGTCCGTTGCGGCAACATTTCGCCGGGTCAACGTCAACAATGAATCACGGAAAAAATCTCGATTACGGTGCAGGAGGGAGAATCGACTGCGAGAGTATAAAAAAAAAATAAAAAAAAAAAATAAAAAAAACGATTGCCCAGATCTTGAAGTGGGTCTTGCTGGTATTTTGTGGCTTCGACGTAGCCGAGTACGGCCGGGACTGAGCAAACGGTTCGAGTTCCCGGTAACCCATTTACCTTAATTGTCATATGATTGCACCTACGTAAAATCACATAAGTAAGCGGTCGCTCTTGCTCCCCTTCCCGATAACTCTGTCAACGTTGCACTAACCTGTGAGGGAATGTGCCGGAGAATACCAATCACTTTTCTCTCTCGATAAGCGCGATGCATTGTCGGTCGGTGCGTAACTCGGATCGAGGAGGAAGGTGAGTCCGAAGCGATTTTTCATCGGAGGAGATTGCACCGCGTCCAGGTCGTTCCTGTTCCTGAAACGATTGAATAATAATTAATGCAATTATCCTGTCGCACGGGTTGTATCCCGTTTCGTTATATTTATCGAGCAACTTTTTTTTTTTTTTACTCCGAGGACAGTTCGGAGTGAAAAACTGGAGTTATAAGTGGGATTAAAAAAAAGAATGTTATTCCGGAAAGCACGGAGCGGCAAACGACGCTGGTTAAGTTACAGGTTGAACACGCAATTCCAGAGGAAGTAGACACTTTATTTTCCTTAGACGGGGAGCGCCAAGCATATTCGGAGCACGGCAACCAGCGCGATTGCGAGCTGTTGGTTGCTGTTTTTTTTTTAACGAACGATCACACGAGGAACAGAGGAAAGTGTTGCTGAGAATAGGAGAGAGATTTTAGCGGGAATCGATGACGAGCTGTGGACAGTCGGATTTTAAGGACTTGAGAGCGGGAATGGTGAAGCAAGTATTTCACGAAGTAAAAATCACTTCATTTTTCTAACAAAATGTGGTTCGTTGATAACGGATTATTTCCAGATATAAAAAAAATTGTTGTTACAGCAGAAAATTTATGGCTAGGAGATAAATTAATGACGTTAACACAAATCTTCCTGTTCTGGCAAATTTTGTCCACCGTGTAACTTATCTTTGTGATTAGCTCCTCATATTATTAAGACGAGAAATTATGAGCCGATGGCGTTTAGTTCGTTGAGAACAGCTCTTTCTCAATTGACGCCTCTCCCCGATTTAATTAATCATCGCTCGTGAATATTGATTTTTTTTTTTTTTTTTTGCGAATTTAATTAACCATCCTGTATTAAGCTTACTCTCATCGGTTTTTGCGGATAATCTTTACCGCTGATCGACCCTCCTCCGAGCGATGATTGAGCTGTCCTCGAGGAAGATTGAAGGATACGAGAGCTTCGCAAAGATTTCATCGACCCGAGGCTTTTTTTTTTTTTTTTTTTTCGTTAGCTCTTTTTTTGTCGCAGCGAGGGAAATTAAATTTACTCGGCGAATTTTGTAACTCCACATTTTTGTTTTTATTTCCGTTTTTGCGTAACTGATTGATTAGCTCTCTGGGCGACGGCGAGAAACGGTTTCTAACCACATTAAAAAAAAAAAAACATCCTGACAGGTCTTTAGTTTCTTCAAATTTCTATTCTTGCCACATCCGAAGAAGAAAGATTTATCCGGTCGAGGTGTATCTTTATATTAGAATTTTTGAGTAATTTTTAACCCGTTGAAATAATTTCATTGAAATTGAAGACACCTTTTTTTTTTAACTGCTCTAGGCTGAAACATGAACAAAACCACAAGATGTAATTTCGTTTCTGAATCGTAACTTGAGAAATAATTAAATTGCAATGAAAAATATTGAAATCTCCGTTCAATATTCGCGGTATAATGTATCGACGAAGATTCATTTATTTTCTCTTCGATACGCACCAATCTCGAAATCCTACGACTATACCGTGTAATTATACGATACACACGCGTACACACACTCGATTCCACCTTTCTCCACCGTCTCGGAATATCGAGCTTTTCACCTGCCATTCTCCACGGCTGCGATTACCTTTCGCAAATTCTCCCTCGTCTTGTTCTCCTTCGTCGTCCCGTTTCACCTCCTCGTTAATCGAGAAGGATTCTCGCGAAACGTAAATTCACATTCGCCAGGGCCGTCCGCCATCGAATATCAACGAAAATAGCGTTCGTTAGCGATGATTTACTCGTCGTCGATCGTAGATAACGAGGAAGAAGAGACGACGATGAGAACTTCGGGAAGCCCCTTTTCGCATCCCTGTCATCGGGCAAGCTCCGTGCAAATATCGGGAAGGCGTGAAAAAAAAATATTTCCTACCAAAAAACTTTCATCCCAATTCTCCTTTGTGAGTGGATTTACTATTTTTTGCTCTATTTTTCTCCGCTCTCTCCTACACTCTCTCGGAATTAGTCTGGAGAATTCGTGTACTAAAAAATTCGAATTGTGAGACGAGCTTTTTCGTGTCGTATTTTGAATATCATAGCGACATTTTTTTCAGTTATTAATCTACATCTTCATAAATATATATTTATACATATTTTTCGTAAGGTTTTTTTTCTTATGGCTTCGGTTACTGAATCTCGATAATAATTATGGGTCTCCAGTCGTTTATTTAACGACGTAGTGTTTTAATTTAGTGAAAACCAGTCTCAATATTTTCATTCATTCGTGTGCCGGCCAAGCGTTTTAATTTCCTGCTCCACCGGCGAGCCCCAAGCGCTTGCGGCTTTCGAGCTCGCTGCAAGCTCCACGACGACTCCTGTTATGTCTAATATATAAAAATATGATGCACGAGAGTTCCGGTCCACCGATTCCGCGTCCCGTCGGGCCCGCGTTGCAGGCTTGACCGGGCCCCATCGCCGAGGGGCATCGGCGATCGGGCCCGTTAGGTAATAGCCAAATTTCACTTTCAATCAGTTAAATACCCACGTGTCAGAAGTTTAGCTCTGCGGTCAAAAGTCCTGTCGATTAGAAAAAAAAAAATCTCGTACCGTTGTATCTCTTTCTTTTCCCTCAACGCACTAATCAATCTGTTATGAGTAAACTTTAAGAAAATTTCACTCGTCGAAAGGTAGATAAAGTAGTTGTCGTTGCTGTAATTCTTAGCATTCGTGTCGAGGAGAAAATTGGCTACGAAAAAGTTACAAGCTAATCCGCGGTGGGAGTATTTAATAAAAAAAATTTCTCTCGGAGGAGTTTTTTCTTATCGATGATTTCTCTCCGTCGAGACGCAATCCTTCCACCGGCTCAGTCGGTAATAAAAAAAATTTCATCAATTTTTGTGACTGTCGAGACAATCTGCGACAAAGAGCGAATTATTACGTGGAGCGAAATCGGCTCAATTCAGCGTAAAAATTAACTTTCGTTCGTGGATGGTCTGGATGGATGAAAAAATTAAAAAAATAAAATCTAAACAAAAAAATGCATTTAATTTAACAAGGCTTTACTCATTTGAATAATTTTCTTCTGGTTATTTGTATGCTGAATCTTTGCTTCGAACCCAAAACTCCGTCCAGGTCGTTCAATTAGAGTGTCCCGAATCGGAGTTAACGAGGATCATCAAGCGGGGCAACACGCTCTACGAAAGTACTTTTAGCACGCGCGACATACTCGTAAAAATCGTGAAAGCTCGTCGCACATATCTCATAGGAGTTCTACGTCCCGATAGTCATATACCTCAGTTTCACTTCCGGTAGAAAAGCGAGAGCGACCACAAGGAGCAATCCGTCTCGGAGCAATCAACTAAAGCGTTTAGACGCCAGATTTTTTTCTTGCCCATTTCTTTCGCTCAAGTTGCGTGACTCTCGAATACCGTACTTATGTATTATCGCACGCGGATTCCTCGGCCAGGATGGTTACGGTTTTGTCGTGCCTCTAGCTATAACTCGCGGACGAGAATTTCTCGAGAATCGGGCATTGGAAATTACAAAGCCAAGTTTGCCGGACGAAACGGAAAATCGTATCTGCGCCATAGTAAAATTTCCACCCGGCAGCTGAGATATCAGCTCGTTCCCGTCAACGAGGATCTCTCGTGGGTCCCGAGGAAACGGCGTTCAAAAGTGAAATCGCTCCGGCGTAATCAGCTCGGGCCTGACACTCCTGACGCTGATGTTGCTCGCGACCGCTCCGACTGTCCCGCATGAAGTCGCCCCTTCGCGTCCCGCTCGGCATCTCGACGAAGAAACATTACTTGGCACGCGGTCTTCCCGTTCAAATGGGACGACGATTACTCGCACATTCGCGGGCCAGTTACGCGTTTTCCTCGTGTGTTTCTCTTGTTTCTCATCCACTTATCTAGCTCGTAGCGTAGCGTGAGAACGGCTGCGCTTGAACGGCGGGACTGAGATTCCTTCTCGGATACGAAAGCACATTGAGAGACAACAAGTAAAAGGTGTTTTTTTTTTTTTTTTCTTACGCGGGTCATGACAAAGTCAAAATACCTGAAAATATTCGGTAGTCGTAGTTGGTGTTTCAATGGCGATTTTTTATTTTGCATGTTCGCAGAGAGCAATATCTCTTCAACGTCTTCGAGGTGATAGTTTCGACGCTGGAGTCGAAGCTCCAGCGCATAGAGAACTTGGACAAGGCGGTCGAGCATCTGATGCGGCGAGTCGAGGCGTTGGATTCGCGTGTCAACGATAACATCGACAAGACCGACGCCGTTATAACGAAACTGAGAACCCTGGATCTCAAGCTCTTTCACGCGCAGCCACCGCTTCCGCCGGATATCGTTCACCAGCAGCAAAGAATCGCTGAGAGCAGGAGCGGAAGCAGCGACGAAGGTAAAAGCAACAAGCCATTATTGCGTATACAACATAGAAGCGATGGTCAACGCGAGATTTCGAGGCGTTTCTCTTTTTTTTTTTTTTCATCATTTACCCGTCCAACCAAGCAAATAACCGGATGAGATTGTGATAATAAATTCTCGTAAATCATCGATTGTATGATTTAATAAAAAGGTGGATCAGGTCGAATGTTCAACCGCAACAAAATTCTACCCCGCAAATTCTACACTATTTTAACAAAAATAATAAAAACTATTATTAATATAATACTCATAATAATTGTAATTATTGTGAACATTACTTCGAAATTTTCTCAGAAATTATTTCGCACGATTCAATATTATTATTTACTCGTCCGAATTATTATTTAAAAAAAATATAATTATTTATTTTAAAAAAAAATTCTTAGAGTTTATTATTTGGGACGATTTCAGTTCCCACAATACGACTGATACATAACGACGGACCGTCGCCCGAGGATCTGGGCGAGAAGCTCGTCTCGCTGGATCAGAAGGTGTCCGACATCGACAACAAGCTGGTGAGCTTGAAGAATCAGTTGGACAACAATTTCCTGCCGAGCGACGACATTAATGCCGAAGCGAGTGAGAAGAAGCCGGTCAGCATGAACGTCGTCGAGATAACGAAAGCAATGAGCAACGAGGTCATGAATCACGTTACGATCGAGATTGATAATCTGAGACAGCAGACCGGAAACATGGACAGGAAGTTGCAGTTCCACATGAATCTCGTGTCCGACACACTGGGCGCGGTTTACACGTTGACAAAGGACATCCACGAGGCGATCGTCGACAAGGCGACGATAAGTCAGCCAATGACGATTAATTCAACGACGATCGTCACTCCGACGCCGCCCACTACGAGCAAGCTCGATCGACTCGTCGAACGGATGCATCCGATGCTGACCGTTTCCGAGAAGATGGACGAAGTTTGGAACGTTGTTGTAAGTTATCAAAGCTTTTTTTTTTCTATTCCCAGTGAATTTTTATTACAATGAGGGATGAGAAATTTTATAGACTTAGGATTTTTTTTTTTTTTAACGTTTATGTAACGTTGGCAGACTGGAAATTGTCATAAAGACTAGAAAAAAATTGTAGAAGTCTTTGGTCGAGAAATGTTTATTTATTTATTGTTAAATGTACATTTATTCACTATGTAACGCGTTATTTTAGATATTATTGGAATGCGTCGATGATCGATTATGCATCTGAGTCGAATTACGTCAGCTCGATAGCGGCTTGAGGAACGTTTATAACGAGACAAGAATCGAGTGGGTGGCTGAGTTATTACGAACACGGAGTCTCGGTAACGGATCGGTGTTCGTACAGATCGATTCAAATTTCAACCCTTTCCTCCGGGTCGCTGCAAATCAATAACCATTTTTTTTCGTCTAATTTTCACGTTCGAAAAATAAATTCCGCTACCGAAATGCGAATCGCCGAAAGAAAATTCCCTGCCGGACGTAAGATTTTCCGAGTGCTCCAAAATTCCGAGTAATATTTTTTTTTAATCTCGAGGAATGTCGCGATTGTGCATTGCCCTGTAGATCTACACCATGCATTATCGGATCGACTATATAGGTGGAGAACGTACCTAGCCTACGTACTTCCTTTCATTAGAACGGCCGCGAGCCCGAGATTGTCCGAGTGCGCTTTGCCGGGCGTAATGTGAGATTGCAATGACTATTATGCATCGCGGCCCTGAAAACAATCCGCACCGTACTAGTACCGCGGACAATGCGATAAATTCAACATCCAGCACCTACGAAATCCCTTCACCGTCGACATTAATTTATGAATGTGTTTTTTTCATTTTTTCCAACCGTCGGTCCTTCGACCCGCGCCGCAGGTCGGAACGAAGAGTTCGGTAGATTATCTTCTACCAAAATCCGACGAGTTGCTGACCCAGACCCAGAGACAAGAACGCGCCATCAGCGAGGTTCACGCCGATCTTAGAACGAAAACCAACAAAATTATAGAGAATCTCGAGGGTGTCGAGAGCCGATTGAAGAAACAAGAGGACGACGTCGCGACTCTTGCTCAAAGACCCATACCAGCCGAACTTTTGCTCGATCCAACGATCGACAGGCTCGTCGAGTACGATCCAAGCAGGTACAATCGTTATATTAATGACAATTTATTTTTATTATTATGGTGTATTTTTGGCGAAGTTTATTTTTATTTTTTATCGAGCAGATACGTCGGAGTGACGGAAGAGTTTGGAACCGAGACACCGCCAGCGACTATAGTGACATCGACAGTATCGCCGTTGCCAACGTCATCGACCGGCACATCGCCGGGCCCAATTTCCAATGCGCCATCGGCTACGAGTCCGATGAGTCCCTCAGCATCGTCATCGTCGAGCTCTCAGAGATCGACGACCAGAAATCGCGGAGTCATATTCCCGAGCGTAAAGAACAAACCAGCGCTGGCGAATTCAACCTTCACTGCCGACGTCATAGTGAACTACAAAGACATAAAGGTGAGTGGAAGTAGCGGCTCATTTCCGGGAAATCGGTGGAGGATTAATCGATGGAAAAATATTTTTTAGGTAATTTTGACCGGTGTCGCGTTGCCGTCAGTGGACTTGGAAATAATATAATTGATTATGCAAGACGCATATATTCGGGAAGTGAAATTTGACTTTCAAACTATTCGAAGAATTTTTTTGTTTATCGAGAGAGAATGTATATATTTCGATGCGAAAAATTCTCGAAGGACTTTGGGGAAAAAAATATTGTGAAAAAAAAAGTCGTTATCCACGGCGACGAAGAGCCGTCGATGAGCATTAGAATCGCTCGCGAAAACCGCAACATCAATTCTATTTCTCTGAACAGCGCGACTCTGCGGTCGACGACGCGATTTATCGCGATTCTCTCGTCGTTCAGTCATCAGCAACGGACGAGTTCTTCGACCATTTAAATTTTTTTATTTTTCATTTATTTGCGTAATTCCGTGGAATAGTTTATCGTGCGTACGAACGATCGATTCTGCGGTGAGATAATTTAATTTGGTCTGCGGTTATTCGGGACGTGAGACGAGTCGCTTGTAAAAGAACGGTAAAAAATGAAATGGAAAGAAAGCAGGAGCAGCTTCGGAAGCGTAGTCCGGAATTCCTTGTCCTCGAGTATTTTTCTTCGTCCCGCCGTCGAACCTGCTCCATCGTCTCAATTAACTGTGACACGAATGCGTGCGTGCGTGTTAGTCGCCCACCACTTTTGCCTCGTGCTGCTATCGGAAATTACGAATTTACAACGCGGTCCGATCGAGCATGCCAAGTTGCTTCGAATTCGATCGCTCCGCCAGGGTGCTCGCCGCGGCAACTGCGCCAGCATCGCTTCCGATCGGCTCGCCAAATAACGAGAGAAAACACAAGATGAAAGAACCCGCGCGCCCGTCCGATCGACTTCCCCCACAGCCGTTGTCGCTCTTGCCGTGTAAAATACACTCGCCTCTTCCATTATCTCCGACGTTTCTTGTCTCACACAGTTTCCGAAGAAAAGACCTCTTCCCTCAACATAATTCTTACAAAATTAAACTCCTTTGCCGCGAGTCTTATAAAAAAAAAAAACAAAAAAAAGCAATCTTTATAATACATTTTTTGATTTCAATCTATGGGTGTACTTTAATTTGTTTATTTTGCTTATCTCAAATAAATATCATCATTTTAAATAAGTGACACGGAATTTTTATTATAAAAATTGCCGTGTCTAATAAGCTTCATCGGACTGAAAAAAATTGATTTTCTAACAAAAAAAGGAGGATGGAAGATATTTTTTTTATTGTCTTTCTTATTCTGATCTTTTTTTTTTGCTTAATGATGGATTCTAGCTGTATGTCATTAAGATCTTCGAGACCTCAAAAAAAAAACCCTGAAGAGTTGTCTAACGACACATTATTAAGGGAAAATAATTAAAATTAAAATAACATATTGGCGATACGCGTACTCTTAAAACGTGAAAGAGAAAAATCTGTGCCGACACACTTAAAAAAAAAAAGAAAAAAAAATCAGGCGACATTATAAATCATCACCAGAGTGAAATCAAACTCGATATTAAATTGCCGGTGGACGTAGCCCGGGTGGTCCCTCGGCAGGGACCGCGAGAAATTTTTTTTTGTTTTACTTTATTATTATTTATTTTTATTTTTCGGGTGAGCAAAAGACACGCCAGAAGGAAGTCTGGAAAGCGACCATGTCAGACTTGCCGGCGCGTTACCGAGATGCATCATATCGAGGTGCAATTAAAATTGTCGATGGCCAGCGTTCTCCCTGTGAGAACTCGCAGCGATCGGCGCTACTCGATCGAATCACAAAATCGACGATCAACGGCAAGAAAAATTGACAGAGGGGAAAAAAAAGGACACGCGTCGTGTGTTCCTCCGGTGCGTGAGTGAGTCGAGGCTTCGTAGAGAAAGTAGTAAGAGTTACAATGTCGAAGCGCGAACGGTATAGTTATTCTGCACTCTCATTCTTAATAATCGCACTCGTTCCCTGCGCCAAGCTTAACCTGGGCAATTCGATGCTACCGCGGACAATCATCCAGAGGAAAGTGAATGAGACTGGCTTCCCGATCCTAAAAATAGCCAACTAAAAAAGACAAAATTTAGAATCTTTTCGACGAAAACGGGGTTTTCGAAAAACTCGATTTTTTTTTCGAGGAAATACATTTTTTTGAATTTTCTCGATCGAATGGCGAAGGTTTTAGGTCGATATCTCGAAATTTTTTTTTGTTTAAAAGTGTCGTTTCGCAAAATTTAACATGCGATTCCCTACCCCAAAAAGGTCGAATTTTCAAAATGTCGTTTTTTATCTTGACAAAATTTTTTTCGGATTTTTCGAGCGGAATGCTGATTCGATTAATTATTTTTCCATAAAAAGTATTGAAACAACGTATATAATTAAAATAATAGTTAACTAAGATGCGGGTCAAGACACACACGATAGAAATCGCGCCCGTGGATAATGCTCAGACGCTTTTGACTTAGAAGACTATTCTTTCTATCATTAACTTTTTTTTATACACCCATAGATGTATTTATATATATAAATATTTATATGTGTTCAGAGCCGGGGAGTAACGAAACGGCCTGCTCGATCTGCGCGCCCCTCGCGAATAAATTTTCTCCTTTCTCGCTGTCAGGTCGCCGGTGCAGGAAACATAGTGCCGACTATATCGAACGCAACTCGGTCCTGTACTATATTCGCCGTCGGTTTAATTATGACCATGCCACTTTATATGATAATGGATCACAATTACCGACTATAAAGGTGAATGATTATCATTCCCGTATCCTCTTTTTTCCCTTCCTTTCCCGTCTCGCGCTCCTCCGATATTCTGCTTCCTCTCCCCAACTGTGCATTACCATCGTTCAATTTTAATATTCGGCGATGTGCCGTTTTCACTTTATTTCATCTGGCCGCGAATTTGCTCGGAACGTTGATCGCACGTTTCTATTGCCGTCCGTCAACTTAGTTGCACCAATTTTAGTAATTCAATAACCACAAACTTGTAAAAGTTTTTCACGCGGAACAAGGAAATGTTCGATTTTACAGCCACATAAAAAGAAGAAATAGCAGTGTATTTAGGAAAGAGCGGGGCAAAATGAAACGAAGTGTAGTAAAGGGTCATATTCCAATAATTTCCGGATGGACCATAGTGGAGGAAAACGCGACGACACATCCGGATGCATCGGCAGAGCAAAATGGGGCATCCAAAAATTATTGGAGACTTGCGTTTTGCGCACTGACCCGTTATGCCCCACCATTCCATCTTTCCACGCTGTTTCGTAATAATCGACATTGGTGTTTACACTAATGATGGACATTTACGGACGATATTCAATACATATAATCTTCTTCAGCCCAATGATAATAATTATAATTATCACTATTATTTTTGTACTCCAGTATATTTAATTTTTATCTTTCAATTTATATTTGCAGGGTTACTCGTGCATAGATCTGCTCAACGCCGGAATGAGAGACAGTGGGGTGTATTATCTGCAAATTCGGGGCACCACTTACTGGTTCCTGAAGGTATTTTGCGAGCAGGAAATTGCCGAAGGTGGCTGGACGGTAAGTTTTGTACATTCGACCATAGTTTTTTTTTTTTTTTTTTTTTTACGGTAATTCAGTCACAATTACGCTGGAACTTTCTCGTATAAGACAGGTCGTATGGTCAATGGGTCGATCATAGTCACCTCATTTCCCGGCAATGGATCAAATCGTATTGTTAACAGTCGACAAATATGTCAAGATCTCACGACAGCAACGAGAACGTTCATCATCATCGACGTAATTTTTTTTTTTAACCGCGACATCATTCTAACTATGAAAGTGCGTTCTATATATAATCTATAGATTACATATGTATACATATGTTCCATCAAATTCTATCGTACTTTCGATCACGTAGCGATGCTCAATGGACCAAGAAAATTCCGACCGGAGACAGTCAAAGGAGTGAGATAGCTCGAATAATCTAGCTCATAGCTGAACGTATCGGACACACAACGAAGCTATTCCGAGTCCGGAAAGATCTGATAAAAAATATACGATTCGCGTGTACAGTTGACCAAAAATTCTTCTCAAAACAGTCCTAAGTTATCGACCGTGTGAAAGTTCCGTAAGACTGAAAAAAAATGGACCAAGAAACTTCCGACCTGTTAACAGCGTACGACAGCTCAAACAGTCCGGTTATCAAGTTGATCGCCCGTGCTCGCCGCTGATCTTACCGATTCCCGATGCGGAAAGACCTCGAGACACAAAAGAATAAATACAATTCGCGTGAACGGTCGATTTAAAAAAAAAAAAAAAAAAAAAAAAAAAAAAAAAAAAAAAAAAAAAAAAAAAAAAACCCGGCACGGAGTAGTTATAACAGCGGTCGAAAATTCCGTAAGATTGGAAAAAGTCGTCGAGCGTCGTCTCGGAGACAAGCATTGACATAATAAAAAAAAAAAAAAAAAAAAAAGGAAAATTTATAAGAGTAAAACACCGGCAGGACGAAGAATGCCAATTATCGTGGATAATGGAGGGAAAAAACGGTCGTTCACCGGGCGTTTCAACTACAGTGTTACGCTGCTGTGGAATCGCGTAAGGCTTCTACCGTTGCTAAAAAAAAAACGTGTTATATATAGATACGAGAATAACGTTACGGTACGTCTGGCGGTAACGCGACACAAACGGCGATATATTGCTGTACGCTTTCACCCCGTTCTCGCGAGTGCGCTCGAGAGTTGCACGGGTCGCCGTTGTGGTCGAGCCGTTGTTACGCCGGGAAGCCGGAAGTGTGCCGAATAGGTGTCGCGAGAGCCCGAAATAATGACGAGTGGATCAACTCGAGCCGGGAAGTTTCGAGGGTTTGCGGGCGTTCAGAGTGCGGGCACAAATGGGAGACAAACGGAGCGGAACGTATCGAGGCGTAAGTCGAGTGTAAATTGCCGAAGAGCCGACGAAGAGACTCGAGTGCGGAGTGTGAATATATTTCGAAAGGACTCGGCGCGAGACGACTCCGAGAGCAAAGAATCTTTCGGAGCCGACGTAAATCAATTTCCGACACGCGAACAGGATTGTTTTTTTTTTTTGTTTTTTTTTTTTTTCGTTGCTTCGCAAAGACATAAATTGTCGAATAAAATAAATGTTTCATGCGAATGAATAACTGGCGCTGGATAAATGAGTTAAATTACTGGATGACGGCCGGTTAAGTTTATTGAATGAAAGTGAATTTTGTTCATTTTTATTTGACTCTATCTCGTTCGAAAAACTTTTATTATTGATGTCGATAAAACACGGGGGTTGCGCGAATAGATTGTCGAATTCAGTAAATGTTTTTTTCAATTTAAATTCATAATTCAATATTGCCCGATTCATTCGATAAAACTAAGTATTTTTATTAGATTACTAACAGTTTCAATCATATTAATATTTATGTGAATCAAATACATTTTTATCCTAAAGTAGCCATCGATAGTTTTCCGAAGATTTTTGGAGACCCGTGAAAATTGATTAAGCCTGTATCGCCTCACTCTTCTCCTCGATCCTCTACTTTCGGTCGGGATCATCGATTACGAAATTATAATTCACCGCAACAACTTATTGAGATCGAACTCTGATCGAATTATCGAATTAGTTTCAATCTTCGTATACGTGTTTTATATATATATATATATATCTGTGTGTGTGAATAGATAAAATATAATTTGTCGATCTATGAATCGAGATCAAGCGGGACTGACGGTGAAAGGATATTGCATTCTACCTGTCCGACGAGGACTCTCGATCCTCGTCCAGTTTTGCGTGGTAATCGGCCGGCGAGGCCGATATTAACACACTTATGATCCTGGATTAATTTTTTATTTTTTTTTTTTCGACACGTGTTCACAGGTGATACAGAGACGAGACGACTTTGGCGAACCGAGGGAAAATTTCAATCGGGATTGGGTCGACTACAAAAACGGCTTCGGCGATCCGGCGAGAGAATTCTGGCTCGGTAACGAAAATATTTACATGCTAACCAACAACGAGGATTACTCGCTTCGAGTGGAACTCGAAGATTTCGAGGGAAACAAACGGTGAATATTGTTTGTCAGTAATTAAATGAAATAAAATAAAAATGGAAAATAATTCCTAATAATGATTCGACAATTTTATTTTAGTTTACGTAATTTTTCGTAACTAAAAGAAAATTGCGGAATCATTAAAAAAAAAAATAATTATGTTCGATTATAAACGGGATATATTTGTGATAGATGCAAAATTCTCTCATCGTGCTATCCACTGGTAATTTTTCCGATAACTTTTTTCGAGCCAACTCTTTAACCTCAGAACGAATCGTAAAAATCTCGAATATATTCTCGATAAATGTGAGATTCGTTTGTTTCGACGAATCTAATATTTTGCTTCCTCACAGAAAAAGCTTTCTACAATGAAAAAAAAAAAAAAAAAACAAAAAAAAAAAAAAAAAAAAAAAAAAAAAGTTATCAACCTTCTTCCCTCCTACTGAATATTCAAAAAAAAAAAAAGTCTCATCGAATGCTGACCCATCAGCTTTCGACGAGAATTCTCGTCCGATTCTACGCGTCACCAGTGACAAAAATATTCGAGATTTTCTTAGGATTCTTTCTCTTTCCCTTTTTGCCCTATACCGAGCGGCAATTCTCAGCCGATTCTCCTCTCTCTCTCTCCACCGCGATATCAATTACGCGCCCGCGCGCTCGACTCGACCTGGAATGAAGTTGCGCCAGAGGATAAGGAGACCGTGCAACTCTCTTAACCATAGCGCTGCCCATTATACACGGAACGGCTCCCGATGTATACCGCTTTGACGGCAGAAAAATTTCATACGTGTTAGCTCGTCGGAGACCGATCGCGTTAACTCCACGTACACGGATACAGGTGTATCGCCTGAGACGAGTCCGAAAGACGGCGCCGATCACGTATCTCGCTCGGGTACATAAGAAATTTACACGACCCCTTCCGCACCTTTCCCAACGATGCCGAGCGTCTTCTTCGTCTCGAGAACGTTTCTCCGAGACACATTCGCGCACGGAGAAGGATCTTTCCTTTGAGATTTATCATTGCGAAATTGCCGAGACTATTATTTCGCGGTGTAACTTTAAAGACGGAGACAGTGGGTTTTCTTTAGTATCGCATAGGAAAATTATGAGCGATTAAAATAAATGTTTGAGAATCCAGCGACTTTTCCTGATCGAACATTACTGTTTTAGATTTTTATTTTTATTTTTTTCCCCTTTTTTTTTTCTGTTGCCCGAGAACTTGCTATTTTCATTGATATCTCCTCCTTGCATATATTGTCATATGATTTGTTCGACGATTTTATTTGCTTCTATCTTTTTTTTAAGTATTTTTTCAAAATAATTTTAAACGCATTTGATTTGCATCTTTCATTTTGTTTCCACTCGCAGATACGCCCAGTACTCGCATTTCAAAATCTACTCGGAGGGCGAATATTACAAACTTGAAATCGACGGATACGAGGGTAACGCTGGAGACTCGCTCAACGATCCGTGGTACGGCTCGAACAACAGCCCCTTCTCAACCTACAATCGGTGAGTTTCCAATGTAAATATATATATATATACATGCTGCATAATAGTGGCGTGTAAAAAGCATTTAATTGAGTGGTTCGCCTCGAGTGAACACGAATATTCGATTAAAAACATCGACCAACTTTATTATAGCTATATATATATATATATATATATATATATATATATATATATATATATATATATTTGAACGAAGTAAAAAAAAGTTTGTCAGAAAACTCTCGGGAGCGAATAAGCCGGGCGGTCTCGAAGTCTCCGGTTTGTTACCCGTTCCGGAAATGACCCTACGCTCAGCCGACTCGAAGCACTTGCCTAACAAAGAAAGTCGAGTGAGACATGACGAATCACGAAACGATGGGGGACGAAAAAACTTGTATATAGAACGATGACTAAAAAAAAAAGTTTGAGATAATTCAGGTCCTCGAGTCGGAACTTTGTGTGCATAACGTTGACTCAGGGAGATAATTCAATTGGGAATTTATTCAAGGACCTTCTTGCCGACTCTGCTCGAAACTCAACATCGATGACTTGTGACATTAATTCCAAAAGTTCATTGCTTCAGATGTTCGAGAGAAACTTTAGTCCACCCGAAAAACTGACTTAAATATTTATTTTATTTTATTTTATTTTATTTTATTTTATTTTATTTTATTTTATTTTATTTTATTTTATTTTACTCGATTTTATTAAATTTTATTTTTATGTCAACAGGGACAACGACCGGTCGTCCCTGAATTGTGCGTCAATGCTGAAGGGCGGATGGTGGTGGAAGTCGTGTGGACGTGGACTAAACGGACTTTACTTGAACGACCCTCAGGATCTCACCGCGCGGCAAGGTACTCGAATAGTTCGGCGGGATTTATTGCAGAAACTCGAATAATACACGTTGCAGGGCGATCACTTTCGCCACTCGTCGAAGGCCGTCCTCGACTGTGAGCTCGGGAATAGCGGGAAAAAAAAATTATGCCGCCGGCCTTGCGCAACATGCCCGTCGAGAGACGATTTTTTATTTTTATTATTTATTTTCGCTTCCTTATAGAGAAAACTTTGTCAATAATGCGTTGAATATTTCAAAGTTCCAAACTAGGCGAAGGTACTTGGTTCAACCCTGTCGATCTTTATTAGTAAATTTACGATCTCGAACGATCGTCGATGACTCTGATTACTCGATAGACTAAGCTTTACAATTCGCAACCATTTTTTAAAATACTTAGCGGTCGAACGCGTTTGATCAATTTCGCTACACTGCATTGTTTCCTTCTCATTTTAAAACCAGTATTTTGAGTGAATTATCAGTCGGAAAAATCTCAAAAAATTACCGAACATTCATCAAACATTCCAGCCCATGTACAAAATTTTTTAAAGACATATATCAACGTATAAAAAAAACGCATGAAATAATTTGGGTGAATTTTACCCGGGGTGACCGCGAAGGATGAAATAAAAATTCGTCGGTCGATTGATGAATCGATTGATTTTTGAATAACCTTTTTTTCGCAACAATTATTCTATCGAAAACCAGAAGAAAAAAAAAAAAAAATTTCCTTGATGAAAAATTTACCGAGACGAAACAATTGTTTGATCTACGCTCGGGGACTATTTTAAAACTAAAGCGTTGAGAAAATAAAAATATTTTTGTTTGCACTCGCAGGTATCGTGTGGTTCCGTTGGAGAGGCTGGGACTACACACTGAAGAAGGCTACTATGATGATACGACCGAAGGGTGTGATGCAAGCAGTTTAACGACAACGGCTGTTTAATGTATAAATTATTCTTCGATCGAGAAAATCGTGCCCTTATTACGATATAAGAAACAATTATCGGGCTTGGCTCTCGTGCCGGCGGTTTTCGTAAAGAAAAATAATCGTCGAAAAACGTTAAAATCCAACGGCGTAACGTACAATTGTAAATTTTGTTTTACAGTGCTCGTAGCTATTTCTACAGTCCGTAAATCGTAATTCCGATTCTTATATTTCACCGCGTTCGCCATTATACAGTATTCATGCGTAGCTCGAGCTAAGTCGTGTTTCTCTCTCTCCAAGATAATACAACAACAAAAAAATAACTCCATCCGAGAGTGATTTATACACTGCTATATAACGTTATAGATAATATGTTATAATCGGGGACGTAAACAAAGATTGGAGTTGACTCGAAGAAAGCAAAAAGAAAGAAGAAAAATAAAATGGAAAATATTTAATGACTCGGAAATTTGGTGATCGAATTGGGAATTAATTATCGAAATTCTCCGTGTATTTTTCGTCGTCGAGCGCGCAGCTTCAAATTTGAAAAAAAAAATCCAAGTGCTCGTCGAATAATCTATATAGTGTTTTAATTAATCGAGGCTACCGGGACAACGCTGCAATGTCCACGAAAAATTCGCAGAGTCGAAAGCAAAATTCTCGCGACAGGATTCGACGCAATTCGAGGGTACAAAAAAAATTCCTTGTGTATATAAAAAGTAAAACGAAAAAAAAAAATAAAACAAAATAAAATAAAATAAATAAAAGAAAGACGCGTGACGAATCCACCGAAGGTCTCTCCGGCAGGCTTGTATTATCGTTACCGCGCCGAATCGTCCCGAACACGAAAAACACGAAAATCGTATAAAACGTGAAACGAATGTTCGAATTGGTTCACTTATCGTTAAGCGAATATTATTGTAAATAAAAAAATATATACACGAAATATTAAAGTATGAATCGTTGTAAGTTGTAAAAAGACCCTAAATAAATGTATCTTTTGTAAAATAGCAATCGAGCATTTTATCATTTTTTTTCCCATTCCACTGCGTCTTAATTTTAACACAAAGGAATATCGATGTACCGGCTGAGACAATGAAAATATTTTTCGTACTCACCGCTAGTCGTAACTCGTCTCGGCGTCCTCCTTGTCCGACGGCTGATCGCACGCACGGCTCGATAAACTCTCGTCCACTATTTTTTTGAAGCCCTTGGCGTTGACACGCTATCGCGTCTCTTCGTATTCACATTTCGAGAACAATGGATTCACTGAGGCAACATCACGAATACTTCGATATATCACAGTCGTCGGATTATTTCACGCGGGTTTTATTTATTCCGAATTTAAGTATCGGAAACTGAATGCGAGGGTAACCGAGAGGCATCCGAAGTGTACACTGCAACGACCGACGCGTTCTCTCTCGCACTCAACCTCCACGGCGTCTTGGAGGTCAAGCGCGTAAACATCACCGAGTTTCGACGATCTGATTCTAAGTCGTCTATTAGAAACTATGCTACAAACACCGCATCTCGTTAGATATTTCTCTACTGACTCGATACCACGAAAAATGACAATCTATTCGCGTGCATGTCGCGGCCGGGCGAGTGACGATTATTTGAAACTAAAATGGCGGCTTCGCGTCTTGGCGCTTAAAATCGTCGGAGCAACATCGGCGCGCAACGCTGTGCGCGGCAGCACGGCGTCGACTTTTGTTCTCGAAGTTTCGTACGGGCAGATTTGAATCTCAAATGCATAAATAACGACGAGTTTCGTCGATGTTATTGTGTGAAAAGAGTAACTGACCTTTGAGAAAGAACGAGAAGTCGACGAATCGTTCGGCACGCGGATAAAACTGCGAAAAAACGTAATTCTATACACCCGCTTGCCGCAGCTCTTCTTGCACAAAACATTTCAAACACACTAATGGCCGCGGCTCCGCGCGCTTGCCGCTTAAAACAGTCATACCAACATCGGCGCGAAACGCTCTGCGCGGCACCGCGGCGTCGACTTTTTTTCTCGAAGTTTCATACACGCAGATTCGAATGTCAAATGCATTATTAACGACGAGTTTCGTCGATGTTATTGTGAGAAAAGAGTAACTGACCTTTGAGAAAGAACGAGCAGTCGACGAATCGTTCGGCACGCGGATAAAACTGCGAAAAAACGTAATTCTATTCACCCACTTGCCGCAGCTCTTCTTGCACAAAACATTTCAAACACACTAATGTCCGCGGCTCCGCGCGCTTGCCGCTTAAAACAGTCGTACCAACATCGGCGCGAAGCGCTCTGCGCGGCACCACGGCGTCGACTTTCGTTCTCGAAGTTTCGTACTCACAGATTCGAATCTCAAATGCATAAATAACGACGAGTTTCGTCGATGTTATTGTGAAAAAAGACTAACTGACCTTTGAGAAAGAACGACAAGTCGACGAATCTTTCGGCACGCGGATAAAACTGCGAAAAAACGTAATACTATTCACCCGCTTGCCGCAGCTCTTCTTGCACAAAACATTTCAAACACACTAAAGGCCGCGGCTCCGCGCGCTTGCCGCTTAAAACAGTCATACCAACATCGGCGCGAAGCGCTCTGCGCGGCACCGCGGCGTCGACTTTTTTTTCTCGAAGTTTCGTACTCACAGATTCGAATCTCAAATGCATAAATAACGACGAGTTTCGTCGATGTTATTGTGAAAAAAGAGTAACTGACCTTTGAGAAAGAACGATAAGTCGACGAATCTTTCGGCACGCGGATAAAACTGCGAAAAAACGTAATACTATTCACCCACTTGCCGCAGCTCTTGTCGCACAAAACGTTTCAAACACACCAATGGCCGCGGCTCCTCGCGCAGCCGCACAGCGCGACACGCGACTCACGTAGTAACTTCCGGCGGATGTCTACTGAACGGGGACCGACGCGCCCCTTGCGTTCAAACCATCGAAGCTTCTGACTCGACTCACGCATCGACCTTTCGTCGTCGCATCTATTTTCCAGTAAAAATTCCGTGTCCATATAATGCGGACGTGAGCTTCGGTGCTGTGGCTAAACGAGACGCGTGTCCGTCTGTTTCACGGGAGGGACACGAAACGCGTTTGTTAAACGTTGATTATCTACGTAAATTTTCATATGTGAAAAAAGGTGCCGGAGTGACAGAGTCTACTCGATCTTGATGGAGATTTGCGAGTCGTCGGAGCGTCGTTTTTTACACGAGACCGTAGGACGTAAGTATCTTTCGCTATCCTTGTGTGCATGATGCTTTTAACCTCCCACCCCCCTCTCTGGTTCGACTCATCCGCAATGGTTACTCCACGAATTTTGTTTCTCTCATTATACATACCGTGTATATACGTATATATATATATATATATACCGTTAAAACTCGATTCGAACCAGGATCAGTTCGTTTCGTCAGCGTTTACGATGACTCACGTACGTCGAGTAGATTTTTTTATTTTTCGTTTAACCCGGTCAGTCGAGTATACATGGTTTTCTCTATGGGGTGTATCTAATAATAATGCCGAAAGGGGGAAGGGCTCGCTGGTGGCATTGAACCTATCCTACCAGTCGAACCACTTGTGGAATTCGGTCTAGCCCGCACTGACGCTACACTATACGAACTGTGTACACACACATACGCAAGGATGCACCCAAAAACCTCGAAGTTTATCTAGGATATTAAGATACGTTTGAGCATTCCTCATAACTCCGAGCTACAAATATCAGTATCTTTGATACTAGTATCAGATCTACTTCTTTTTTTTTTTTGGTTAAATTGCAACAGCTGTTTTTTTTTTATTTCGTTTTTTTTTTTTTATAATTGGACGATAACACAAGAGGAAGAGATTGAACGTCGAGGACGCGCCTGGGCGTGACCTCACTTTTTTCGGCAGGACAAACAGCATTTGTTTACGGTGACGACGCTCTTTCCATTATTTTACATTAATTGATTTCGGTCATTCAAAGATTTATTCTTTCAATTATACGAATGTATGTTACTTCCAAAAATTGTTTTTATTTCATTTTTTTTACGATTTTTCACGAACAAAGACACGAATATTTAACCTCGGATGGGGCGTCAGGCAATTTTTTTCGGGCACTCCAACACAATTTTTCCATCGCGTTTACTATCGTACATTAATTCATTTCAGTAATTGAGACAATATTTGTACAATTTACAAATGCACTTCAATTTTTTTTCTCAATAGCCCAAGAATTTTTAAACATTTCTCGTTTTTAATTTCGTCTATAGCGATTAAGTTCCATCGAATTAAAGATTATTATCTAAAAACCCTGATTTCTCACTTTTACAGGTATTACACGGAGGAGGCATCGGTTCCCTTGATTCTGATCATATTTTCAGAATTCCAATTTTCGTGACGCTACATTCTTCACATAAAAAAAGAAAACCAAATTCACGAATTCATCTTTACCGACCGGGCAATCGTCGGGCAGGTGAATACAGTCGCTCGCTATGTACAGGAACAAAAGTTTCGATGAGAAACTGACGAGCAGCAAGCGCAGCGATGATTACGATTTATGCAACACCGAGACGGGACAAAAATTCGTTATAAAGTGGAGTTCACAGGACGGTGCGCGTTATCTGTCCAAGAATCGATACGCGTCGCCGAGGTCGGTAAGCAAATCGGTGCCCCGCAGAAATCGGGGTGTCGGTCGTTACAACATAAATAGATCGTTGAATTTCGATATTGGGTCGCAGCGTACGGAGAGCTACGCGTCGCCCAATTCCAGCACTGGCAGTAGCAATGCCTCGCACGAGGGCGACCAGTATCTCTCGAGATCGGCGAAAATATTGCGGGCACTTAACATCAATTACAGCCCGTTGCAGGGAACCAAAATCGCCGCTCGTAAAATAAACAAATCGTTAAATTTCGATTTGAGCCCGAGTCCGAAGCGTCTCGCGAGTTTCGTCAAGGGTCCGCGAAATAATTACGTTTCGCCGATTTCGAAAATCAACAAGACACTGAACTTCGACGTAAGTTCAAGCGAGTCGAACATCGACAGCGTCCTTAATTCGTCGGTGGAGTCCATCGACGAGAATCAAAATCAGACGCCTTCACAGCGTAACAGAAGCGCAAAAAAATCTCTGTGTTACCTAACACCGAGCTCGGACAGGAGTCTCGGATCTCCCGTTCCAAACGTTCATTCACCGTCGCTCAGGAGCGAATTGAAGGAAAAAATTGACAACATCGTGCGAAACAGCGTCACGCCGAACGTGCAATCCCTCAAGAGGAATAAAATGAAGAATAAATTCGACGATTTTGGAGCAAGCACACCGAGAAATCTCTTCAACGACTTTCATGACGACGACGATGATGATGGCAGACCGCAGACACCGGAGAACGTCATTAAAATCATCCCTGAGAGCATGAGCGCTATCAAAAAGAGCCACAGAAAGGTAAACTAATACTTTCGCTCACATTTTCATGTATTTCCATATTTAAATATTAACTCAGTATGTTGATTTGATAATTAAATAATATTTCAAGCCCCCAATTCAACTACATTTCAATTTAATACTTTTATGTTATAATTTATTAATTAAAACCTCTTTTTAGGAGCGAGCACTCGGTAGATTGGGAAAGGTGGTCGCTTACCAGATCGAGCCTTGTTCCGCCGACGACTCCTTGACGGAAATATTGTTGAACGTACCAAACGAAGAGAACAGACCAACGACGCCGTCGACGACAATGCCTCGCTACAAGAGTCCCAAGCGTGGCGTAAATTCTATCAAGCAGTCGCACAAAAAGGACAAGAGCAAGAGAAAATCATTCGCCTGTCGTTCGGAGGACGAGATGTCCGAGACCGGATCCTTATTCGATTACACCGACGAGGGCATCGTTCGTCCGGATAGCGACTCAACGTCTCCGGTCCCTAAGGCGATCTTGAAAAATTCCGACAGTGGGGACGAGAGACAGGATAGCGTGGCGAAAAATCGTTCGCCCGACGATAAACTCACAAAAGAAAGTGTGGACAACAGTGTGGAGGAAGCCGTGTCGGTGCCTTCGCGCTGCGGCAGCAGTTCCAATTACTTGAGGGACGCTGGTCAAGAATCCAGCACGAAAAACGAAAAATCTCCCGGTACTTCGAAATGTAATGAAAATTCCGCGACGAAAACACCGGAGAGAGTAAAATCCGGCAATACGCTGCGTCCCGTAACGCCGGAAAATCGCGTCAACTATTTGCAGCGCATAATGACTGATTCGATAAAAAAATCACACAAGAAGATAAAGGACATAAACAGAAAGTCGATATTCAAGCCGAAGTACAGTCACGCGAGCGTGGAAGTCGAGAGAGCTCGAGAGCGCGAGGAAGCTGAGGAACGAGCCGCAACTCCAGAGAACACAAATTCCAGTCGGCTGCTCCTCTCGCAATTCAGTTCGGTGAAAAAATCTCACAGAAAGGACAAACACAGGAGAATGATAACAGGTTCGAAACAGCGAAAAAAGTATTACAATCGCGAGACAGTCGAAGCGGCAGCGAGTTCGGACTGCGATCTTCACAACAGCAGTGTCGCCTCGTCGACGAGCGATCTTCAGAGTTCCACGCCACCGCGACTGATTGCGAAGCAGGCCAAATGGCAGAAAAGCCTATCGAAGGATCGCTCCTTGTCGGACAGCAGCAGCGACGCTCACTATCAGAGTCTGCAGAGGACACCGATCCAAGACGCCAGTTTCGAAACGGGCGTTGACACTCTGTCCACTTCGGACGTTGGAAAATCATCGCCAAACAAGCGCAAATGTATTCTCGACGTTTCGTCGACCAGCGGAGTTTCTCATTCGTCGTCGAACCTGGGCTCAATCTCAATGGAATATGAGAGCGCCGAGGAGGAGTTCAAAATTTTCACGCCTATCAAGAAACGAAAATCTTTGGGAATAATAGCGCCAACGGCTCGAAGGCTCTGCGAGAATGTAGAATTGAAAGCGGAGGAAGCATCGACGGAGAACGGCGCTTCGAGGTGCTCAACGCCGACCACGGCTCGAGGTAAAAATCTCAAATCGCTAGAAAATAGTTTTAAGACTCCCGAGCGAAATGCCAGCGGCGTTTTGGTCACCGTTACGGATTATTCATCTCCGGTACTTCGGGAAATCGACAACGTCCCCGATGATCCGAGCGGCCGATCCACACCGCAGAACAGTTCGAACGCCGAGCTCCTCGTTGGAATAAGTTCGATTAAAAAATCTCACAAGAAGGACAAGCGCGGCAACGTGTCCAGACGCGCATTGATCAGTGCTCGGGAGGAGGCCTACGAGTTCGAGCCGATCTCAAAACCCGAAAAATCTTCCGACGTTCAGCCGAGCAGCCCGCAGCCCTCGACGAGCTACGCTCACGATCGCGAGAACGATTGCAGCTCGCCGGTTAAGACTCCTCCGAACTGCCTTAAGGCCAAGACTTATCTACGGCTACTGCAGACAGCTTCTATCAAACGATCGCACAAGAAAGTACGCGAACGCAAGAAGTACAGGTCCGTGACTGCCGATCAAGACTTGTCGGACGACGGATCGATCTTCGATGAGGCGGAGAAGAGCATGACAGTGGAGAACGAGAGCTTCAAACAGACGGGAAACGGAAAGGAGAACGGTGGCGATAAAGATCGCCCGGAGAGGACCTCGAGCCCCGAAATCGATTCCGTACAAGTTTCGTCGAAAAAAACGGTAGACCTTTGGGCAATTTTGCAAAAAAAAAGAGTTTCGTCTGAATTGAAAATAATTTTTGTTTTTGTTTTTAATATAGAGTCGATACATCGGAGGCCCGGACCGCTACAGCGGAAATCTTTCGGATGACGGATCCATCTTCGATCCAAAGGAAAAACTCGCGAGTCCGTGAAAGAATGGTAAAGAATAATCGGTAACAATGATGAAAAAAGAAGTCACCGTTGGCAAACAGTCCATTCTGAATCAATTCGAAACAGATAAATCAACGAGCTAATCGTACAGACAATTATGTACGCCGGTTCGTTTATATATATCTATTTTTTAAATCTTTATTGCAATTTTATTATTATAGTAATTCGTTGAATTTTCATCCTCACGATAACACTTCTGTTCTTCGCAAACCGCTGTATCCGGTATCGTTGTTAGGTCTGGTAAAAAAGAAGCATTTATTTCTATGTAAATCGAGCGGTTGGTATGTGATTTCGGACTGTGAGATTTTCGATTAAAACAAAGTATCAATTAATCGTATAGAGTATATCGAAATGATATTTTAATCGACTAACAAGAAAAATAAACAAATTGTACTAACATTATACTTATATAATTTTAAAAACTTTTTCGGTGAAACAATTGATTATGATGCCGTTTAGCCAATTGTTTCAACGTTAATGATCACATACCGCTAATCGATACATTGCAATTTTACTAACTTGTAAAGAATTATTAAAAAAAAAAAGCGTCCACGTCCGGCCAAGTAAAACGACAATGTTTAGTACCGAGCGGCGTTGTCTGTGAAAGATCGAAGACAAATTTGGCCGACTTTTTACAGACACGTCCGGCCACGGACCTCCGTCATCACCACGAACTGACGCTATAATTAATTTCTCGGATAGATTGAACGCAGTTCGAACGTGCCTTGCTAACGTAGCTTATAAAAATAATAACTCACATCTATGAGTCCAGTTCTTTTTCGACTCGTCCTCAGTCCTCGACTAATCGTGCGACTAAAGTGCACTGAATTTCAAACAGCCGATGGTGTTTTAATCGCGTCCGCGCGCTTAAGAAATCAGTCGAGATCTAGTATTATTGTGATATGTATATAAACGTATTTAGAAGCCTTAAGAGAGTAACAACAAACAGACCGATAATAACTTCATACTCTAAAGCATTGCAACAAATGCCTCAGTGCTACGAATTAACGAAAGTTTTTTTCTATATCGAGAGGGGACTATTAAATGAAAACCTGTGTTAATGGTTTTTTATAACAATTTTCATATATATATGGGTACTGGTTAAATGCTTCGGCAAATAATTATTGTTATATTGCGCGCAGTATAGTTAAAGGAAAGAGAAAGAAAAAAAAACATCTGTAAGCATATGCGTTTAATCTTATCTACTTTGTTAATTTGAAAAATCATCGTAAGAATCTTTCAGTTCTCCGTTTATAAAGCGTTAATCGTTTATTCAATTAAGTTTACACTTTGTTTCGAGGTAGTTGGAAGTTAAATGAAAAGAAAAAAAGAAAAATAGTCGTTGCAAGCTCGGTTAGATCGGTTAACTGTTTCCGAAGTTTGCATAGGCAATGACAACCTTTGCTATTATTACTATTTTTGTATGGAAGCAGGATTTATTGTCGGATTAATAAAAAGATCAAGAAAATTATAAAAGCCCGTCCGATAAAAGTAAAAAAGAAATTGGGCATCGAATTCGCTACCGTCTTATACGGCCGCATTATTTTGTAGTACCATTTGGGCGAGTTTAGAACAAATGTCCAAATTTTCATCCCGCCAATCACATCTTTGAACTATCGTCGCTCCGTGAGAATTGACCCTTAGCCAAAATGGAGTCTGCGATTGAACAGCACATGGCTCGATTGAATAAACCTTAGAAACCTCGACTCTTAGGTTAAACAACGTTCATTACTGTTGCTTAGAATATAGAACAATTTTTTACATTTCTCGCGATGGTCACTTCTGTCTGAACAACGTTATTGGCATTTCCAGTGGATCCTTAACAAAACCAGAAAAATCATGGGAAAACTAAACGTTACGATGCTTCGATACCTCACTCGCGAAGATTTCCGAGTGTTGACAGCGGTAAGCTATGTTTTTATCGCTGTTACTATGAAAACACAAAACAAAATCAAACGCACTTTATCATCTTAAGACACATGCGTTGTCAACAGATCGAAATGGGAATGAAAAATCACGAGCTCGTACCAGCGTCTCTCGCCGCTCAAATCGCTAACCTGCGTCACGGAGGCGTTCACAAGCTGCTCAAAGAGCTTTGCAAGCATCGCTTGCTAAGCTACGAGCGTGGAAAACATTGTGAGTTGGATGCTAAAAAAAGAATAATATTTTCAATTCAATTGTTTTTCTATTCCATTTGATTATTAATGTTGCATTCAAATTTATAGACGACGGCTATCGTCTCACAAACTCTGGCTACGATTATCTGGCCCTGAAAGTTTTATCGACACGTGGAGTAGTTGCCTCCTTTGGCAATCAGATTGGTGTTGGAAAGGAGTCCAACATTTATGTAGTTGCTAACGAGGACAGCAATCCGGTTTGTCTAAAGCTGCACAGACTGGGCAGAACATGTTTTCGCAACATCAAGGAAAAGCGAGATTACCACCAGCGTCGCAAATGCATGTCCTGGTTATACCTTTCGAGAATATCTGCGACACGCGAGTTTGCCTACATGAAGGCCCTGGAGGAGCGAGGTTTTCCTGTGCCCAAACCCATTGATTTTAATAGACACTGCATAGTCATGGAGCTCGTAGAAGGAGGACCTCTATGCGGCGTCTATGAAGTCGACAGTGTAGAAAGTTTGTACGACGAACTTATGAATCTCATTGTGAGACTCGGAAATCACGGTGTGATACACGGCGATTTCAACGAGTTCAACATAATGATAACCAACGAAGGAAAACCGATAATAATAGATTTTCCACAAATGGTGTCGACCGAGCACGCAAATGCAGAATATTACTTCGAGCGGGACGTTAACTGCATTCGCGATTTTTTTAAAAGACGATTCGGCTATGAGAGCGAGCTTTATCCGTCGTTCAAAGATATAACGTAAGTAAGAATGGTGAAGATAACCATTGAACCCAATGTGCACGTCAGTGCTTAAAAAACTCTTTTGCGGTATAACTCGGACTCAAGCTTTTTAACAACGCTGTTTATAACTATCCGGCGAAGAATGATTTTTAACTCGAACAATTTACTTTTATTTTCAGTCGAGAAGATTGTATCGATGCGGACGTTAAAGCGAGCGGCCTGACTCGGCGAATGGAGAAGGATTTGTTGATCGAGATGGGAATGGACCAGGATGAGGAAGAAGAGGAGGAAGAGGAGACTGAGAGCGCGGAAACCGACGAGAACGACGTGGCGAGGAAAGAGGCCGAGATAAATGATCTTCGCGGAAAGGTGGAAAAGGTAATGACGGAAGAGCTCGGTTCGATCGCCGAGAGATCGTTATCGAATCCTCCGGAAACGACGAAGGAAGCCGAGTCTTCTCTAAACGAGAGACTTGACAAGCTGAAGCTGAAAAAGGAAAGCGCAACTGCGCCGATCAATTTATCGAATAACTCCGATCAAAACTCCGAAAATGAAGACGAAGTTTCCGAACTCGTAAACGCTTCGACGCTCGTAAACAAGGGATCGGACGACGAGTCGATGCACTACGATTTCTACGACACAGCAAGCGTCCGAAGCAACTCTACCGTAGCGTCGATAGCGCCGGAAGTGATAAAACGACGTATACAAATAACGTTACAAAAACGCCACAAAAAAGGTCTACCGAAAAAAATTTTAGCCAAGGGCGAAGCTAGCGCTACCACCCGAGTTCGTCGTGAGAACAGGGACACGATACAGCAATCTACCGGTTGCGGAATATGGGGAGATTGAGAAACTATTTACAATTTATTTTTAAGGTAAATGTAGCGATTTAGGAACGATATAAAAAAATTGTTTAATGTAAACGTGGAGCTTAAAAAATTATGTAAAACCTTTTATGTTTATTTTTTTTTATAAATAAAATGTATTTAGCCGGAAACGAGGTATTCGGGCCTGTGTTTGTCCTCCGGCAGTGAAACAGAAAGCGCAGCAATGGCCCCGACGATCCTTTCGATTACCAGAAGAATGGAACGGTGGTCGACAATGATATTCGCAACAGACCAGAAGTTTCGTGATCGATGCCTCGAACGCGCCATTGCCAATTTTACGAATGGACAAACTCGCGATAGACTTCCGAGCGAGCTTCGAGGTCGCTCGGTGCTATCTCGGTAACGCCGCCATCCAGCGGTACGATAATACATAGATATCTTGGGAGCTCGCTGTGGAGCTATATAAGCTCGGCACCTTGCAGCTCGTGCATTTCAGTCAACGAGTGCTTCGCCTCGACGAACAACACCTCTCGGCTCGAATTCTCACCTCAACGTATAACCCAGCAGAAAATATGGCACAGGACAATCTTACAGCTGTATTACATGGAATCAACGACCTTCGTATGGTGAGTGACTTGTTTTTAATTCAATTTTTATTCAACTATTTCCATAAAAATGCGGACTGGCATTTTCATCATTGCCTCGAGAAAACCTCGGCAATGACCGATTCGTCTGTACAGTCCGTGACCCTGAGCTCTCGGCAATGCACTTGACACTGCAGGGTTACGTACCACGTTGGATCGATTGCGATATCCACGTGCTTTACACCTCACGCACACCCAAACACACACACATACAACATATATATATATATGACGCTACTAAAATACGTATACATATACGCAGCGACGGAACGTTCTAACTATTGTGTTTTTTTCCTTTGTTTTAGGAACAATCGCCCATCGAAGAGCCGAACGATGACGGTGCGTTGAATTTTGTTCCTCCTTGGAATGTTCGCTCGAACAAATCGGGAATGAAAATTGGAAGGCCGCATCGGCTATGCCCGTATACTGAGATAGGCCTATGAGATTCACGTTGCATCATAGAGTCGCGATAAGTTCGAATTATCTAAATCCGGAAGCGTGAAAGTCATCGCTGCTCGAGATATATTTACAAACGAATACCTGATTGTCATCCGCCACGTGCTGAAGGGGAATTCAAATATTTTGACCTCTGCGCTATACCGAGTACGTTCCATCGATTTGCGCCTAAAATAACAGCGACGGCAATTCAGTCATTTGCATCAATAAATGTCGCGTGAATTCCTGCGAGCCCCGTTCGATAGAGTCGATAATAGAAGCAGCTTGTTTGGACGGAAACAAACTCCGGCTTGATCGAAACGCACTCGCGAGGGACATCAGCGCGAACTTTTGATCTCTCGAGTAAAACGAAACCGGTCGCGAGAGCAACCTTTGACGTTGATATTAAGAATGAATTGTTTGAGGCTTCGTTGCTCCAATAATAGTTTTATTTTTTCATACATTACAGAAGTTCTCATCCGAATGAATTGCGTTGGGATATGCGGATCCGACGTTCATTATCTCGTGAGTGGAAGGATCGGCGATTTCATCGTGAAGGCCCCGATGATCGTCGGTCATGAGTCAGCTGGAACTGTGGCAAAGCTCGGCAAGAAAGTCACGAATCTCAAGGTAGCTCAAAACAAACGAAGATAGAAGGTGGTAGCGTCAGTCAATGAATGCTTCTGACAACCGCATTCAAATTTTAACTAACGACAATTTATCCATTGTTATTGTAGAATAGCGTTAGAAAATGTAATTTATCAACTTTCGAATGGAACGATTAGTGCTAATAGAATTGGCAATCAACAGGTGGGCGATCGCGTGGCCATTGAACCGGGAGTACCATGCAGGACTTGCAGCTTCTGCAAAGGAGGAAACTACAATTTATGCGAAGACATTATCTTCTGCGCCACTCCACCGTTTCACGGAAGTCTGCGCCGTTGGTACAAACACGCGGCTGATTTTTGCTACAGGTGAAGATAAAACACTAAAAAAAAAGCATGATAGTTTCCTCATCCACTGAGTTGCGTTGGATTCGAAGAAAACTCGATAACGAGGGACGAACATAGTATTATCGTCGGGGCTTAAGATAAAAATTACCGTTGCGATACAGTTTTGTTTTTTTTCAAACAGTGCGTCTTTGCCTCGAGTCAGAAATTATTGTTATCTTCCATAATCTTTTCCACTTTTACAGGCTTCCTGACCATGTGAGTCTGGAAGAGGGTGCATTGCTGGAGCCTCTGTCCGTAGCCGTGCATGCATGCAAACGAGCTAACGTACGAATAGGCTCGAAAGTCCTCATAACAGGTTCGGGTCCCATAGGACTCGTAAATCTTCTCGTCGCGAAAGCCATGGGGGCAAGCAAGGTCGTAATTACAGGTAAATCGCACGACAATCTTCATTATTGCGTCGACTTTGTGGGGCTCATGGGACGACGCTGCTCATTGACGAAGTCAGCCTTTATCGAGATGTTGTTATCGGAAAACACAAAGATGACGCTTAAGATTCTATTTCGTAACGTAATCGTGGCCGCTGAAAATAATAAACTGCGAGTTACGCAATTCTTAACACTTCCATTTATCAGTTTAGCAACGTGAGTTGTGTGTGTAATGAAATCATCAGCCACGTTATGTGATGACATGACTTATCGTCCTTGGTACCGATATATTTGTTGCGTTGATGGTTGAATTTTTTTTTTAAATTGCCAATGATTTTAGATATTATAGAGGAGAAATTGAAGATGGCTGCAAAACTCGGTGCCGACAAAACTTTCCTAGCGACGAAGGAACTCTCGGAGGAGAAGACAGTTAAACATATTCACGAATTGTTCGGCGGCGCGCCGGATATAACGCTAGAGGCGTCTGGGGCACCACCCTCGATTCGTCTCGCAATTCTTGTGAGTTTGAGCTCACCCTGTCACAGTCCCACCGATAATCGAATTCGTTTAGAATTTTTGTTCGTCCTGACATAGCTGGCAATTCCGTGAATGTGCTATTCAATTTTCAGGCGACAAAATCTGGCGGTGTAGCCGTTATGATAGGATGCGGACCTCCCGAGGTTCAAGTGCCATTAATCGATGCTCTGACGAGAGAAGTCGATATTCGAGGCGTATTCCGTTACGCGAACGAGTAAGTTTCCCTCGCTCGTGAAAAATGTTGGCCGAAAAATTATTTATAATTGACTTACTCGCCGAATTACAGTTACGAGGATGCTCTGGAGCTCGTGGCGTCCGGAAAAGTAAATGTAAAGCCGCTGATAACTCACAACTACAAGCTCGAGGACACAATAGAAGCCTTTGAAACGACGAAACTGGGACGAGATGGAACGATCAAGGTCATGATCCACTGTTAATTAAAAAAAGGAAATCCGACTGCAAATTCCATCACAAAAACATGCGCGGAAGAAGTAAGCTTATGTAAAACGACAATCCGTAGATCTCAAATCGGCCTGAGAAATTCTAAAGTGACATTACGCGATTTAGAACAAGGTACTATAAAGGATATACTTAAAATAGACTCTGGAGACTGTAAATTAAGTCCAACAATTGTTATACTTTATCACAAACAAAATTGTAAATAAATAATGTAAATGTATTTTCCATTCAGAAAGCAGTGATATATCGGTATAGTTGCCGAGGGCACGAGAGAATCTGGGATTCTTTCCCATAGCTTGGCAAAATATTGCTTACACAACTAGAGACTCCAAGCCTGCGCAACTTCTCCAAGATGAATTTACAAAAGAATTGGACAACCGAGTGACCCATCCAGATATCTTCAATTCCGCATTGGTTTTCACAAGCAACTTTACCCATTTACCATGCTCTCGAGACAAACAGCTCGTTGACGTAGCCTCTTTTTATCTGGATCTTCTTATCACAAACCACGAAGCAGATGCGTAGAATTGAATCCCACCGCATTATCACAACTAAAGAAAAAGAAAGTATGAACAGAGGAGGATTATGCAACTTGCAATACTTATCCTTATCACTTCAGAGCCACAAGTTGTTTGCATAATTAGTAGTCACGCTGATCCTGCATTGCGAGATGTTTAGGAAATGTTGCGTAACGATGCTGATTTAATGTGATGTTTACTCGAATTGACAGTTCAATCTTATAAAGTTACAGACATCGTGGAGAGAAAAATTTGAGATAGCTGAGAAGACTTTCCATGTGACGAGAGAAATCGCAGAGGAAAAAACCAGGCACTCTCTTCAAAAACTCTTCGGCGACGAGTCTAATATAATCATAGGCACGTTTAGTGCTTAATCCCTTATTTGACTCGCGATGTTTGTAAGAATTAAACGTATATAAGGTATTCGAGCTCTTCATGCACGCATGATTCAAAAAGGCCAGAAGAAAATTAAAAATCTAAAGTTTCTTGTGCCTGGAAAATTTTGAACAAATTATGTAGGTAATTTATCGAAGATAGCATCTATTTTGGATCCGAGACACTAACGTGACTCTCGATATAATATTTTATCATGCACTTTCAGCTCGCAAAATGCCCCAAACCTGCAATTGGGAAAAAAAAACATTACATATCGTACACTAAGTCTAAGGGTTGTTCGATTTAAGGAAACGGAAGTATACACAAATACACCAGCGCACTCGGCGTCTGCGCAAGGAAACGGTTTGAACCCCAAGCGCTCAAAATGTTGCGACGTTCACTTTAATGTGATAGAGTTCGCAGTTGGTCGGTCAGGATTATTCATTGCGCGCGTACCACTGGAAGAGAGTAGATCTACTAACTGCCGGTAATAACCATTGTCGCAGTCGTTTCGCCGTGCTGTTATAAAAAATTACGGTGAGAATAGTATACAGTCGGAAAGAAGCAACCGACTTCACATCTGTCGCGAGGAATACCGGTCCGCGATTTTTAACAATTTCAAGAAAACTGGCGTCGATAATACTGACTAGCTACGTTTAATTGTCTTGTCTCTGCGAAGTACGCTGCCTGGCAACAACGAGGGTACGTTATCTAAAGTTCTCATGGGATAAACAAGGGGTGCTAGTGTGAGGTTACGCGTGTGTCGCGTAGAGTTCGGCTCGTTGCTCTCGTTTACCAGACTCGATTGTTTTCGACTGGTAAAATCCGCCGAGGAGCCGGAGTATGATTTTGGGTATAAAGATAAATCAAATCTTCTTTCTCTCGTTTTGCAGCAAAACCGAAGATCATTCATGGCCGAGACAGCGATGTTTCCGCAGAAGTTGGAGGAGTTTGGATATGACTTCGATAAAGGTATACCTTTTAAGGTATCAGTAGATGTGCATCGTTTATGACCTTTTAAGGTATGAGTAGATGTACATTGCTTCTAACCTTATAAGGTATAAGTAGATGTATACATCGCTCTAACGAGTTGCGGTTTAGGATAAACAGCGCGAACGAGCGGTTCCTGCGCATGCGCGTGACCGTTCGTTCTTGCGTTGCCACCACTGCGCGCTGGCGTCAATGTTGCCAAAGCGAAGAAATGAAAATTCAAATTTCAAAATTTCAGCCGTTAAGTTGCGGACGGTTGATGACGCGAGTGGTCTGACAACGGACAAAGGCTTTGATTTCAACGTCTCCGAGGACGCTCAGTACAACCAGAAACGTTACGAGGCGTTGGACAAGGTAAATAGAATCGCGAAAATGTTAGCCTTCGAAACGTCGATGGCCTTTTAGAATTCACGAAGACCTCTGTTTTCTATCAGATCATGAACGAACATATCTACGACTTATTCGGGTCGGAAGGCTTGACGAGAAAACCGTTACCAAAGACTTCGGCGTAGAATCTGCGATCTTTCATTTTCGCAAGCGACGATGCTTTTAACGACAATAAACTGCACGTCCTGATACACGGAAGCGTCGTCGTCAGGGCGCGACAGTGGGCGCGAGGTCTGATAATCAACGACAGTCTCAATTCCGGGACGCAGATACCCTATGTTCGAAGAGCAAAGAGCCTTTGTTATGGCATTCTCGTCCTGAACACGAACGACAATCTGAGGATAGTGGACCATGAATCGAACAGGATTCCAGTACGTATGCAAATATAATTGATCTTTCAAAAGCAATGGTTAAAAACTGTTCTCACTGTTGTGTTATTATTTGAATGGTGGATTTCGATCACCTTCATCGACCTTTTGAAGGTTACGTCGGAAAATGTAATTTTCATTTATATTGGTGGAATCGGTAATAACAAATCTTGCAGCAAGGCATGGATCATTCGAAGGCTCGTAGGAAATTAACTTCTCCTGTAAATAACTGAACATTGAAAATCAGTTTAAAGCACGTTTACTTGTAGTTATTAAAGGGTAATTAAGAAGGGTTTAAATGATCTTAGAAATAACTTGTTATTGGAGAAACCCTTTTACAATAAATATCAGTATGGGGTCAAATAACATTATGTAAATTTCACATGTTTACTATTGACTAAGATTGTGGTATGCATAATCACATTATTTGAGTCAGAAAACTCGAAAATTGGAGAAATTGTTTCAGCCTCCGTCGGAAAAAATCAGGGTCAAAGCCAATTGGAGCTCAATGACATTGATTAATATTTTAATGGTTACTCAGAAGAAAGTAATATTTTTCTCGACGTAATATCTGTGCGTCAATGACACTTGCGACAAATAGCTAAACAATCGAATTAGCAGCGAGTAATGTTCAATTAGTTACATTCAGGACAAATAAATTCATGAAACTGTCGACAATTAGAATTGAATAGAAATAATACTTGAATTAATCCGACAGTCCGATAAGAGAAACAAAGCGCGTTATCGACACAAAAAATTTTTGGTTAGTAACATTTTTCATGGAACCTCTTTCTCATTTCAATTGCAGGGTAGCGAAAATCCTCATGCGCACATGAATAGTGTATGGTCGGACGACGTAAAACCTGCGAGCATCGAGAGAATAGCTATAGTGGCCTACAGTTACGGCGGTGGCTGCACAGTTAAATTTGCCTTGGAGAATCAAGAGGAATTCAAGAATCGGGTATTCGTCTTTGTTTTTACCGACAGCATCCACTCTTTGCCTATAAACAGAGGAGGATTATGCTCTTTCCTATACGTATCTGTATCACTTCAGAATCACAGGTTGTCTGTATAATTAGTAGTCACCCTTATCCTACATTGCAAGATCTTTGTGGGACGTTGCGTAACCTTGTGGTGAGAAAAATTTGAGATAAACGAGAAGACTTTCCATGTGACGAGAGAACTAGCAAAGGAAAAAACCAGGCATTCCATTCAAAAACTCTTCAGCGGCGAGTCTGATATAACGATCGGCATGTCCGATGTTTAATTGTCTATTCGACTCGCAATTTTTATGAGAATTAAACGTATATAAAGTATTTGAGCTCTTCATACACGCATGACTCAAAGAGCCAGAGGAAAATAAACAATCTAAAAGTTTATTGTGCTTGGAAAATTTTTAACAAATTACAGAGGTAATTTATCAAAGATAGCATCTTTGGTGGTTCCGAGACACTGCGGTGACTCTCAATGTAATGCTTTATTATGCACTTTCAGCTCGCAAAATTCCCCAAAACTTAAGTCGGGAAAAAAGAATTACATATCGTACACTTAGTCTAAGGGTTGTTGAGTTTTAGGGAAAAGAAAGTATACATGAATACACCAGCGCACTTGGCGTCTGGGCTAGGAAACGGTTTGAAACCCAAGCGCTCAAAATGTCGCGACGTCCACTTGAAGGTCGATCGAGTGAGCAGATGGTAGTTCAGGATTATGCACCGCGCGTGTATCACCGGAAGAGAGTAAACCTACTGACCGCCGGTAATAACCATACCATTGTCGCAGTCGTTGAGCCGTGCTGCTGTCAAAAGTTACGGTGGGAATATATTATACAGTCGGAACAAAACAATTGAGTTTACATCTGTCGCGAGGAGCATCGGTCCGCGGTTTTTAACAATTTCAAGAAAACTGGCGTCGATAATACTGACTCTCGGTACGGTTAATTGTTTAATGTCTCTCTGCGCGGTACGCTGGCTGGCAACGACGACGGTACGTTATCTAATGTCCACATGGGATAAGCAAGGGGTTCTAGTGTGAGGTTACGCGTGTGTCGCGTAGAGTTCGTCTTGTCGCTCTCGTTTACCAGGCTCGGCTGTTTTCGACTGGTAAAATCCGCCGACGAACCGGAGGATAATTTTAGGCATAGAGATAAATAAATCAAATCTTTTTTTTTCTCGTTTTGCAGCAAAGCCGAAGATCATTCATGGCCGCGACAGCGAAATTTCCGAAGAAGTTGAAGGAGTTTGGATATGACTTTGATAAAGGTATACCTTCATCAAAGTGGATGTATACATCGCTCTAACGAGTCGTGGTTGAGGATAAACAGCGCGAACGAGCGGTTTCTGCGCACGCGCGTGACCGCTCGTTCTTGCGTTGCCACCACTGCGCGCTTGCGTCGATGTTGCCAAAGCGAAGAAATGAAAATTCAAATTTCAAAATTTCAGACGGTAAGTTGCGGACGGTTGATGACGCGAGTGGTCTGACAACGGACAAAGGGTTTGATTTCAACGTCTCCGAGGACGCTCAGTACAACCAGAAACGTTACGAGGCGTTAGGCGAGGTAAATAGAATCGAGAAAATGTTAGCCTTCGAAACGTCGTTCGTTTTTTAGAATTCACGAAGACCGACGTTTGCTTTTAGGTCATAAACGAACATATCTACGACTTACTCGAGTCGGAAGGTTTGAAGAGAAAACCGTTACCAAAGACTTCGGCGTCGGTTCTGCGATCTTTCATTTTCGCGAGCGACGATGCTTTTAACTGCAAAAAACTGCTCGTCCTGATACACGGAAGCGGCGTCGTCAGGGCCGGCCAGTGGGCGCGACGTCTGATAATCAACGACAGCCTTAATTCCGGGACGCAGATACCCTACGTTCGAAGAGCAAAGAGCCTTGGTTATGGCATTCTCGTCCTGAACACCAACGACAATCTGAGGATAGTGAACCATGAGTCAAAGAAGATTCCAGTACGTATGCAAATATAATTGATCTTTTAAAAGCAATGGCCACAAACTGTTTCTCACTGTTGTGTTATTGTTTGAGTGGTGGATTTTGATCATCTTAATCGACCTTTTGAAGGTTACGTTGGAAAATGTAATTTTCATTTATATTGGTGAAATCGGCAATAACAAATCTTGCAGCGAAGCATGGATCATTCGAAGACACGTAGGAATAAAATTTGTGCAAATAACTGAAAATTGAAAATCAGATTCAAGCAACTTTTCTCACCGTTATTAAAGGAAAATTACGAACGGTTAAATAATCTCAGAATCAACTTGTTATTCGGGAAACTCTTTTACAATAAAAATTAATATTGCGTAAAATAACATTTTAACTTCATATATAAAAATTTCACATCTCACTATTCACTAAGATTGTTGTATGCGTAATCATATTATTTCGGTCTGGAATTTAAAAAATTGGGGAAACTGTTTCATCCTTGTCGGGAAAAAATCAGAGTCAAAGACAATAGGAGCTCAATGACATTGATTGATATTTTAACGCTTACTCAGAAGAAAGCAATATTTTCCTCAACGTAATATCTGTGCGCCAATGACACTTGCGACAAATAGGTAAGCAACCGATTTGGTAGCGAGTACTTTTCAATTATTTAAATTCGGGATGGATAAATTCATGGGACTTGTCAACAATTAGAATTGGATAGAAATAATAATTGAATTAATGCGAGAATCCGATAAGAGAAACAAAGTGCGTCATCGACACAAAAGATTTTTGTTTAGTAAAGTTTTTCATGGAACCTCTTTCTCATTTCAATTGCAGGGCAGCGAAAATCCTCACGCGCACATGAATAGTGTGTGGTCAGACTACGTGAAACCATCAAGCGTTGAGAGAATAGCTATAGTGGCCCATAGTTACGGCGGTGTCTGCACAGTTAAATTTGCCATGGAGAATCGAGAGGAATTCAAGAAGCGGATATTCGCCGTTGCTTTTACCGACAGCGTCCACTCCTTGCCGACCAAAGGAGGCGAGCACATAGTTGAGGTAATGAAAAAAATAAAACATAATAAAATAGATTTAAGAAAGAATTCAAACAGAAGAGCGAAGACTCGACCAGCTCAACGGTTTACGCCATTCATTGATTAATCTCGACCGGCTCGCATAGTCGACTTGTCGCGAGCCAGTTCGCGAATCATCAACAAGCTTCCATTTGCGTAATTCAATGAAAACGCAAGTATTCGAGCACAAAAATTGGATTCCTCGGCGAGGTTGGTATGCAACCGCGAGACAACGAAATGTCAAAGATAATCGTTCGAATTCGCGACGGCAGACCTTTATGCCGCGGCACTACCGCTACGCGCGCAGCGCAGTGATCTCGGGAAGCGCGAATGGGACAGCAAGTAGAGGGACAGAACGTTGGCGTAATAACTGTAATAGCGAGTGCAGCGAGAACAGGACGCAGGCATTAGATACCGTGGTGTGTGTACATTGAGCAGGAATGGTATGTACGTGCATTGATATAATTGCCGTAGCGCCAACGAGAACGGGGATCACCTCTGTTTCGGGGATGAGGTTCGCTGGGCTTCGTCCATCTGGGACATTGTTTCACGACAATGGCACCACATGACTTCTCCCATTAGACCTCACTCGACGCACTGTAACTCCGCGCTCTCTATGCGCCTCTGTATGGCACACTCGTCTGTAGTGCCACAGTACTAGCGCGCAGTGTATTAGGCGGAACGGCGAGGGCGGTTTCCTCGCATTACGATGATGATGCGAATGCCATATCAATGTCGGATCGGCGTTGACGGCGCTGTTCTGCGTATGGCTTCACCGAGATAACGGGGAACGGCAAATGCTTACTTTTTATTTTTATAGTTTGATAAAAAGTAAGCAAATCGGCAAATCCGATATTGTTGGTGAACTCTGCTGGATCTTTGGTTTTTTTCTTGTGTTTTCTTGAGAGCAATTTTGCGGGGGGGTTCCCAAGGGTCCTCGTTCATCGAGGATTCGGGCATCTGGTAACGCCCGGCGCTTCCGTATTGTTCTTGGACAATGAAACAGCGTGACATCTTCTATATTAGCCTCCTACATTACCAAGGGCTCCGAGACTCGAAGGATTCTCGATTGCGTGCTCTCATCCGTATTAGGACGTTACAGGACTAAGACAGAGAGATGTCGACGGCTGATTTTCTGCATCAAAATAATAATTTCACGTCAATTTCATCGTTAGTCTTCGAAATTAGTGAAAAAAGGCCTCTGAAAAATCATTTTTCCGATCGATTCGAGTCTATCTTCAGGTCTTTTTTTAAAATCACGTTTATGAATCCTTGTCTAACCGATTCTCTCTTGCACTTCAATTGAAAGCAATCGTAGCTTGAAGTGGCCAGCATCTGGTAATGCCCTTTGGTTTCACATTGTTTTATTGACAATGAAACCGCGTGACTTTTTCTATATTAGCCTTCTACATTACCAAGTGCCTGCGGTCCAAGTATTACCCTGCTGTGTATCGCAGCACGATATTTCTCCGTTCGGTTGTACGAAACAGTCCCCAATCCGTATTGTATACGTAGACCCACAACTTCAGTTGGTATATTTATTTCCGGCGGGTATGAGTAAAAGCGCGATGCTTGTGGCAACACAGCTAATTAAGCGCTAATTATCGAATGTCGGGTGGTTCTTCCTTCCGCGTCCTCGGCCCGATGATCGCCGGGTCGCTCATGTATAAGTTCGAAACCCTCCTCGCCTCATTCACTTAGTCGTTCGACTCCCGTGGGCAATTATAATAGCCACGACCCAAAAATCGACTCTTTTCTTTTTTATCTCCGCACGATTTATCCCCAACACTAATTAACTGTCTCCCGTAACACCGGCTACTGCGGACTAAATAATTTCTTTAATCTTTAATCTTTAAATAACGCCTAGTCGGGTAAATTTCACGCTGTACTAATATTGCATCGTATATTGTAGCCGCATGCGAAAAGAATCGCGTAACGAGATTGGAACAGGGTGGATGGTTCACCAGGAAGAAAACCTGGAGGGATAGCGGAGAGTGCGAGCGAACTCTCGAGCAAACAAGGGAGAACGAGGGATCGAGAACGGATGAGATAGAGAGAGGAAGAGCCGGGTGAATCTTTACCGCGGAGAAATACAGAGTGCGGTTTTGTCCACGAGGGAGGGATGAATGTCGTGCTCCGACAATGGCCGGTGTTCTCTCCGCACTCACTCTCGCTACGGGAGTCTCTATCTGCTCTCGCGAAGGGTGAGCTGGGGAAGAAAGTCGAGTATGCCGGAGTGTACGACCGAGGAGTAGTTGGAGCACGGCGGTGGTGCACATAGCGAAAGCCATCGTCGGGGGCTGAGCGATGAGAGAAGTGGCTATTCCTCGGGTATACTCCAAAACACAGCGGTGGTACAACGTCGTCGCCCGCTATAGAGAAACTCGACCGCAACTCCTGTTCCCGAGCATAGAGAATCTGTGTAACTCGCGGTAAGCTCTTCCCCCTTCGTCGTTTTGCTCTCCCAGTCCCCCTCCCGGTGCGTCCCATCGAGCCATCGCTGTCCTATTGCTCTATAGTGCCGCTACTGTTGTACCTCCGGCCACTAATGTCTAATGGGATCCTTGGCTCTCGGGCGAAAATTCACCACTACCGAGAGAGAGAGAGAGAGAGAGAGAAAGAGGAGAAAGATACAAGAGTCGACGACTACAACCGCCCTACGGACTCGTCCCTTGTATTCGACTCTAGGCAGTATCGAGCCACCCGCGGCAGGGGAGGGGGAGGGAAGAGGAGACTCTTGATTCTCGGCTTTTCAATGACGAAAGCGATCTCGAGGCTCGCAACCTTTCACAACGGACCAGACAAATGCTGCCAGCAACCCGCGACGTTTCTCTTCCGCTCTATCATTGGCGACGATTTTTTTTTCTTTTAACGTCTATAAGTCTGCCGTCGATTCTCTCGGGCACGAAAGGCTTTTAATAATAGGAGCTACGTTGCGGAGACCCGATCGGCGATTACGACGATTGGACGATGATTAATTGCTCGGCTGTCGGTGGAGTTGCGAATAAATTCCTGTCGAGTCGGTGTATATGTAGAGATATTAGCCACAGTGGCCGATCGATTCTATTCAGAGGCGTATGTATCGGTGAACATTGTGCCCAATGTTCGGAAGTACCTGCACACGTCGAGGCGTAGCCGAAGAGTCTCCGCGGAAGAAGATCGGAGGAAAGAGCTGGCGTGACGATTCGTGGCATGGCGGTAGCGAGAAATCCTCTCTCTATTGCCGGAGCCCAGCCAATCATTGCATTATCGAAGGCAATTAATTAAAGTGCCGGTGCAAACAGTGCGAATGAGAGGCAACGCAGTCGCAGAACGAGCGAAATCGCTCAGGCGGATGTCGAGTTCTATTACTCGATGATGCTGTGCAGCCGGGTTCCTCCTCGGTCTCTCTCTCTCTCGGTGCTTGCCAACCTGCCCGTCCACCGAGTTTGAAACTTTGGTACTTTGGGCAAATATAATCGGCGCATTTGCTCCCTGGGGAGCAGCGGAATATCCATCTATACCGGTTAAGGGGAAAACACCCACTGCAGGATTTTTTACGCCAACCATTCATTTCTTCATTTTCCGACAATATTGTCACCGTAAACGATAAGAAAATTACTTCTTTTTTTCGATGATAATATTGAAAAATAAGAACCAACATATATGCTTAGTAAGTTTCTTTATTTTTCGAGAATTTCTATTGTGGGAAATCACTTCATAAAAATTTGTTGTCTTCTGTATTACAAAAAATCGAAGTATGGCCGTCGATATTATTAAATCAGGAAATTCACTGTCTTTCTGCATTTAATGAGTGTGTGCGTGAATGGTTTTGTAATGCTTCAGGTAACGAGGAAACGGTACAGACCCTCGCCCAATAATGACCTCATGCGTTGTTAATAATTCTTCCCCCATTCGCAGCGGTTACGAGTTTGCGGTCGTATCGAGTTATACGTAGTCGCGCAGGTAGCACGATAGATATCGTTGCAGATATATAATATTCGCGGATGCACGTGTGTCCCGAACAAGGAGGGTCAGCGATCGTTTCCTCCTTGCCAATAAAGCACCGAGTTACGATAACGAACAACCGCCGAGGAAGAATCGAGTGAGGTGGGTCTGTGTTACGACGCACGACGACATCAATGACGAAGAAGGCTCGGTGGTTGCTCGTATCGGAAGTGCACTAAAATCCCCGACGGAAGTCTCTCACCATCTTCGCGTTTTGCGGTCTATGCGGTCGCAACTCCGTTGCAGGTGGCCTTTGTGAAATCGAGTTTGACGTGCAGGATAACTCGAAGCCCCTGTCGAGGAGCACGCGCGATCGGTCCCCGACACTATACACCCAGTCTAGTTCCAGCCGCAATATGTATATCGCTCTACATGGCTCCTTTTTTTTTTTTTCAGGTCGCCAGGAATTGGGTGTCCTCCGATAAACCACTGGACACACCAGAGCACACCAAGAGCGGCGACGTCAAATGTGTTTCCGCAGGTGAGGAGCTAACTTTTTTCCGTCGTAATTATCAAAATGGGGCAAAAAATCATATCGGTCGAAGAATAAAATATCTAAATGAAGTCGGGAAAATGTATGACAATAAGTAATGTTATATTCATTTTTATGTTATCGTAAATAATATTATATTATTTCATTTTCTTTTTTTAGATTTATTTTTTAAGTCATTTTGATCTTTTGTGGCTCTGGAATATAAAATACGTCAAATCTTTTTCTTCCTTGTATCTGCTTTGGCCTACTTTTATATTATATTTGCAGCCCAATATACTTTATAGGAATTTTATATATATATGGCATCAGAAAAATGTCCATAAGGCATTAAATTAAGTATTTTTCATTTTATCAATAGGACATCCGGTCCACGAAATGACGTCATGGAGCTGCATCGAGTCTCTCTTCAAGTTCCTGGAGGATCGATACAAACGCGTGACGGATGAGGGAGAGTTGTGACTCGAAATTTCAGATATAGCCGTCACGCAACAATCTACGACTCTACCACTATAATAGAATGATAAGATGAAAAATATAATAAGGTAATCTTTAAAATACTATATATATCTACTTACGCTCGAGAGAAACAATTTTCTCGACGTTAATTCATCGTTGCTAATGAAACTGCGAACAATCGTAATTTCCGCATTTTTCTCTCTGAAAGTCCAAGAGGTGCGATGTAGCGAATCGATGCGCTTATACCGACAAAAAGCAGACCTAGAGCAACAGCAGCACTCTATCCTTAATAGCGTTACGGTAATCGTGTTACGAGAAGGCTCCTCATTCTATCCTCCCTCTGAACAATAACAGGAGCCCGACTTGATAATAGAAAGGATCCCCTCCCTTTCGTATACAGATACGATCGTTATTGCCCGTGAAACCGGTGCGTTTGTTAATCATCGTAATAAGGAACCCACCTAAACCGTGGCTCTAATTCACACTCTCCCAATTATCCCGGAAACAACTCACTCCTTTATTACAAGATAATTTCGATGTTTTTGGTAGAAATTTCTGATTCAACGACAAATAGCTTCTATATAATGAGGGAATTTTTAACCCCTCGAGTACGGGTGACTTTTTGCTGAAAGCGACCGACCTAGCCTTCTTTTAAGCACGAAAACGATGCGTATGGTTGTAATGAATTTTCTGCTGCGGTATCAACAGAACGACACAGCGGAGTACGTCTCTAAAAATTTTGATTTTTTTTTTTTTCACATTAACTTGTTATTCGAATCGTTCGAATGTTGCGTCTGCCGAATTTTAGGTTCTCGTTGTACAAGATTGGATTGTACTTGGTGGCGTATTTTTTTCACTTTACTTGTTAAATTCGAAGAGCTCTCACGCAAGTACGATCGTTCTTACTTTATCTCGAGCTCCATTTTTCTGAAATGCCTTATTGACGGGGTGGGAATATATGCTTAGGCGATTGCAATATTGGCTATCGCGAATAAGAGGGAAGAAAAAAAAACCGTTTTCACCCTGCTAAAAGTGTTTTATGGCCATGGCCGATGACCACGAGCAATCTCTTCTTATCATCCCATAAAAATATCATCGGTCAACGAGCCTAGTTTTTTTTACTCCAAACGAGATTGAGGCGATGGAGAAAAGAGAGCCAAAAAAAAAATCCAAAAAAACCATTCCTCAGGCTCGCTCACGATGCGTGATAGTGATCTTGGTGTTTCATATATGACGCACGAGACACCCGACGGATAACCATAGATAAATGGCTGAGGAAAAAAAAACCCCGATACAGTGTAGGACGAACGAGGAAGGAATGATAAAAAAAAATGTAACGAAGCTATAGCGAAACAGATACGAAGCAGTAATACGTAGGACAGAGAAATATATAAGCCATTCGTTTCCGTTTCGTTAGCCACAATTTTAGTTTCGAGAAACAGCGTAATGCTCTTAACTTAGATGCACAGAATTTCTGTATAGCTGCGCTAACGAGCTTCTCGTAACGAGAAGGTAAAAAAATACAAAATAAGTGTTCCCACTAGAATTTACAGCGTTTGTACGTGTAATAGATTCGTGCTCGTTCTCGGTAAATCAAGAGTCAAGCCGGAAGCAAGATTTTTCAGTGTGTTTCCTTCCAGCGTGCGTTGCATGATCCAGTGGCAGACACCAGTCAGCCCGTCGAGGGAGAAGGAGGAGATACCGTACAGCGGTGGCAGAGCTCGCGCCCGCAACTCGCGCCCTCGGAGACCCCGGGGCTTGCCTCGTTCTCCTCTTCCCTCGTCGTCTAATAATAAAACGCGTCTGTGAGGAAAAAAAAAACGTACCCACAGGCATACGTACACGTACAGATATAACCAGTGAGTGGAAGACGCGCAGAAAAAAAAATCAGTCCGACACGCACAGTAGTATACGAGCCACAAAAGTTAATCGCCTCGGTTTGCTGCTTGTCACGGGTCCTGATGGATGAGCTCGTGACGTCACGGACCATTTTTACTCGCAGTCTTTTTTCGGGGGTGCAAGCCACCCCTGCTCCACTGTCTCTCGGTGCCCTCTGCTCGTTATTGTGCTTCGAGTTCTGAGGCTCGGGGTCGTTCCGGGTGTTGTAATGGCGAGCTGTGTTTCATCCGATTATCTCGACCCAAGGATAAGGCTTGATCCGAACTGCTGTCGCTGCTGTTACAGTAAAGTGGGTAGGAGATAGTGAAGATGTTATAAATAATATATAGTATAATATAAAGTATAATATAGAATACGGAATTGGGTAGAAACCGATTTCTCAGTAGAAATAGCTGCGCACTCGATGGATTGAAATATCATAGATCTGTATTATTTGTAATTAGAGTTAACTCCTTGACGTAGAATTTTATATTTAATTTCGAGGATAATGCGAAGTGGGCGAGAGAGGAAGCAGATGAATAAAACGATGGATTTTCACCATTGCTCGTTTTGATAAAATAAGTGCCTCAGGTTAGCAATTATTTGGATATAAAAATTAAGCAAAAAATTGTATTAAACTACTATTAGTCCTTTGTGAAAGTATCGTCGCAGCATTTATCGACTAGGAAAACAACGCATAAAATATTTTGTTCCCAAAAATCAACCCATTTACCACAAAATTTCAGGTTTTAATTAAGGTATTAGACTTCGCAAAAAAAAAAAGAAGAAAAAACAATGCTGCGATCGCAAAGAAGCTAGTAAAGGGTGTGCAAGTCGTGGACGGATGGGAGGTTCTGTTGCTGCTACTGGTTATAGGTATCTCGCGAGTTCGCGTGGGAGGTCGCGCACCCTCAGCTCAGGGGTAGGTGAGTGCTCGACCCCGTCGACCCACGACCAATCACGATCGAGCTGCGAGTCTTCGTTGCCAATGAGAAACACGTATAACTGAGGGGGTGACCCCGAGTGCGCGAAACCTCCTTGCACTTACTTAATCGCCTGCAGATTTTCGAGTCCTCCTACAAACTCCCATTGTTGCGCCTCCCCTCTCGCAAACGATTTTCATCCCCGAGTCTCGGAGCGCACGCGAGAAACCGCAATGTCTGCGACGGAAAAAAAAAAAAATATATAACAATGGCTTTCCCAACACCGACGGGAGGAACTGAATTCGACTTGTTCGCCAAAGATTATTTAAGCTCCTCGACGACGAGTTTAAATTCTCGCGAGTTATCAACTCCATTTAGAGGGTGTTGCTCGTTCACGCTAAATAATTCGATCAGTTCCTCCCTCGTGTCACACACACGAGATATATTTTTTCTTTTTTTTTCTCGGTGACGTTGAATCGCCTCGTTGCTAGCAGGAAGGAGTGAAAATGGTTGCGAGGGGTGAGGGGCGATACAATCTATTGTAATGCGAACGCGCCGCGGTAATACGTATCGGAGCGGTAGACACGTATACAATGACACGCATCGCAGTGTAAAGAGGTTGTGCGAAAAACCCGTGTGTAAATCTTCGCGTCGACAAATTTCAAATCCTATCTTGGAGATTTCTTGAATCTCGGTCGCGTGCGCTCTCCACAGATACGGGAAGGGTAGAAAGCCGGACGATTAGAGTTTGAGCGGGAGAAATAGGGAGAGTCGGTATATCCTGTTAGGGCCAAATTAGATTTCGCGCCACTGTCTCGTCGGTTAAAGTAAAAAAAAAAAAAAAAATCAGGTTAATTAACAATCGTCGAATTAACACTTTCGCTCCGAAATTTCCGGTCTAGCGGCAAATTTTTCATCGTCATTCAAAAACATTTTTCCATCTGGAGTTTATTTTCCCAAAGACTCGACGGAGGATCGCAAATATCAAATTCGATTAATTTCACCGTAATTCGGCACCAAAATAAAATCGACCGAGCGATTCGACGTTCGTGGAGCGCGCGACCGCGTTGACTCGCCGATAAAGAAAAAATCGTCGGAAACATTGTCACAATATTTTCCACCGTCTCAATGTCCCACGCCCTCGCGTGACGGAAACCAGGTCGAAGAGGGTGCAATTTATGGTTGCATAATTGCCGCACGTTTTCCCGCTACCTCCCACGCTATCCACGTACGGTTCTCCTCCTCGCAGTATATTAGCTACCTACATTAAGAGTGAAAGCTCCGCGGCGCACAAAGCCCCCAGGGCCGAGAGTCTACGTTCCGTGTAATGTGACCGCAAGCCTATGTGAACCACGGGGCTGAACGCACGGACCAGAACAGAAGCTCCCACACATTTACGTATATTATCCGAGTATATATGTACCGGGCGAAGGAGGAGGTTTCAGTTTTCTCGAATTCGAGAAAATGGTTTTTTTCATGGAAATAAATTTTTTAGAATTTTCTCGTGGCTGAAATCGGTTGGGAAGTATATGACTTGGATCGAATGGCGCAGGTTTCAGGTCGATAGCTCGAAATTAAAAAAAAAAAAGTGTCGTTCCGGGAAATTTAACATAGGATTCCCTACCCCAAAAGGGACGAATTTTAAAAGTTGTCGGAAATGGGTTTAACTATACAGTCTTAGAATGAGAATAAGCCACTGAATCGAATGGCGAAGGTTCCAGGTCGATATCGTGAAAAAAAATTTTCCGGATGTTTCCGACGCAAAGGCAGTACCCTTACTGTTTTTCCGCCGAAAATGCCGATTTCGAAAAAGTCGATTTTTTCATGGAAATAAATTTTTTAGAATTTTCTCGTGGCTGAAATCGGTTGGGAAGTATATGACTTGGATCGAATGGCGCAGGTTTCAGGTCGATAGCTCGAAATTTAAAAAAAAAAAGTGTCGTTCCGGGAAATTTAACATAGGATTCCCTACCCCAAAAGGGACGAATTTTAAAAGTTGTCGGAAATGGGTTTAACTATACAGTTTTAGAATGAGAATAAGCCACTGAATCGAATGGCGAAGGTTCCAGGTCGATATCGTGAAAAAAAATTTTCCGGATGTTTCCGACGCAAAGGCAGTACCCTTACTGTTTTTCCGCCGAAAATGCCGATTTCGAAAAAGTCGATTTTTTCATGGAAATAAATTTTTTAGAATTTTCTCGTGGCTGAAATCGGTTGGGAAGTATATGACTTGGATCGAATGGCGCAGGTTTCAGGTCGATAGCTCGAAATTTTTTAAAAAAAAGTGTCGTTCCGGGAAATTTAACATAGGATTCCCTACCCCAAAAGGGACGAATTTTAAAAGTTGTCGGAAATGGGTTTAACTATACAGTTTTAGAATGAGAATAAGCCACTGAATCGAATGGCGAAGGTTCCAGGTCGATATCGTGAAAAAAAATTTTCCGGATGTTTCCGACGCAAAGGCAGTACCCTTACTGTTTTTCCGCCGAAAATGCCGATTTCGAAAAAGTCGATTTTTTCATGGAAATAAATTTTTTAGAATTTTCTCGTGGCTGAAATCGGTTGGGAAGTATATGACTTGGATCGAATGGCGCAGGTTTCAGGTCGATAGCTCGAAATTAAAAAAAAAAAAGTGTCGTTCCGGGAAATTTAACATAGGATTCCCTACCCCAAAAGGGACGAATTTTAAAAGTTGTCGGAAATGGGTTTAACTATACAGTTTTAGAATGAGAATAAGCCACTGAATCGAATGGCGAAGGTTCCAGGTCGATATCGTGAAAAAAAATTTTCCGGATGTTTCCGACGCAAAGGCAGTACCCTTACTGATTTTCCGCCGAAAATGCCGATTTCGAAAAAGTCGATTTTTTCATGGAAATAAATTTTTTAGAATTTTCTCGTGGCTGAAATCGGTTGGGAAGTATATGACTTGGATCGAATGGCGCAGGTTTCAGGTCGATAGCTCGAAATTTAAAAAAAAAAAGTGTCGTTCCGGGAAATTTAACATAGGATTCCCTACCCCAAAAGGGACGAATTTTAAAAGTTGTCGGAAATGGGTTTAACTATACAGTTTTAGAATGAGAATAAGCCACTGAATCGAATGGCGAAGGTTCCAGGTCGATATCGTGAAAAAAAATTTTCCGGATGTTTCCGACGCAAAGGCAGTACCCTTACTGATTTTCCGCCGAAAATGCCGATTTCGAAAAAGTCGATTTTTTCATGGAAATAAATTTTTTAGAATTTTCTCGTGGCTGAAATCGGTTGGGAAGTATATGACTTGGATCGAATGGCGCAGGTTTCAGGTCGATAGCTCGAAATTTTTAAAAAAAAAGTGTCGTTCCGGGAAATTTAACATAGGATTCCCTACCCCAAAAGGGACGAATTTTAAAAGTTGTCGGAAATGGGTTTAACTATACAGTTTTAGAATGAGAATAAGCCACTGAATCGAATGGCGAAGGTTCCAGGTCGATATCGTGAAAAAAAATTTTCCGGATGTTTCCGACGCAAAGGCAGTACCCTTACTGTTTTTCCGCCGAAAATGCCGATTTCGAAAAAGTCGATTTTTTCATGGAAATAAATTTTTTAGAATTTTCTCGTGGCTGAAATCGGTTGGGAAGTATATGACTTGGATCGAATGGCGCAGGTTTCAGGTCGATAGCTCGAAATTTTTTAAAAAAAAGTGTCGTTCCGGGAAATTTAACATAGGATTCCCTACCCCAAAAGGGACGAATTTTAAAAGTTGTCGGAAATGGGTTTAACTATACAGTTTTAGAATGAGAATAAGCCACTGAATCGAATGGCGAAGGTTCCAGGTCGATATCGTGAAAAAAAATTTTCCGGATGTTTCCGACGCAAAGGCAGTACCCTTACTGTTTTTCCGCCGAAAATGCCGATTTCGAAAAAGTCGATTTTTTCATGGAAATAAATTTTTTAGAATTTTCTCGTGGCTGAAATCGGTTGGGAAGTATATGACTTGGATCGAATGGCGCAGGTTTCAGGTCGATAGCTCGAAATTAAAAAAAAAAAAGTGTCGTTCCGGGAAATTTAACATAGGATTCCCTACCCCAAAAGGGACGAATTTTAAAAGTTGTCGGAAATGGGTTTAACTATACAGTTTTAGAATGAGAATAAGCCACTGAATCGAATGGCGAAGGTTCCAGGTCGATATCGTGAAAAAAAATTTTCCGGATGTTTCCGACGCAAAGGCAGTACCCTTACTGATTTTCCGCCGAAAATGCCGATTTCGAAAAAGTCGATTTTTTCATGGAAATAAATTTTTTAGAATTTTCTCGTGGCTGAAATCGGTTGGGAAGTATATGACTTGGATCGAATGGCGCAGGTTTCAGGTCGATAGCTCGAAATTTAAAAAAAAAAAGTGTCGTTCCGGGAAATTTAACATAGGATTCCCTACCCCAAAAGGGACGAATTTTAAAAGTTGTCGGAAATGGGTTTAACTATACAGTTTTAGAATGAGAATAAGCCACTGAATCGAATGGCGAAGGTTCCAGGTCGATATCGTGAAAAAAAATTTTCCGGATGTTTCCGACGCAAAGGCAGTACCCTTACTGATTTTCCGCCGAAAATGCCGATTTCGAAAAAGTCGATTTTTTCATGGAAATAAATTTTTTAGAATTTTCTCGTGGCTGAAATCGGTTGGGAAGTATATGACTTGGATCGAATGGCGCAGGTTTCAGGTCGATAGCTCGAAATTTAAAAAAAAAAAGTGTCGTTCCGGGAAATTTAACATAGGATTCCCTACCCCAAAAGGGACGAATTTTAAAAGTTGTCGGAAATGGGTTTAACTATACAGTTTTAGAATGAGAATAAGCCACTGAATCGAATGGCGAAGGTTCCAGGTCGATATCGTGAAAAAAAATTTTCCGGATGTTTCCGACGCAAAGGCAGTACCCTTACTGATTTTCCGCCGAAAATGCCGATTTCGAAAAAGTCGATTTTTTCATGGAAATAAATTTTTTAGAATTTTCTCGTGGCTGAAATCGGTTGGGAAGTATATGACTTGGATCGAATGGCGCAGGTTTCAGGTCGATAGCTCGAAATTTTTAAAAAAAAAGTGTCGTTCCGGGAAATTTAACATAGGATTCCCTACCCCAAAAGGGACGAATTTTAAAAGTTGTCGGAAATGGGTTTAACTATACAGTTTTAGAATGAGAATAAGCCACTGAATCGAATGGCGAAGGTTCCAGGTCGATATCGTGAAAAAAATTTTCCGGATGTTTCCGACGCAAAGGCAGTACCCTTACTGTTTTTCCGCCGAAAATGCCGATTTCGAAAAAGTCGATTTTTTCATGGAAATAAATTTTTTAGAATTTTCTCGTGGCTGAAATCGGTTGGGAAGTATATGACTTGGATCGAATGGCGCAGGTTTCAGGTCGATAGCTCGAAATTTTTTTAAAAAAAGTGTCGTTCCGGGAAATTTAACATAGGATTCCCTACCCCAAAAGGGACGAATTTTAAAAGTTGTCGGAAATGGGTTTAACTATACAGTTTTAGAATGAGAATAAGCCACTGAATCGAATGGCGAAGGTTCCAGGTCGATATCGTGAAAAAAAATTTTCCGGATGTTTCCGACGCAAAGGCAGTACCCTTACTGTTTTTCCGCCGAAAATGCCGATTTCGAAAAAGTCGATTTTTTCATGGAAATAAATTTTTTAGAATTTTCTCGTGGCTGAAATCGGTTGGGAAGTATATGACTTGGATCGAATGGCGCAGGTTTCAGGTCGATAGCTCGAAATTTAAAAAAAAAAAGTGTCGTTCCGGGAAATTTAACATAGGATTCCCTACCCCAAAAGGGACGAATTTTAAAAGTTGTCGGAAATGGGTTTAACTATACAGTTTTAGAATGAGAATAAGCCACTGAATCGAATGGCGAAGGTTCCAGGTCGATATCGTGAAAAAAAATTTTCCGGATGTTTCCGACGCAAAGGCAGTACCCTTACTGTTTTTCCGCCGAAAATGCCGATTTCGAAAAAGTCGATTTTTTCATGGAAATAAATTTTTTAGAATTTTCTCGTGGCTGAAATCGGTTGGGAAGTATATGACTTGGATCGAATGGCGCAGGTTTCAGGTCGATAGCTCGAAATTTTTTAAAAAAAAGTGTCGTTCCGGGAAATTTAACATAGGATTCCCTACCCCAAAAGGGACGAATTTTAAAAGTTGTCGGAAATGGGTTTAACTATACAGTTTTAGAATGAGAATAAGCCACTGAATCGAATGGCGAAGGTTCCAGGTCGATATCGTGAAAAAAAATTTTCCGGATGTTTCCGACGCAAAGGCAGTACCCTTACTGTTTTTCCGCCGAAAATGCCGATTTCGAAAAAGTCGATTTTTTCATGGAAATAAATTTTTTAGAATTTTCTCGTGGCTGAAATCGGTTGGGAAGTATATGACTTGGATCGAATGGCGCAGGTTTCAGGTCGATAGCTCGAAATTAAAAAAAAAAAAGTGTCGTTCCGGGAAATTTAACATAGGATTCCCTACCCCAAAAGGGACGAATTTTAAAAGTTGTCGGAAATGGGTTTAACTATACAGTTTTAGAATGAGAATAAGCCACTGAATCGAATGGCGAAGGTTCCAGGTCGATATCGTGAAAAAAAATTTTCCGGATGTTTCCGACGCAAAGGCAGTACCCTTACTGATTTTCCGCCGAAAATGCCGATTTCGAAAAAGTCGATTTTTTCATGGAAATAAATTTTTTAGAATTTTCTCGTGGCTGAAATCGGTTGGGAAGTATATGACTTGGATCGAATGGCGCAGGTTTCAGGTCGATAGCTCGAAATTTAAAAAAAAAAAGTGTCGTTCCGGGAAATTTAACATAGGATTCCCTACCCCAAAAGGGACGAATTTTAAAAGTTGTCGGAAATGGGTTTAACTATACAGTTTTAGAATGAGAATAAGCCACTGAATCGAATGGCGAAGGTTCCAGGTCGATATCGTGAAAAAAAATTTTCCGGATGTTTCCGACGCAAAGGCAGTACCCTTACTGATTTTCCGCCGAAAATGCCGATTTCGAAAAAGTCGATTTTTTCATGGAAATAAATTTTTTAGAATTTTCTCGTGGCTGAAATCGGTTGGGAAGTATATGACTTGGATCGAATGGCGCAGGTTTCAGGTCGATAGCTCGAAATTTTTAAAAAAAAAGTGTCGTTCCGGGAAATTTAACATAGGATTCCCTACCCCAAAAGGGACGAATTTTAAAAGTTGTCGGAAATGGGTTTAACTATACAGTTTTAGAATGAGAATAAGCCACTGAATCGAATGGCGAAGGTTCCAGGTCGATATCGTGAAAAAAAATTTTCCGGATGTTTCCGACGCAAAGGCAGTACCCTTACTGTTTTTCCGCCGAAAATGCCGATTTCGAAAAAGTCGATTTTTTCATGGAAATAAATTTTTTAGAATTTTCTCGTGGCTGAAATCGGTTGGGAAGTATATGACTTGGATCGAATGGCGCAGGTTTCAGGTCGATAGCTCGAAATTTTTTAAAAAAAAGTGTCGTTCCGGGAAATTTAACATAGGATTCCCTACCCCAAAAGGGACGAATTTTAAAAGTTGTCGGAAATGGGTTTAACTATACAGTTTTAGAATGAGAATAAGCCACTGAATCGAATGGCGAAGGTTCCAGGTCGATATCGTGAAAAAAAATTTTCCGGATGTTTCCGACGCAAAGGCAGTACCCTTACTGTTTTTCCGCCGAAAATGCCGATTTCGAAAAAGTCGATTTTTTCATGGAAATAAATTTTTTAGAATTTTCTCGTGGCTGAAATCGGTTGGGAAGTATATGACTTGGATCGAATGGCGCAGGTTTCAGGTCGATAGCTCGAAATTAAAAAAAAAAAAGTGTCGTTCCGGGAAATTTAACATAGGATTCCCTACCCCAAAAGGGACGAATTTTAAAAGTTGTCGGAAATGGGTTTAACTATACAGTTTTAGAATGAGAATAAGCCACTGAATCGAATGGCGAAGGTTCCAGGTCGATATCGTGAAAAAAAATTTTCCGGATGTTTCCGACGCAAAGGCAGTACCCTTACTGATTTTCCGCCGAAAATGCCGATTTCGAAAAAGTCGATTTTTTCATGGAAATAAATTTTTTAGAATTTTCTCGTGGCTGAAATCGGTTGGGAAGTATATGACTTGGATCGAATGGCGCAGGTTTCAGGTCGATAGCTCGAAATTTAAAAAAAAAAAGTGTCGTTCCGGGAAATTTAACATAGGATTCCCTACCCCAAAAGGGACGAATTTTAAAAGTTGTCGGAAATGGGTTTAACTATACAGTTTTAGAATGAGAATAAGCCACTGAATCGAATGGCGAAGGTTCCAGGTCGATATCGTGAAAAAAAATTTTCCGGATGTTTCCGACGCAAAGGCAGTACCCTTACTGATTTTCCGCCGAAAATGCCGATTTCGAAAAAGTCGATTTTTTCATGGAAATAAATTTTTTAGAATTTTCTCGTGGCTGAAATCGGTTGGGAAGTATATGACTTGGATCGAATGGCGCAGGTTTCAGGTCGATAGCTCGAAATTTAAAAAAAAAAAGTGTCGTTCCGGGAAATTTAACATAGGATTCCCTACCCCAAAAGGGACGAATTTTAAAAGTTGTCGGAAATGGGTTTAACTATACAGTTTTAGAATGAGAATAAGCCACTGAATCGAATGGCGAAGGTTCCAGGTCGATATCGTGAAAAAAAATTTTCCGGATGTTTCCGACGCAAAGGCAGTACCCTTACTGATTTTCCGCCGAAAATGCCGATTTCGAAAAAGTCGATTTTTTCATGGAAATAAATTTTTTAGAATTTTCTCGTGGCTGAAATCGGTTGGGAAGTATATGACTTGGATCGAATGGCGCAGGTTTCAGGTCGATAGCTCGAAATTTTTAAAAAAAAAGTGTCGTTCCGGGAAATTTAACATAGGATTCCCTACCCCAAAAGGGACGAATTTTAAAAGTTGTCGGAAATGGGTTTAACTATACAGTTTTAGAATGAGAATAAGCCACTGAATCGAATGGCGAAGGTTCCAGGTCGATATCGTGAAAAAAATTTTCCGGATGTTTCCGACGCAAAGGCAGTACCCTTACTGTTTTTCCGCCGAAAATGCCGATTTCGAAAAAGTCGATTTTTTCATGGAAATAAATTTTTTAGAATTTTCTCGTGGCTGAAATCGGTTGGGAAGTATATGACTTGGATCGAATGGCGCAGGTTTCAGGTCGATAGCTCGAAATTTTTTTAAAAAAAGTGTCGTTCCGGGAAATTTAACATAGGATTCCCTACCCCAAAAGGGACGAATTTTAAAAGTTGTCGGAAATGGGTTTAACTATACAGTTTTAGAATGAGAATAAGCCACTGAATCGAATGGCGAAGGTTCCAGGTCGATATCGTGAAAAAAAATTTTCCGGATGTTTCCGACGCAAAGGCAGTACCCTTACTGTTTTTCCGCCGAAAATGCCGATTTCGAAAAAGTCGATTTTTTCATGGAAATAAATTTTTTAGAATTTTCTCGTGGCTGAAATCGGTTGGGAAGTATATGACTTGGATCGAATGGCGCAGGTTTCAGGTCGATAGCTCGAAATTTTTTTAAAAAAAGTGTCGTTCCGGGAAATTTAACATAGGATTCCCTACCCCAAAAGGGACGAATTTTAAAAGTTGTCGGAAATGGGTTTAACTATACAGTTTTAGAATGAGAATAAGCCACTGAATCGAATGGCGAAGGTTCCAGGTCGATATCGTGAAAAAAAATTTTCCGGATGTTTCCGACGCAAAGGCAGTACCCTTACTGTTTTTCCGCCGAAAATGCCGATTTCGAAAAAGTCGATTTTTTCATGGAAATAAATTTTTTAGAATTTTCTCGTGACTGAAATCGGTTGGGAAGTATATGACTTGGATCGAATGGCGCAGGTTTCAGGTCGATAGCTCGAAATTTTTACAAAAAAAGTGTCGTTCCGGGAAATTTAACATAGGATTCCCTACCCCAAAAGGGACGAATTTTAAAAGTTGTCGGAAATGGGTTTAACTATACAGTTTTAGAATGAGAATAAGCCACTGAATCGAATGGCGAAGGTTCCAGGTCGATATCGTGAAAAAAATTTTTCCGGATGTTTCCGACGCAAAGGCAGTACCCTTACTGTTTTTCCGCCGAAAATGCCGATTTCGAAAAAGTCGATTTTTTCATGGAAATAAATTTTTTAGAATTTTCTCGTGACTGAAATCGGTTGGGAAGTATATGACTTGGATCGAATGGTGAAGGTTTCAGGTCGATAGCTCGAAATTTTTTTAAAAAAAGTGTCGTTCCGGGAAATTTAACATAGGATTCCCTACCCCAAAAGGGACGAATTTTAAAAGTTGTCGGAAATGGGTTTAACTATACAGTTTTAGAATGAGAATAAGCCACTGAATCGAATGGCGAAGGTTCCAGGTCGATATCGTGAAAAAAAATTTTCCGGATGTTTCCGACGCAAAGGCAGTACCCTTACTGATTTTCCGCCGAAAATGCCGATTTCGAAAAAGTCGATTTTTTCATGGAAATAAATTTTTTAGAATTTTCTCGTGGCTGAAATCGGTTGGGAAGTATATGACTTGGATCGAATGGCGCAGGTTTCAGGTCGATAGCTCGAAATTTAAAAAAAAAAAGTGTCGTTCCGGGAAATTTAACATAGGATTCCCTACCCCAAAAGGGACGAATTTTAAAAGTTGTCGGAAATGGGTTTAACTATACAGTTTTAGAATGAGAATAAGCCACTGAATCGAATGGCGAAGGTTCCAGGTCGATATCGTGAAAAAAAAATTTCCGGATGTTTCCGACGCAAAGGCAGTACCCTTACTGTTTTTCCGCCGAAAATGCCGATTTCGAAAAAGTCGATTTTTTCATGGAAATAAATTTTTTAGAATTTTCTCGTGGCTGAAATCGGTTGGGAAGTATATGACTTGGATCGAATGGCGCAGGTTTCAGGTCGATAGCTCGAAATTTTTTAAAAAAAAGTGTCGTTCCGGGAAATTTAACATAGGATTCCCTACCCCAAAAGGGACGAATTTTAAAAGTTGTCGGAAATGGGTTTAACTATACAGTTTTAGAATGAGAATAAGCCACTGAATCGAATGGCGAAGGTTCCAGGTCGATATCGTGAAAAAAAATTTTCCGGATGTTTCCGACGCAAAGGCAGTACCCTTACTGTTTTTCCGCCGAAAATGCCGATTTCGAAAAAGTCGATTTTTTCATGGAAATAAATTTTTTGGAATTTTCTCGTGGCTGAAATCGGTTGGGAAGTATATGACTTGGATCGAATGGCGCAGGTTTCAGGTCGATAGCTCGAATTTTTTTTAAAAAAAGTGTCGTTCCGGGAAATTTAACATAGGATTCCCTACCCCAAAAGGGACGAATTTTAAAAGTTGTCGGAAATGGGTTTAACTATACAGTTTTAGAATGAGAATAAGCCACTGAATCGAATGGCGAAGGTTCCAGGTCGATATCGTGAAAAAAAATTTTCCGGATGTTTCCGACGCAAAGGCAGTACCCTTACTGTTTTTCCGCCGAAAAAGTCGATTTTTTCATGGAAATAAATTTTTTAGAATTTTCTCGTGACTGAAATCGGTTGGGAAGTATATGACTTGGATAGAATGGTGAAGGTTTCAGGTCGATAGCTCGAAATTTTTTTAAAAAAAGTGTCGTTCCGGGAAATTTAACATAGGATTCCCTACCCCAAAAGGGACGAATTTTAAAAGTTGTCGGAAATGGGTTTAACTATACAGTTTTAGAATGAGAATAAGCCACTGAATCGAATGGCGAAGGTTCCAGGTCGATATCGTGAAAAAAAATTTTCCGGATGTTTCCGACGCAAAGGCAGTACCCTTACTGTTTTTCCGCCGAAAATGCCGATTTCGAAAAAGTCGATTTTTTCATGGAAATAAATTTTTTAGAATTTTCTCGTGGCTGAAATCGGTTGGGAAGTATATGACTTGGATCGAATGGCGCAGGTTTCAGGTCGATAGCTCGAAATTTTTAAAAAAAAAGTGTCGTTCCGGGAAATTTAACATAGGATTCCCTACCCCAAAAGGGACGAATTTTAAAAGTTGTCGGAAATGGGTTTAACTATACAGTTTTAGAATGAGAATAAGCCACTGAATCGAATGGCGAAGGTTCCAGGTCGATATCGTGAAAAAATTTTTTCCGGATGTTTCCGACGCAAAGGCAGTACCCTTACTGTTTTTCCGCCGAAAATGCCGATTTCGAAAAAGTCGATTTTTTCATGGAAATAAATTTTTTAGAATTTTCTCGTGACTGAAATCGGTTGGGAAGTATATGACTTGGATCGAATGGTGAAGGTTTCAGGTCGATAGCTCGAAATTTTTTTAAAAAAAGTGTCGTTCCGGGAAATTTAACATAGGATTCCCTACCCCAAAAGGGACGAATTTTAAAAGTTGTCGGAAATGGGTTTAACTATACAGTTTTAGAATGAGAATAAGCCACTGAATCGAATGGCGAAGGTTCCAGGTCGATATCGTGAAAAAAAATTTTCCGGATGTTTCCGACGCAAAGGCAGTACCCTTACTGTTTTTCCGCCGAAAATGCCGATTTCGAAAAAGTCGATTTTTTCATGGAAATAAATTTTTTGGAATTTTCTCGTGGCTGAAATCGGTTGGGAAGTATATGACTTGGATCGAATGGCGCAGGTTTCAGGTCGATAGCTCGAAATTTTTTTAAAAAAAGTGTCGTTCCGGGAAATTTAACATAGGATTCCCTACCCCAAAAGGGACGAATTTTAAAAGTTGTCGGAAATGGGTTTAACTATACAGTTTTAGAATGAGAATAAGCCACTGAATCGAATGGCGAAGGTTCCAGGTCGATATCGTGAAAAAAAATTTTCCGGATGTTTCCGACGCAAAGGCAGTACCCTTACTGTTTTTCCGCCGAAAATGCCGATTTCGAAAAAGTCGATTTTTTCATGGAAATAAATTTTTTGGAATTTTCTCGTGGCTGAAATCGGTTGGGAAGTATATGACTTGGATCGAATGGCGCAGGTTTCAGGTCGATAGCTCGAAATTTTTTTTAAAAAAGTGTCGTTCCGGGAAATTTAACATAGGATTCCCTACCCCAAAAGGGACGAATTTTAAAAGTTGTCGGAAATGGGTTTAACTATACAGTTTTAGAATGAGAATAAGCCACTGAATCGAATGGCGAAGGTTCCAGGTCGATATCGTGAAAAAAAATTTTCCGGATGTTTCCGACGCAAAGGCAGTACCCTTACTGTTTTTCCGCCGAAAATGCCGATTTCGAAAAAGTCGATTTTTTCATGGAAATAAATTTTTTAGAATTTTCTCGTGACTGAAATCGGTTGGGAAGTATATGACTTGGATAGAATGGTGAAGGTTTCAGGTCGATAGCTCGAAATTTTTTTAAAAAAAGTGTCGTTCCGGGAAATTTAACATAGGATTCCCTACCCCAAAAGGGACGAATTTTAAAAGTTGTCGGAAATGGGTTTAACTATACAGTTTTAGAATGAGAATAAGCCACTGAATCGAATGGCGAAGGTTCCAGGTCGATATCGTGAAAAAAAATTTTCCGGATGTTTCCGACGCAAAGGCAGTACCCTTACTGTTTTTCCGCCGAAAATGCCGATTTCGAAAAAGTCGATTTTTTCATGGAAATAAATTTTTTAGAATTTTCTCGTGGCTGAAATCGGTTGGGAAGTATATGACTTGGATCGAATGGCGCAGGTTTCAGGTCGATAGCTCGAAATTTTTAAAAAAAAAGTGTCGTTCCGGGAAATTTAACATAGGATTCCCTACCCCAAAAGGGACGAATTTTAAAAGTTGTCGGAAATGGGTTTAACTATACAGTTTTAGAATGAGAATAAGCCACTGAATCGAATGGCGAAGGTTCCAGGTCGATATCGTGAAAAAAAATTTTCCGGATGTTTCCGACGCAAAGGCAGTACCCTTACTGTTTTTCCGCCGAAAATGCCGATTTCGAAAAAGTCGATTTTTTCATGGAAATAAATTTTTTAGAATTTTTTCGTGGCTGAAATCGGTTGGGAAGTATATGACTTGGATCGAATGGCGCAGGTTTCAGGTCGATAGCTCGAAATTTTTTAAAAAAAAGTGTCGTTCCGGGAAATTTAACATAGGATTCCCTACCCCAAAAGGGACGAATTTTAAAAGTTGTCGGAAATGGGTTTAACTATACAGTTTTAGAATGAGAATAAGCCACTGAATCGAATGGCGAAGGTTCCAGGTCGATATCGTGAAAAAAAATTTTCCGGATGTTTCCGACGCAAAGGCAGTACCCTTACTGTTTTTCCGCCGAAAATGCCGATTTCGAAAAAGTCGATTTTTTCATGGAAATAAATTTTTTAGAATTTTCTCGTGGCTGAAATCGGTTGGGAAGTATATGACTTGGATCGAATGGCGCAGGTTTCAGGTCGATAGCTCGAAATGTAAAAAAAAAAAGTGTCGTTCCGGGAAATTTAACATAGGATTCCCTACCCCAAAAGGGACGAATTTTAAAAGTTGTCGGAAATGGGTTTAACTATACAGTTTTAGAATGAGAATAAGCCACTGAATCGAATGGCGAAGGTTCCAGGTCGATATCGTGAAAAAAAATTTTCCGGATGTTTCCGACGCAAAGGCAGTACCCTTACTGTTTTTCCGCCGAAAATGCCGATTTCGAAAAAGTCGATTTTTTCATGGAAATAAATTTTTTAGAATTTTCTCGTGGCTGAAATCGGTTGGGAAGTATATGACTTGGATCGAATGGCGCAGGTTTCAGGTCGATAGCTCGAAATTTTTTAAAAAAAAGTGTCGTTCCGGGAAATTTAACATAGGATTCCCTACCCCAAAAGGGACGAATTTTAAAAGTTGTCGGAAATGGGTTTAACTATACAGTTTTAGAATGAGAATAAGCCACTGAATCGAATGGCGAAGGTTCCAGGTCGATATCGTGAAAAAAAATTTTCCGGATGTTTCCGACGCAAAGGCAGTACCCTTACTGTTTTTCCGCCGAAAATGCCGATTTCGAAAAAGTCGATTTTTTCATGGAAATAAATTTTTTAGAATTTTCTCGTGGCTGAAATCGGTTGGGAAGTATATGACTTGGATCGAATGGCGCAGGTTTCAGGTCGATAGCTCGAAATTAAAAAAAAAAAAGTGTCGTTCCGGGAAATTTAACATAGGATTCCCTACCCCAAAAGGGACGAATTTTAAAAGTTGTCGGAAATGGGTTTAACTATACAGTTTTAGAATGAGAATAAGCCACTGAATCGAATGGCGAAGGTTCCAGGTCGATATCGTGAAAAAAAATTTTCCGGATGTTTCCGACGCAAAGGCAGTACCCTTACTGATTTTCCGCCGAAAATGCCGATTTCGAAAAAGTCGATTTTTTCATGGAAATAAATTTTTTAGAATTTTCTCGTGGCTGAAATCGGTTGGGAAGTATATGACTTGGATCGAATGGCGCAGGTTTCAGGTCGATAGCTCGAAATTTAAAAAAAAAAAGTGTCGTTCCGGGAAATTTAACATAGGATTCCCTACCCCAAAAGGGACGAATTTTAAAAGTTGTCGGAAATGGGTTTAACTATACAGTTTTAGAATGAGAATAAGCCACTGAATCGAATGGCGAAGGTTCCAGGTCGATATCGTGAAAAAAAATTTTCCGGATGTTTCCGACGCAAAGGCAGTACCCTTACTGTTTTTCCGCCGAAAATGCCGATTTCGAAAAAGTCGATTTTTTCATGGAAATAAATTTTTTAGAATTTTCTCGTGACTGAAATCGGTTGGGAAGTATATGACTTGGATCGAATGGCGCAGGTTTCAGGTCGATAGCTCGAAATTTTTAAAAAAAAAGTGTCGTTCCGGGAAATTTAACATAGGATTCCCTACCCCAAAAGGGACGAATTTTAAAAGTTGTCGGAAATGGGTTTAACTATACAGTTTTAGAATGAGAATAAGCCACTGAATCGAATGGCGAAGGTTCCAGGTCGATATCGTGAAAAAAAATTTTCCGGATGTTTCCGACGCAAAGGCAGTACCCTTACTGTTTTTCCGCCGAAAATGCCGATTTCGAAAAAGTCGATTTTTTCATGGAAATAAATTTTTTAGAATTTTCTCGTGGCTGAAATCGGTTGGGAAGTATATGACTTGGATCGAATGGCGCAGGTTTCAGGTCGATAGCTCGAAATTTTTTTAAAAAAAGTGTCGTTCCGGGAAATTTAACATAGGATTCCCTACCCCAAAAGGGACGAATTTTAAAAGTTGTCGGAAATGGGTTTAACTATACAGTTTTAGAATGAGAATAAGCCACTGAATCGAATGGCGAAGGTTCCAGGTCGATATCGTGAAAAAAAATTTTCCGGATGTTTCCGACGCAAAGGCAGTACCCTTACTGTTTTTCCGCCGAAAATGCCGATTTCGAAAAAGTCGATTTTTTCATGGAAATAAATTTTTTAGAATTTTCTCGTGGCTGAAATCGGTTGGGAAGTATATGACTTGGATCGAATGGCGCAGGTTTCAGGTCGATAGCTCGAAATTTTTAAAAAAAAAGTGTCGTTCCGGGAAATTTAACATAGGATTCCCTACCCCAAAAGGGACGAATTTTAAAAGTTGTCGGAAATGGGTTTAACTATACAGTTTTAGAATGAGAATAAGCCACTGAATCGAATGGCGAAGGTTCCAGGTCGATATCGTGAAAAAAATTTTTCCGGATGTTTCCGACGCAAAGGCAGTACCCTTACTGTTTTTCCGCCGAAAATGCCGATTTCGAAAAAGTCGATTTTTTCATGGAAATAAATTTTTTAGAATTTTCTCGTGACTGAAATCGGTTGGGAAGTATATGACTTGGATCGAATGGTGAAGGTTTCAGGTCGATAGCTCGAAATTTTTTTAAAAAAAGTGTCGTTCCGGGAAATTTAACATAGGATTCCCTACCCCAAAAGGGACGAATTTTAAAAGTTGTCGGAAATGGGTTTAACTATACAGTTTTAGAATGAGAATAAGCCACTGAATCGAATGGCGAAGGTTCCAGGTCGATATCGTGAAAAAAAATTTTCCGGATGTTTCCGACGCAAAGGCAGTACCCTTACTGTTTTTCCGCCGAAAATGCCGATTTCGAAAAAGTCGATTTTTTCATGGAAATAAATTTTTTAGAATTTTCTCGTGACTGAAATCGGTTGGGAAGTATATGACTTGGATCGAATGGTGAAGGTTTCAGGTCGATAGCTCGAAATTTTTTAAAAAAAAGTGTCGTTCCGGGAAATTTAACATAGGATTCCCTACCCCAAAAGGGACGAATTTTAAAAGTTGTCGGAAATGGGTTTAACTATACAGTTTTAGAATGAGAATAAGCCACTGAATCGAATGGCGAAGGTTCCAGGTCGATATCGTGAAAAAAAATTTTCCGGATGTTTCCGACGCAAAGGCAGTACCCTTACTGTTTTTCCGCCGAAAATGCCGATTTCGAAAAAGTCGATTTTTTCATGGAAATAAATTTTTTAGAATTTTCTCGTGGCTGAAATCGGTTGGGAAGTATATGACTTGGATCGAATGGCGCAGGTTTCAGGTCGATAGCTCGAAATTTTTAAAAAAAAAGTGTCGTTCCGGGAAATTTAACATAGGATTCCCTACCCCAAAAGGGACGAATTTTAAAAGTTGTCGGAAATGGGTTTAACTATACAGTTTTAGAATGAGAATAAGCCACTGAATCGAATGGCGAAGGTTCCAGGTCGATATCGTGAAAAAAAATTTTCCGGATGTTTCCGACGCAAAGGCAGTACCCTTACTGTTTTTCCGCCGAAAATGCCGATTTCGAAAAAGTCGATTTTTTCATGGAAATAAATTTTTTAGAATTTTCTCGTGACTGAAATCGGTTGGGAAGTATATGACTTGGATCGAATGGTGAAGGTTTCAGGTCGATAGCTCGAAATTTTTTTAAAAAAAGTGTCGTTCCGGGAAATTTAACATAGGATTCCCTACCCCAAAAGGGACGAATTTTAAAAGTTGTCGGAAATGGGTTTAACTATACAGTTTTAGAATGAGAATAAGCCACTGAATCGAATGGCGAAGGTTCCAGGTCGATATCGTGAAAAAAAAATTTCCGGATGTTTCCGACGCAAAGGCAGTACCCTTACTGTTTTTCCGCCGAAAATTCCGATTTCGAAAAAGTCGATTTTTTCATGGAAATAAATTTTTTAGAATTTTTTCGTGGCTGAAATCGGTTGGGAAGTATATGACTTGGATCGAATGGCGCAGGTTTCAGGTCGATAGCTCGAAATTTTTTAAAAAAAAGTGTCGTTCCGGGAAATTTAACATAGGATTCCCTACCCCAAAAGGGACGAATTTTAAAAGTTGTCGGAAATGGGTTTAACTATACAGTTTTAGAATGAGAATAAGCCACTGAATCGAATGGCGAAGGTTCCAGGTCGATATCGTGAAAAAAAATTTTCCGGATGTTTCCGACGCAAAGGCAGTACCCTTACTGTTTTTCCGCCGAAAATGCCGATTTCGAAAAAGTCGATTTTTTCATGGAAATAAATTTTTTAGAATTTTCTCGTGGCTGAAATCGGTTGGGAAGTATATGACTTGGATCGAATGGCGCAGGTTTCAGGTCGATAGCTCGAAATGTAAAAAAAAAAAGTGTCGTTCCGGGAAATTTAACATAGGATTCCCTACCCCAAAAGGGACGAATTTTAAAAGTTGTCGGAAATGGGTTTAACTATACAGTTTTAGAATGAGAATAAGCCACTGAATCGAATGGCGAAGGTTCCAGGTCGATATCGTGAAAAAAAATTTTCCGGATGTTTCCGACGCAAAGGCAGTACCCTTACTGTTTTTCCGCCGAAAATGCCGATTTCGAAAAAGTCGATTTTTTCATGGAAATAAATTTTTTAGAATTTTCTCGTGACTGAAATCGGTTGGGAAGTATATGACTTGGATCGAATGGTGAAGGTTTCAGGTCGATAGCTCGAAATTTTTTTAAAAAAAGTGTCGTTCCGGGAAATTTAACATAGGATTCCCTACCCCAAAAGGGACGAATTTTAAAAGTTGTCGGAAATGGGTTTAACTATACAGTTTTAGAATGAGAATAAGCCACTGAATCGAATGGCGAAGGTTCCAGGTCGATATCGTGAAAAAAAATTTTCCGGATGTTTCCGACGCAAAGGCAGTACCCTTACTGTTTTTCCGCCGAAAATGCCGATTTCGAAAAAGTCGATTTTTTCATGGAAATAAATTTTTTAGAATTTTCTCGTGGCTGAAATCGGTTGGGAAGTATATGACTTGGATCGAATGGCGCAGGTTTCAGGTCGATAGCTCGAAATTTTTAAAAAAAAAGTGTCGTTCCGGGAAATTTAACATAGGATTCCCTACCCCAAAAGGGACGAATTTTAAAAGTTGTCGGAAATGGGTTTAACTATACAGTTTTAGAATGAGAATAAGCCACTGAATCGAATGGCGAAGGTTCCAGGTCGATATCGTGAAAAAAAATTTTCCGGATGTTTCCGACGCAAAGGCAGTACCCTTACTGTTTTTCCGCCGAAAATGCCGATTTCGAAAAAGTCGATTTTTTCATGGAAATAAATTTTTTAGAATTTTCTCGTGGCTGAAATCGGTTGGGAAGTATATGACTTGGATCGAATGGCGCAGGTTTCAGGTCGATAGCTCGAAATTTTTTAAAAAAAAGTGTCGTTCCGGGAAATTTAACATAGGATTCCCTACCCCAAAAGGGACGAATTTTAAAAGTTGTCGGAAATGGGTTTAACTATACAGTTTTAGAATGAGAATAAGCCACTGAATCGAATGGCGAAGGTTCCAGGTCGATATCGTGAAAAAAAATTTTCCGGATGTTTCCGACGCAAAGGCAGTACCCTTACTGTTTTTCCGCCGAAAATGCCGATTTCGAAAAAGTCGATTTTTTCATGGAAATAAATTTTTTAGAATTTTCTCGTGGCTGAAATCGGTTGGGAAGTATATGACTTGGATCGAATGGCGCAGGTTTCAGGTCGATAGCTCGAAATTTTAAAAAAAAAAGTGTCGTTCCGGGAAATTTAACATAGGATTCCCTACCCCAAAAGGGACGAATTTTAAAAGTTGTCGGAAATGGGTTTAACTATACAGTTTTAGAATGAGAATAAGCCACTGAATCGAATGGCGAAGGTTCCAGGTCGATATCGTGAAAAAAATTTTTCCGGATGTTTCCGACGCAAAGGCAGTACCCTTACTGTTTTTCCGCCGAAAATGCCGATTTCGAAAAAGTCGATTTTTTCATGGAAATAAATTTTTTAGAATTTTCTCGTGACTGAAATCGGTTGGGAAGTATATGACTTGGATCGAATGGTGAAGGTTTCAGGTCGATAGCTCGAAATTTTTTTAAAAAAAGTGTCGTTCCGGGAAATTTAACATAGGATTCCCTACCCCAAAAGGGACGAATTTTAAAAGTTGTCGGAAATGGGTTTAACTATACAGTTTTAGAATGAGAATAAGCCACTGAATCGAATGGCGAAGGTTCCAGGTCGATATCGTGAAAAAAAATTTTCCGGATGTTTCCGACGCAAAGGCAGTACCCTTACTGTTTTTCCGCCGAAAATGCCGATTTCGAAAAAGTCGATTTTTTCATGGAAATAAATTTTTTGGAATTTTCTCGTGGCTGAAATCGGTTGGGAAGTATATGACTTGGATCGAATGGCGCAGGTTTCAGGTCGATAGCTCGAAATTTTTTTTAAAAAAGTGTCGTTCCGGGAAATTTAACATAGGATTCCCTACCCCAAAAGGGACGAATTTTAAAAGTTGTCGGAAATGGGTTTAACTATACAGTTTTAGAATGAGAATAAGCCACTGAATCGAATGGCGAAGGTTCCAGGTCGATATCGTGAAAAAAAATTTTCCGGATGTTTCCGACGCAAAGGCAGTACCCTTACTGTTTTTCCGCCGAAAATGCCGATTTCGAAAAAGTCGATTTTTTCATGGAAATAAATTTTTTAGAATTTTCTCGTGACTGAAATCGGTTGGGAAGTATATGACTTGGATCGAATGGTGAAGGTTTCAGGTCGATAGCTCGAAATTTTTTTAAAAAAAGTGTCGTTCCGGGAAATTTAACATAGGATTCCCTACCCCAAAAGGGACGAATTTTAAAAGTTGTCGGAAATGGGTTTAACTATACAGTTTTAGAATGAGAATAAGCCACTGAATCGAATGGCGAAGGTTCCAGGTCGATATCGTGAAAAAAAATTTTCCGGATGTTTCCGACGCAAAGGCAGTACCCTTACTGTTTTTCCGCCGAAAATGCCGATTTCGAAAAAGTCGATTTTTTCATGGAAATAAATTTTTTAGAATTTTCTCGTGGCTGAAATCGGTTGGGAAGTATATGACTTGGATCGAATGGCGCAGGTTTCAGGTCGATAGCTCGAAATTTTTAAAAAAAAAGTGTTCCGGGAAATTTAACATAGGATTCCCTACCCCAAAAGGGACGAATTTTAAAAGTTGTCGGAAATGGGTTTAACTATACAGTTTTAGAATGAGAATAAGCCACTGAATCGAATGGCGAAGGTTCCAGGTCGATATCGTGAAAAAAAATTTTCCGGATGTTTCCGACGCAAAGGCAGTACCCTTACTGTTTTTCCGCCGAAAATGCCGATTTCGAAAAAGTCGATTTTTTCATGGAAATAAATTTTTTAGAATTTTTTCGTGGCTGAAATCGGTTGGGAAGTATATGACTTGGATCGAATGGCGCAGGTTTCAGGTCGATAGCTCGAAATTTTTTAAAAAAAAGTGTCGTTCCGGGAAATTTAACATAGGATTCCCTACCCCAAAAGGGACGAATTTTAAAAGTTGTCGGAAATGGGTTTAACTATACAGTTTTAGAATGAGAATAAGCCACTGAATCGAATGGCGAAGGTTCCAGGTCGATATCGTGAAAAAAAATTTTCCGGATGTTTCCGACGCAAAGGCAGTACCCTTACTGTTTTTCCGCCGAAAATGCCGATTTCGAAAAAGTCGATTTTTTCATGGAAATAAATTTTTTAGAATTTTCTCGTGACTGAAATCGGTTGGGAAGTATATGACTTGGATCGAATGGTGAAGGTTTCAGGTCGATAGCTCGAAATTTTTTTAAAAAAAGTGTCGTTCCGGGAAATTTAACATAGGATTCCCTACCCCAAAAGGGACGAATTTTAAAAGTTGTCGGAAATGGGTTTAACTATACAGTTTTAGAATGAGAATAAGCCACTGAATCGAATGGCGAAGGTTCCAGGTCGATATCGTGAAAAAAAATTTTCCGGATGTTTCCGACGCAAAGGCAGTACCCTTACTGTTTTTCCGCCGAAAATGCCGATTTCGAAAAAGTCGATTTTTTCATGGAAATAAATTTTTTAGAATTTTCTCGTGGCTGAAATCGGTTGGGAAGTATATGACTTGGATCGAATGGCGCAGGTTTCAGGTCGATAGCTCGAAATTTTTTAAAAAAAAGTGTCGTTCCGGGAAATTTAACATAGGATTCCCTACCCCAAAAGGGACGAATTTTAAAAGTTGTCGGAAATGGGTTTAACTATACAGTTTTAGAATGAGAATAAGCCACTGAATCGAATGGCGAAGGTTCCAGGTCGATATCGTGAAAAAAAATTTTCCGGATGTTTCCGACGCAAAGGCAGTACCCTTACTGTTTTTCCGCCGAAAATGCCGATTTCGAAAAAGTCGATTTTTTCATGGAAATAAATTTTTTAGAATTTTCTCGTGACTGAAATCGGTTGGGAAGTATATGACTTGGATCGAATGGTGAAGGTTTCAGGTCGATAGCTCGAAATTTTTTAAAAAAAAGTGTCGTTCCGGGAAATTTAACATAGGATTCCCTACCCCAAAAGGGACGAATTTTAAAAGTTGTCGGAAATGGGTTTAACTATACAGTTTTAGAATGAGAATAAGCCACTGAATCGAATGGCGAAGGTTCCAGGTCGATATCGTGAAAAAAAATTTTCCGGATGTTTCCGACGCAAAGGCAGTACCCTTACTGTTTTTCCGCCGAAAATGCCGATTTCGAAAAAGTCGATTTTTTCATGGAAATAAATTTTTTAGAATTTTCTCGTGGCTGAAATCGGTTGGGAAGTATATGACTTGGATCGAATGGCGCAGGTTTCAGGTCGATAGCTCGAAATTTTTTAAAAAAAAGTGTCGTTCCGGGAAATTTAACATAGGATTCCCTACCCCAAAAGGGACGAATTTTAAAAGTTGTCGGAAATGGGTTTAACTATACAGTTTTAGAATGAGAATAAGCCACTGAATCGAATGGCGAAGGTTCCAGGTCGATATCGTGAAAAAAATTTTTCCGGATGTTTCCGACGCAAAGGCAGTACCCTTACTGTTTTTCCGCCGAAAATGCCGATTTCGAAAAAGTCGATTTTTTCATGGAAATAAATTTTTTAGAATTTTCTCGTGACTGAAATCGGTTGGGAAGTATATGACTTGGATCGAATGGTGAAGGTTTCAGGTCGATAGCTCGAAATTTTTTTAAAAAAAGTGTCGTTCCGGGAAATTTAACATAGGATTCCCTACCCCAAAAGGGACGAATTTTAAAAGTTGTCGGAAATGGGTTTAACTATACAGTTTTAGAATGAGAATAAGCCACTGAATCGAATGGCGAAGGTTCCAGGTCGATATCGTGAAAAAAAATTTTCCGGATGTTTCCGACGCAAAGGCAGTACCCTTACTGTTTTTCCGCCGAAAATGCCGATTTCGAAAAAGTCGATTTTTTCATGGAAATAAATTTTTTGGAATTTTCTCGTGGCTGAAATCGGTTGGGAAGTATATGACTTGGATCGAATGGCGCAGGTTTCAGGTCGATAGCTCGAAATTTTTTTTAAAAAAGTGTCGTTCCGGGAAATTTAACATAGGATTCCCTACCCCAAAAGGGACGAATTTTAAAAGTTGTCGGAAATGGGTTTAACTATACAGTTTTAGAATGAGAATAAGCCACTGAATCGAATGGCGAAGGTTCCAGGTCGATATCGTGAAAAAAAATTTTCCGGATGTTTCCGACGCAAAGGCAGTACCCTTACTGTTTTTCCGCCGAAAATGCCGATTTCGAAAAAGTCGATTTTTTCATGGAAATAAATTTTTTAGAATTTTCTCGTGACTGAAATCGGTTGGGAAGTATATGACTTGGATCGAATGGTGAAGGTTTCAGGTCGATAGCTCGAAATTTTTTTAAAAAAAGTGTCGTTCCGGGAAATTTAACATAGGATTCCCTACCCCAAAAGGGACGAATTTTAAAAGTTGTCGGAAATGGGTTTAACTATACAGTTTTAGAATGAGAATAAGCCACTGAATCGAATGGCGAAGGTTCCAGGTCGATATCGTGAAAAAAAATTTTCCGGATGTTTCCGACGCAAAGGCAGTACCCTTACTGTTTTTCCGCCGAAAATGCCGATTTCGAAAAAGTCGATTTTTTCATGGAAATAAATTTTTTAGAATTTTCTCGTGGCTGAAATCGGTTGGGAAGTATATGACTTGGATCGAATGGCGCAGGTTTCAGGTCGATAGCTCGAAATTTTTAAAAAAAAAGTGTTCCGGGAAATTTAACATAGGATTCCCTACCCCAAAAGGGACGAATTTTAAAAGTTGTCGGAAATGGGTTTAACTATACAGTTTTAGAATGAGAATAAGCCACTGAATCGAATGGCGAAGGTTCCAGGTCGATATCGTGAAAAAAAATTTTCCGGATGTTTCCGACGCAAAGGCAGTACCCTTACTGTTTTTCCGCCGAAAATGCCGATTTCGAAAAAGTCGATTTTTTCATGGAAATAAATTTTTTAGAATTTTTTCGTGGCTGAAATCGGTTGGGAAGTATATGACTTGGATCGAATGGCGCAGGTTTCAGGTCGATAGCTCGAAATTTTTTAAAAAAAAGTGTCGTTCCGGGAAATTTAACATAGGATTCCCTACCCCAAAAGGGACGAATTTTAAAAGTTGTCGGAAATGGGTTTAACTATACAGTTTTAGAATGAGAATAAGCCACTGAATCGAATGGCGAAGGTTCCAGGTCGATATCGTGAAAAAAAATTTTCCGGATGTTTCCGACGCAAAGGCAGTACCCTTACTGTTTTTCCGCCGAAAATGCCGATTTCGAAAAAGTCGATTTTTTCATGGAAATAAATTTTTTAGAATTTTCTCGTGACTGAAATCGGTTGGGAAGTATATGACTTGGATCGAATGGTGAAGGTTTCAGGTCGATAGCTCGAAATTTTTTTAAAAAAAGTGTCGTTCCGGGAAATTTAACATAGGATTCCCTACCCCAAAAGGGACGAATTTTAAAAGTTGTCGGAAATGGGTTTAACTATACAGTTTTAGAATGAGAATAAGCCACTGAATCGAATGGCGAAGGTTCCAGGTCGATATCGTGAAAAAAAATTTTCCGGATGTTTCCGACGCAAAGGCAGTACCCTTACTGTTTTTCCGCCGAAAATGCCGATTTCGAAAAAGTCGATTTTTTCATGGAAATAAATTTTTTAGAATTTTCTCGTGGCTGAAATCGGTTGGGAAGTATATGACTTGGATCGAATGGCGCAGGTTTCAGGTCGATAGCTCGAAATTTTTTAAAAAAAAGTGTCGTTCCGGGAAATTTAACATAGGATTCCCTACCCCAAAAGGGACGAATTTTAAAAGTTGTCGGAAATGGGTTTAACTATACAGTTTTAGAATGAGAATAAGCCACTGAATCGAATGGCGAAGGTTCCAGGTCGATATCGTGAAAAAAAATTTTCCGGATGTTTCCGACGCAAAGGCAGTACCCTTACTGTTTTTCCGCCGAAAATGCCGATTTCGAAAAAGTCGATTTTTTCATGGAAATAAATTTTTTAGAATTTTCTCGTGACTGAAATCGGTTGGGAAGTATATGACTTGGATCGAATGGTGAAGGTTTCAGGTCGATAGCTCGAAATTTTTTAAAAAAAAGTGTCGTTCCGGGAAATTTAACATAGGATTCCCTACCCCAAAAGGGACGAATTTTAAAAGTTGTCGGAAATGGGTTTAACTATACAGTTTTAGAATGAGAATAAGCCACTGAATCGAATGGCGAAGGTTCCAGGTCGATATCGTGAAAAAAAATTTTCCGGATGTTTCCGACGCAAAGGCAGTACCCTTACTGTTTTTCCGCCGAAAATGCCGATTTCGAAAAAGTCGATTTTTTCATGGAAATAAATTTTTTAGAATTTTCTCGTGGCTGAAATCGGTTGGGAAGTATATGACTTGGATCGAATGGCGCAGGTTTCAGGTCGATAGCTCGAAATTTTTTAAAAAAAAGTGTCGTTCCGGGAAATTTAACATAGGATTCCCTACCCCAAAAGGGACGAATTTTAAAAGTTGTCGGAAATGGGTTTAACTATACAGTTTTAGAATGAGAATAAGCCACTGAATCGAATGGCGAAGGTTCCAGGTCGATATCGTGAAAAAAAATTTTCCGGATGTTTCCGACGCAAAGGCAGTACCCTTACCGTTTTTCACTGAAAATATGGTTTTCGAGAAAATCGAGAAAACTGGAGGAGGAGGAGGAGGAGGAGGAGGAGGAGGTTGGAGCAGGTTGGAGGGTTGCAGAGGTGGGTTTTACTATAGTCATCGGAGCCGTACGAATCCACACCCACCACCGGAAACCGCACGATTATATCGACTGTACGGCGACTGGGAACCGTAAGGGCGTAGCTTGAACGGTTCCGCAAGCGAAACCGCGAGAGATGCTCCGTTTTGGTTCTCGAGGGTGGATCTACCTGCGTAGGACGGATAGGTAGGGGGGTGGTTGTGCGAGGGATGAAACGTCTGTCGCACTTGCGCCTCTCGAGCTCGTATGCGAACGTGAGCCGGGTTGGAGAACCCGGGAGTATGTGCGGGAGGATATGGAAACGGCAGAAGCAGCAGGAGCACGCCATACGCGCGATAGCGTGCGCGTTATCGAGCGGGGGTGGTCGCCCGGTAATTACTTCCTCGGGGGTTGGAGACGTGCGCGCGCCCCGTGGAGGTGGGTTCAAAGGTCACCGAGGTATCCCCCGAACAGAGTCCCGACAGCCAATCAACGGGCTACGCACTTCCTGTCTGCGAAAGAGCGCTATTTCGCATCGCTGCGACGTCTCTTCATAAAGAAGATGCCTTTTGCGTGTATTTTTTTTTTTTTTTTTTTTTAGTTCGCTGAGAAAACCGATACGATCTCTGTGTCGCGCCGATGTTCGTGCACTTTTTTTTTTTCGAGGATCACAAAAAATTGTGAGGCCAAACTGATTTTAGACTGGTTTTTTTTTTTTTTATTTTCAATTTATGCATTCATTTTTATTGAATTTGGAATACGTGTCGATGATGAGAAAGAGATTCAGTGAAATAGGTGGAGTAGGTTTGTATCGTCGTTATTTTTTTTTTGTCAACGTCTTGCGCTACGGACTCGGACTCACGTGAGAAAAAAAAAAAAGTGTTCTTCAACGCACAAGATTTTATTGTCGAGCGTCCGATTGAATGATGACTGAAAAAATAGCTTTGAATTACGTTTCTCCATTAAACACGAATTTGACATTAAAATATTGCAACATGCAAACGCGATGCATTTAGGGCACGGAAAAAAAAAGACATTGACTAAGCTTGCGTTTCAAGGGGTTAACTCGATTACAAGATGGCATGGGAGATGAGAATACGGAGAAGGGAGCACACGGGCTTCGATTATGCGGTGTAAAAAAAACTCTCGGGATTGCTCCACTCTCCGAGTGATAGATGATCCGCAATATTCATACCCTCGGTTGCTGATGCTTTCACGCGTCTAATTAAAAATCTCCATAGACTCGCGAGGCTCATCACACGGCTATAAGCCTACCGACATAAAATATAACGCGAGTTAATCGGAGTCGAGAGATGCTTCCCCTTGTTTTTCTTTTTCCATTTTTTTTTTTTTTTTTCGTTCAATTTTCGTTTTTTTTTCGTCTCAGTCTCGCGAATTCGAGAGAGAAGCTGCGCCGCACCGAGCGGACGATAATGAAGGAAGAGCAGGCTTCATTAGCGGTTCTAATGTGTCTTGCTCGCCCTCGAGAAAAAGGTAAAACGTTGCGGAGATGAGTCCCGGGACTTGTACGAGGGATTTAACTCTTTCTCCCATCGAGCTCGGCCCTTGCCATACATGCTTGCATCCGCTACACGTGCGATATACCTGCGAGTTTCAAGTGAAGCGTATTGTACGTTTGCTGCAAGCACGTGTGCTGCAGCCCGGGCCGTATTATCCGCACGAGGATGGCCGAGTGACTGATGAACCGGCCGCTAATTACCTCCTTTGTGCTCCGTAATACGAGCGTATTAATAGCCGGGCATTTACAATAAGAGAGTGAAAAATGAATATCCATAGGAGAGCACTGACGAGCGAACGATCTTGGGGTCTTTCGCGGACCTCGATATAGGGTGCGCAGGGGGCAAAATGGAAACTGTTTATCGGAGTGTTCGGGCGAAATGAATATTAATAAATGAAAAAATATATATATATATATATATATATATATATGTATATATATTTTTCTTTAGAACGGGACGTTAAGAAATTATTTGCGTGTCGAAAATAGAAATCAGCTGGATCGAAGAGTTCATTAATATTATAATATTTTTATTAATATTTTTCGACCCTTGACGCTTCTTCATTTTTTCAAAAAATCTAATCCTTATAAGAGACTTTGATAGTCAGCTAAATATTCTGATGATAATAATGACAATAGTTATATACAATATCGATGCTCTGTATCATTTATTAATTTTAATTCGCGGACAATGGTGTCACGATTTTTATGCTCTCTTTTCAAACTATTTCGCTCACGCGAATGATAAAAGTCTAGGAAGAAAAAAAAAATCCATATATCCGTTCATCTCCTATTATTAGTGACACGAATGGCAGCTCTTTCGCACGGTGAATTTTATGCTAATAGCGAAATAGTAAAATGCGAGAGCGAGAGAGCGAAGTGGGCATACGCGTGCACGAGGCTGCAATTAACTCGCCCACCTCTCTCTCTCTCTCTCTCTCTCTCTCTCTCTCTCCCCCCGATGGAGTTCTCGAACGTCGCAGCGGTCCGCGCATTGCTCATTCCCGCTGCGCGTTGATCCTGGCCCGTCGAACAATTGCGTAACGCTGAAACGAAAGCGTGTGCGCGCCTGCGCAACAGCCCCGCCTGTTTTCCGCTCGATGCAATCGAACTTTGACATATGGGTCATTAATATACCTATCGACGTGGCTCTCGCTTCGAACTGCCGTACGGATGAAAAAAAAAAAAAAAAAAAAAAATCACCTCCAGTCTCAGCGTAGCGAACCGCGTTTATCCGTCGATCCGCGGTTGCGATGCGGAAATTTTCGACGGCTGCACATATTTACAATCGCTACGATCGTGCCAGAGCGAAATAAACGCCTGCAAGAAAGTGTATACGAGGATCGAATGATAATTCCGCGGTCGCTCGCGAGCGAAAAGCCGCGGACGGGACTCTCGCGATTCGCGAAGTACGCTCCGGCACAGTCGTACAGATAATAGCGAACAGCCGAGAAGACACTTCGAGAGTCGCTCGCCGAAACGAATAGCCGCCTCAAATCCCGGTGGAAAGATAATATTCTCCGAGGATCGTATACACGGGCTCACGGCGAGACGCGTTAAACGTACGTGTAGAGAGAGGCGGCGACGACGGTGTCGGGCGAAAAGGTCCCGACATTTTCGCCGCGGCCCTTGAGACACTTGCCGAGAACGGGAAGACCCTCGTCGACATTATGGCACTCGTATATCGCGTCTGTATGTGGCTTTTATCGTTAGGTGTAATAATTTTAGAGACAATCGCGATGTCTCGCTGGCTCCTCTAGCTGACATTATTGCCGCTGTTTCGTATCGAGGAGGAGCCGACGTTTCTCTTTTTTTTTTTTTTTTTTTCTGTATTTATATTATCGAGAAATTAAGCCGGTAAAATTCTTATTTTATCGAAAGTTCGGTTGAGGAAGAAAAATGGCTTTTTCCATTTTTCTCGAGAAAAATTGTGGCTCGACGAGTGTCCCAAAAATATATTGATACGGATGCAGAAAAATATCGAGCGTCGTTGACTGATGGATAAATTATCGTATATCGGTCTCAATGATTTTTTTTTTTTTTTTTTTTTTTCATTTCTAATAGATTATGCGAAAAAAAGAGATTCAGAGAAGCGGAGAAACGTTCCCTGAAGTTCGCACGTTGTCCGACCGCGCATATTCCATTTGCGAAATGAACGTTCACCGGATGCGAGAGAACGGATTCGATGTGCCATCGTTGCGAGAATTATATCTCAGGAAGATCAAAAGGCTTGTCCGCCTCGCAGACACGGTGGAAAAATCTAACGCGCGAGCTCGAACGCTTACGAAAAAAAAAAAAAAAAAAAAGAAAGAACCGCGTGATAGAATGTATCGAGAGAGCGAGAACGCGTTTCGGGAGCGTCGTCATCGTCGGCTCGCCGGCGATACTCCCGCGCTCTCGTTGCCACAATGTAAAATTCATAATTCAGTCGGCGGGCTTTTGCCCGAGCACTTTGGCAATATTAAACGCGACGACCAGAGCGCGCGCGCGCGCCCGGAGTTTGGACGAGGGGGTTTGCGGAGCGCGATGAACGTAGCGGGAGGATGAGGGTGGACATCGACAAAGCCGAGCGGCGAGCTCAAAGCACCAAAACGGGGTGGTTTTTCTCTTCGCTTCAACCCCGCCTCTCCTCGCGTTTTCCGCGGTCGCTATGGTACGCGCATCTATGAACAAAAAAAAAAAAGGAGAAAAAACCCCGTTGCGGTAATACCGAGCTGGCGAACGCAACGAGACCACAGTGGAGACGGTATTAGGAAGCGGTATATACAAATCGCGTATACATGGATGGAAGAGAAAAAAAAACAAAAAATTGCGAACGCGAGCATCGACGTAGATGGCGTCGGCGGACGGTAATTAAAATGCTTCAACAAAGGCCGGGGAAAAAGAGCAGAATTGAAAAGAAAAAAAAAAAAAAAAACCACATTGCCGAGGAAAAAAGTGAGAAACGCAGTGGAGGTTTTCGAGCGGCTATAAGTAGTTATAACGGCGGATGAGGGAAGCGTGCGGCGATCGCGGTTAATCTCTCGACGTGAGTAATGCCACATGAAACAGAGGGGGTGGAAATAAAGAGCTTACGGTCGCTCCGGCACCGCCCTCGAGTCGCGATGACCAGCGACACTCTTTTAGTAATTTTTTTTTGTTTTTTTTTTTTTTTTCACGAATGTCGGACTCGTTCGAACGAGAGAAGCGCGGGGACGCGCCGTCACGCGTCCACGCGTCGAACGCTCCTTCGTCTCTTTCGAACAAGCGCGTATCTTTAGTTTCTCTTTTTCTTTATCGTATTATTCCTCTTCCGCGTTCCCGCACAATGCGGTATTCGAGGCGAAGCGGCGAGGATGGAAGGCGTGCGAAAAAAAAATAAAAAAATATTGGTAACAGGTAGGCAATGAACGTCGAGTACGGGGAGTTCTGCATCGTTCCTCGACACCGGCAAGCTCCGCGACAGCGGTGCAACGCCGGCTCGTAACTCTTTGGCAGTCCCGGGGCTTCCCGGCGCTCGCCGTGCGAATATTGTTACCGTGGGGAAAAAAAAAAAAAAAAAAAAAAAACGCGTACACATCGCAAATGTCTCTCCCGAGCACGTTCGCCGAGAGATTCGCGTAATTTTCTGTAGTGCCGCGTTGCGATGAAATAACGGGGCAATAGGAACCAGCGAAAGAGATATCGATTCGCGACGAATAAAAACCGCGACTGGCCCGTTCTACCCCACTGTGGCAATGATTTAACTCGTGCGGATAATCTTCGACCCGAAAGAATATTCGAGGCAAGTGGAAAAACCAAAAAATCGAAAGCAATCCGTTTTTCCTCGTTCCCCTGATGTGTCGAGTCTCATCGATTGTCTCCAATTTTCTTTATCAGAAAAAATGGACTGAAAAAATCTCTCGGAATAAAAAAAAAAAAATAAAAGGATCGAAAGTGGTCCGGATTGACCCGCTCTTCTCCGCGTAGTCGAAAACGGACTGGCGTGTCCCAAAAACGGGGCTTCTTACCCGGATAAATCCCGTCCGGGTAGCCGAAACATCCGCCGAGGAGCAAAAAGGCTTGCACAAAAATAAAAATAAATCGTGGAACTGGTGAACTGGAATTTTTTTTTATATATATTTTTTTTTTTTGTGGACTCGATTCTCAAGCTTTCGCGAGTTACGAGTATTTTCCACGTGCCGTGTGTACGCCGCTTCCGCGACTTTTATTTTAACGGGCTTCTCTCTGTGCTCTCCGCGCTTTGCCGGCTCCGGCTCTCTCTCTCCGGTGTGGCGGCTTTACATGCAGCATGGAACACCTATACCTGTCCGTCCGTCCGTTTTGTGTACGTAAGCGCGGCGTACACTGCCAGGCGTGTATCGCGCCGTGTAACTCTCGGTGCGCTGCTCGGCACACCTGGAGTTCGTAAAGTCTGGTGACTCCATCGTTCCGCAGCGAGCGAGAGGCCGAGCGAACGAGAGAGACGTCGCTCGCGCCCGGCCTCTCCACCTTCGTGGTCGGAGGTTGAAATCAATACTCGCCACAGAGAACTACCGCGAGGAGAGTCTCGCGTTCACCTCTTCCTCCGCTTCCATACACACGAGCTTCCACCGCTGTACTCTTTCTCGGTCCTTCCTTCCTTCCGTTCTCCGGCGGTCCACCGACGTGTCCTTCACTCGTTCGCACGGCTCGCCGCTTCCCGAACATACCCGGTTGCGCGCGAATCCGAGTTCCGCTACGAAAAAAAAAAAATGAAACTTACATCTTTTTTTTTTCTCATTTTTTTTTTTTTTGGCTTATGCTTTTTATCGCACGGGCGATTTCGAAATGTAAAATTCATTTTGTGCACCTTCATCAATAAACATTTTTTTTTTTCACCGAGTGAAAAAGTCATTCACTTTTTTCTTTCCCTTTTTCACTTCCGAAATTAATTTTTCTCTCGCTCGTCGACGATCGGACAATTCCGGTCGATTGACAAACAACGCTGGTTCATTTTTTTTTTTCGGTTCCCGTTGTCCCTGCATACAGATGCGAAAAATCTATTTTACAAATATCCACACGTGACTATAGAAAAAAAATGGTGGTCTTGCTTCTTTTTTTTTTTTGCTCAATGTCGCTGACTGGACTTTGAAATTCTCCGTTCGTGCGAACTATACTGCTCGTGTGGATATTCGCGTTTGGAGTCCTCACACTCCGACCTACGAATTCCACCGGTGCCATCGGATGCAGCCGTTCGCCAAGATTGCCGCACCGGCCATCGCTGCAGTCTGCACCATTGCAATTTTACCTCTCGCATTCCCTCAGACTTATCTGTATGCTTCTGCATGGATATATATATATATATATATATATATTTTTCCCCTCTGCCTCTTCCTCGGCTGAACCCTTTTCGTGCTGAAGCAGCTTCGCCCCAAAGTTTCATATCGAGAAAGATATGGGGGAACGACGGCAAAGAGAGGAAAGCCGCGAGTGAGCTTCGAGAGTTTGGGAAAGACTCGTAAAGGACAAGTTTTGTCAAAAGTACGCGAACTCTCCTGCTTTTCCTTCATCCCTTTCAAACTGGCTTCGGCGAACTTAAAACCTCCTTCGAGTACGATGGTTTAAGCTGCAAACTTGCCTCCATCCCATCTTTCATTATCGTCGAGGATTCGTTAACCCTTCGCCTCTCCTCATATTTAATCAACTCTGGATAGCATTTTTTTTTTCGCTTCAAGCTGTTTCCAGTAATTTTCGAGGTTTTAAACTTTTTTTTTTTTCAAATCACGTTTGTTTAAATAAAAATTCCGAGCGTTTGGGTGTGAAAAATGAAAATCCAATTTTACAGAGAAATCGTATTTTTATTTAATTTCTTTCTTTCAATAATACAACGACGCAGCTTGCTTAGTTTTTTTTTACGACACAAAAAACAATTTATTACGACGATCCCTATTATTTTTATACTAAAGAGAAAGCTTGGTCGTTTGCAATCGGCAAAAAGTCCCCGAAAGTCTGAACGATTAAAAAATAGGTCACTAAGTATCCGAAGGGTGTCGCATTACCAAAAAAAAAAATATATATACATATATAATTATTCGTCAAAGCAGCTTGCAAATGAGGACGTCGAGTGGAAGGCGCATGCGCGGTCTCGAAACGGCGCAGAAACATGCGCGTGGTTCCGGGGTCAAAGACCCGTCGTATTTTCGACGTTCGATTTCGAAGAGTCGATCGATGCACGAGGTTCTTCGCCTCTCGATGATGTTTTATGTCCCTCGATAGTTCCGCGGTCGGTGAAAAAGATGCGAGAAATAAGCGAACGCGGATAAAGGGTTGAGAGGCCGCGGCTGCGCGTGCGAACGGCTAATAACTAATAAGTATCTAATAACCCGAGAGGGGCGCGCGCGACGCCTCTCTCTCTCTCTCGAATGGTAGCTTCGGCGTATTACGAGCTTCATTAATCAGAGCCCAAGAAAATTGACAAGCGCGGGATGAGTCGGTTGGCGGGGATGATGTTTCAGAGCCGCGGATAGGAGCTCGCCGGTCCACAAAGAGCGTAGAGACTTCAAAGGAAGGAGTGCTGCGCGGTCGATTAATCTCGGCCCTCCTCGCTTCTGCCCAGCCACTCTCTTTGCAGCTTCTATCTACCGTTCGTTTCTTCGTTCGGCGCTCCTCGCCGGCTCTCCTCAACCTCTCTCTCTCTCTCCCTTGTAATATGTTCTGTTACCTCAACGGAGATGATGGAGGTTTAAAAATAAAAAGGAAATTATCAAAAAGAGGAAGACGAGTAACGCGCAGAGAGCAAAACTGGGCCTCACGGAACAACTCGGATGGTCCGCGCGATAACTATTTATCGTCCGATTATTCCGAGTTGCGATTTTTTTTCAATGACGAAAAAAAGTCGGCGAGAAATAAAATCACCCAATCACCAGGTATCTCGGAAGAACTAACCCTCCAAAAAAAAAAAAAAAAAAAAAACAAACGGAAAGTGAATTTAAAAAAAAAGGCAATTCGACGGGTGACAATGCGCTCGAGTGCAGCGTAAGCCATCAGCCACCTGCGACAATCCACATCGCGGCTCGAGCCACGCCGAGTGTCCCGAAAGCCCGAAACAATGCGACGTTGAAGGGCCGGAGGGAAGGCGGCGTATTCACCTAGCATGCGTTTTATATCAGCTCGCGTACATCGCCGGACGTTCGCTCACCCCCGCACACAGAAGCCGGATTTATCAATAGGAAACGCCGGATGCAACTGGACCACGTCACCGAGGAACGACTCGCAGGTTTATAGTGTAGGATACAGGGTAAACGAGGTGAATATGGCCCACTCCCATTGGCTCGTGAATCAATGATGGATTAATTGGACCATATTCACCATTTTTACACCGATTATATGCTCGAATATATAACGATCCTTGGGAAACAAAATGGCGCATCTCGGATCGTTTCACCTGTTAAATTCTAGCTGATGCGTCTCTCCGTTTCTTGGCAAACTATATATATATACATATATATATATATATATATATATATATATATATACATAGGGACTATGCGTAGACCGTGTAGGAGCGAAACGTACGGTCGGAGGGTTGCGAGAGGGGTGAGTGGCCGAGAAGTGGAGGAGTTGCGCGAGAGTGCGCGGGGATTCACCTGGCCGTGAGGAATCCGACAATGCGGAATGCAGAAACGTCCGCAAATCCCGGCGGTGTTGCTGGAAACAATGAACGGTAGGGTGGCCGAGAGAAACCGGCCGGGAGAGGTTTCCGACTGACCACTTCCACCTGCCGGGACTCGCATCGTTTCGGACGCACACGCACACGGAGCTCTCGACACCGTTGCCTCACCTACACGGCAATATTGTGGGGACGTACACGGTCTCTACCTTCGGCTATGCGTATCGGCGTTTTTCCACCCTCTCACCCTCCGTTCTCAAACCCTCCACTCCCAGTATTCCGGATATTAAACTTGAATGAACGTAACGAGTCTGGGGGACCACCGGAAGTAATTAGATAGGTGGCCTTTAAACTGCGCTACCGGAAGCGAGAACATTGCGTCTCCGGAGACCGCGGGAGCTTGGGCTGGGAATTCAAGGGTTGCTTTTCTAGTTTGGGGAATTTTTTTTCGGTTTTTTTTTTCTTTTTTTTTTTTTTTTTTTTTTTTTTACGACGACGAACGATGACTTTTGCTCAGTTTCCGGTGTCTTTGGAATTCATTGAGGTCGTTTGTTTGAAAATTTCGTGTTGAAATTTTTCTTTCACCTCGTCGAAAAACACCATTGGCTTTGACGATTTGAATTTTTTTTCAATAAAATATCGCTAGCTCGCGCGCACCGAGGCGAGTTTTAGTGAAAAATGTTGTTCTCGGTCCCAAGCACGGAGATAACGACATTTGCGACTGTTCCTCCGCGAAGTAGAGGCACTTGCGACGAAGCTCGCTCCTACCGGGCGATCCGGAGTAAAACCGCCGAGAAATTCCCGCGGTTGCCCGGTACACAGTCGTCGGGTAATCCACGGTGGAAAATGTCCGCGCACCGGAAAAATCTTCCGAGCCAATAACTTTTTATCGCGCGAGCTACCGCGCCGCGACTTTTACGCAAGAAATATGAATTGTTAATAGAAGGTAAAAGCAATTTTATGTACTCTACATAACGCCCGCACGAGCGGTTATCTCACACTCTCGCCGATATATATATTCCTACTTAGACGGCGAAGACCCTCGGCGGGATGCGCAGAGCCGAACCGGCCGCGAATCCGGAGCGCGTAGCTATGCAAATCCGGAACTGAACCGGCTCTTCGCCGTTCCTTCCGGCTCGCCGCGGCGCAACACTCCCTTCGTCGCCTTCTCGCATACATTATTATTATTATTTTTTTTTTCATCCGTATTACTTCTTTTATTCGATGGTAATTTTCATAAAAATCTTTCCGGTAACGGTGATCCTCGGTGTTGGTTTCCTCTGCTCACCTCGACGGCTCCTTATCCTCGCCGATGTTCCCTCGGGAGAGACCACTCTCTCCCCCTCGTCAACCCCTCGGTGACGACAGCGCTGTCGACGCAAGTGCGATTTAAACGGGAGAAAAACGGCTCAAGAAAAAAAAAAAAAAAAAAAAACCTAAAAGTGGATGATTCGCGAGAGCTTTCTCGACGGATTATAATTATTTTCGTACTTACCCCGCCTCCCGGGGACAGGCGGGATAGGGCATAAATTTCTCGCGGACCTCCGAGAAGACCGCATAATCGGACGCTCGAAGGGTCGAATTGATCTCCCCATTGCGACAGCTCTGGACCAGTGAAAAATTTAATAAACAAAAAAGACTAAAGAGCTTCGAGCGGATGATCGATGCGAGATAGCTGGAGGAGATTGGTGAAGATTATGAGAACGTTAGATGCTTTTCGGCCTGTATACGCCCTGTTGTGTTACTCGGGCAAAGCGCATGCTTCGCCCGCATCGGCTGCTGAGATCCAAAAGACCAAAACTCCCACGTCAAAGTTTCCTGGTTGCGTCCTTTTATTTCTTAGGCGCCCATACATATATATATATACATATATATATATACATGAAGTGCACGTGTACCACATAGATGAGCTCAGACACGAGCGAGAAAAGATGAGCGATCGACCCCTCGAGACCGCGAGTCCGATCGCTCCGGGGAATCCCCCGCACACGCGTCACCGCATTCACGACGTACACGCCGGTTGGGCGCTCTCCAGGAAAGCTATACGGAAAGCGATGGCCCGCGGACGGAACTCGAGGCATCGTCCCACATCTCGCAAGTTTCCACCTCGGAGGCGTCGAATCGCGTCTCCTCGCGGGCGCGACGCGGTCCGCGTCGTTGCATCCCTCGTCGTGAGCCGTCGAGTCTTCGATAATAACGGAAGCGAAAGCGTTCCGCAAGAAACGATTAATTAATTCAGCGGCAAGGAACTTACGCGAAATGCATCGCGCTCGATTGCCCTTAACCCTTCCGCCGAAGGGGCGGAGACGGTCCACGACGATATTTATTAATCCTCCATTCGCCGCCGCTAAAAAACAGAATCATCCGCGCTACTGCACTTTCCCCTACTTCCGCTCACCATTTTCCCATCGAATTGAAAAAAAAAAAACAAAACAAAACAAAAAATAATAAAAAAAAAAATTCGTGATGCATCTACGTGTTAACACGATAGTCGGCAACGGATAAGTCGCGAGCACGGTCGTCGATCTCGTTCTGCCGGTCTCGCTTTCGTCGGGCCGGACGGAGTCGGGCGAGTGTCGAGAGGGTAGACAAGGATCGTTCTCGTACAGTCGGATCTGTTGCCGGGGTGAAGACTACACAGAAGCACAGCCGGTACACGGGGATGAGCCTTTCCCTCTCTCTCTCTCTCTCTCTCTCTCTCTCTCTCTCTCTCTCTCTCTCTGTCTCTGCCCGTCTATCTCCCGAGGCGGGGTGAAATCTCACAGTTAGGTATCAGAATGTTCGCGGCTGGTCACCCTCGAGGCTACGAATCGTGAAGCCGGGAACTCTCTCTATCTGCTATCCCGTGCGTGTATCCCGCACCAGTGCGAGAATCAACCCTCCACCCCCACCCGCTCCAGCCTCCCCGTTCGTTTCCACCCCCATCAGCAGCGATGAGACGGAAAGAGAGAGAATCGCTCGACCCCCGTTCGCCTCCCTGATTTCGATTATCGATAGCACTCGTTTTAAAATACCCCGTGTCGATTCGCTTGCCTGCGTGCACGATCCTCTCCCTTCTCACCCTTGGTCCGTAAACCTTCCACCGTCATACACGCATCCCCGCGTAGCTGCTTTTTTTTTTCTTTTTTTTTTTTTTTTGGAGCCCTTTTTCTTTTTTTTCGACCCCACGTTGACGGAGTCTCGCGGGACGATTGTCACGCTGGGAATTTGTGGTTGCCGCGGATGCCATTGGAGATTCATGGTGGATTGATGGTGGTCCACGGTTGTCATCTCCGTCCGGTGAGCAGCCGATAGTTTCGAAGCAACGGGACGGGTAGTTTCGAGTCGTAATGAAATTATGGCACAAATTTATGGATGCGAATTTGTCTTGATCGGGGTCGTCGTAATAATTTGTCGGGAGTTTGACGCTTCGGCCGAATGGACGAGGGTTTTTTTTTTTTTTCTTCGTTAAACGGATTAGCGACGGATAGACGGATTGTCATTTTTTTTTTTTTAGAGAATTTCATGAATCTTTTCGTTCGCGTAAAATTGTTTCGATTGCCACAGCGGAATATTTTTCTGCGTTTCCATTAACCCGGTAAAATCGAGTCGGGTTACGAAATTCCGGTTGTCCCGACAATTTATTTCCCTCGGTGTTGCGGTTAAAAAAAAAAAAGCCAACCGCACGGACGCGCCGACACGTGTAATTAGCAAACATTGAAAAATCGTCCGTTGAGAAACGATTATCGAGCGTGACGCACGGCGACTCGTAGGTTTATTATTATTTATTTTTTAAAGTTTTTCCCCGTTCGTTTTTACGAAAGCAACGAACGATCCGTCCAGGCTGACCGCACAATTAGAAGCGTGCTCATCGTGCGTGAAGCGCACGGCCGGGAGCGACTTTCGCGCGCAGGTGCCGGAGCCAGAAGTTTATTCCGGGCTGTTTCCATCGCGCCGCCGTGCACCGGACAGCCCGAGGAATCATCGGCGAGCGGCGAACGGGGCCGACAGTCACGGAACTGTTGAAAAAACCGGCGTGCGAACGAGTCGTGATTTTGGCCATCTGGCCTCGGCCATGCACGATCGTTTACCGAGTTGTACTCCGTACAACTCGACACTCCCACACATCGCTCCGCACGCTCAACCTACCGTGATTTTACACCTGCGCCCTGACGATCGTCGGCCATTGTTCGCGACCCGCTAATCGGACTCGCTATCGCCCCCTGGCGCGTCGATCGCCGCGACTTTATAAATTCGGCGTCAATGCCGGATCACGCTCGAAGGCGGCTTTCACGTACCCTTTCGGGGTCACAAGCTGCGCGGTTGCTCTCATTGTTCTAAAAGAGGAACAATGACATGACCGCGAACAGATGCGTCGAATTCGTACTTTTGACTCGGTTTTTTTTTTTTTTTTTTTTTTTTTTTATCTACCGTGGGAAAGAAACTTTGTCACCGATTTCTATAGAAACGGTATCTGCGATCTCTTCGCCGTTGAATCGTGGACGGTAAATCGGTACGCGTAATGAACGTCTTCCGTTAAAGCGCACCCTCTCCTTTTTTTCTACGATTTTACTGGCGTTTTTTGTTTGTTAACTTTCATATTGTATTTGGGAGAAGATTGTTGGCGAGTCGATGGATTATTCGCGTCACGCTTTGACGGCATTAAAATTGCAGGATTTTTTTTTTTTTTTTTAATCGCATTCAAACGGAATTACTGATTACAATTAATAGTGCTCGATCCGATTTTTTTTTCTCAATTTTATTTATTTATTTGTACAAGATCAAGATTTATTTCGAGAGAACGAGTCATCGGTTAATTGATCGTTGACTTTTATACGCGGCGACACTCGCCACGTTTCGACGATGAGGACAAGAAACTCCGTGGCCGGAAATATCGTCGAGTTTGTTGCCAAAAAAAAAAAAAAAAAAAAATTCCACAACTCCGAGTTGTACGGGGTGGAAGGACGGAGCCAGACGGAGCTCCTCGCGGTAGCATAAAAGCGAAACGAAAATGATGCAGGTTAAATGTACCGAGGTCCGGATAATAAACAACGATAATACACGTCCGCGAGATAAATAACTGCGTCGGATATCGCGAGGGCGTACACGCGAGCATCGCAGTCGGGGAAATAAAAGTTTTGTTCTCTGTACCGCGCTTCGCGACTCCCGCTACGGCGAGCACGGAGGGTGTTTCCCGGCCAAGAGTCATCCGTCATTCCGCGCGACCACTCGTCCTGTAGCTTCGCGCAATTCCGGAGAGAAACGAAGCGAGAGAGAGAGAGAGAGAGGGAGAGGGAGTTCAATCGATGAAGCGTCATAAAGTATAGATATCGTTTCCGTGTCTTCGCGTGTCGGGAGCCGGAAGTCTTCGGTACACATGGCATGTTCGTCACTCCGTCCACGCTCGTCCGTTGCGGTTCTCGACTCTCGACTCGATCCCGTCCACCTGACGATCTCTATTTTTCGTATATATATTTTTTCATTTTAATTTTCTCATCCAATCAATCTCATTTCTATTGTTAATGATAAATTGGCGCACGGGTGTCGCGAGTCGGCACACGGAGCCCAGCCGGGAGTACGAAAAGGCTCGAGATCTCGCGGAGAACGAGGCGAAAAAGCCCGGCAGAGCAGCGAGTCGAGTTCGTCCAGAGAGAACGCGAGGAGTAATTGCAAAAAATAGGAGAAAAAAAAAAAAAAAAAAAAACGATGCTAGAGAGAACGGTGTAGTCGGGTACGGAGCGTCTCGCGAGTGTCGCTTGTGCAAACATTACCGGCGAGAAAAATACATGCGCAAGGTGCTTCGAGGTCGAGAATCGTTTTTCTGCAGATTTTTTTGGATTAATTTTTTTTTTCCTCGTTAAAAAAGCTTGCGACGATAAGTGTACGTTTGGCGAAGACGATTGCGCGACGCGAAGCGTGTATTAATCGGTATCGCGTATGAATCTGCCGGGGCGCTGCTTGACCTCCTTCGCGGCGAACGCGCATCCTCCGTAGATCACGAGTGGCCTAGAGAGCGACGTGCGAATGATGGAAGAAGGGTCCTCGAGCGAGTTCGCAATTATTGAAACAATTTCACGAACATCGAGACGCAACATTATTGTCCAGGCCAGGTCGTTGTTTTTCTTCAATCGTCTCGACCTCGTCTCGCGGCGTGACGAATCGAATGCCGGTGTAAAAGCCCAGTAGTCATCGAAGGAATTGACTTTCACGCGGAAATGTTCGGGGTGACAAGGGGGTGAGAGGTAAAACGGAACCCGATGAGACGATTCACGAAACAACGTAATTTTTTTCCTCCCCCTAATCGTCCATATAAAAAAAAAGGCCACATCGCCGTCAGTCACGTCGCTCCCTCATCGAGCGACCGATACGTTTCCCTCGTAGCTCACAAATCGCGGCGAAACTCGGTGTACGCGACACGAACGTGTAACGCGCGGATAGTAAAAGAGACGCAGACATCACTCGGATGGCGGTGCGGGGGAGGTGGGGGAGGGTGTGTATTACTCCATCGTGGGGGAGAGGGTGCAATTTGTCGAGGTGTAAGCAAATAACGTTCTCTCGGTCGGAGAGTTTGTTTGGCTAGAGCCAGCGATGCGACGTCCTTTAATTTAAAGTCCTCGCTCGGTTCCTCTCTCCGCGTATCATCGTCTCTCGTTCCCTCGCATGTGCCCGCCGCGAAGCCTTCGAACGTGCGGCATGAGACGGGACCGGTATGAGAAACACGAGCGAGCGTTTTATCTGCCGGTTGGGAAACGGAAGGACGCAACGGCGGACTCTTCGACAGGGAAAATTACGTGAGTCGAGTCCTCGTGGCTCTCGGAAATTGACGCGATACGGCAGAGAGCGGAAGCGTGAGCCGGTGGTATTCGGCGAACCGGTAACCAACGAGTCTCGTCTCTCCGCCTCCACCGGCGACAGAGAAACCGAGGCGGAGAGTACCCGAAAGGATCTCCCACAGCCGATCGTGCAACCTCGGCGCTGCTTCCGCGCAGCCTGCACAAACAGAAGGGGTGGCCTTAAGCAAATAGTTATTGTTTGCCACTCTGCTCGGGAGACTCGCGCACGGCTCTCGTCGTTATTCGTCGTCGTAGTCGGCGTACTCGTCAACGAAACTTCCTCGGATGATGTACCCGCACGCCCGGGAGATCTCAATTAGTAACGCACTCACTTAACGCTGTCAATGCCATCCAATACCCCGTTTCCAGATGTTCCGCCCACTGTGGACGAGGAGCCACAAGGAGATAGAAGAGACACGGTTAGAGGAAAGCTCCGAGGGCTGAACTTGCACTTCACGCTTTTTTCGTTTTTCCCTTCAAACTGTGTCTCTCGGGAGAGATGCAAATAATCGAATTTTCAATGGATGAGAATACGACTGGAAATATTTTCTCGCTCGACGACTGTGGTGGACGACAATTTCACCGAAAAAGGCAGCATCAACGACTCTAACGGGATATCTGATTAGGGAACAACGGGGCAAAGCGCGAGATTTTACGAATAAAGGTAATTCGCAGTTTTTTTGCTTTCCGCAAAGTCCGCACAGTAGCTGGATGCGTCTTTTCGTCTAAAAAATGTATCGCGACTCCGTTCCGTCTCGGTGTCCCCTGCTGTCGAAGAAGCGAGAACCGGAAGATTCATCGAGAACGATAAAGGACACGGGACGCGATTGCCTCGGATTTAAAGCATCGGCTCTCGACAGGAAGAACAAAGCTGCAACTTAAATCCCCCAGGTTGGAGTTATCGGGTGGGATGTAAGTTCATGCTGGAGAAGATGGTCCGTTCGGTCAGCGGGAGAGATTTTAAATGGCCGGGACGTTTGGCCATCGAGGACCGTCGTGCGGCAGCGGAGAATCGGAGCTGCGCTGAAAATCCAGCCTATAAACAAGAAGGCTCAAGCGCCGGAATCCTCGAAATGACCGCGAAGGGCGACTTTCGACGAGAGAATCTTGCATTCGAAATGCGTCGGGATGAAGGTTGAGCTTTAGCGTCGACGGGCCATCGGTTGGAACGGCTGGAGGAATGGCGGAGAACGTCGTGGCGTTGGTAGAGAGCCGGATAATAGCCGCGGAGAAAAAAAGAGGGAAGCTTGCTGAGGAACGACGAGGAAAGCGAGGGGCGAAACGACGAGTTCCACCTACGAGAGGAGAGCCGGGTTAGGGTCGGCCAGTAGGACTTGAGGGGGCGGAAAGTTGTAACATGCAAATTTGAACCTTAAGGATTTTATGTCAGGCGATATCTCCGAATGATCTCCCCCTTTCCGTGGTGGGTACGAGCGTAGGGCACATCCGCGGATAGGCAGACGGCCACCTACAGCCCAGGAGCGGGACCTTGCGTCGACTCCCTCGGGTCCCTGGATTCCTCCTGGCGATCTTATCCCCGGATCGAGCGTGCCTCTCGCTCTCTTTACGCCCGCTCTTTCCTCATTCCGCACACTGTCGATCTTTTTGTCTCGCGTAGCGAAGTGTCGGCGGGGAAACGAAAAGTGGCCCTTCAGCGGCAGCGCGCTCCGAGCTCTTCGACGATTTATTGACACGGCACATTTTTCCGTCAGAATCCGCGTTAGACTCGAGACCCCCGAGCGAATAGTCGAGAAGGCTCGGAGATACGTTAATCGTCGATACAAAATTATGAGTGTGATTTCATTATATTTTTTTTTAAATCATTTATTCAATATTTTTTTTATTCGAAATTTCGCCATCGGTCTCTTTGGAAATATTGGGCCGGGAGAGATGAAACGGTGGAGAACGATTATTGGAAAACCACGGACTATTTTCGTCCATCGTATATTATACGATTTTTCGTTTATTTAAAAAATGTCTCGCTAGATCGCGATTCGAATTCGCATCGACGATTCGTTGATAATTTTGTCCAATCGCCGATCCCAAAAATTCGTTTTAAACGGAATTGCAATGAAGGGGTGGAAAGGGTACGAGATAATCGTGGCAACGATTTTAATACGAGCGTCTCTCGTTCATCATAATTCGTATTGGGTGGAGGACACGAGTGCGGAGAATCGCGTGTTTTTATTGGCGCGCGTGGTGCGCCCGAGAGAGTGTAGAATCGAGAGATCCCAATCTAAATTGAAACGATATACCCAACGGGAGCGAATTCGTTTCGTCGTTCTCTCACGCTATTTCTCTCTTTCGTGATGCATCCGCTTCTGTAAACACGGCGACGCAATCCCTTTCCCACCTAGTCTCTCATCCCTTCGTTGATTCGTTTGCCAAAAAAAAAAAAAAAAATGCAGGCGCGTAACGCACGTGAATTCTCGTTGGTGCAAAGTTTTGTTTTAAAGCTAAAAAACAGAGCAGCTTTCAATGAATATCAACTGAAAAACGGCGATAGGCGTTAGCGGCGCGAAACGCGATCGTCGATTTATCCGCTCAGCTTATTTTTATTAGAGTCTCCGTCGCTGAAGGGAAGAACCCTTTCACGTTTTTCATCACCCTTAACCCTTCAACGGTCAATGAAAATATTTTCCCGGACAAACTCGTAACTCAAATTTTCAATATAACAAAAAAAATAGAATACAAATTCTTCTACCACGATGATTATTAAAAATCGATGTACCTTCGATAATTTCGCGTTTTTGTTTTTTCTCCTAGCGCACACTTAACTTTGGTTTTCACCCGAAGAAAACGTTGATTGACGAATTTTTTTAATTATCGCTTTCTCATAATGCTCGTTTATCCTCGTAGTTATTTCCCATCGTCGATAATCCAACGGCTTCTCCGTCAACTCGATACCGCAGTGGGAAAATTATGATTTTCTCGAGTGGGAGCTTCGATACGACTTCCGTGACGCGAGCTCGGCGAAAGTTCCCGGCGGGCGATGCGAGGATATCATCTCGTTAGGCCGATAGAAGGCCGATAGACTGCCGCAGCAGCCGCAGGGATGACGATCCATCGAGAAGCACACAATACTCGCGGAGAGCCGTATTGCACCGAGAGGCAGATCAATCATGCAGATTTTAATATCGCACGGAGACTTCGCGGAGTATCTGGCTCGTCGGCGAACGAGCCATAGAACGTTGCCGCTCAGGGTTGCTCTCTCTCTCTCCGGGCGACTACTCTATACGTGTCCCGGGGATTCGGTAGTCAGGGCGCACTTGGCCCATTCATCATATCCTTGGCTGTCCTATACCGCACATTATAGTACAGTGGGCCACTATGGAGCCGCAACGGGCACGACGGCGAGGGCGTGTGATTAGAATCAGTTACCCTTTACTTGTGCGCCGAGCGTGGTGGCGGTCGCGGTGTCCCCGAGTGGCGGCCTCGCGCGGATGGGTAACCCTTGATATCGCGCGCCAAAGGATATCCCCCCGGGTACCATCTGCCAAGGGCCGACGTCGTTTTCCTTCCACCCGCGAACGGGGACGAGACTCGTGCGACACCGAAAACCACCAGGCGCAACCAACTCCGCACTGCCGCGCCGACGCCCGGTGCAGGCTCTCCGACAACCCGATTCGTTTCGATGCCCGCTAAAACACTGAATCAATGAGCCAAGGCAATTTCTCCGAGACATTTCGAGACATAGAACCTTTTGGAAACTCTGCTTTTAATTTTTTTTTTGTGCTCGCTGATTTTTTTAATTTTTTAATCCTCACGATTATTCTACTATCCGACTATTCAAATTTTAACGTACAAGGTGTTTATTGAATTATTTAAATTTCGTTGCAACTCCCTTCGTTTCACGAAAACATTTAATGCGAATAAAAAATACAACCGAAGAGATGATTTCGGATCTTCGATTGGGAATTATTTGATTTTGAAAAAAAAATTGTGTCGAAAAAAAGAATTTAGTCGTGACTCTCGAATCGAGATGCGCTGCCGAACGATATTATTTTATTTATGTGAATTGTATTAAATCCCGGCGGAAAGTCAAGGAATCCGAAGGATTTCCTATCCAGAAGCTCCGGCTACGGGACTTTACCCGCCCAATCCTCGATCCGCGTCAGTCGGGATCGTAAAACGTATCCATAACTCAGAGTTGCGGCGAACGCTGCCCCGGTGAAGTCGAAAGGAGGAAAAAAAATAACGGAGAACGCGGGGTTTGAAGACCCCAGTCTTCCAACAGTCGATATATATCACGAGGGTCAAAAATTCCCCTTTTTTTCCTCCCTCCCCCGTAATTCCAAAAATCGTGCGCGGTATTAAAAAAGCCTTGGAATTTCGAGCGATTTTAGGCCGTTTCGGTCAATGATTTTTCCTTCGACTTCGAAACAATGTTGTAGATTTTCAGGAGGGAAAAAAAAAAAAAAAAAAAAAAAAAAAAAAAATACGACGAAAGGATAAACGACCCGATGCGTGAACGAACGAAAAATATACGGGGGTTGCCTCGAGGATACACGGAATGGAGCATCACAGTATTATGCGAAAGTATAAAGTAATAGCGAAGGCGAAGGCCCGAGAGATATCCGTCTCCCGTCCATAGTTCACCGCAACCGCCGCCCTCCACGCCACTTTAAAGACTCCTTTGCTCTTATTTATTGCGGACATGAATAAAACACGGGGGCCGGAGTGCGGTCTTGCTTTCGGCCTCTCTGTACGACGAACGGCGTATTAAATGCGGCATAATTTTCAAATTTTCGGAAATAAATAAGGGGGTAAACGATACGCGGACACGCGTGCCCGCTCGTCCTTTTTTTTTTCCTTCCCTACGCGTATCCGTGCCGTGTGCCGTGCACATAAATCGTCGTGGCGCGCTCTCTCCGTTCTCCGTGTACGCTTTTACGCTATACACGTGCACCGCACGGGAAGAGAAAAGTGTATTGTCGTGTCGAGCCAGCCGTTTCCCTCGAAGAGCCAAAACATCTCTTCCGCCGGTGACAAATTTTTTCCTAAATTCCACTGTCCCAATATAAAAAATAATTGATATTTTCGTTCGTTTTTTATCAACGTAAAATGCTGCTTTAGGAATCTCCTCGAAAATTCGCCGGCGTGCACGGAGTCGCTAGAGGACCTTTTCGCGGCAGGTTTCTTTAATTGCTCGCATCAATCTCGCCTAATTACCGCACGGAGGGCTCCCCGGGACGGAGAGCGCAGCGTCTTCGAGTGTGTGTCGGGTCGCCCCGTGGATGGTCTCGCTTCTCGCCTGACTATTATACGTAAGTTCGACGCTACGCCGTGTAACCCTTTGATGCCCACAGGCGTAAGGCGAAGGGTGTCTCGTTCGGGACCGACGACGAGACCCCCCGCGAGACGCGCCGCACCGCGGCTCTCCGAACTCCGCGCCACTGGGGATTAAGCTTCGAGGAGAGCGGTTACCGCCATCCGTGGCCGCAATTAGTACGACACTGCATGGAGTGCTTCAGTACGGAAGGGTCCACGGCCAGACCACAGGCGTTCGCCATATTTCCCATCCCGTTCCTCCAACCCTCGCGTGTCCTGTCGCCCCACGACTCTCATCCCCCGCGCGGCACCATTACAGACAGTTTGATCACCGGACCTAACGAACGGTTAACTGCCCACTCCCGAAAACCGCGGTCCGACATTGCGACGCAGCTTTCGCTACCAATTTCCACACCCCATTACCGTATCCTCGAGACGTATCGATGAATTTTCACGATTGACCCGCGCACAAATTGACACAGCGACGGAGAAAGCCACCATCGACACGAGAGTCAGCTGATGGAAGTTTTTTTTTTATTCTATGAGAAGAATAAATTTACACACTACTATTTTTTTTCATACATATTTTCCATTCCAATATTTTTATTTCTCATAAGACAGCCTCGTTATTCCGAATCGTTTGACGTAAAAAAAAAAATAAAAAAAAATCTCGGATGTCCCCTTCACATTTTCGAATAGCCGAGATGATTCTTCGAAAATTTGAATTCCACGTTAAACAGGTGGATTCGTACAGATTTATTTATTTATTGGAAATTTCAGCACGAAAAAGAGGCGTCGGAGTGGCGTTAAAGGGCTGAACACGACCGGTGAAACATCACAGCGCGTCGCGCCACCCTTGTCTCCCTCGGCGGACTTTATACTCTCTCCCCTGTAAAGCACATCCACGGCTGGGGAAAAGCGTGCATTAGTTCGTCCTGTGAAATATTAAACATAGCGCTGAGTGTTTTACAGTAGACACACACACACACACGCGTAAGACCGGCCATGCTGCTTATCGATTACGTCTAGTAAATGCGACGCGACCGTAAGCTCGTTGTCTCAGCGAGTACGTAACCGGGAGGCTTTTCACGAGCAATATTATTAAAATGTCGTGTCAAACAATGGCTCGCATCGATCACGTACAATTACAATATTATTACAGTAATTATGTGAGCACGAGCCGCGCGGGCTTTTCATAATCATTAATCACGGTAAAGTCAATGAAATTAAATCGTTTCGTCTCTCTCGCTCGTCGGCTTTTGCGAACAGCGTTACGATAATTATGCGCGGAAGGTTGTATAGAAGGAATCGTATATGGAAGGGCTGATTACGGGGGTGAGAGCGAGAGCCAAGAAATTAAACATTTACGCGCTCTCCATTAGCGTCGGGGCTTAATACTTATACCCGCGGTCATAGTCAAAGGGTTGATCGTGTACGTCGTTGCCGGAGCGTCCCCAGTGGCGAAAAGGTACGACACGTACCGATTCCTATGTGGACCGTTGAATTACCATTTTTTTTCTCGTCGTTTGTCGATTAACGAAGAATTTGTCTCGCCGCTACGAGAGGAAATTTACGGATCGCAGCGGTAAATTTATCGACAGTGTATTAAAAAAATTTTTAAAAAAATAAAAAAAAAAAAAACGAACCATCAACCCTTCGACTCGGATAAAATTAACCGTTGAATTGAGAGATCCATCTACGAAATTCGTGGGAAAAGGCGATCGCGTCGGAAAATTAAATTCGATGGCCGCGGATTGTTCGCGAATTGGGACAATGATTCGCGAGAGATTCACAGATTGATTAACTCACGCGAGAGAGCGGGAGTGTGCGTGTCTCGCGACAACATCGAGTGCGTACAAAGTTTAGCCGCGGGCTCTCGAGCACGCGCTCTCGACGAGCCCCCGTTGACGGTTGTAGCGTGTAATAGTTTAATTCATATGTAAATTGAGTGGCGAGCCAGGCGCACGCACGGCACATACACATATGGATATGTGTATGTACATGTGTGCGAGTATTTGCTGTTACACTTGGCCAACACATTGTGGATACAGCGAGCTCTCGAACGGGACACTGTGCGGATCGAGAGCTCGAACGAGAGAAGGGTGAACGCGCGCTCGGTCCTCCGTATAATAACTATAACTATAGTTATATAAATTTCGCATATAACTCGGCTCTAGTGCGAAAGAGGAAGGGGCAGAGGGAAAGCTGGCGACCTCATAAATCTGCAATAGGATACTCTGCATAATTAGAATTATGCTTCAACGAGAGAGAGAGAGCGGAGCACCTGCATAAATCATTCTCTTTTCGCCTCTTCGGCTTCTCTTGTCTCGATATCTACGAATCTATTTCTCTCTCCTCATCGCGCCTACTTTTGGCGTGTAAAAAAAAATGTGCGAGATCCACATTGCTTCTTGCGTGAAATAATTTTTTTTGATATTTCGGAGTCCTTGTCGAAGGAGGTACAAAATAAAATTTAGACGGTCGACATTTAATGTGAGAAATCGGTGTCTGAGATTTTTGAGACTGGTCGTTGCGAAGCTATTTTTTTTTCGCGACTTTTAACAAGTCGGTGACAAAGTCATGGCGAAATATGGAGTGTCATGAGATTGGGAACTTCGGGTCCGTGCGGAAAAAAAACGACTCGTCGACGAGTGCAAAAGAGGATCCGCGAAGAGGACTGATAGGCAGCTCGGAAGTGGTTTATTTACAGAGCGAACGCACAATGGCTCCAGTAGTTGTGTCGAGCAGGTTTTAACCGATTGGTGCAATCGTCTGGTCGCAACGACCGTTCGTCTCTGTGGCGGAGTGTCGAGTTTCGAATAACTAATTTGCTCGATGCTGTGTCGGGGATTCTGAACCGAGGCGCTGTTACCGCCGCGCGAGTCGTCCGGCGCTCGCTGCTCGTTCGCGCTTTTAATTGAAACAAATAGAGTGATCAGCTCGCGAGCGCCCCGACGAACGCCCTCGCGGACCGTACGAATGTTTCGAGAACGTCCGCGGGGTTGTATTCTCGTGGAGGTTCGAGGTCGTCGCCGGGTTGTACAGGGACACGCGATCGTTTCGATCACCCGAACGCCGAGGGGGTGCAAACGACGAGGCCGGCGAGCGCGCTTCGATGTGCACCCTTTCGTGGGATTATTCGTTCGGGTAATGTATGGCAAACATAAATCACCGAGTGTGGGACCACTGTCGCCTCTATCTGCTGCGAGGCTATCCACCCGGGAGAACTCTGGCCTCCCCCCGAGTGATGATCCACTCAACCTACGTTGTATAAAGTCCCGCCGATGGCTCCGGCCACATGCGATGTCGGACTAATTGGCCCACGATTTTATGAGACCGCTTTCTCCGATGCTCCTCGGCACTTGTCGCCCGGACGATAAAATATCGGAACGGTTCAAAATTGTATCACACTCAGAATTTTCCTAGCTCCGAAAAATGTTCGATCAGCGACACGGAGAATCATTCCTCATATGTTTTATTAAATATTTGAAATGAATTTGTGTTAAAAAATTCGTCTATTATTTTTCATGTAATTTAACGTGAAAACTTGCTTCGTTTAATCCGCGATGCATCGACAAATTCTTGGCTCCATCGTTTCAATGTCAAAGAGGTTCGGGATAGTCCGAACCGTCGAAGTCGGAGCTCGAGTGTGGCGCGCGGTTTGGACCGCATCAAAATTGAGTCACGCCGTTGTAACGGGTAGACAGTTGCGCGAACAACCGTGGAGAACGAGAGACAGGACGACGAAGAGTACACGCGGAGGATGAGACACTTTAGCAACTCGTTATACACGTGGTCGCTACCGTTGCCGCGTTACCGCGCTCGTGAACTCGTAGTGTGTAAGCCAACGTGTAATTGATAGCCTTGCGGCGTCGCGGCGCTCGTAGGATAACAGAGAGGCGGAGGCGTTCACCGGGACGGTCCTCGGTCCGGAGGGATTCCGACATATCCCATAAATAACTTTCCGGGCACGACGCTGCTTCTCTAAATATATATCATATATCCATTCTTCGTCCAGGTGCTACGAATATCTCGCCTCGGAGCCCCGAATCTGTATTACGTCGCGTACGTCCATTTGGCCTTTTTCCGACCTTTGAAACTCCTTAAAAAAAAAAAAAAAATCTCCGTATCCACCTCGTTGATTAAAATTACGAATCGTTGAACCTTAGCTCGAATTAATTAAAATGCCACTTGCGTCGGTTCGTTACTCCTCAGCCTTTAATTTCACCTCTTTTGAGTTGCGGAAGTTAAAAAAAAAAATGTTCACCTCCCCTGGCTAAAAATTGCGAATAATTCAAACCCATCGTGAGGACTCGTTAGATCTGGGCCCGTTAGTAAAAACGTTATCGTCGTTCGGCTCTCGCTACACGGTTGCTCCTTCGTCGGTTTCTCAGCCAGGAGAGTAACGAGTAAAAGGCCGAGACAGAGAATAACGCCTTTGGACGCCCCCTTAAATGGCTTTGTGCTCGAAGGAAGCAGTCATTTGCGATAAGGGCTCGTTCGCGTCTTCGCACGGGTTTCCTATCTACCACGGATTCGCGCCGAGACACGAGACCGATGTGTGCGTGTCCCGGTTCGTCGGTGTGAACATGAACTCCGTCGGAGGGTGAACGCTCGCAGCGGAGAGTATCGGGAGAGCAGTAATGTGCTCGCGGCGAACCGGCGGGGTGTCGGAGAGAGGAAGAGACCCCGCGATAGCGATTCTGAATAGCGGTATTACAATCAAAGTAACGCGTTTTAAAGTGAGGCAGACGTTCCCCGGTCGGTGTGGAAACGTCTCTGGAACGGGGCGGCTCGGTCGAATCCGGTATCCGCAACAACCGGTGTGTTAACGCTGGGTGGACGAGTCGTACAACTTAAACGACGCGTGACGAGCTTTTTCGCCTTTTATCGAGTCGAAATAAATAAATGAAATTGCCCCTGATGCCGGAAAAGCATGGAAGTCGGGGTGGATCTTCTCGAAGGAATCGGAGGATTCGAGGAGAGTCGTGTATCGATTCTGTGACAATCGAGAGGATGCAACGAGGGGGCGTGGAGTGGAGGTTTTGAATTTTCAGTTACCAGGACGATTCGTCAGAATTATTTTCACCATCGAATTTTTTTTTTTTATTTTTTTTTATTTACAATTGTACTTACGTGCATGCATTTATATGTGTGCATGTATGTATTTATTGTTTTTTTTTTTTTTTTTGGTGTGCAAAACTCGTCTGCCTCTTCTATCCAGAAAACCGTCTCTGCCAGTCGAGACGGTGATTGTCCCAGCTTGGAGTGTGTCGCTGCGGAGAGTGCCTCGCTCGTTCGGCCCCGCTGCTTTATATCTGGCTTCAGCAGCCTCTCACAGGCCTCTCATCTTCGCTCGGTCGCGGATTCGCCTTTCTTCCGACACTTGCCGTTCTACCTTTCTTTCTTTTCTTCGATGCTCGCGGGTTCATCTCGAGTGCGGCAGGAGGAGAAAAACGTCTTCGGCCTATGGCCCGCGCCTCCCGGATCATCCCATGGAGTCTTCCGGATTGAACCGTGTCTGATTTTTCCGAGCTGATCTCTCGTGACTCACAGACACGAAACTGATCTGACTCGGTCTGATCAACAGCCCAACGCGTTACCAACTCGCCCCTTAAGGTTAATCAAAAATCCGGGAAAAAAAAATATACATAAATTTTCGTAACCCACCGATCGACTTTTCTCACCGTCTCGACGTTCCACTTTGATTCAACACCAGTCGCGATTTTTTCCTTCGACAGCCGTGCAGAGATTTCCGATCGTGATTTTCGGGGGCTGCGACCTAACCGCGACGTCTCGGAGCTTTGTATACACGTATATATTCCTCCATAGCGCTCCTCTCAACCCGGAGAAACATCCTCAAGCAGATCGCTGCTATAAACACGAGGGTCTCGTGTCACGTGGCCCGCAAGAGAAGAGAAAGCGTGAAAGCGGCAACGTCGGAGATCGACGGTTGTGCACTTTATCGAGGCCCATAAACTCGACTAATATAATTCGCGAGCGGCGCGAAGCGGAGGGAGGATAACGGGGGTGTTTTGTGGTCGAGGAGAGCAGAAGGAAAGAAGACGCCCGGGAGTGGCAATAGACTGAGTGGCGGGTCCTGGGGTCTGATCCTCCCGCTGCTGGTCGTCCTTCAGACACACATGGAAACTCGCACGACGAGCGAACGTGTGCGGACCGAGGGTGTTTTTTAGACGGAGTGCTTTTTGCGGGCGACAGGGCATTTAAGGGAATTGCTCCCTTGCGCCCGACGGGAACACCCCCCCCGCGTCTCTCGCTCCAACATCCACCACGGATCTCTTTTTATCCACTTTTCTTTCACCTTTTTTTTTTCTTTTTTTTCTTTTTTTTTTTTTTTTCATTTCACTCTCACTCCCATGTGCGAGCTCGGACTGCGGAATGCTCGGTCTCTTTCGCACTGATCGAAGCGTCACTATTTTTCTCGCGTCGATGGAAACGAGAGGGAGGATCGAGGGAATGTGTGCGTCCGGCGTATTTATGTACCTCGGGACGTATATACTATATCCGAAGATATAGCTTGTCGTTCCTTTCTTCCCGATTACCTATACCCCGTAAATCTGGGAGATTGAATCGACCTCGACGGTTCTGGCAAACTGGTCGGATCAGAGAAATTAACGGCAAGTGCGATTTTTTTTTTTTTTTTCATAGTCGAACCTTTTTATAGTCGATCGTGGATATCGGGTAATTTTTTTGTGAAAATATATTTGGCAATAATTCGCTTCGGATAACCTTTTTCAGCTGAGCTGAAACAGACGTCAGATTACACAGAGAAAAATTAATCGCAAGGCTCTTTATACATTCTATCGATTTTCTTTAGACACGATACACGTATATATACGATACACGTATACGATACACGTATACGATACACGTATATATTTATCATTAATTTCAATCCGTGCATAAGAAATGCAATTAACCGTCTCGATCTCTGATTTCAGTCCCGGTTCGCTTGTCAGCTCGTGGGATGCCTGACAGTTAGTCCGTCTCGTCGAGCGGACTTGTGAAGAAAAAAAAAAGAAAAAAAATCACATCGCTTGACAGACCGTTGGCTCGACCGGCGATCGGATCTCCCAGCAAATTGAACGCTCGCGTTCCACCCGTCCCGATACATTTCCAATATTTGAAGCCCTCACCCGCGGGCATCAAGCCACGACGGAAGTGTCCCAGTCGCTCGCCCACCAGGAAATGAAACGTACGTGTCTAATTTCCAACGTGTGGCCGGGTGTCGAGGACTCACTCCGGCGAACGGTGCACCGCCGGAGTTACCGGCCTTCTCGTCCACATCAGCGCGGTTTCCCCTGCATCGTGTCATTATACAGTGTTACACGGCGAAACCAGCAGGACTCGTCAACCCGAGCGATCGTCGGAGTGCGACGTAGCGCCACCCTCGTCCAAGCCGACTCGTTCTTCAATTGACGCGAAAAAGCGTTTAATCGAATCCGCCCCCTTCGCGTTTTACTTCCTCGTTTATCGTTACTTTTTTCTTCTTCCTCCTTATTATACAATTTTTCGATCGACCGGCGCTGGAAATTAAAACCGCGGATTGGAAAAGCTCTCGTCCGACCGTCGAGTCTCGTCCACAGAGTTACACAACTCTATTCTTGCCAATTATAATTTTTTTTTTCGTTCAGAGAGAAATATAGTTTTACGATGAGTAATTTAAATTTCGCTCGGTACATTTAGTACAGCATTTTTAACGACGAGGGAGACACGTGTAAATAATATCGCACCTTTTTCACGGCCAGATAACGATTGGACGTATGAACCTTAGTGTGATAAATGCTACTTCGAGTACTTGTGATTCTTCGAACTTTACACTCGAAGAATTTTGGGCACATCACCGGCTCCGCTATGTGCACATCCGCCATTTTCAATGAATTTTTAATACAACAAACTCCGAAAAAAAAAAAAGAAGATTTTCACCCCCATATATTTGGCCCGACTCGCGATAGCCCGATTTCTCATACGCGATGGCCCCGGCGCGTTTTTCTCGTGGAAATTGAAAGATCGAACTAAGTATACCGGTATCGGGCTGTGCACCCTTTTCTCCCGCGACACAATATCCCTCTTCCCCGTATAAATATCGCGCAGCCGTATGCGTTGCTCCGTCGCTCTATAATACGGTATGTAACGCTCGGCTACCGATATAAAGCCTTTCCACCAGAAATGAAACGTGTATGAATGCACCCTCGGCCTCCCCGTTCCACCTTCCGCGGCTCCCCGTCACGAGTCTCTTCGTTCCCTGCCACGCGGTATTAGGTATGCGAAATGAATGTGCTCTCCTCTGTACGGTCGCGGTTGCGATCGTTCCTTCTACCCGCGAAACCCGTCCGCATCAAACACACCCACACGCACATCCTCGCACCAACACGCGTTCACACTCGGAAACATTCCTCCGCTCGTTCACTCGTTCGTTCTTTCCGTCTCTCGGTTGATGCCCGTGAGCGTATCGAAAAAATATGAATAAGCTTTCCAATTTCCGATATATTCCCATGACATTTTTCTATGAGGGCGGTGTGGGCCGGGGGTGGGCGACGGTTTCAATGAGATGTGAAACATACAACGAAATGCCATCTGATATACTGACGGGCTCGTACGTGCGAGCGAACGAACGGGAGAGCGAGCCTTGTTGGCTTCTCTGTACGACGGTTTCCCGGCTCTTCGTACAACACCGACGAGCCAGCTCGCCGTCGTGATTCGTGGCATTATAATAATGCGACGCGAGACCTATACCTTCACCATCGGAAATACTTCTTTTCTGTATTTTTTGTTTTTTCATTTTTAAACATTTTTTTTCATTCTTATCCTTTCAGGTTCCTTCTCTGCGCTTTTCGCCCTCGTCTCGCCTTCCTTTCCGACGCGGGCTGCACGTCGAGCGACGGGTTTTACAGCGTCGCGGGGTTGACGACGATCAGCCCGACACCCCTTTACGAGTGCCGGTGTTCGAACGTTGACGGACACTGCTGGTGTTCGCAGACGGAGGAAAAAAAAAGAGCTCTGCAAGGCTGACTGGCTGGAAAATTGATTTAAACGAGAGGAAAACGTCGAGTTCTCTTCGAGCTGCACGCCGGATGGAATTCGGACTATGAATTTTTCTGCGCAATGTAAGTTGTCTTTGGATACGACTAGTAAAGATTGGACTTTAGGGGATTAACGAAATTTTTACGCCGCAGGAACGCAGAGAAAAAATTGAGGAAGTAGAAACGGCGCGTACCGGGCAGACGGACTGCTGAGTACCGCAGGCGCCGGGAAGCTCCGATCCATCAAGCAGCGAGACGCCCGTAAGGATAGCGATGTTTTCTGCTGGTCCCGCTGGTCCGAAGCTTCGCAGGCAGAAGAAACATCGGCACGAACGGTGAGCTTGATGTATCTCCGGCCAGGTTGACCTTTGCGCCATCGACGCTATAAAACCGCGCCCTTAAACATTGCAACCCCCTTTCTGAAACGTGGACGCGAGATTGCTGTCCCTCGAAGGGAGAAAAGTCGAAACTCACTTTTTTTTGTGTGGCTTGGTCTTTGTCCCACAGAGTGAAAGCTTCGGCTACGTATGACGTTTTCCGCTCCGATCTAATGAATTCTTGCAGCAGAATTAAGGCATTTTTTTAGGGTATTGAATTTTTTTTTTTTCTAAGAAAAATTTTTTTTTTCTTATAGAGCTGCTTCGAATTTGGTATCTGCAAGAAAAAAAAAATCGAATACGGATCTAGCCTTTAGTTTTCTGTTAACGATCTCGTTACCGGAAATGGCTCCGAAAAGCACCGCGCTCGAAATCGACTCTTCGATAAAATACATTTTTGTCTTGGACGTTCAAAATCACGAGGGAATATAAACGCCGTCTGGAGAGCACGAAAGGCCAAGGGCTGCGGGGGCGTGGGTGGGATCGGCGGCAAAGGGGAAAAAGTCGCGAGTTCTCCGGCGGTCGGGGATCCCGAGCCACCTCTACGTCGACACACGAGGAGATGCAGCACGGCGCGGAGGAGGCGAACGGGGCAGCAGTAGCAACAGCGGTACAGAACCGCCGCGAGCGCAGACACTTCTTATACCGCACTTCAGAATTCCGTCGATACATCACGCGTACGCCTCTCCGGTAGCTCTTGGGCTCTTTCTCTCTCGCAAAGTCGCCGTGTTCGCTCCGCCTCCGCCGCCTCCACGCTCCGCCCAGCGACTCTCCGCGTAAATCCCAGCAAGAACGAGAGAGAACCGGAGAGTAAGAGAGAATACCAGATTTTCTCTACTCTCGAGTAAATTTTATTATTTTTATATTAAATGTCTGATCATATTATTTCCGTTGATTGAACAAGTTTTTAAATTACCGATCATTTCGATATCATTAAAAATCGATCGTTTGATGAATGCACTCTATGCCACCTTTTAGCAATTAATTATCCGAGGGGTTGCAAGGGCAGTGTCAATTTTTTTATCGGTAAATTAATATTGGTGTTTCCGGTGAATCTTCGGAAAACGAAATTTTCGGTTTCTTAACTCCATAGAGCCATAGACTTCTTAACAGATTGATTAGATTCCATAAAATCTATTACGAAATGTAAAGACCTTAATAGAACAAGCGTGGAAACATTCTACTCGTGTCACGACACCCTGCGTTGAGAACGGATTTTTTTTTAATGCGCCACACGAGACTACATACATGTGAAGTAATGGACGGGACGAGGCGTATTAATGTAGGAAGATCGCGCGAGAAGGCTATTTATAAGAGTGTATTACCGACTTCAATGCCGAAGATATTGAATGTACAATGTCGAACGTCATAAGCGAATACACGGAGCTTACTTAACAATGTGTGTTTTTTAAACGCGCAATTTCCGCGAATTTAAGTAGCCGAAATGCACAGTCATTACGTAAATTCAAACCTCCGAAATGCACCGTCATTGCAGTCGTTGCTTCTTGGTTATTTCGTACTGATTGATAAGTATTTTCCAGTCATGCCTTAATGACATCGAATCTCGGTACCGAACGATTTGTTCCACTACGACTCGGTCGAGTATAAAACTTCGGAGTCGATACCGAGACGGGTTATTTCGCCTGACGACTCGTTTCATTTAACAGTGTCTGTTGTGTCATATGGAAATTTTTTTTTCATCGCTCAAAATATGAAGACATTGGTGTACCTTGTGTTTTGTTTATTGCTCGTGGGGATTAGCCAAATTTCCGTAAGTAACTGAGTATTTTACTTTATCCACGCATTATTGAAGCAAATACCGAGTGGTGATTATATTTTTTTTATCGACCTAATTTTTACAGGCGATGACTAAGGAGCAGAGGGATATGTTGATTAAAGCGGTGCACGATAATTGCGTCGAGTTAACGGGCATCGAAGAGCGTGAGTCGATTACAAAATAAAGAACAAAATTAAAAGATTCTTCGTTTCTTACCCTATGTTTGTTCCAGAGATGATCATTGATTGCCGAAACGGTATATTTGCGGAGGATGAACGACTCAAGGTGGGAATAATGAAACGCCTTCGTCCACTTTGATTATTCGCTGACCATCGATTTTTTTTTCAGTGTTACATGAAGTGTCTACTCATCTCTGGATTTATCGTAAGTTGTCAGAAATATTCTAGGCCAAAAGCACCATGCGCAAGCATAGTTTAGCTTTTTTTTTTAAATTTTTCGGAGCTAAATTGGTTGCGATGTAAATTAAAGATGAACGAAGCTACCGGTGAATTGAATATACAACATTTATCGGCCATGATTCCCGAAGAATTGAAAGCGGAAGTTATCCCGATTGTCACCGAATGCGGTACAGTCAGTAAGTCGACATTTTAATAATTATTCCAAGATGTTTCTTTTTACCCAATGAAGTTTAAATAATTGCCTGATTTTTTGAACACATTGCAGGAGGCGCTGATAACTGCGAGACGGCTTTCCTAACCAACAAGTGTTGGTACTCCAAGGCACCCGAAGTAAGGCATCGAATTGTCGACATGAAAAAGTATTGGGTATTTTTTTTTTAGGTTCAATAAAACGCATTTATCATATTTTCAGAAATACCAACTCCTGTAAAAAGTGCAAGTATGGAGCGATTGGATTTCAAAGACCATCTTAAGCGGCGTTACAGACTTTTTTACTTTAGTGAATTCCGACGAATTTGCTTTAATTAATTTGCTGTAATAGTATCGCATACAGTATTAAAATCAATGAGACCCTTCAATCGTTGTTTTTATTTACCTAAAAAATCATCTTCCCTACACACGATCCGTTTTCATAGAAATTATGGAAATTATGTGTTTTTATAATTCCATCACTGTCTCATACAGTATTTTTATAGCAGAATAATTGATTCATTTTTTTTTTTCACTTTGACTCTCTTCTTGTCCAATGTCGCCAGAGTCTCCGCTCTTTATCTGTATCTCATCAAGCGCGAGACTCGCGAGTTTGGTCGTAAAGGTTCGTAGAAAAAAAGGCCCAACTCGGAACGGCAAAACTTCTTTTTAATGCCTATTGGCCTCTCCGGAGTCCAGTTTCGCGGTAAGACGACAATAACCGTCTCTCGCCAGGATGCTCCTTGCCGGTCGTAGTTTTGCACTGAGAAAGCTCGGCGCTGCCATTGAGAAGGCCGCGAACAATCATATCTGGTTCGGTGCGGCCGAGCGAGTCGGAGTGTCCCTTTCCAAGATGCGGCAAACTTTTGCCCGCGGTGCGCCCGGGAAGACACAGAGTTCCCTACTCGACTTCTATCCTCGTCAACTCTCGCTAGGAGTATCTCCCGCAACACGGTAGACGCTCCAGAGGAGCGTATACTTTCTTGCTACCAAGAGTTCTTAGACAATAACCAAGGCGCTCGCGAACTTCTGTAATTAAAGTTACCACTGGCTTCTTCTCCTCTATCACCCACTGTTCGAGGCTAAGTTATGTAAAGTTCCGGTGAAGAACCTCTCGCTCTTCTCGCCGTGCGACGCTGCACGCGTGGCTACACTTACAGCCCGATATCTGCACTCCGGCTTTCGAGTCCCTTTGTGAGGTTCTTGCCATCGAAGAACTCTCTCACCCGTGGAAGTCAAATACACGAGTGGACAAAGTATATTCGACATTCATTAAAATCGACCTTTTCACATCGATTGACATATTCAATGTGGTAGTCGCTGTGTTTTCAAAGATATTTTATTTCATGGAGTGCACTAAATGATTTATTTGGAATATATTATTGAGGTGGCAAAAATGTACTTCTACCTCGTGAGAGAGGTTGTTAACGCGCTCCATGAATTTATGTTTTCCCCTTCTATTCAGTCCTGAAGAGCATGTGCAATTGATCGTCCCAATATTTTCCCATCGGACCCCGAAGCGGTCCGATCGCTGGGTCGGCGGTCGCGAGTTTCGAGCTGTTCGCCTCGGCACACCGTTCGCTGCTTAGATTAACGCCGGTCTGTCGGTCGGAGTGCTGCTCCGGTAATTTAAAGTCAAATTGGCAGACAAAGAGCTTAAGTCGGCGGCTTGCTGACACGTATGGACGGAGGGTACCCTTCCAATTGAGGACCACCCAAATGGACCGCGCCGTTTAGCAACAGCCTTCGATACATGCTCCTGTTCTCAATTTCTCCTCGTCTATTCCTTCGTCTCCGTTCTACGGACCCGCAATTGCGAGAGAACTGTGTCGTCGATATGTATGCCAAAACGAGATTCGTCCGGGCGATGCGTACCGCGGCAATTCTCGATTCTGGCCATCGGCTGCTGCCTGCCGGTTTCGAGCTCACCCAATGTCCGGGCCTCAATTATCCTCGTGTTTTCCTGAGCTGCCTCTTGGCCCTCCGCTGTCTGAGTTCATATGTTTCAGGGCGCGCGCGCGCCGATCCGACATACACGAGATCAACGAAGCTCACCGAACGAGAGTCGGCACTTCTGACCTATAAAAATCTAGCGTCTTTGATGGGAATCCCGCATGCGGTGCAATTGGATTCACTGGAGTCGCGCCGACGGGAGATCCAGAGGTTAAGGACCTCGTGAGAACGCGGTTGAAAGACTATGAAAACCCCTATGATAGGCAAAAGGTGGTAATAAGCGTGTGGCGATGAAGACCGGGGTCATTCGATACACTTAATCTTCCGAAGATCGATGCTTCTGGCTGAGGATAAAATTAGCCAAAACAGTTGAAATTAAACAAAAAAACGTGACAGTAAACATTTCACCATGTCTGACAAAGGCCAAATTAATTGTTCGTTGAGCAATGAAAATAATTAGAATGTCTCGAGTTACAAGATCCATCGATAACCGTACGGCTCTCTTCATCTCGTATTTTTTCTAAAATTTCATTATCTCGATGTGCGCGGATCATAAATGGCCAAACGACCCCACAGTTAAAAGGTCAAATCCTGCACTCTAAAATGGACCCTGCGACGTTATCGCAGCTGCCGCGCGCGTGGAGATATTCGAATCTGAACGAGACCGTTGAAACATTCTCTCAGTTATTCCGGCGAGCGTAAGAAACCACCTATCGCATCGAAGTAATGGCAGTAACAAAAGAAAAACGAGACTCCGAGTTGGTGTTCTGTTCGGTATACCGCTAGGTACATATCCTCGACATATGCTCAAAGCGTGTGCAACACCGGCGAAGGTACATAAACCCATAGCGAGGATCTATCAATCAAGTCACTTATCCCGTCGCCTGTTTGCGCCATCGGTCGGCCTTAGCGCCGTTCCGTAATGCCTTCTGCCTGCTCCTGCAGATACGCCGTCACTTGTCGTCAGTCTCCCCGCCGACCCATCGACTGTAATACAAGCTCGTATTAAAATTCCGGACGTAATAAAAAAATAATAAATAATAAAACAAAAAAAAAGAAAAAAAAACTTTTGGAGAATAGGGTGAAAGAGGACACGGCGACGGATGGAGAGAGGCGTCGCGGGGAGTTTCGCGTACGTCTACGGAGGTTCGCGAGTATGGGTACTGAGATAGTCCGCACCGTAGTGGTATTATAGGGAGGGGCAGCCTCTATCGATTAGCTGTCAGTTCATTTGGAAAAAGTAAAAGAAAACCGGGCTCTGGGGAATAACGCTCGGGATACGAGCCGGCGGCGGCGAGGAAGAAACTAACAGGAGAGAGACAAGGGAACTCTACCGGATAGAGGTGGGTAACGCTGACTGGCTCGTGGCAGATACACGGGAATACTCTCCTGATCCTGATTCCGAAATCACGAACCGAAGGACATACATAAGATCCGACTTACCGCCATTCACAATGAACCGAAAATAAATAGAAAACCAGTCTGCAATTTCATTCAAACTTCGAACTATTCGTGATAAAAAGAATGCCAATAAAAAATTATTCCTATAGTCATTACGATAATTCTTGAATCAATGAGCGCACATATTGTTGACAGTAATATTAATTATAAGGGCCGTGATAATAATTATTATTCGAGTAATGGTAACAATAATAATCACGACGGTGATTACGATAATGTTTTTTTGTTGTTGTCAATAACGGAAACTTGTTTCCAAGAAAAATAATTGGTGCAGTTTACTTTCGACGAGATCGAGAGATAGTCACGCGTTATGGAAACATTATGATTTTCCATTTGAGCTGCAAACGGTAAGCTCGTGTGCAATTTAAACGGTAATGGAGCGAATTCTATCGGTGCATAATTAACGCAGCTTAGTAGGACAAATAAACGAGGGAGAGAGAGAGAGAGAGAGAGAGAGAGAGAGAGAGAGAAGGATAGGTATGAGATCTGTCAGGTCGTTTCATTGCGTGATGGATGATTCGGTCGAGAGGAAGAGCGCGAGCTTTGATTAATTCTCGATCGATCGCTGCAGCCTCGCGTGTATCGATCAGTCCGTAATCGTCGGGAATCCATGGACGACGCGGCGCGCCGCGATTTAGCGCGCAATAACACCGATAAAAACGGCAAATGAGATGCGAGCGGTATAGTCCGAGAATCGCCGAGGCCGCGAAAAATGCCGAGGAGAGCGAGGACAAGTTGCTAAATAAAAAAAAAATAAAAAAAAAAAAGAAACTCGCAAAGACGGAGAGTAAAAAAAAGGGGAGAATAATCGAGGCGAAAATAAAAGCGACAATCGTCGTCTCGTCGCTGTCGCGTGTCTCTCATCGCGGGCCCAAAGCGGCTCACATGTGCGACGGCAAAGTGCGCACTCGGAGAAGGCATTCTCGTATACAGTTGCGAGTTTTACAACCAAAAGAATGAGGATAGGAAGGAACTCGAGCTATGTCACTGCGTACAACTGAACGCTAGTTAAGCCAACGATTTTTTTTATTTTATTTTATTTTTTTCAGTGGCTCCGGAGCGAGCGCGTTAACTCTGGGAGAAATAAAAATAAGCACGGGACCCCGAGGAGGAGGATAGAGAGGCGGTGTTTAAAAAAGCGTTTGGTACTCGCTCGTGCCGGGAATAAACCGCTGGCCTATCGACCTCGTCTGCCGCCGAGATTCTCCCGGTGTACGTGTAACAACCCCATCGGCCCTCGCACACTTGGCGATGCGGTGTACGAGGGGATGGAACAATGATGTATTCGATTCGAAAGAAAAAAAGGGAGTCGAGCGTGAATCGTAAATAGATTTTTCTCTACATCGTCGCGAGAGAGAGTCTTGATTTACGAGGATGGGGCCGTGAATCGTAGATTTCTTACGAGCTCGAGAAAGCATCCGTGAAATGCGAATTTAGAAAGAAAGATATTGTTTCTGGACTGATCATTCGAATGACTTGTTATTAACTCTTCCAGAAAAATTCAAGATTTTACAAAAACATGAGTCGAGAAAAAAATTGGGAAAAATTAAAGGCGGTTTGAAAAAAAATACCGTGTTTAATCTATTGAAACAAGGAATCGAATTTATTGAATCATATAATCAAATTTATCGAATAAATTAATGTGTTGATATGTCTTTGTTGATCGTTATCTCTGAAAAAAAAAATCGGGTATGCACTCGTGGTTTATAATTCTAAATGAGCTATGAGCGCGTTCATATGGAATTATGAGCCATATCGAAATGCAACGGCTGAGTGCACATGCCGCTGAGATGACACCGGACAGATGCGATATTGCCCTCGTCGACTCGTACGGTTAAGACAAGACTCTCGCTCTCCCGACGCTTCCTGCTCTTAGGATTCAGCGAAGAGGGCCGAAGAAAAGCGTTCCCTACAGTTGTATCCGACGTAGCGTGTATACGGACACCGTACACCCCGCAATTCCCATAGGAGAGACTTCCCAACGTGTGAATTTCTCCGACTAACTTCCGCGACGTACGAGTCTTGTCTACGGAATGTATAAAGCGTGTGTAGCGTCGCGTTCCGGTCTACCCAAACATTTTTTGTCCCCTCGTTCTCGGTGCCCGAGCCTGCTCGTTTTCCGAAAAAAATATTATCATATTCTAGCTGCACCCTTCAAAAGGGCAGAAGTCTTATATTTTTTTTCTCATCTCCGACTTTTCTTTTTCAGGTTCGCTTCCGGATGTGCCTCGGGCTTCCTCAACCGCACCGAAATATTCCGGTCTCAGAGCGAGGACTTTGACGTCCCAGGAGACCCGAAAGCCATCACCGATTAATTCGTCAGGACAGTGCGAGAAGAAGAAAAAATTGAGAACCCAGAGCGAGAAAAAAATCTTCAAAACTGGAGCAGCTGTTGGGAAAACGACCGGCGCCGAAAATCCAGTGATGATGTAAGTGGAGCTTGGAAACGAATGAAAAAGCGGCGCAACCGGCCAAATCGGAAGCATTCGTGTCCGGCTGGCACGCGCTTAATGTTTTTAAAATCTGAGGGAAACGACTCGCCAATGGATCTTCCGGACAATGAAGCTCGGACGACAATAAAGACGATAAAAGATCGTGCGAATGGGCGTGAAGAATCTTGGCGAGCGAGCCGGAAAAATGGGAAGAAAAGTTGAGCTCGGTAGTTGCGTCGCTCTGTAAAATCCAGGGTTATGTATCGGGGGCGTTACGCGGAGCGAATCATTGTATGAGCGGTCGTTACCGACGTGGCGCGCAGGCTGCGGTCAGGGTGGATTTTCTGACCGGCAAAGGTTCAACCTACGTTTCGGTCAAACGTCTCATTCGGGGATAATTCTGTGTGGACCAGCGACGCGGGTCACGCCCCGAAAACCGTGACGATCGGCCCGACGCTGGTCCCGATCCGGGTAATCGTCCGTTAAAGTGCTGGAGCTCTCACCGCGCCGCGGATCCGAATGACGAATAAATCTCGAGAGCCGGCTTGAACGACGGTAAGGTGGGAACGAAGAAAAATAAAAATGAAAAAAGTGTGAGAGCGTCGACGTGTGCGCCTATCCAGGTGACGCACAGTTGAAACGGCAAAGGAGAATTCCTTTCGTCAAGGCGTTCCGCAAAAGTTTCCTTCGACGCCTTTTTGGCCCTTAATTTTTTTTTTCCGAAGAATTGAGTGCGCCAGTCGCTTCTTCTTGTTTCTCGTCGGCCTGGGGGAGAAAAATTCCATGCAATCTCCGCAGGAAGAGCTTTGAGTTCGTCGAACTCGAAATTTTTTTTCCTCGTTTTTCGAATCTTCGAGCCCGACAACGGTGCGAGATTTGGCTTGTTCGCTGGACTCTCTTGCACTCCGAGCTTGGAAGCCGTGAAGATGTTTCTTCCGAGATGAGTTTATTGAATCAGAGGAATACCGTTGGTTCCCGTCGGGACTCAATTTGTACGTGGCTAAACGCCGATCTCAGCAATTTCGGAGCGAGTCTGCTGCGGTGAGAGATCAACGAGGAAATTTCACGCTGATTCGTATACGACGGCCCAACAATGTGGGACGCAAGGGACGAGCGACTAAAAGCCAAACGTCACAATTGCTCCGGCTCTATTCGTCGCCTTCGCTCTTTCGATGGGTCGGAACGAGGGTGCGTGCGAGGGTGGTCCTGCTACTGTAATAAATACGTGTATAAGGCAGTATATATTCGCTGGTCCGTCAGGATGTTTCCATTTGTCCGACACAATGCCGGAGCTCGTGTCGCCTAATTCTTTCGCTCGGTAGTTCGGTTCCCTTTTATCCATCACGGTGAAATCTTTCCCGTGGAAAAAGCCGCAACCTACGAAAAATCTAACAAGCTCTAAACTAAAATTCTCCACGCCTCCGACGGTTAATCAGACGTTAATGATTCTCTTTACGAAAGTCAATGCAAAAATTGACGTTTCATGCAGAAAAAAAAATTCCATTTCCACAATTCGTAAAAAAAAATTTCTTAAGATTCGTGTGATTAGGAGGCTTCGCTCTAATAATTCGTAACTACGATCAAACTCGCCGGTGCACATTTAGTCGTAAAATTCCCGGCATTCCGAGATATTTTTGTACGTCCGTCTCCTCGAATTCCAATCGACTTCCGATAATCTTCGATTCCAGATTATCGCATCCAAGTTCAATCGCGGTGCGCGGATAGTCGAGAAAAAAAGTGGGCGATCCGAGCGTCGTGCCGGATCAGGAATTGGTAAAACCTTGTGCATCTCGCAGCAACGGGATCCTAAGAGTGAAAAAGGATAGCACAGACTCCTCGGCTGGTCGCGTGTGGCCACTTGGTTATGCGGCATGTGTCCCGTGTCGCCCCTGGCAGAAACCACTATTCTCCTCAGTTGCGACCGAACGGTCCAAAGCTACGTGTAGCAAAGTATCGTGGTTGCGCGTACTTTCCCCATGTCGACTCCGTCATCCAAGCCGCCGAGGATCCTACCCGGCGGTACCGACACTCGCGTAACAACTTGATTCCATATTCGCCGCAGGGCGGTTCTCGCCCGGTGAGGGATTCAATAAAATACAATAAAATCGCCGGATTGTCTGCGTTGCGGCACAAACCCATCAATTCGGCTCCGATCCATCGCGGATGCGTGGCTCGCGCGAATAATACCAACTCATTTTTTTGTTTTTTTTTTAGGCATATCGAATAGTTTCTTCGTTCGTGCGAGATAATCGTCGCATAAAGAATTTTCTTCCACCGGCGGACTGTGTGTACGGCGTATATATGTATACATGGAAATAAATGCTACCCCGTCGAGGAAACGGAGACCGAGAATAAGGACCGGCCGGAGGACGAGTGTATGGGAGGGAAAAAAAAAAGAAGAAAATAAGCGAGCAGTCGGAGAAAACGAGAAGCGGGAGAGGGAGTAAAAAAGTGATGCCGTAAAGCACTCAGCGGGGTGCGTGATCCGCTTACGAAAGTCACGATGCTCACGGGGGCTTGCGAGTTACTACACTTTACTATGCCGCTCGCTCGTGTACCCCACCTCGGCGAATATACGTGTTCGCGTACGCCCGCGAGTGATCGTCGTCCATCCACGTGCGTATGCGTAAGTGGGCAGTTCTTCAGCCTCCCGTGCCGTCGGCCACTCGGTCACCGGTCCGTAAATGATTGCACGTTTTATACTCGCTTATTATTGCAAGGTGGATTCTGTGGCGGAACTTTGTCGAGTAAACATCGCTTTTAACCGATTGGAATGAAATGCCGCAAAGCGGTTTCGAAGATAAACAAATAATAGTAAACAATAACGTCGAGAGAATGAATAAAAAGAGCGGCCGGTTGGACATTTTCCCTCTTATGTAATAAGTGAATTCGGGTTTTTTTTTTTTATTCACATCGGTGCGGTGGGATTCTCAAAAAATTTCCAAAATCTTCATCGAATCCTCGACACATAGTAATGAAAATTTTCGAATACAACAAGTAAATCCTTCTGTTATTCCATCGATTCGATAATTCATCTCTGCGCGATTATCTCATAAAAAATTAATTCTCCCATCGAAACGCCCCGTCGACGCCGGTCGAGTTATGATTTCACGCTATCCGAGCGGCGCTCCCGGGCGACGATAGCTCTCGCATTCGACTCGCGGAGTACGCTGTTAGAGTCTCGTCACAATGGCTCTGACGATGAAACAATTAAATAATTATTACGTACGTGATGGGGTGTGGAACGAGGACCGTGCAGTTTCTCCCGACTCCGACTCCGAGACTACGGTGTACAATGCGACGCACGGCGTGCGCGCAAGCCTGAGAAACGGAGCTGGAAGCTCCGCCAGCGAGACGAACGGACGAAGAAGCAGAAGAAGACGGGAGAGTACACAGCAGCCGAGAAGCAGCTAATATCCGAGCTGTACTATATATTTTCTCGTCGTCGTATCGCGCGAGTATGAACTGCAAGAGCGGGACGAAGACGCAGAATCCGGCCATCTTGTTTAATAAGTTAAGTGACGAGACGCAGCTGCCCGTCTTAATGAAAGATTAGTTTACGTTTGGCCGGGGCCCGCGCGTTCATCTCCCGTTCCCGTTTGCGTTTCTCCGTTGCCTTGCGCGATATACACTATAAACTATCCCGACGACGATGTAACACCGGCGGTTAGCTTACAGCTATACGGAGAGCTCGTTCTCGGCTCTGCCGGCTGGGTCATTAGGGAGATGCTCCGTTGCCGGTGCAGGTTTAATCGCCGTTACGACACTGAGCAGAGCACAGTGTAACGTAACGTCGAGTCCTCGGGGAAAAGAGCTTCCACCCCCGAGGAGGCGAGCGATCGGGCGCGAGAAATTAAGGGGCGCGTACATCGGATCCGCGATGTTGTCACTGAGCGACTTTCCCACCTCTGACGCAAGTTTTGTAATAATTTATTTTCATGGAAAAATTGTCTTTGATCATGGATCGAGAAGTAGCGATATTGGTAGATTCATTGTATATGGGGTAGAATTTTTTTGCTAAAAATTGCGTTAATATTGAAAAATTTTTGAGCACGAATCATTTAAATCTAAATTTGAAATGGAAAAAAATTGGTGAAAACAGTTTGATGAAAATTCAGCTCGGTGTCTCATTTTGCCTCGTTTTCCCTCCATTAAATTAAAGAGACGACACGAGGAGTGCACGAGCACGAGAAATATGACTAAATGCTCTCAATTGGCATTCCAGAACAATCCGGGTGGATAGTTTGCTGCACACGCGTACATCAACACCAGAAAGTCGTAACTCGCACTATTCACCACGTTAAACTCCGCGAGAAAGCGCCCTTCTATATCCATATCGCCCGATATCTCCATCCACAGCTTTTTCTATAGCTGATGAAATTGTTCGGCGTAAATACACGTACGTCGATCGACGTTCCTTCGACGCGACGGCACGAAGAATGGAATGAAGAAATCGAGAAAGAATAAAAGAAAAAAGAAAGACACACGTAGTACGCGTGTAACGAATTCAATCTCGTGACAACATCTGTCGCGAGATCCCGAAGATCCGCGACCCACGTCTCTCGAGCGATCGCGTTCTTCACGGTCCCGAAAACTTGGATGAAAATGTGTGGACACATGTATATATGTATACACGAATGGCATTGCAATATATAACGCGAGGGATTGGGAGAGATGGTCGCTCGAATGTCACATAGGTGAACCGGTCGAGGATACGTTACGCTCTGCAAGTTTTGCATATGCGTACGTGGGTGAAGTCGGGTCGAGAAGGGGCAGGAAAGAAGAAACGAAAGAAGGGTGTTCGGTAGCGAGGAGTCTAAAATATATGCGGTATTGGCGTATAGAGATAGACACGCCAAGTCGACGACTATCGATTGCCAACCCCCTTGCGGTTTCCATCGTCGTCGGAGGGACCAAGGAGACGTACGGTCGAATAATTCGTCGCGCTCCGTCGAAATACAAGCGTCAACATTGTGGAGATGAAAAAGAGGCAGAGTTTTTATTTTCGCGGAAACATTTATACTCGTCTTAATCAGAGAGTTCTCGATGCATCCCTGTTTATTTATTTATCGAGTAAGCGAAGTAGTCGAACAAAAAATAGAGAGCAGCCGTTCCAATATTTTGCTTCCCTCGCGACACTTACAATTACCAAAGCCTAAAAAATAAATTCGTCGTTACGACCGAGTCGTCAGGTCCGGAGCTTCTTTCGAAAGAAATTACGGATCTCGGCTATTCCGGTACTCGGTCCACTTTATTTTTCAATTAATTGTTGCGTCGAGGCAGCGAGAGAGTCTTTTCTCGTGGTTTGTCCTTGCGGATTCCGACGGCCAAAGCTTCGCAATGCTATTGTCACGGTAATTAGAAAAAAGCGATTTATATTTATGAGCGCGGATTGAATTAAGATTCGCGGAAGAAAATATTGTGGAGACATTGGGTGGTGCACGCTTCTTGACAACCGTTGTATGTATCCTGGTTGCCGTACCGTGTTGTCTCCTTGCCGAACGAGGGATGATAATGTGGATGTGCAACGAATGAAACTGGGGACGTAATAGATGTCTTCGGAAACGATGATAAATTAGCGATAGAGGGTGCAGAGAAGAACCTCTGTTAACGCGTGTCGCAGAGTTCTCAAGCTCCGTGTTGAGCACTGATCTACCCTCGCCTAGGTGTAAGCTTCCGGAGCGTAGGGGAAGTTGCAAGAGCGGAGATGCCTGAGGCCACGCGGAGTTCCTCCAAAGTTTTGCAATTAGCTGTTGGCGTGTTAATAGGCTCGTTACCACAATACGCACTGTGGCCCCGCTCGAATCAATGACTATACAAAGTATTTGTGAAACAGCAGGTAAATATCAGATCTGCAATACGAGAAACGATTATTGTCACAAAAACAAGCTGAAACCTATGAAAAAACCAAGCTTTCAGATTCCAAAAATTCCTGAGACTCCATAAAAAAATCATTGTCCAAAAAAAAAAAAAAAATTCACTGGATCCGAAAAAAAATTTCCAACGCTTCACACTCCCGGTGATGGAGAACCGCGACGTTATATTATAATTGTATACGGTTGCGTAGCAGTACAACTCGGCGGTGCATTGTTTCATCATGTATAATAGACGAGCGTGTCAAGCAAGTAACGTTTCTGTTTTCAGCGAGGGTGAGAGGTGAGAGATGCTCGGTTGTCACGTCACGCAGCATCAGAATTCGCTCACGGGGGGTTGGATAATCGACCCCGAGAATGAAGCCACAGCGGAGGAAGCGGAGCGACACAGCATCCCTGCCCACACTCTGCGCCGAAGAGCTAACTATCGGGCTCTCCTTGCACGTTGTACATTTGCCGATTCCCTCCCGGGCACACGGATGTGTGTGCGTCTATGTGTGCAGTGCACAACGGACCGGTTCAGTAGCATCGTCTGCAGCAGCAGCTTGCACGTACCGTTTCGTGCGAGAGAGCGTGCGTTTACGTCATTCGCGAGTGAGGAGCAGCCGCTGATGGCCTGCGGCATCAGCGCGAACGTGGAATATCTGCACACCCGATGAGTTACGCTGGCGACAACGAGGACAACGATAACACAGTGAGTTCTCGCCTCTACAATCATCATCATCGCTCCTCGTAATGATAATAACAATGACGATGTCGCGCGGCGCGAGATGAGAGAAAGTTTGGATAAATGCCGACGACCCATCCAAGGTCGCTGTACAGCGATCGGGAACGTTGACTTTTTTTTTTTTTTTTTTTTTTTAACGCGGTTATTAATCGGCGCTCATGGGTCATTGCACTTTTAATTTTGATACAGTCGATAGCTCGTCTCAACGATTACAATTTTTTTAAGCTCTGGTCCCGCGGAAAGGATTCGTTGAATTCAAATAAATTTGGCTTATTCGCTCAGTTCGATGACCGAGGAATCGTTTTATCAAGCGGGATGACCTACTTGTTTTTTTTTTACCAATATATTTTGAAATTAAAAATTCTTTTTATTGAGGTTTGGTCTTGCGAAACGGATTTATTAGATTCATACAAATTTAGTTTGTTGGTTCAACAACGGATAAAGACATCTAACGAGACGCGAGACGACTTGCTGTTAATTTTTTTAACAACTTTATCAGAAATATTTTTTTTATTACTCATCGAGATAGGTCAGAGCTTGTTTGTCCACGGGGAAACGTGATTCTGGAGAGTCTATGATCTGTCGAAATGCGCAGTGATCACTCCGGAACGAGCTACTTGTTTTTTTAATTTAAATTCCAAATATATTAGACATATTTTTGACTACGCATTGATATCGGCTTGCCCGCGATCAAAGACGATCCCGGCGAGAGCATTAATTTATCGACGCGCCCAACGAACGCTTTGAGACGAGCGACATGAATTAAATTTAAATAACAAATTTATGTGAAGCTCATATTTTTTCTCGCACAGTGACATAGTGTGGAAATTTACCCATGGTCCGACACGGCCCCGAAAGAAAATATAATTTATCAGAGCGTACAACGAACACCGTGCAACGAGCGACATGCATTAAATTCAAATAAGGAATGTTCTTCAAATTAATGATTTTTTTTTGCACAGGGATATCGCGTGAAGCTTGCCCACGGTCGGACACGATCCCTAGAGAGATTATCATTTGTCGAAGCGTGCAACGAGCGCCATGCTGTATCCTTTCCTGGCAAGACACCGGGGCAAACGTTCCTAACGAGAATAATAAACTAGATAGTTATTGACTCGTTCTGGTAGTAAAGAGAGCCGAAGTAGCGGCCTCGTGAACCTCGAAGATTCTCCCTACTCCGGTGTCCGCACTCTGGAGGAACTACCGGAGACGATATACAGTGTCTCGTGGAATGAAAAAAGAGGGCACGTTATAGATGAGCTAGATAAACGAGCGTCGGAGAAGAGGCACGAGATAAAAAAAAAAAAAAAAAACTAGCGTAGAATGAGAAAAGAAAAAACAAAAGACGAAAGAGAGAGAGAGGACGCGCGTTCGCCACAGTTCGTTAACGGCTCCGGGGAGTTAATTAGCGAAAAAGTTAATTTCTCGTGCTCGCGCTCATAAACGGACGAGAGAGCAGGAGCGGTTGTGAAATACGAGCCTGATAAAGGCCGGTGGCAGGAAACTCAAAGTTTTCGGGCGGTAGAACGAGAGACAGCGCGTGCCGTTCGCAAAAGGGAACGGGACTCGAGACAACGTCGGAAGTAAATAGATTAACATTGTTTCAGCCCGATGCTTGCGTTACGACGATCCTCGCGGCGAAGAACGAACAGAGTTCAGGGGGTTACGAAAATTATGTACTAGTTAACTCAGCAAAAGGGCCGAGACGCTTTTCCATTCGTATCTCGAGGTAGACATTTATTCACATCCTCGAAGATGTTTCCTGGATAATTACGGAATAATCGATATTCCGGCTTGAATTTACGTTCCGATTACACATGCAGATGTATTTAATAACCGGTCGATATTAATGGGAATGAAAATGTTTCAAAGTCGTAGGTTTTGTAACATCGATTTAAACCGATTTTTTATTTATCTATTCAATTAATTAAATGGGCCTTTTTACACAGAAAATACAGACGTAACATAAAAGTTTTAATTAAATAGTTGACTAGTTATATTTTTCAGACACTAAAATATATTGTTGTTAAATATAAAAAAAATAGTTTTACGTAAGACAAATCATTTTGTTCAAAGACATGGTAGAATCGATTTGCACATTTTTCAATAACAAGCTAGAAAAAAAGAAAATCTTCTGACTGATATATCATGGTGAAATGTACGAAAAATGTTCACCGTGTAGACATTTCGTTCCAGAAACATCGTCTTCGTAGTTCAAACTTCGTCTTCGTTTCAGTACCTGAAAAAACAACACCGACTTTTATCGACGACCAGCGACTACTTTATCGGAAAAAAAAAGAAACCCGAGTCGAGAAAAGATAAATAAATCGGGATCGTTGCTGGGCAAAGGGGAGAGCGGAAATGCGACAACGCCCGACGATTTAATTAGCGATTAGCATGAGCTCCCGTTAGGTATCCCGAGCGACCAATCAGAAGCCGACCGACCGCGACAAACTTTCCCCTCGTTATGCAAATTTCTCGCCTCCCGATTCTCCCGACGAGCATCGAACGAAGAAAGATGGAGCGGCATCCAGTATGCCTTATTCCTAGAAAGAAAAATATTTTTGTTTCCTAAGATGCTTCCTGTGTATGTGTGCGAGACGGAGTGGTCGCTCTCCCGACGATTCGCTGCCATTCTCATTATATTCGTATATTCGCGTCCGTGTTTGTGTCGCGCCTCGTGGCGGACTCCAGATTCGCGTCGGTGTGCCAACTTTCTGAATAATTACACCAGGGCTATGAGCTTGATTCATCACCCAAGTTCTCGACGCTATACCTAAGATGCTTTATCTGCGGTCCACAGTCTCCGCAGAAATTAATATGCTAATACGGAGAGGCACGCGAGTGTCACCGCCTTGCGGTCGAGAGCAACGGTATCAACCCCTCGTTCTCGGAGCAGAAAATTCTCAGCCACGCTCACTTCCTGCTGAACAGCTGGCTGGTTTTAAAAAATTGTACGGATAGATCGATGCTCATTGAAACTCTGGAACCGATGATCCCGGCATAATCTCTCGGAAAGCAGGTAGCAATAAAAATGAACCTAAGAGTACGGCAAGTGAGGACACAAGAGAGCGCAAATAAAAAGAACGTGTATGAGGAAACGGAATTGATGGAACTGATGTCTGCCAGCAAAATGCATTGGTCAAACAAAAAATATGAAACATTAATTTCTCATTTTTAAAATGACAATATTGTAAAATGACACGGTTCGATTGAAAGCGCAACCGATGGCGAACTAAAAAACGGCCACTGAGAAACGAAATAAAATCTACGGATAGATAAAAACAGCACTGAAATCTATGTTGTCATTGGGACACTTTTAATATAAAAAAAAATGACTATCGAAGTTCAAAAAACGCAAAAAAAAAAAATCTCAGATCTATGGGCTGAGCTGCGCTGTCGGCAGTGAGAAACGAGGGAAGACGGTGGGACGAGGCCGTACATTTAATACCGTTACAGCCGAGCAATAAAAGATCGCATAGTGGTAAATGCGTCGTTAAGTATCAGCATCCGAAATAAAACTAGACGGGGAAGAAGAAGACGCTCGTAAATGTCATCTCTCTTTCATGCCAAACGTACGACAGCGACAAGCTGGTACCTTTTCCCGGCGTCGATATTCCTGATAGTGTCCGTCTCTTGCGGTACGTCTAATGATCACGAACGTTCGTCAAACCGGCGTTACGTGCACGATGGAAGTTAATGCTTCTGGACTGAAAATCAAAAAAATACTTAGAATCGCGTTAAACGTCATTCCACCTCAATATTTAACGTCTTCTCTCTCGTAACATTGTAACAGCTGGACACTTTCAAAATTCGCTTCTCATCGTCTTCGAATAATCTCGGACGCGAAAATACATAAACACACGCTGTAATGTGCGCCTCCGAGAAAGATCGTGTCAAAGGTGCGAATAACAGTTTTCCTCATTGTGCTTAGGATTAAAAAAAGGCCATTGAAAATTAAAATAAAAAAAATGAAAAAAATAAAAAATAAAAAAATAATAATAGGCGTCATGCGAAACAGCATCGATGGGTCGGGATTCGCGACGATGCGGACATATTAGCCGGAGTCTCCGATCGTTTGAAATAATTAGCCAACCTGGCGACGCAAAACCGCGAGACAGCTCGCGCAAACACATTTCGGAATATCTCTACCTCGGTGTACGCGGCTGTGCTCAATATCGATAAATTAATGTTAGCGGTTTTGCGGTGGCGGTAGTGGTTGCCGGTCGCACGAGCGCGTTAAACGATTAAGGGAAAATGTAAATTACATAATTAAAGTTATTTACACTCATTGTCCTGTCGGGTGAGGAACAATCAGCCGCGGGCCGATGGTAGCAACGGCGGGTTCGTTCGTTGCATGTGGGTATTACTTAGCCGCGGAGTTCGCGGCGAACCGAGAGTGGAGCCGCGGTGCACGCTTATTACTTATTAGTTACATGCGTACGTGCCGCGGCATCAGCTTCTTTTCACCTCCTCCCGTCGCGTAACGATGCCATTGAATTCTTCTGATTTTTTTTTTTCAGACCTCTCATCGGTACTCTCCATTCGCACTGCTCGGCTCGCTCGTTTATTCTCTCCTGTACTGCAATTACAAAATGCTCATCACCGAGCGGCTGACGACTACGAGGATATGAACGATCCGCGCGCCTTCACAGTCCGCACCGGTGATCGTCACGGCGGATCGAATGTGAAATTTCAAGCCGATGGATAAATAAATGCGGCGTGAAAAAAATAAGTAAGTAAAAAGAACTCTGTCGAGGAGACTCGTAATTTCGTAATGAGGAGGCAATTTCGTAATAATCTATGGGAGAGACGGCCGAGGGAATTCAAAGTTGATAGTGTCGTCCTGATCTGACCTAGCAATAATTTTCGCTGCTTTACCCACCGAGATCACTTATTTTTTTTTTTTCGGTCTCGGAATTGCGTGAAAATTAAAAAGGTAAAAAAAATACAGAACAATTACAGTAATCGGCCTTATTCGAGCACTGATTGCCTCTCGGAAAAAATGAATACATTCAAAGGTCCGAAAAAATAATCAAAGTATCGATTCGAAGATTACCCCATTTTGATACTTTAATTATTATTTTCTTTCCGGAAAACTAGTAATCGCACTTGGAGCCAATAAATGCAAATTTCGTCTGAACTTTAATCCATCATAAAAAAGTCTAGTCAAGTCGAAACAATGAACTTAATAACGTACGAAAGAGCGATGCAAGACAAGCCCGTGGCATCCTTTAAAGATGATTCTTTGTATCCCTCCCAAAATTGCAAAAAAATCGTCTTACCGCGCTCCCCCGTCCGCACGAAAAAATCATAAAGATTCTCCCTCTTCCACCGCAGGATCGGCTAATCGGAAGTTAAAAAAAAAAAAAGAAAAAATCCCGAAGAAGGGGAGAATGCGAGTCTCGCGAGGGTGGACCGTACAGAAGTACCTTATTGGTACACTATAAGGCCATACCGTTGGGAATCGATGCCGCACGTTCCCGCGTTCACAATGGAATTATGCCCTACGTATTGGAACGATTTCGTGGAGCTTTCGTCTCTCTTTATCTCGACATCACCTGTGTATATATGTGCTTGTTGTCCGTACACAAACCCACGAAAACATGCACACACGAACGAATCATATACACGCGTTCCTCGCTCTGTACAACCGGCGCGGTATGCTGGATATGCCCGCTATGCCGGGGCCATGTTCTGGTTTTGATCCGTGAGCCAGATAAGATCGCCCTTTGTTATACGAAGGCTCGTGCCTTCGGGATATCTCGTTGCCTTCTGGAGCTGGTACCAAAGTAAGAGGGAGAGTTTCGCCTCGCCGTATACTTTGCCATGCAGGCAGCAGGAGTGTGTGCAAAGCCCAGCGTGGTCCAGCGACGGAGCCGGTGCCGTGGGTTGTGCTTGCCTTCGGCTGCGGACACTGTCCTGCGGGCTCCTCGAGCGATCCCTCGCGAGGGGGTTTGAGTGGCGTGCTCGATCGACTCCGGAGAACCTCTCGGCATTGCCCTCTCCCAGCAGAGCTCCCATTAAAAGTAATCGGGCGCTTTTTTTTTCCCGGTATTCCGAGAGGAAGGCGACCGAGAGAATATGGCGGGACGGTTAGTGAGGGATCTGCAAAAGTTCTCGGTTGAGACGACGTGACGAGGACCGTTAACCGGCGTTCCCAATTGATTCGCACATCCCGCCATGTGGAGAGCGAGAACTCGAAGACTCGCCTCGTCATCTCGTCTCGCTAGAGTGTAAAATCCCCCTCCCGGTAATATGTGTAATCACGAATCTTTTTCTTCCGCAGGATTTTTCAGTAGTCCGTCCAGGGATCATCCTTGCTGGAGAACAACTTCGCGTTGAAGGCTGCAATATAGTTATCAGAGTTGTCGAGGATTCGAGATCGATTATGCTCCATAATGGGTGCGAAGCTTCACCGTTAGACGGGACACCGGCTCGCTTTTTCGCTTTTCCCGCCACCAATCAACCGTCGAGTCAACTTCGTTGGAGGCTGGAATATAGTTTTCACAGATGTCCAGCATCGGCGAGCCTTTCGGTCCTATAATACGTGCGGTTACCGTTATGCGGCATGCCGCGCGCCTCTTCGCTTTTCTCGCCACCGACACGGCAACTTCTATCGTCCGTGTGTGCGAATACACATGTATATTTTACCACGCGTAATGCTTCGCAATGTTGATCGCTAGTGGAAGCTCGCGGCGGCACGGCCTCTCACGTATAGGCATCTCGTTTGCAAAATGGCTATCATCCTCCCATGAAATCGTCGTTTGCTTCCAAGCACATCAACGACGATCTACCGCACCGCAGGAAAGCACTGAACTTGACTCAGCTGCAGCTACATAAAGATCTCTCTCTCTCTCTCTCTCTTTCGCCTCTCCGTCTGTCCCGTCTCCTCTCTTCGGACAGCAACGATTCTCGCTCGGAACGGAGCAGATCGGAGGCGAATACTGGCTGGTCCATTACTCGGATGGAAATCGATTCGAGATGCGCGTCCCACGACGGCGACTGATGCTCCCAATTTCTTACGTTCGAAACCCTCCGTTCTCTCGCGCTTAACTTCTTCCACGCCACTCTTATATTTTATTTTATTTTTCGTCTTTTCGAAGCCGATGATTCAACCGGTCGATGAAAAATGAATTTGACGCTCATTTTTTATTCCGAATTGCCCTCAACTTTGCAATACCATTTTATTATGACAATTGGAAAAAAAATAAATTAGCTATCAATAATTTACCTCGTCGATAAGAAATAAATGAATTTGGTGTTAATTTTTTTTTTCAATTTTTGTGCTTACAGGTGAGTTTGTAACGTGTTGTGCATCGAGGTTCATCCGGGGAATTAATGCCCAAAGTTCGCCGGTGGATGCACGAGCGAGCGAGTGCCGAGCTGCTGGGAGAGAAAATCCAAAGCAACAGCAGCGGGCCGTAGCATGGTATGGCAGCATGGCAGCAGGGCATCGTCGAGATGCCCTGCCCGCGGGTGCAACGACCCAGCTGACCTTTGTCCGCACCGCGCGCGTTCCGGCCTGGCCTCTGCGCTGTCTCGAGTCTTGGCTCACGGATGATCCTGTGTACATGTGTGGACGGCGTATATTCGGGCAGTGAGGTGAGTACCTTTGATCCTTTTACTCATTTTGATCCTGGCGACTCAAAAAAAAAAAAAAAAAAAAAATCCGTTCCCGGAGACGGAAGTGGCGATTTCTCTCGATTCTAAGGACGAGACTAATTTCCAGGTTCTTTACGGTAGCGAGCGGGAATTGTCACGGCTAAGTAAACGAATTCTTGGAAATTACTTTCGACTGTTATGGAGATAGGAAAAAAAAATGAAGAGTCGACGGTCAGGATGACAGTCGCGTTCCCACGTAAACCTGAAATACGAAAGATCTAGGAGGTGGTTAAAAACGCACGGTGTATAGTTTAGCGAGTGTACGGCATAAACGCTTTCGTTAGTACGTGAGCCGGTGGGACTTGATGGGGAAACAAAACGCGCTCGCTCGCCCGCCAGTCACCTCCGCGGCACGAGGCGTGCTTTTAATGATCCTATAAAAATCTGGAAGTCGTTAGATAAAGGCCACGTTGCAGCCCGGATCGCGTAAACCGGCGGTGGTGACATTTGTTTTTTGGGAACGCTGACCGCCGTCTTGGCCGTCGAGGGCCGGAGATTGTCGCGTAGTTGGAGATTTAATTGCGGCTATTTTTTCGTCATCAACGGTTGCGTCTTCAAGAGTCTTCGAACCGGGCACGAAACGAGGCTAAGCATATACGGCGCTCGAGGATTAATTTAACATATCATCGACGATAATCGACATTTAAATTCACATATAATTAAAAACGTTAATCTTGAATTTACGTGTCGTCCCTTTCTAAAATATGTTGCAACTCCGAATCAAAAGAAGGAAACTATGTTTCCACATTACTCCAAAAATCCGTTGCGAAAGTGAATTGAGAAAAATTTTTCGACGTAATTAAGAAATTTCCCTCGGAAGACACACGAATTCTTTATTATCCGCTCACCAATTTACGAGAAAAAATGCTCCAAAAAACAGCATGAGATTTTTTACCCGAACGCTTAAACGCATCGACTGCAGAATAAAATTTAAGACTCCCACTGATGGCTTGATCATCGAGTCCATCAGAACTGAAATTCCCCAGGTTTCTCAATCGATCCGATCCAGAATTTCCTCTCGAGCTCGTCAACCGCTAGCAAAGGTGTTGATGCGCGATACATCGACTCGTACGAACAGCTTTCGTACTAAAATCCAACGAGGCTTTGACTGCCGACTGGACGAGCGAAGCTCGGTCGTATTCAACTCGCGTTCCCGTGGGTGAATCCATGTCATCGTAAACGCGCAATGCGAACCTGTTGCGTCCGTTCATATCACGCCCCGTCTGCCGCGGCTCCCTCGTTCGGCAACGCACGGCGCGGCTCTAACGATGAAGAGACGACTCTCGAATTCCGATATGCAACACGCGTTACACACGGAACATAACACCGCGTTACAGTTCGGACACACACCGGTGGATTATTGCCCGAAGCAGCATCGTCTAATGAAGAAAACAAACACCGGACCAGTCGATCGTTATTTCTCGGTCGCGCTTCATCGACTTCCGCCGCGAGTATCGGCATCGTTCAATCGATGAGACGATCACGAAACGCCCCGGGCCATCGACTAATTATCGAATCGGTTTCGTCCTCTGGATTCCCGACAAATTGCCCGATTCGACTCCGCTCGGCTATGAAAGATCTCGCGATCTCTTCTTCTAATAGGGCGAGAAACTTCGATGTCGTCTTTCTTGGTGATTCTTCTCGGTATTCTCTCCTCGGGCGATTATAATTTTTTTTTTTTTTCGGTGCCGTGTCGAGATGGACGAGATGACTCTCTTCCTGGCGTCGGTCGTGAGCGCTCGGTAACAGAAGGCGTTATCGTAGGCGCGTTGAACTAACGGTGCGCGGATAAACCATTAGCGAGTTACGACCTGGGACGCGAGCCTGACGATGCCTTCACGAGAGAGGACCGGCAGAGATGCGCCGCGAGCTTCTCTCTCGCCAGAGTTAAATGCCGATGGACTCGGATGGCTCATCAACTCCTCCTCGTCATTCCTCGATAAGCCACGCTCTTTTCATTGCCGGCACCGGCGTAAATCTCGGCACTGAAAACTTCGGAAGCTCGACCCTTTTACGCAATGCCACGTCGCAAGTGCTTCTCGAAGCAAGAAAAATGAATACATTTGCTGGTAGAATATTTGTAGAACACGTAGCATAGAAAAGACAAATACGGACGGTTTCATTCCTCGGAGCCTCTCGGTCACGTAGCGCGAGATCGACGAGCAGATCCATACAGTAGGCCAACCCGACCTACGGTGCACGATCGTTATCGGGAGAGCGAAAATTCAATCCTCACGCTAGCTCGGACACACGAGATCCTCTTCCTGGATGCGTGCGTGCATATCCTCATTAAGACTCTCGAATCTTTGACTCCGACTTTAAGAATTGCGGTACATCAAACTCCGCGAAATCCGGGTCATCGTTTAAAGGACAGAAAAAAAATTAAAAAAAAAAAAATCGGTATATCCGTCTATTAGCGAAGGATTAGAGAAGATCGCGTGGCCAGAGGCAAGGCCGTCTTCTCGCCAGCCGAGCGAGAGAAAAAACAAAAAGAAACACATTTCGAACGATTGCTCTTCCGAGCGACCGATTTTTATTTAATTTTTTTTTTTTCTCAGTCTTCTCTAACTAGTCGAAACTAGGTGGAAGCCGCGAGGCTCGGAATTCGCGAATAGATCTAATAGCCGCGGAGGACTCGGCGGAGAACACGTGAGACCGCACGGTGGCTACTTTGCGGTCACGAGAATTACAACCGACTTCATTTCGAGCCTCCCCGGTACGATATAATATATCTTGGTCCGCCGTGTGCCTCCTCGAGATCGAGCAGGCATCTCCGAGTCTCGACGATACGAGAAGCAACGTTATATTTATCTTATTTTTTCTTTCCTTCCCGAGCCTCTTACATTTCTCCGTTTATCTAGCCGGTCGCTACTTATCCGGCTGGTTCATGGGAGCAAAGGAGTAACAGGTGCGGAGCATCGCTCTGTAACTCTTCACTCCTGCTCGGCGAGATCGCGGAAAACGCAAATCCTCGCCGAGGACACGCGAGGGAGCGCCGTCTGTACCCAGGAAAAAAATAGTTTGTGCTTTGCCACCGCAGTGGATGAAATGGGCGATGGCACCGGAGGACAACCCGCCAGCGTCGGCCCCGTGCTTCTAACGGCTCCCGAAGACGATCTTCCGAACTGGCGTTTAACGAGAAAGCCGCCAGGAGGCGCCCGGACTGAGACGAGTGATCCACGGATGCCAACTGTTTCCATGGAAACATCGTAATAGCGAATACGAGAGCTGAGAAATTGGGTCCAGCGAAGTTCTCACTCCGTCAGTGTAATCGCCGGAGCGACTCAACGCGCTACATTCACCTGAGTAAGAATCTCGCTGCGCATCTATCCCGGCCCCTGATGGAGTATAATGTTCTGGAAGAAAAGTAGACGAGGGCAGCCAGCGGAAAATTATATCACACCGCGTGTCTCTCACTCGGGAGAAAGAGCACGACGAGAAGTCCCGCGAGACCCAACGTAACGCGCATACGTAATAAGGCTGCGAGAGAGCCCTAAAGATAAAGAGGAGGAAAAAAAATCGTCGTATTTTTTTTTCGTTATCCGAATCCCTATTGCGGGACTGGCGCGGCAAACTCTCTAACGAGCCTCGATTAATTGGTTCTCTTTCCGCTCGGTTGAGCGTCAATCGGAGAAACCTTGGACGCCCGATCGCGTTAACTGCTCACAACGGACATCACGTTTCAGAGTGGAGTCTCGGGTACCGCCGGTGCACGCATGTGTTTATGTTACGTGTAAATTGTCGAGTACAAATTATGCAACCTGCAATCGGCGGCGAGGCGAGTTGATTTATGATTTTTATTGCGTTTTGCAATCTCGAGCGATGGAGAGGTTCGACGGCGTTGTCGTCACTTTCGCACTGTTTCCCCTTCTCAGTGCAGTTGTACGATAACCGTTCGACTCTTATTGGTACAGGAGAAACGGGTAATAAATTGCAGATGCAGGCACGGTTGGAAAATCACGGGGCGTGTTGTTCTTACGCACTTTTATTTTTCATCTGTAATCGTATCGAGACGTATCAATTTGCTCCTCGGTACACGTCGAGAAAAGCATTTTATCCGGCCGCCGAGTGATTCGTCTCGAATACCTGTACTTCTTCTGCGGGAATATTATGGATGCGGAAAAACATTTGTCGATGAAAAAAATAATTTTCAAATTCCGCACGAACTTTTTTTCCAGCGAGAATGAAAAATTCTTTTTACGGTTTATTTTCCAACGGAACTTCCGCTCGATGACCGAGGCATTTTTTTTTACGACTTCGAAAGCCCCACGAATGGTGCATCTGTGTTCCCGCCGTACCCGGAGTATCTCCGATCAGTGGAAGCGGGAGAATGAGTAGCAGCAGGATCGGCGACGAAAAGATCGGGAGATCATCCTCTCACGTATGAGGGAAACGTCGCTAATGGGGGTAATGGCACGTTGCATGGACCAAGTACGAGTACGTGAAGCCGTGAGCCTCGCGGACCTCTCGATCTCGAGCTCGAGCGGGCTAATAGGATCCATGCAGCGAAAAAAGAAGGAGGTAATGACGGCATTAATATCGCGAAAGAGCGTAGCAAGGGCTCCGATGCCGCTTCGACGTTATATTCCGAGATTCCTTTTTAGTATTTTTTTTTTTTAATATTATTTCCTCCCGCGAGTAAGCGGAGAGACGAGGAGCGAGAGAAGAAAGGGTTCGAGGAAGAAACGTGAATCCCAGGGCGCGAGAAGTGAGCCGTTATGGGTTGCCATGAACATACTTGCATATATATGTGTGTATATGTATATAGCATCTGTATGCACCTCCGAGGGAACAAGTGGGGCTCTCAATAAACTCAAATTGCATACCTTCTTAGGCTATGCCGGATCGCGCGGACGCGCGCGCCCTCCGCACGACGAGCACGTCGTCGGCGTGGCCGCATAACGCGGGGTCGCCGACAGTATGAAACAGAGGGGGAAAAAAAAAAAAAGAAAAAGTTACTCCGGACACACCGAACGATCCCGGAGAGCATCTCGATCCCCTCGCCACACGTGCGTGCAATACACGTAATTTAATCGGATTTTTAACACTTAAAAAAATGTATTATTCCGCGTCGTTTCCCCCGACCGATGAGAGCTCATCGAATCGACGTTACAATAATGGACTCTCATCCACCGGACGACGAAAAAAAAAATCTTGGGGTTAAGAGGGGCTCGTTATTCATTTTCTCGTTGCTGAGAAAGATATGAAAATTAGTGGTGAACCGTCTCGTACGCTTCGCGGCGAGAACAATGCACAGCGAGATTTTACCTCGGGCCGTTTTTTGTAGTCGGAGAATTCTTGTAACCATTGCTGGTCAGACATTAAAATTTGCCGTATGTATTTAATATTTTTTTACAATTCGTACCGTGCTAATCGAATACGAATAAGGTCGAAAGCGTCAATATGGCTCAGACTGTTGGCACGTAAATCAATTTTATATTATTATATTTACCGATATTACTATTTTGGATAGTCCAATTTTTTTCATAGATACTCCAGATTTCTCGCAGCTCATTCTGCCATATCCAATATTTTTATCCTATTTACCATTTAAAAAAATAAATCAGGACGGTCGCCAAAATTTCACTATGTATTCCGCTCCATTTAGTGCACCAGCCTGTGTACTTTGGTTACCGCTAACTCCATCTTCGGTTAATCCAAGTCCAAGCTTCGGTTAATCCATTCAACCAGATTATTCCATCGCGGCAGATGTCTCGATTATTCCATTAAAAAAAAAAAAATATGAATTGAAAACTTGACTTTTCAAAGCGCTCGGACGTCATTCGCGAACCGCACTCGTATGCATCTCGTGTTCTCGGCGAGATTCGCTGCCGCTAAAACGCACGAGCGAACTCCGGCAGCAGAAATTGCCTCGCCGCGTTATAATCTCGCTTGCCGCGGCCGTACGACTCGGGCAATCGTCGTCGTCGGGCCGGTGTCCTTTTTACGTGAATTCTCTCACGATCCCGAGTTGCTCTCGCGCTCGCGCGTGTTTCTACATTAACGTCAGGGCGTAGAGAGCGAGATATCTCGGCTACTTCATCGCGAGCGCGTCGCTCGCTCCGCTTTGTCCCGAGGAAACGTATCGTGTAAATCATCCACGAGAACAGGTCCGTACGGGCGAGACCTCCGTCGTTCTCGTTCCCCTCGTCGTTGTCCTGCCGGGTAAGCACGGAAAGCGACGGAGAAATTGTGACCGGACCGGGCGAGCCTCAGCAGTCGTAAGAAGGATAACGCGCACACGAGTCTGAACTCTCGACGGCTCGCGGCTTAATTAACCGATGAAACGGCAATTTTCTGTCTCCAGACGAAATTCAGAGGCAACGGTTGACGAGACGGACCGGAAATGTAGGACGAAAGTACTTCGAGAGTCGTACTTTTTCGACCAATTTTCCCGCTCTCTTCGGCCCCGAATCTCGGCAATCCTTGTCATCGAATAACGAACAGCGATTGGCGACTACATCGGCAAAACTCTTTCCGAGAGATCGACCCGCGCGAACTCGCTACTATATAATACTCCGGTTGCACGAACGAAAAAAAAAAACTTTTAAATATATAGTTATTATAGGCAGCATGTATACCTGAGTGTGCATGGATTCTCGCTAGGAGATTTTGCTTCTCACGAAGGTCGATGCTCCTCCCGCTTCCCCGTCGTAAATTATACAATTATCGAACAGTTTGTCCGAGGTGGAAACGTGGATACGGCCGATGATGATTGTTCGTGCTACTTTCGCCACTTGGCGCTCCCTATCGGACCACTTTTTCGTTCGCTTTTACCGCGAAACCGATCGAGGGAAATTAAAAAAAAAAAAAAAAAAAAAATTGTCGATTATTATCTCAGGTAGATCCAGAGGTAAAAATTCATTATTAATATTGCTGAACGTCCGATCTTACCCGAACGAATTGCGCGGTATAATTTTCGAGTTTGGTCTCTCGATGAGAAAATCGTGTTGTCCGAATCGCCGTGGCACATGCATCAAGTAAGCGACCACCTGCTCTCCTTCGCCCCGCTGCAGTGTCAAACTCCCGGCCGGACATGTCCCGGTCGCTTTTTCACCCCCTCCCTCGGATGATCGGACGCGCATGCAACAGGGGTGGCCGTTCAGGGACTCGACGACCACTTCCTATAATTTCCCCCTCGAGGAGGAAATCCCGGCAGTCATGGGAAACGTCGAAAAAGCGCGTGAGCCAGCGTGGAGGGCGACATTGGGGAGCCCGAAAGACCCGATCGCTAAGTGGTCGGTTCGACAGCTTGACCAAGCGCGTCCACTGGATTTGTCACGTTTGAAACTTCCGCGTAAAAAGTAACCGGCAAACATCCGGATACTGGCATTGGCTCTCGTCGAACGGTCACGTTCTCAATCCCTGACTAATTTCCGTGCGAAGATCGAGACAACGATCCCCTTCTTCCTCCGCCTCTTCGACCATCAGGAATTTATATCCAGTCCGGTGTCTCCGCTTCGCAGAAGAACTCGAAGAGACAATCCTGCAGAATTTTCTCGCGACATAAAGAGAGGAATAGAGATAAAAAAAAGAAAAAAAGTCGAGGAAGATCGGGGACATGCGGACTTCTTTGCATATCGGTAGAGTCCAGCGTGCAGTCTCGCGCCCGATAGATAGATGCGATGCATCGATAGCGCGGCGTCCGGACCTCTTTCCACGTTCTGCTCCACTCCTCCCTACGGTTCTTCTTCGCGCGCGGGAGAAGAAGCCCGGCTTCGCTGAACCACAGGGTGGAGAAAGGGAGAAGTACGACGAGAGTCACAGAGCTCGGAACTACTCACAGCAGTCTCGCTCACCCGGCATACACGAGATACGCTGTGTTGCAGTCTCGATGGCCGGCAAGACGGCGAGGAGAACCGGGAGATGGCAGGGCCAGATGGCGCGAAGATCCGACCATTGTTTGCCTTCTGACAGCGATAAGTTCACAATAAAGTTACATTCGCTCCCAAGTAAGTTCCTCCCGGTCGTCTCTCCACCGGCCGATCTCTTCCCCTTTGGACCCGCGCTCTCCCATCGTCGTCTTATTCTCTATACCGGGGCGAAATGAACCGACGATCGGCATAACGATGGGGTGAAATGAGAAAGTCGGCTAAAACTGAATATTCGAATAAATTCTGGACCATTTTGTCTGGACGATGCATCCGGATTTTTGACTTCAATTTACCTTGACAACACCGTCGTCATCCAAAAGTTATCGGGAAATTGCATTTTGTCCCATTAACCCGTTTTGCCCCACACTCCTCTACCTATATGTGTATCAGATCCACGGTACTCTTACATCCGTTGCATGGACCATTCGCCTGCTCGTTCTCCACGTGCGGAAGGCGAAAAGAGGAACCCCCCGTTGCCGATGGAGTCTCCTCCATCACCCTCGTCGTCCTCGAGAGCAGCCGTGGTATACACACTGGCGATAACCATAACTCTCTTTGCACCCGCGTTCGCCTTCGCCATCTTCTTCCTTTCGTTCCTCCTCGAGCGTCCCTCGTCGTCCTTTTACTCTTCGGCTTCTGCCGTTGGTGCGGCTCCCGCCGTTCTTTCCTTTCGCAGCGGCTATTCACCGATTGTTTTTCGTCTCTCGTTGCTCTTTTGGGATTCCCCGTCGTAGCTGCCGGGCTCTCGCGAGGGAAGAGCCCGAATCGTTCTGTGTAGCCGGGGCAGACCGGGCACAACCGCGACGCATGCCTTTTCGGCGCCGCGACGACTCCTCGAACCGCCTCGTATAGAGTCGCGCCGACTTCGGCCTCCACCCCCGACCCGGTCTCCGGAATTCATGAGACAAAATTGATGATTACGATGTCCACCACCCTCCTCACTCCACCCCGGTGCTGGTATTATACCGGCACTGTACCGCGAGCCAGTCGACAACAAAAAGACGGCGAACACCCGACTCGATTCTCCTTCCTTCTCGTGCTCTGTACTTTCGGCTTTCGCCGACTCTTCTTCTCGGTCGCCAATATGGTTTCGCTCGGGCTTCCCTCCGGGAGTCGCACGAGCCTGAAAGTATTTCGGAGCTTCGTATTTTTTCTTCTCTTAGTTTACTTCTCGTAAAGTATCGTAAAGGAACATTCGGATTTTATAAGCACCGTAGCACCGTTGTGTATAACGGAAGTATAGTTTCCTCCGGTGCATCGGCCGGGAGGTCTTTCTCGTCTTCGGTTTTCTGCATGGTCTGCGAATCGTCCCCTTTCAAGGAGGTCCGAGCTCTCCGCGTTGTTCCCGCTTGAGAAATTTTTACTTTTTCGCCAGCCGTCTGCGATCTCGGAACGCTATTTCTTCCAGTTTTTCTCACCGGCCGAGGGGACGACCTGGGTTCCTAAAAAATATACTCCTCCAGTCTAATCGTCTCCCTCATCCGTGGGTTTATAATTTCTATCAATGCCGACCTCGAAATTGTAACATTAATTTTTGTCGCTACGCAAACTGCACGACTTTTACCGTTCTCCGCGGTTCCTCCCGTTTAAATTCCCGCAGCCGTTCCCTCGTCCGAGCGAACCTGCCGCAATGATAGCGCACTATCTCTGGCTCGCGCAAAAGCTCTCGACCGCGGTAACGCCTCCCTGTCCGGATAATGGTCTTTACTCTTTACTGCCTCTCGTTTGTCACGCTTTTGGCCAAGGCATTCGGATACGCTCCGGAGGGCCTTCGAGGAACGCCACGCGGCTATCGCACGTTCTCCGCCCCGAGAAAGATCTCTTCTTTATCGATGCTTTCACCGTTCCACCGTCCGAAACGGGATCTCACACGGGGAAGGAAAACTCTCACTTTCCATCCAAGCTTCCCGCCTCTGGCCCAGCAAGTCCACCCCCAGTTCTGGTTCGTATGATCCAATAAGGGATTCCCCGGATTCGTTTCACTCGTTGCGAACATGTGTTTTATATTCTCTGTACCTCACGTGTATTTCCTCGCATGCTCGTCCGCGTCTGTGTCTCCCTGCCGATCCGGTGAAGAACCACGCTCACGAGTAGAGCACCGTTGGAATATCGAGTCAAGATAGATATCTCGGAACGGCTCCTGATTGCGAATCTCGTTACCTCCACCCTTCGTCCCTGCTCAGTTAGATTCTTAGACATGTGTGTGTGTGTGTGTGTGTGTGTGACACATAGACATGTTGCACATACAGTGAACTTCGCGTATAGGAGAGCTCGAGTCCACATCGTAGCGAGGGCATCGCACTATCTCACCGATCCGATCGGGGAATATCATGCAACCTCATTGCTGCATTATAGAAATTATGGATCGTCTCGGTGCATTTGCTGCTTCTCCCGGTTAACCCTCTCTTTCTCCGTTCGCCTCCTACTCCACCCCCTTTCGCGGCACGATAAATTTCACGAGTGATCAAGCCGCGAGAGACTCCGCGTACCCCATAAATAATCGTTATTAACGGTACGATTTTATAACTCCTCTATCTCTCTACCGTAGTGAAATAGCCAATGGAAAAAAAAAAAAAAAAACGAGTCGAAAAATCGTGCAGGGGTAAAGCTTGAGATTTTTTTTTTTTTTCCACGTCTCGGGGAGAAGTCGAAGTAATGTAATACCTCGAACGACGATCGTGACAACGTTGAAACCTTTTCCGCGTACGAGCTCGTGTCGTGGCTTTGAGGGGAGCTCCATTCTCGCGCTTCATCTCCCGCATGCGTCTTCATATGCGGCATCTACGACATTTTTTTTTTTTTTTTTTTTTTAGTCACGGGTTGTCTCACTGTTCGGAGGATGAAAAAGAGGGAACGAGCGCGTATAGCTCGGTCGAGAGAGCGTGAAGACAAGCGGCGGCTCGCGAGCTCGTGCCACACACACACACACACACACATACACACACGCACACACATATATATGTATATGTTTGCGCGTGTGCGCGCGAAGAAAACGACACGCACGTGTGTGTGCGAAGGCTGAAAAGTGAGACCCGCTTTGGCGACGAGTCTTCCAAAGACGACGACGGGCTTAAACGTCGTTCCCTACACCCAGCGCGTAGATCTCTCGCACGAGTCTAATATCGGACGATTAAGCTCAATTAAACGAACGGGGGACGGTTGCGCATTCCAGGCATAGCGAGACGAGTTCTTCTCGTGCTGGACACATAATCCATTGTGCGAGGAGTCGCAACGAGAAACACGTACATACAACCGGTATACATTGCCCGATCACTCTTCGTTTCACTTTACCAATGACCTGGAATGATTACTCCTCACAGCGGCAGTGTGATGAAAAAGATGCGAGAGAGCTCGCGCATCGCGGACGACAAAGTTTCCGTCGAATCGACTCGGAATCTCGAAATGAAACGAGAAATTGTAAAGATCTCTCTGTTCCGTTTTGCCCTGCTGAGTCTCCATGTCGCCTGGGATGCGATTAAATATATTCCGAATGCATTTTTTTTTTTTTTTCATAAATTTGATTCCAGTACGGTTTACCTTTCGGAGCCTGCCGCAGTAAGGTGGATTCGAAGAACACAAACATGGAACATCGGTGTCAGGGAGGAAGCGCACACACCGATCGGTTGAACCTGCTTAACCCGACCGCATTTTTACTTCTATAGTAGTACTACTATAAAGTGGATGTTTATGGGTAGGTTATACCTGTGGCTGCATCAGTCGCGGCTTTGCCAGGTGCGAGTCTCCCGGCGACTCGGAGTTCTCCTGCCGTTTGGCCGAATATCTCTCTCCGGCTGGCTGCCTCTCGGTTTGGCAAGCTGGAGGGACTCGAGTCGAGCTCCTGATGGCTCATGCCTTTGGAGAACGGGCGAGCACCGTGTATCGCGCGCCCGCACCGGCAATTACAGAGCGAGGCGGGTGAAACACGGCGAACCCATCGCCGCCGCCGCCGCCGCCGCCGCACACAATTCCGCCCCGGGGCCTCTCTCTACTCTCGACGTCCGTTAATTATGTTTACAGTTTAGCGTTAGTCGGTTAGTGGGATTTATGTGCGAACCTTGGACGGCCAAGCCCACCGCACCCGCCAGGGATGCGAAACGTATATAGGTATGCGTTATTGTTGCGCCTCGATGATGCATGTACTGCACGGTATTATACCGATGTATTCAATGGGCCGCAGTGGGTCTCAAGTTTTCCGTGTAATCGCTGGAATTTCAGTTTAGCTGGGTACCGTATTTTTTTTTTTTTTTTTTTTTCGCAATTACAAGTGTGAAATTACCGTCGAATTAGTATTCAGCGAGATAAGGTATGCGGAGACATGTGGTAGCGATTTTTTTTTTTTTTTTTAACCTTTTACCGATATATAATTAATCGATGACATTTTTCATAAATACGCTGATTAAATTTGCTCAATGAAATTCTCAGTCTTAGCCAACGGTCGGCGATCAATTTTCTGGAAAAATTACCACATGGCAAAAATTGCTACTCATCTCAATATCGGACGTTGAAATCCGGATGAGAAGTGGACCGACGTTATTTCCACCGATAATAATTCCAAAAATCCTGCTCAACCGACGAAGCGTGCCTGTCCTGTTAGCCTCGAATAAAAGCCTCCCGGAAATCGTTAAATCTGCGGATAAAACACGTATCGCGCGGGACAGGTGCAAATATCATGTACCGGAAAATCCCGAAGACTTAACGATGCCTCCAGTGCCAGAGAAATTCTTCCTCTCGCGGAGCGTCGTAAAAGGACGATATTCTCGTTCTGGCAACAGCAACGGACCCGACCGCCGTCCCCGAGCATAGCGAACCGCGCGTGCTGGTCTTCTCGCGGTGATTTCATCGAGATAAATTGGTCTTCTCCATCCTCGGTACTCGTGTGCCTACTTACACGTGCCCGGCTCGCTTCCCCTTTGCGATACGTTCCCGATCCACCGCGCCAAACAAGATCCGCGAAGAATACCCCGTTCAGCGATGATAAATTAAATGCCGAAATGGGATTGACGAAGATTTAATGAAAAACACGCTACACGCCACGCGGCCAATGATTCCCTCGAAAAAGAGCAATTTCGCGTTTCTCGGTAATAATACCGCGCAGAGAGGGCGAGAGGAGTGCGCATCTGCCGTCGGAATTATGACAAGAGCGAGAGCCCGATTAAGTGGCCGTGTGTTATTTTTAGAGGGAACGAAGGAGGGTCGCCCGTGGAGCAAAGTGGAACTCCTAATTGTTCTCGTTAGCGCGGATCTCTCGCTCTACTCGCATCTGTCTGAACTTGGTGAACTTATATGTACTCTCCTTACGATATTTACGTGTGTGTGTGTGTGTGTGTGCGTGGCGATGTACAGGAAGAGTCGGTAAGGAGGACGAGAGAGCGCGTGCGGTATGCTCTGTGATGTCATCGTGCGCGACACTAGTTATTATTAAAACTAGTTGCAGCAAAACGTATATGGCATGTTCGAGAGTTGGGGAAAAAAAAAAAGAGCTCGGGGGCCCGAGGCGAGTAACGAAGTGGTCCGTCGAAGAGGCGGGAAACAGATGCTTCGGAGATTTGCATAAACGAGGCTAAAGCCGAAAGTTAATGTCAGCACACCGGACGAACCCCTGGGACGGCGGTCGGCTAGCTGCAGTCGATTTTACGTTATTCATAGGGATCGAGACCCGAGAATCATGAAAATTAATTCTCATCCGGTATCGCTGTGCAGGCGAAGGAAACGGAATTAATTGATCATAAAAAGTAGATGGTGTTTATAATTTCCGAGCTACTTCGGCCGGGGAAAAACCAAGTTGCAATCTGTGCAGAAAAAAATGATAATGAAAATAATTCATATTTTGAAATCCTCGATTATTACACCAGGATAATAAAAAAAAATCATATGCGCACCCCTCTGCGCAAGGGAGTAAAATTTCTCGGTCCCGTTACGAGCACCCGACCTGGATAAACTCTGCCACTTTTGCGACTGCAGGATTGCCAAGGGAAGCGTGAAAAAAAAAAACGGATTTTCTATTTACGATGACCATTTGGATTTCGGATACAGTGAGTCGTTTGAATCTATGGGGCGTTTTAGGGGGGTGGTCGTCGAAGTCGAGGTGTTTCACGATTTTGTGGGCTTTACAGTAGATTTCTCGCATAAAAGAACTACGCGACACCCCTAAGGTTTATGCCATTATTACGTATGCGACCGCGGACCAGCTTGATCTACCCCTGTGAGAGTCGCAAGCCACGATGTACCGCACGCCATAGCGTATGGTAAAATATTCCGTTGTCCCATAAGGTTTTTGGGGCGGCATTGGTTCGACCGGACAGCACCGATCTCACCGTCGATGTATTCCTCGAAGACCTATGATATAATGCTGCGCGCTTATGCACACGCTATACCTACCGGTCAGTTTGATAGACGACCCCGAGAATCTCTTTTTTCCGTACGTAAGCTTTCCCCACGCCAAAAGTCCCCCTCGAATTTCCCGAATTTTCCCCTCCATCCTGGATCCAATCGCGATACGACGTAGTTATATTTTATCGCGACTGTGCAGGATGAGAAATTGCCTGTATCGAATGTCGAAAGATTCCGTAATTTGAATATTCCCGTCGGTGAGCGTGGCTAAACTCTTCTTTTTATGCGAACCATTTCGAGCCCGAAATAAAAATATTGCGATAAATGGTAATTGAAGATTATCCACACGCATCAGTTACTTACGCGGTGCGTCGCAGAGACGACCTTCTTCATTTTTTTTTTTCCATGCCTCGTTGGACATTCCGCACGACCGACGTCACTTTGTCCGCGTTGCGGCATGTGTCCCTTACCCTCAACGAATCCTTGACTGCCCTGAGCACCGCTATAATAATAGCGTTGCGCAACTCCGAAATTCTCATCGCTGTCCCGTGTGCAAGACCCGGCGTCATTGTATTTTGGGCGTGCACCGCGGGTCGGCATTTGTTGATCTGCGTTGACGCGTCTAGCCAAGCGTTCACACGTGTGTACTTTAACGCATTGAAAAAAAAAAAAGAATAATAAAACGCGTAACTAAACTGACCGTTGGCCTGCGACGATGAACGACCAGCTGGTCTACGCGGACTTTGTCACACACTTAATTAATTAACTGTCTCCGAACTCGTTGATATTTTTGATCGTTACAAGACCGGGTCAGGCTCTGATCGGGACCGATGCAACGCTCAAAAATGTTCACCAGTAGTTTGATTAAATTCGACGATCTAATTAGCATTTTTCTCGAAGCTCGATGAATCGTTCGATGCAACGCTAAAAAATGTCTATCGCGGATAAGCGGAAAATTTTTTCGGAAAAATTCAAACTGCTCGCCATTAGCATTTTCATCGAGGAAACGCCACGTTCGTGAAGCCTCGATCGGATCCTCCTCGATAGAATCGATTTTTATCTCAAGACCGAACGAATTCGGGAGCGAGATCGCTTTTTCTTTTGGTCCGCCGCCGATCCGACGAGATATCGGGTCTTTGAGGAAAAAGGCGCTGTCCGGAGCCGAAGAACCCTTGAAATTCTTGAAATCCCGTCGCGTCGACGAGTCACATTCTAATAGACGATTTAACCAAAACAGATGGCGATAGAGATCGAGCGTGCTGAAATCCCAGAATCTCAGCCAGTCGGAGCGAACGGAGGGGAAAATATTTCCATCGTCGAGACCGAAGGATAGATAGTCGAGATAAAACAGGTGGACACTGCTCTGTGTGTGTGTGTGTGTGTGTAGCAACAGGCATACACGCGAGACATACGTAACGACGCACTTTTCAATTCGAAGACGACAGCGTCGATACATCAACGACGAATCTATCGCGAAGAAAATGACGTTGCGGTACCCGCGACGCGTCCACGGCGCAACCATTATTACAATCCCTTGTGTTTCGCCGGCGATAAAGATAGCGCCGCGTATCGATTACGTTCCTCGATGAAATTGACACGTCCATCTATCACTCCGTCGAGATCGCTCGCACATACGTGCGTCGCGATCAGCGTACCGCCTCGGTGAACGGTTATGGAGAAGGAAGAATATGAAAGGAGTGAAAACGAAGAAGCACCGTACCGTGTGTGTGTGTGTGCAGAGTACGGTGAACGGTAGAAGTAACGTCGACTGACCATGCATAATTCACCGTATCTTCGACGAACAGCCCGAAATCCCGAATAACAAGAGCCACTGTCCCTTGTCCGTTGCTCCCCGATGCGGTCATTCTTTCCATGTCGATCCTCCCCGTGCGGCACACACGGACGATGGAAATAGGAACTCGTGTAAGTGAACCGGAGCGTTTCGAATTTCGTGTCTTACCCTCGTTTTCCGCTTCCTGGGCCCGATTTCATCGACGAATCTACCCCACCGAGGCGTTTGTACATCGGAACTCGATACCATTGAACTCCGCTCCACTCGAATCACAGCGAACGAGGCCCGCTGTCCACGGTAAAATACGAATTAATACCACGCTGAAAGCCACTAAAACAAAATTCCTCGATCTCGAAGAAATTCGCGGATGCATCGGGACGAGTCGATCAGTCGACGAGATTCCATAATAATATCCGCGAGTACCGCGAAGGGTCTGCGATCTCGAGACGTTCGCAGCCCGAGGAGAGTCCGGTGAAAGCTAAAGTGTATGCTGGCATCCAATATGCAATAAACATACGGACTTTGACGTATTTAATAGTAACGTGGTCGTATAACGTTTGACGTGGACGAGGGAGCGCATGCGCGTGCGCTCGAGTCGGCCATATCCAGCCCAGCTCCATGCGAAGATTTTATGGGTGATTCTCATCGTCTTTTCTCTCCTCCTCGTCGCTCGTCGTCTATCCTCGAACTTCGCTCCACCCGATCTCCGATGTTCCGAGCCGTCAGGGACTCTCAACGAAAGTCATCCGCCAAAACTGGTTCGAAGATTCTTCGACAACGTCCCCAGGAGCCAGCGACACCGAGACGGTGAATTTCGAGCCAAGAGTGCGAGTCACTTCCCTCGAGAACCCCTGAACTCGCCGTGTTGCGCTGTAGGTATAGCCCGCGGTTAATTGCACGTCTGAGCCCGAGGCAAAGGATCCTTGGCCTGTCACGACTATCCTATCTGTCCTCCGGTTCTCTATCTATATATATCTCTTTCCCGGCGAGGTCGGCCCTTCGCTCCCCGGAGCCAGCGAGCCCCGAGAACTCGATTTCTGCGATTCTCCGGTTCCTTCTCTCCGCGGTCCACGAGCGGGGCAGAGTCCGGACCGGCGCGTCCGGAAGGAACTCGGGGATCGATGACTGACGGGAGACGAGGAAAATTCCGAATTTTCAACGATGCAACTACGTAACGTACCTTGATGTTTCTCGTCTCGTGTCTACGGACTCGAGTTACCCTGTCGGAGCTCGAAAAACAGTTAAGAGCCGGCCGAAGATCATCGTAACATTACCACTCGCCAGCTTTACTCCGGCGCAAACTCATATATCGAAAGTACACGCATCTTCCCAGTCTTACTCCCTCTCGAGATTCACGTACACTATATTTACGCTATTACTATATATTAATAACAGCGTAGCGTTTAAACTAAACGGAAAAAGTGAAACGAAGCAAATAAAAATGACTGTAGGATTGAGCGGCGAGCGTGCAGCGTCGAGAATCGCGATGCCCTCCCCGACAACCCCGCTCGAGAGGAACACACACACCGTACCTATTACGCTATACAGTACGATGCGGTACACATAGCGATTTAATTACCTGTTGTGTATAATTATGCCGCCTGTGCGGGAAGGATTTATCGCGGCATTCTTCGCCCTTCCGGCCCCCCCTCTTCGCTCTTGAATTTTCTCTCGATCCCTCGTTCTTCGTACCTTTCGTCTCTCACCTCAGCCCTCTCGCACCCTCTCTCGTACTTCGCTGTACACACAAATAGCCGGCAATCTCTGGACTTCCGCGTATGCTCCGCGTCCGAGCTTGGGCAAATAACAAAATTACACTGCCGAGGGGACGGGCAGCTCTCGGTCACGTTACCCACGTTACGTTCCCCGACAAGCGGCCAGCGTCTTCATCTTCTCTTCATCTTTCTCGACCCCCTTGCGGTACCGCAGCATCATCGGCATCATCGGGCCCGCGCGGCGTTTCCATCCTTCAGCGTTCGCTCTGACTACCTCGCTATCCATCCTCCGCTTCTTATTAACGGGATTATATCGGGACCGAGAAAAATCGCGTATTCTTCCTTTTCGTAAGTTTCTAGCTTGCTGTTAAATTGACGAGGGATCACGAGTGTGGGATAGAAAAGGTCAGTCAGTTGCCGAGGGGTTGCCGACGTCGAGAAATATTTTCCAAGTGTACCGATATTATTTCTCTTGTTCGACGGTCCACGGACTCGGGCAAGCGTGTACCGAGAGACTAAATAATTTCACTCGCTTCTACAATAAAAATATTGAAAATCAATCTTGGGATCTTATCAAGCGAATTGTTGAGAGAATTAAATTCGACGAGTGAATAATTTTTTTTTTTCGCCTTCCCGAAGCAGTGTATCGCGACGACAATTGCCGCGCATCTCTCACATACAAATTATAATCTCCGTATTGAATTCCCCCCTTTTTTTTTTTTTAGGTAGGCCTGGCGAAGAATATTGAAACGTGCTCTCAATTGAGAAACGAGCGTGTAGGCTTTAGCGTTGAGGTCGCGGAATAATGCGGCCGACAACTAGCAGCGAGCGAATGAGCTCTGGAAACAAATGCGCGTTGCCCGAACGGTGTTTCAATCTCCATAATGACCGTTCTCGCTCCCATCTCCCGCCCCGGTTCATTCTCCTCTCGTCGTCGCCAGAGCTACAAAAAAAAAAAGAAAAAAAAAAAAAAAAAAGAAGTTTCTCCGGGTGCATCCACGTGAGAGATGCAACGCATCGTGTGTGGATCGAGAGACTCGTTGTTGGAGGAGACGCGACAGAGTGGATGCTAATAACAGAGAAAGTCGAGAAAGAGCGGTAGTAACGGCAGTGTGTACTTCTCGTGTAGGCAGGCTCGGTATCTCGTTCACCGGTGAGCGCGAGATGTACTTCTTTTGCATCCACTCGCGGGCGCGCCGGAGCGCAGTTTGTTTGCCGGTGGTTATAAGCTCGCTCCGGAGATAAAAAAAAAAAAAAAAGAAAAAAAAATGCAGCAACAACACGAGGGAACAACTATGCGAGACCAGATGGACCAGAGGATCGGGCACGAGCCGAGCTTTTCAATGGACCGTGTCATCGTGCGACGTTACCCACTGAGACGTGCTCCGCAAACTCGCGCGCATGCATCGCGCAGATCGCTCGTTTTTTTTTTTTTTTACCTCGAACACAAATGCCCGTGGATTATTGTTCCGTGCTTTGCATCCGCGTTCACTAACAATGGGAGAGCGAGGATAAGATAAACGCCACAGTCGTTGTCATCTCCTCGATGATTGGCTGGCGCGAAGCCTAAGGGATAGTTCTTACGTTAGATACTTCGATCGAACATCGGTGTTTATTTTTGCAATATCTAATTATTAGACAGTAAAATTAGCTTCGGACGGAATATTGAAATAAATAAAAAATTCACAAAATAAATATAACGTTACTCATGAAGTTTATTGAATTAACCCGTTCAATCGATTAATTCAATTAATTCGGGAATTAAAAGTGCAGCATGAAAATTCCTGTAAACGTGACTCGGCCCTTAACGATACGAGGCAGATTCGATCGGCAACGAACCCACGTGTCAATTTTCTTTCGAGCGTCTCTAATTTTGTGCCTAGAGCGACAATTGCGAGCGTTAATTTTCTTTTCATTTTCGTTACTTTGTATTATTGTCCGTGGCGGTTAGCATTTCCACGCGTGGTTTTGAGTCAGTCGACTCCGTGAGGACTGTCGGTAGGAAGGGGTTGGCTTTTGAGCCAGAGGGGTTCCGGACCAGGGCCACAATTACACAAAGTGCGGTTCACCCCCACCGGAGAAGTACACAGAGGAGAGTCGCTGTTGTGTCGCCCGATGGTTCCAGGGCGGTTGTCGAGCTCCCGGTCGCACAGTTGGTCGACACGCAACGACGATGGGCCTTTCAGTCGTGTCTTCCAACGGAGATGATGGATTCGTTCTCGTTGTCTTCCGCCCTCGGCGCCGGTGCGCTGTTTACTCTCGCCAAGGCGTCCATTCGCGGCTCACCCGGAGTCTGCATTTCGGGCCTCGGAAATTGACGAGTCAAAAGAGCCTTCGTCCGGCCGCTCATTTTTCGTTCGAAAAAAAAAAATTCCAAAATCCCTTGTAATTTAATACCTGACAACAAATTCACGGCAAAGAATCGCGCTCAATATATTTTTTTTTTCGGAAAAAAAAAAATTGAAAAAAAAAAAAACTGATTATCTCGCCTACCGGACGCGAAAGTCAGCGGAGAAGTCTCGGCGATTCGGGTGAAAATATGCCGGGGGAATTTACGATACAAGCGCGATATTTTATTACGTTCGACAGAGTACCTACCGAGCGAAATTTATGTGGCTGGAGAGCGCGCGCGCCCGTTGAGTGAGGACGACGGAAAAAAAGGGGGGCACGAAAGAGGAAAGAGAGTCGAGCGAAGGGCGAGTCGGAAGGAGGAGGAAGGAGCGGACGAGCGAGGGAGAAAACGAGGACACTGGGGAGGGTTGCGTCAGTGTGGTGGTGAAACTCCGAGCGGAGCGTAGATGCGTGTGTGTGCGAAGGCAAAGAAAAGTGCCGAGGTGAAGGCCGGGGGTGGACGAGGGGCTGTCCGGCCCCGACGTTCACGAGTCCGCTTCTAGCACGAAAAAAAGGGGGGAAAAAAAAGAAATAGTGAAAAGGATCGTAGAGAGCCTCGCGACGAGGAGGACGCGATCCACGGACGACGAAAACGCGTCCAGTTCACTGGTGCGCTACATCCAAAGGTAGAAGGTTCGCACACCGTACGAAACTCTCTCCGAAAACGCCCCCGCAGTATCCGCCTCTCAGTCGCAGTTATTGCTAGGATCGTAAAGTTCTTTCTTTCATATACACATCGTTGTTTCTTTTTTTCCATACATCCCGGCATAGCGGTACCGAGAAGCCTCTCATCTCGCAGCGCGACGCACACGCGCTTTAGTGTGTGTGTGTGTGTGTGTGTGTGTGTGTGTGTGTGTGTGTCGGAGTCCGCTCGCTCGCGCTGGCAGGAAGCGAAAGAGCCGCACGTGCATCGTACTTTTCTTCTCTCGTGAAAAGTCCATCATAGGGCTTTGCCAGAAATAAAATAGTCCCGCCGGTAGTCGCTCCTTCTTTTTCCGCCGCGATGTCTCCGCCGCCTTTAGCGGAAGCGCAGTCGATGCGCCGAGAAGCAGGATAATACCCTGGATGCGGTACGGAAAAGCCCTGAGAGCGCGATACGCCCCTTTCCGTAGGAAAAGCTCTCTGCCGAGTCGCGAGTGAAAGCGCGGAGTTTCGCGGGGGAGAACGAGAGCGAGCGCGGAGGCTTCGCGCCGATATGTATATATAGCGGACAGTAATATTAGTGGAAAGAGGCGAGGCCGCGATCGCCAGTCGGGGGTCGTCGCGGGTCATCCCTGGGAGATACACCGACCGGTCGGCTTCGGCCGACGAGAGTCAAGAGAGCGGCCGCGAGGGTGAGACCCCGGTGCCCTGCGGAGGTCTCACCGATTAAGAGGTTTCTTCCTTATGGCAGTCGTCGTCGACGCGGCCCGGTCAGACGCGGCTCGCTGACCGCGCCCGGGAAGAATGCAGACGAGAGAAGAAGAGGAAGAAACAGAAGTGGAAGGAAAGATCTCGAGCGAGAGCCCAGACAGCGTGGCTGGCTCGGACGAGCGCGAGTCTCGAGAGATACCGGCGTGGGTGAGCTCGGTGTCGGAGGGCTATCGGTCTCGGTTGCTCCAGGGGTTGGGACCTCAACCCGAGTGTGGCCTCCCGCGGACAGCGGCGGAGAACCGGCTGACGGTCAGATCGGAGCCGCTGCCAGTCTTGTCACTGGCGACTATCGAGATAATATTAGAACGGCCGAGGCCGTTTCGAACCCTCTTTATAAAGCAAGATGGCGAGGGCCGACTTGTGGCGACGAGAGACCAAAAGCATACCGATCTTTCGTCGAGGAGCCGACATTCCTGAGGCCGACTATGAAACCCGGAGGATGGGAAAGAATATGGGGAGGTGGGAGGAGAAAGCAGGCGACGAGGGACGTTATGCGAAACGGTTCGGAGATGAGGGAGCGGAAGAATGAGAGGAGGGCACGAGGGTTCGCGAGAGTCGGGCGCGTTGCAGCCGCTGTTTCGAGGCAGTACGGGGCAGATAGATGGCCAACTTTCGTTGCTGGGTGCTCCCGCTCGCCGCAGTTCGACCGGCCGGGGAGCTCCCACATAGCAGCAATGTAAGTCATGCTTCTTTATGGGGTGCCCCATGACCCCGCTACTTGTAAACCGACTGAAGATTCAGAAATAGCCCCGTCCGACATTGCCGGGCCCTACCGAAGACTCGGCAAAGAAGAGTACGGCGCGAGGAGAGTCGAGCTCGTGGCTATGAACTCGGAGCTAATGCCGATACATTCCGGTTATCCTGCGAAGGAGTTCCGTTCCCCAGAGTCCATCGTTGCAACGCCGATAATCCAATCGGCATCGATGCTGCGTGGAATTGAGATGGATAAATCTTGGGGTGGGAGACTATAAAGGTTTCTCAATGTTGTGTGACTCGAGGCAAAGGGGCAAACTTTATGGGGGAGAGTTGGCGAAAACTGGTCAGCTATAAGTCGACGTATCGAGCATTTTTATTCTATAAAAAAATACTATAATAAAAAATTCAACTCAATTCCAATTCAAAATAACATTACATTGTTATATCGATTCTGATACTTTGGCTACGGAAATTTTGGTAGTTAATAACTAATGACTGACGTGTCAAACAATCCGCTTATTTTTAAAGCGCAGGTGAAACGATGAAATGACCTCAACGGTTTTGTTCCATAACGCGTACCAAAATGAGTCAAGACTCGCCTTCGCATGGCCGATCCTGTGAAATCGCCCACTGGCCTCTACATTCAGCCATGGAATCTCCACTACACCGGGTACCGCGGTCTGCCGCGAGAGAGATTGCGGAAACCCGAAGCGATAGGCTCGGTCCGTTGATCAAACTCCTGACAATGGGTTTATTATGCGTGCGCGTGTACGCGTTATGCAACTGCATCAACACGTGTCCCAGCGCAGTGTGTAAACACGCCATTGGACGGTCGTACACAGCACACACCGGTCCAATGTACTCGGAAGCTACCGCGTGACATCCGTGACGATTGAAAGCGTCTGTCGATACCCACCTCGTCCGATTCGCGAATCTGCACCAGTGATGCACGCCGGGTAATAATAACGCACATCAAAGCCCGCGTTATCTCTTCGTACGGACGTCACGGGTGCCTCCCGTTTGCCACCGATGCAATGCCATATCTTACGCCACGGAACTACGACTCCCCCGCTAAACAGTTGCAGAGCCATTCACACACGTCGTTGCGCGAAGTTTAAAATCGTCTCTCGATGCAGGAGCGATAAAACCGGTGGTTTTCAAAACACCAACCCTCATTGTCCCCGCGCCACCGACACTGTACAAAACGCGACTCCGACGTCCAATCGTGACGGGTATTATCAGCCGCGAACCGAACAAAACTCCCGTACCACTGTGGGTAGTTCGGCCAGCGAGGGTTAAAAAAAATTAAAAAATTAAAATACAGACGACAGTTTGCTTAGCCGATTAGCCAGGTGAGTCAGGTGAAGCCCAGTTGCGCAGAGTTCGTTGCGACTCTCGATGCAGTCCCGATAAACGCTTTTCAAAACACCAACGTGCCATCCGATCGTGGCGAGTCGAGTATTATCAGCCAATCTGCGAACTGCAGATTGAACGGAAGTCTCGTGCCACTGTGACAAAGTGCCCCGGTTAAGATAAAAAAGAAACACAGGGCGGAGCGCACTCAGCGGAGTGGCCAGGTGAGCATCGAGCGGTCGAAGCGTTCGGGCGCTATTTCTCATTGTTCCAATCCGCCCGATCAGCACCCGCAAGGTTCGAGTGGTCCTCGATGCACTCGAAGAGTGACGAACGTGTCAACGATACATCGTCATCGTCCCTCGAGGAACCCTCGACGGAGCATGAACCGTTCGGCTCGTAGCTCGGAGCTTGAACGAAGTCCATCCGTGCTGGAGCACCGATCTGTATCGCCGATTCAACGACCCGAATCGCTGGGTTGACGGGACACGCGCCGGATCTCGATGGTCCCTGCACTCCCGCTCGACGACCACGAAAGACAACGAAGAGACGATCATCCGAAAACCCGATGCGGCGTACAAAGCCGGCGTGCGTGCGATCGGTATCGCGTCTCATTCACTCGAACGCGCTCTCATGTGCAACTCGATACGACGATGGAATATCAGCATCGAGACCTTTTCTCCTAGCCGGGCGTCGGTGCGGAGCTGGATGCGAGTGTATCACGAGCATAGTGTCTCGTTGCATGGGCCAACACCTCCGGAATCGTCGGCCCTCGGGCGCGACAACGAGGCCGGTTCCTCGGAGGATAATGGAGCGAGGAGGAAGAAAGCGAAGCGCGGACAGAGCCAGCACGGAGAACGGACGATCCTCCTCTGGGCATTAATGAATGGCTGGACGCTTCGCTGGTTCTCTCTTCGAGACACAAAGATCCTGCAACGGTGGTGACACGTACGCTCCGGGTAATCACGGCTCTCTTCGCGTTGGGAGGCTGCCGGAGACCCGGAGGTCCGATTCTCTTCCTACTCACGGTCCTTCTCTTCCTTCCATCCCGCATTAGCTTCGTCGCTGGGACGGATCGCGCCTTGCGGTTTTACTTCGCTCTCGGTCCACGACGAACCGCGAGCGAAGAGATTGCACTCGTGTGCACTACGAGTGCAGTCGAGGGAGTGCAATACGGATACGGTTCGCGGATGATCGGCGCATCGCGGATTTATCCAGGCCAAGAGTGATGCTCCGGAGCGAAGAGATGGATCTCTCGAGATGGCAAGACGGAAGAAGGGAGGAAGGGTTTTAGCCGGAACGAGATCGAACGTAGGCGGGCATCGATGAATCCGCTGGCTGGGATACTTTGCAGATACACATCTGTACGGGAGATTGATAGTACGCGGATCGCTGATACGGAACACTCGAGCCTTAAAAGTCCTGCGCTCGTAGATACGCGATTTGTTCGGATCTACGGGAAGCGCGAAGCTGCATCGCCGAGGCGGCAGAGAGCCTCGACTCTGCTCATTATCTTGCGGAACTCTTGTGATGAATTCTGGAGGCTTTTGGAGTTTACCTGTGAGGAGGGAATTGAGTCAATATGGACCATTCTTACTCTCCAAACTTCTTCATTCTCAATCCGAGTTTGGCCAATTCTTCAAAAACCTGTTGTTAGTACAGTTTTGGATTGGAAATACATCACTAAATCGAATGGCGAAGGTTCCAGGTCGATATCTTGAAAAAAAAATTTTCGGATTTTTCCGACCGGAAAAATGGAAAGGGGGTACCCTTACTGTTTTTCGCCGAAAATGCCGATTTCGAAAAACTCGATTTTTTCAAGGAAATAAATTTTTTAGAATTTTCTCGTGGCTGAAATCGGTTGGGAAGTATATGACTTGGATCGAATGGCGCAGGTTTCAGGTCGATAGCTCGAAATTAAAAAAAAAAAAGTGTCGTTCCGGGAAATTTAACATAGGATTCCCTACCCCAAAAGGGACGAATTTTAAAAGTTGTCGGAAATGGGTTTAACTATACAGTTTTAGAATGAGAATAAGCCACTGAATCGAATGGCGAAGGTTCCAGGTCGATATCGTGAAAAAAAAATTTCCGGATGTTTCCGACGCAAAGGCAGTACCCTTACTGTTTTTCCGCCGAAAATGCCGATTTCGAAAAAGTCGATTTTTTCATGGAAATAAATTTTTTAGAATTTTCTCGTGGCTGAAATCGGTTGGGAAGTATATGACTTGGATCGAATGGTGAAGGTTTCAGGTCGATAGCTCGAAATTTTTTTAAAAAAAGTGTCGTTCCGGGAAATTTAACATAGGATTCCCTACCCCAAAAGGGACGAATTTTAAAAATTGTCGGAAATGGGTTTAATTATACAGTTTTAGAATGGGAATAAGCCACTGAATCGAATGGCGAAGGTTCCAGGTCGATATCTTGAAAAAAATATTTTCCGATTTTTCCGACGCAAAGGTAGTACCCTTACTGTTTTTCCGCCGAAAATGCCGATTTCGAAAAAGTCGATTTTTTCATGGAAATAAATTTTTTAGAATTTTCTCGTGGCTGAAATCGGTTGGGAAGTATATGACTTGGATCGAATGGCGCAGGTTTCAGGTCGATAGCTTGAAATTTTTTAAAAAAAAGTGTCGTTCCGGGAAATTTAACATAGGATTCCCTACCCCAAAAGGGACGAATTTTAAAAGTTGTCGGAAATGGGTTTAACTATACAGTTTTAGAATGAGAATAAGCCACTGAATCGAATGGCAAAGGTTCCAGGTCGATATCGTGAAAAAAAATTTTCCGATTTTTCCGACGCAAAGGCAGTACCCTTACTGTTTTTCCGCCGAAAATGCCGATTTCGAAAAAGTCGATTTTTTCATGGAAATAAATTTTTTAGAATTTTCTCGTGGCTGAAATCGGTTGGGAAGTATATGACTTGGATCGAATGGTGAAGGTTTCAGGTCGATAGCTCGAAATTTTTTTAAAAAAAGTGTCGTTCCGGGAAATTTAACATAGGATTCCCTACCCCAAAAGGGACGAATTTTAAAAATTGTCGGAAATGGGTTTAATTATACAGTTTTAGAATGGGAATAAGCCACTGAATCGAATGGCGAAGGTTCCAGGTCGATATCTTGAAAAAAATATTTTCCGATTTTTCCGACGCAAAGGTAGTACCCTTACTGTTTTTCCGCCGAAAATGCCGATTTCGAAAAAGTCGATTTTTTCATGGAAATAAATTTTTTAGAATTTTCTCGTGGCTGAAATCGGTTGGGAAGTATATGACTTGGATCGAATGGCGCAGGTTTCAGGTCGATAGCTTGAAATTTTTAAAAAAAAAGTGTCGTTCCGGGAAATTTAACATAGGATTCCCTACCCCAAAAGGGACGAATTTTAAAAGTTGTCGGAAATGGGTTTAACTATACAGTTTTAGAATGAGAATAAGCCACTGAATCGAATGGCAAAGGTTCCAGGTCGATATCGTGAAAAAAAATTTTCCGATTTTTCCGACGCAAAGGTAGTACCCTTACTGTTTTTCCGCCGAAAATGCCGATTTCGAAAAAGTCGATTTTTTCATGGAAATAAATTTTTTAGAATTTTCTCGTGGCTGAAATCGGTTGGGAAGTATATGACTTGGATCGAATGGCGCAGGTTTCAGGTCGATAGCTTGAAATTTAAAAAAAAAAAGTGTCGTTCCGGGAAATTTAACATAGGATTCCCTACCCCAAAAGGGACGAATTTTAAAAGTTGTCGGAAATGGGTTTAATTATACAGTTTTAGAATGGGAATAAGCCACTGAATCAAATGGCGAAGGTTCCAGGTCGATATCTTGAAAAAAATATTTTCCGATTTTTCCGACGCAAAGGTAGTACCCTTACTGTTTTTCCGCCGAAAATGCCGATTTCGAAAAAGTCGATTTTTTCATGGAAATAAATTTTTTAGAATTTTCTCGTGGCTGAAATCGGTTGGGAAGTATATGACTTGGATCGAATGGTGAAGGTTTCAGGTCGATAGCTCGAAATTTTTTTAAAAAAAGTGTCGTTCCGGGAAATTTAACATAGGATTCCCTACCCCAAAAGGGACGAATTTTAAAAGTTGTCGGAAATGGGTTTAACTATACAGTTTTAGAATGAGAATAAGCCACTGAATCGAATGGCGAAGGTTCCAGGTCGATATCGTGAAAAAAATTTTTCCGGATGTTTCCGACGCAAAGGCAGTACCCTTACTGTTTTTCCGCCGAAAATGCCGATTTCGAAAAAGTCGATTTTTTCATGGAAATAAATTTTTTAGAATTTTCTCGTGGCTGAAATCGGTTGGGAAGTATATGACTTGGATCGAATGGCGCAGGTTTCAGGTCGATAGCTCGAAATTTAAAAAAAAAAAGTGTCGTTCCGGGAAATTTAACATAGGATTCCCTACCCCAAAAGGGACGAATTTTAAAAGTTGTCGGAAATGGGTTTAACTATACAGTTTTAGAATGAGAATAAGCCACTGAATCGAATGGCGAAGGTTCCAGGTCGATATCTTGAAAAAAATATTTTCCGATTTTTCCGACGCAAAGGCAGTACCCTTACTGTTTTTCCGCCGAAAATGCCGATTTCGAAAAAGTCGATTTTTTCATGGAAATAAATTTTTTAGAATTTTCTCGTGGCTGAAATCGGTTGGGAAGTATATGACTTGGATCGAATGGCGCAGGTTTCAGGTCGATAGCTCGAAATTTTAAAAAAAAAGTGTCGTTCCGGGAAATTTAACATAGGATTCCCTACCCCAAAAGGGACGAATTTTAAAAGTTGTCGGAAATGGGTTTAATTATACAGTTTTAGAATGGGAATAAGCCAATGAATCAAATGGCGAAGGTTCCAGGTCGATATCTTGAAAAAAATATTTTCCGATTTTTCCGACGCAAAGGTAGTACCCTTACTGTTTTTCCGCCGAAAATGCCGATTTCGAAAAAGTCGATTTTTTCATGGAAATAAATTTTTTAGAATTTTCTCGTGGCTGAAATCGGTTGGGAAGTATATGACTTGGATCGAATGGCGCAGGTTTCAGGTCGATAGCTTGAAATTTTTTAAAAAAAAGTGTCGTTCCGGGAAATTTAACATAGGATTCCCTACCCCAAAAGGGACGAATTTTAAAAGTTGTCGGAAATGGGTTTAATTATACAGTTTTAGAATGGGAATAAGCCACTGAATCAAATGGCGAAGGTTCCAGGTCGATATCTTGAAAAAAATATTTTCCGATTTTTCCGACGCAAAGGTAGTACCCTTACTGTTTTTCCGCCGAAAATGCCGATTTCGAAAAAGTCGATTTTTTCATGGAAATAAATTTTTTAGAATTTTCTCGTGGCTGAAATCGGTTGGGAAGTATATGACTTGGATCGAATGGTGAAGGTTTCAGGTCGATAGCTCGAAATTTTTTTAAAAAAAGTGTCGTTCCGGGAAATTTAACATAGGATTCCCTACCCCAAAAGGGACGAATTTTAAAAGTTGTCGGAAATGGGTTTAACTATACAGTTTTAGAATGAGAATAAGCCACTGAATCGAATGGCGAAGGTTCCAGGTCGATATCTTGAAAAAAATATTTTCCGATTTTTCCGACGCAAAGGTAGTACCCTTACTGTTTTTCCGCCGAAAATGCCGATTTCGAAAAAGTCGATTTTTTCATGGAAATAAATTTTTTAGAATTTTCTCGTGGCTGAAATCGGTTGGGAAGTATATGACTTGGATCGAATGGCGCAGGTTTCAGGTCGATAGCTCGAAATTTTTAAAAAAAAAGTGTCGTTCCGGGAAATTTAACATAGGATTCCCTACCCCAAAAGGGACGAATTTTAAAAGTTGTCGGAAATGGGTTTAACTATACAGTTTTAGAATGGGAATAAGCCACTGAATCAAATAGCGAAGGTTCCAGGTCGATATCTTGAAAAAAATATTTTCCGATTTTTCCGACGCAAAGGTAGTACCCTTACTGTTTTTCCGCCGAAAATGCCGATTTCGAAAAAGTCGATTTTTTCATGGAAATAAATTTTTTAGAATTTTCTCGTGGCTGAAATCGGTTGGGAAGTATATGACTTGGATCGAATGGTGAAGGTTTCAGGTCGATAGCTCGAAATTTTTTTAAAAAAAGTGTCGTTCCGGGAAATTTAACATAGGATTCCCTACCCCAAAAGGGACGAATTTTAAAAGTTGTCGGAAATGGGTTTAACTATACAGTTTTAGAATGAGAATAAGCCACTGAATCAAATGGCGAAGGTTCCAGGTCGATATCGTGAAAAAAAATTTTCCGGATGTTTCCGACGCAAAGGCAGTACCCTTACTGTTTTTCCGCCGAAAATGCCGATTTCGAAAAAGTCGATTTTTTCATGGAAATAAATTTTTTAGAATTTTCTCGTGGCTGAAATCGGTTGGGAAGTATATGACTTGGATCGAATGGCGCAGGTTTCAGGTCGATAGCTCGAAATTTTTTTAAAAAAAGTGTCGTTCCGGGAAATTTAACATAGGATTCCCTACCCCAAAAGGGACGAATTTTAAAAGTTGTCGGAAATGGGTTTAACTATACAGTTTTAGAATGAGAATAAGCCACTGAATCGAATGGCGAAGGTTCCAGGTCGATATCGTGAAAAAAAATTTTCCGGATGTTTCCGACGCAAAGGCAGTACCCTTACTGTTTTTCCGCCGAAAATGCCGATTTCGAAAAAGTCGATTTTTTCATGGAAATAAATTTTTTAGAATTTTCTCGTGGCTGAAATCGGTTGGGAAGTATATGACTTGGATCGAATGGCGCAGGTTTCAGGTCGATAGCTCGAAATTTTTTTAAAAAAAGTGTCGTTCCGGGAAATTTAACATAGGATTCCCTACCCCAAAAGGGACGAATTTTAAAAGTTGTCGGAAATGGGTTTAACTATACAGTTTTAGAATGAGAATAAGCCACTGAATCGAATGGCGAAGGTTCCAGGTCGATATCGTGAAAAAAAATTTTCCGGATGTTTCCGACGCAAAGGCAGTACCCTTACTGTTTTTCCGCCGAAAATGCCGATTTCGAAAAAGTCGATTTTTTCATGGAAATAAATTTTTTAGAATTTTCTCGTGGCTGAAATCGGTTGGGAAGTATATGACTTGGATCGAATGGCGCAGGTTTCAGGTCGATAGCTCGAAATTTTTTTAAAAAAAGTGTCGTTCCGGGAAATTTAACATAGGATTCCCTACCCCAAAAGGGACGAATTTTAAAAGTTGTCGGAAATGGGTTTAACTATACAGTTTTAGAATGAGAATAAGCCACTGAATCAAATGGCGAAGGTTCCAGGTCGATATCTTGAAAAAAATATTTTCCGATTTTTCCGACGCAAAGGCAGTACCCTTACTGTTTTTCCGCCGAAAATGCCGATTTCGAAAAAGTCGATTTTTTCATGGAAATAAATTTTTTAGAATTTTCTCGTGGCTGAAATCGGTTGGGAAGTATATGACTTGGATCGAATGGCGCAGGTTTCAGGTCGATAGCTCGAAATTTTTTTAAAAAAAGTGTCGTTCCGGGAAATTTAACATAGGATTCCCTACCCCAAAAGGGACGAATTTTAAAAGTTGTCGGAAATGGGTTTAACTATACAGTTTTAGAATGAGAATAAGCCACTGAATCGAATGGCGAAGGTTCCAGGTCGATATCTTGAAAAAAATATTTTCCGATTTTTCCGACCGGAAAAATGGAAAGGGGGTACCCTTACTGTTTTTCGCCGAAAATGCTGATTTCGAAAAACTCGATTTTTTCAAGGAAATAAATTTTTTAGAATTTTCTCGTGGCTGAAATCGGTTGGGAAGTATATGACTTGGATCGAATGGCGCAGGTTTCAGGTCGATAGCTCGAAATTTAAAAAAAAAAAGTGTCGTTCCGGGAAATTTAACATAGGATTCCCTACCCCAAAAGGGACGAATTTTAAAAGTTGTCGGAAATGGGTTTAACTATACAGTTTTAGAATGAGAATAAGCCACTGAATCGAATGGCGAAGGTTCCAGGTCGATATCGTGAAAAAAAATTTTCCGGATGTTTCCGACGCAAAGGCAGTACCCTTACTGTTTTTCCGCCGAAAATGCCGATTTCGAAAAAGTCGATTTTTTCATGGAAATAAATTTTTTAGAATTTTCTCGTGGCTGAAATCGGTTGCGAAGTATATGACTTGGATCGAATGGCGCAGGTTTCAGGTCGATAGCTCGAAATTTAAAAAAAAAAAGTGTCGTTCCGGGAAATTTAACATAGGATTCCCTACCCCAAAAGGGACGAATTTTAAAAGTTGTCGGAAATGGGTTTAACTATACAGTTTTAGAATGAGAATAAGCCACTGAATCGAATGGCGAAGGTTCCAGGTCGATATCGTGAAAAAAAATTTTCCGGATGTTTCCGACGCAAAGGCAGTACCCTTACTGTTTTTCCGCCGAAAATGCCGATTTCGAAAAAGTCGATTTTTTCATGGAAATAAATTTTTTAGAATTTTCTCGTGGCTGAAATCGGTTGGGAAGTATATGACTTGGATCGAATGGCGCAGGTTTCAGGTCGATAGCTCGAAATTTAAAAAAAAAAAGTGTCGTTCCGGGAAATTTAACATAGGATTCCCTACCCCAAAAGGGACGAATTTTAAAAGTTGTCGGAAATGGGTTTAACTATACAGTTTTAGAATGAGAATAAGCCACTGAATCGAATGGCGAAGGTTCCAGGTCGATATCGTGAAAAAAAATTTTCCGGATGTTTCCGACGCAAAGGCAGTACCCTTACTGTTTTTCCGCCGAAAATGCCGATTTCGAAAAAGTCGATTTTTTCATGGAAATAAATTTTTTAGAATTTTCTCGTGGCTGAAATCGGTTGGGAAGTATATGACTTGGATCGAATGGCGCAGGTTTCAGGTCGATAGCTCGAAATTTAAAAAAAAAAAGTGTCGTTCCGGGAAATTTAACATATGATTCCCTACCCCAAAAGGGACGAATTTTAAAAGTTGTCGGAAATGGGTTTAACTATACAGTTTTAGAATGGGAATAAGCCACTGAATCAAATAGCGAAGGTTCCAGGTCGATATCTTGAAAAAAATATTTTCCGATTTTTCCGACGCAAAGGTAGTACCCTTACTGTTTTTCCGCCGAAAATGCCGATTTCGAAAAAGTCGATTTTTTCATGGAAATAAATTTTTTAGAATTTTCTCGTGGCTGAAATCGGTTGGGAAGTATATGACTTGGATCGAATGGTGAAGGTTTCAGGTCGATAGCTCGAAATTTTTTTAAAAAAAGTGTCGTTCCGGGAAATTTAACATAGGATTCCCTACCCCAAAAGGGACGAATTTTAAAAGTTGTCGGAAATGGGTTTAACTATACAGTTTTAGAATGAGAATAAGCCACTGAATCAAATGGCGAAGGTTCCAGGTCGATATCGTGAAAAAAAATTTTCCGGATGTTTCCGACGCAAAGGCAGTACCCTTACTGTTTTTCCGCCGAAAATGCCGATTTCGAAAAAGTCGATTTTTTCATGGAAATAAATTTTTTAGAATTTTCTCGTGGCTGAAATCGGTTGGGAAGTATATGACTTGGATCGAATGGCGCAGGTTTCAGGTCGATAGCTCGAAATTTTTTTAAAAAAAGTGTCGTTCCGGGAAATTTAACATAGGATTCCCTACCCCAAAAGGGACGAATTTTAAAAGTTGTCGGAAATGGGTTTAACTATACAGTTTTAGAATGAGAATAAGCCACTGAATCGAATGGCGAAGGTTCCAGGTCGATATCGTGAAAAAAAATTTTCCGGATGTTTCCGACGCAAAGGCAGTACCCTTACTGTTTTTCCGCCGAAAATGCCGATTTCGAAAAAGTCGATTTTTTCATGGAAATAAATTTTTTAGAATTTTCTCGTGGCTGAAATCGGTTGGGAAGTATATGACTTGGATCGAATGGCGCAGGTTTCAGGTCGATAGCTCGAAATTTTTTTAAAAAAAGTGTCGTTCCGGGAAATTTAACATAGGATTCCCTACCCCAAAAGGGACGAATTTTAAAAGTTGTCGGAAATGGGTTTAACTATACAGTTTTAGAATGAGAATAAGCCACTGAATCGAATGGCGAAGGTTCCAGGTCGATATCGTGAAAAAAAATTTTCCGGATGTTTCCGACGCAAAGGCAGTACCCTTACTGTTTTTCCGCCGAAAATGCCGATTTCGAAAAAGTCGATTTTTTCATGGAAATAAATTTTTTAGAATTTTCTCGTGGCTGAAATCGGTTGGGAAGTATATGACTTGGATCGAATGGCGCAGGTTTCAGGTCGATAGCTCGAAATTTTTTTAAAAAAAGTGTCGTTCCGGGAAATTTAACATAGGATTCCCTACCCCAAAAGGGACGAATTTTAAAAGTTGTCGGAAATGGGTTTAACTATACAGTTTTAGAATGAGAATAAGCCACTGAATCAAATGGCGAAGGTTCCAGGTCGATATCTTGAAAAAAATATTTTCCGATTTTTCCGACGCAAAGGCAGTACCCTTACTGTTTTTCCGCCGAAAATGCCGATTTCGAAAAAGTCGATTTTTTCATGGAAATAAATTTTTTAGAATTTTCTCGTGGCTGAAATCGGTTGGGAAGTATATGACTTGGATCGAATGGCGCAGGTTTCAGGTCGATAGCTCGAAATTTTTTTAAAAAAAGTGTCGTTCCGGGAAATTTAACATAGGATTCCCTACCCCAAAAGGGACGAATTTTAAAAGTTGTCGGAAATGGGTTTAACTATACAGTTTTAGAATGAGAATAAGCCACTGAATCGAATGGCGAAGGTTCCAGGTCGATATCTTGAAAAAAATATTTTCCGATTTTTCCGACCGGAAAAATGGAAAGGGGGTACCCTTACTGTTTTTCGCCGAAAATGCTGATTTCGAAAAACTCGATTTTTTCAAGGAAATAAATTTTTTAGAATTTTCTCGTGGCTGAAATCGGTTGGGAAGTATATGACTTGGATCGAATGGCGCAGGTTTCAGGTCGATAGCTCGAAATTTAAAAAAAAAAAGTGTCGTTCCGGGAAATTTAACATAGGATTCCCTACCCCAAAAGGGACGAATTTTAAAAGTTGTCGGAAATGGGTTTAACTATACAGTTTTAGAATGAGAATAAGCCACTGAATCGAATGGCGAAGGTTCCAGGTCGATATCGTGAAAAAAAATTTTCCGGATGTTTCCGACGCAAAGGCAGTACCCTTACTGTTTTTCCGCCGAAAATGCCGATTTCGAAAAAGTCGATTTTTTCATGGAAATAAATTTTTTAGAATTTTCTCGTGGCTGAAATCGGTTGCGAAGTATATGACTTGGATCGAATGGCGCAGGTTTCAGGTCGATAGCTCGAAATTTAAAAAAAAAAAGTGTCGTTCCGGGAAATTTAACATAGGATTCCCTACCCCAAAAGGGACGAATTTTAAAAGTTGTCGGAAATGGGTTTAACTATACAGTTTTAGAATGAGAATAAGCCACTGAATCGAATGGCGAAGGTTCCAGGTCGATATCGTGAAAAAAAATTTTCCGGATGTTTCCGACGCAAAGGCAGTACCCTTACTGTTTTTCCGCCGAAAATGCCGATTTCGAAAAAGTCGATTTTTTCATGGAAATAAATTTTTTAGAATTTTCTCGTGGCTGAAATCGGTTGGGAAGTATATGACTTGGATCGAATGGCGCAGGTTTCAGGTCGATAGCTCGAAATTTAAAAAAAAAAAGTGTCGTTCCGGGAAATTTAACATAGGATTCCCTACCCCAAAAGGGACGAATTTTAAAAGTTGTCGGAAATGGGTTTAACTATACAGTTTTAGAATGAGAATAAGCCACTGAATCGAATGGCGAAGGTTCCAGGTCGATATCGTGAAAAAAAATTTTCCGGATGTTTCCGACGCAAAGGCAGTACCCTTACTGTTTTTCCGCCGAAAATGCCGATTTCGAAAAAGTCGATTTTTTCATGGAAATAAATTTTTTAGAATTTTCTCGTGGCTGAAATCGGTTGGGAAGTATATGACTTGGATCGAATGGCGCAGGTTTCAGGTCGATAGCTCGAAATTTAAAAAAAAAAAGTGTCGTTCCGGGAAATTTAACATATGATTCCCTACCCCAAAAGGGACGAATTTTAAAAGTTGTCGGAAATGGGTTTAACTATACAGTTTTAGAATGAGAATAAGCCACTGAATCGAATGGCGAAGGTTCCAGGTCGATATCGTGAAAAAAAATTTTCCGGATGTTTCCGACGCAAAGGCAGTACCCTTACTGTTTTTCCGCCGAAAATGCCGATTTCGAAAAAGTCGATTTTTTCATGGAAATAAATTTTTTAGAATTTTCTCGTGGCTGAAATCGGTTGCGAAGTATATGACTTGGATCGAATGGCGCAGGTTTCAGGTCGATAGCTCGAAATTTTTAAAAAAAAAGTGTCGTTCCGGGAAATTTAACATAGGATTCCCTACCCCAAAAGGGACGAATTTTAAAAGTTGTCGGAAATGGGTTTAACTATACAGTTTTAGAATGAGAATAAGCCACTGAATCGAATGGCGAAGGTTCCAGGTCGATATCGTGAAAAAAAATTTTCCGGATGTTTCCGACGCAAAGGCAGTACCCTTACTGTTTTTCCGCCGAAAATGCCGATTTCGAAAAAGTCGATTTTTTCATGGAAATAAATTTTTTAGAATTTTCTCGTGGCTGAAATCGGTTGGGAAGTATATGACTTGGATCGAATGGTGAAGGTTTCAGGTCGATAGCTCGAAATTTTTTTAAAAAAAGTGTCGTTCCGGGAAATTTAACATAGGATTCCCTACCCCAAAAGGGACGAATTTTAAAAGTTGTCGGAAATGGGTTTAACTATACAGTTTTAGAATGAGAATAAGCCACTGAATCGAATGGCGAAGGTTCCAGGTCGATATCTTGAAAAAAATATTTTCCGATTTTTCCGACGCAAAGGTAGTACCCTTACTGTTTTTCCGCCGAAAATGCCGATTTCGAAAAAGTCGATTTTTTCATGGAAATAAATTTTTTAGAATTTTCTCGTGGCTGAAATCGGTTGGGAAGTATATGACTTGGATCGAATGGCGCAGGTTTCAGGTCGATAGCTCGAAATTTAAAAAAAAAAAGTGTCGTTCCGGGAAATTTAACATAGGATTCCCTACCCCAAAAGGGACGAATTTTAAAAGTTGTCGGAAATGGGTTTAACTATACAGTTTTAGAATGAGAATAAGCCACTGAATCGAATGGCGAAGGTTCCAGGTCGATATCGTGAAAAAAAATTTTCCGGATGTTTCCGACGCAAAGGCAGTACCCTTACTGTTTTTCCGCCGAAAATGCCGATTTCGAAAAAGTCGATTTTTTCATGGAAATAAATTTTTTAGAATTTTCTCGTGGCTGAAATCGGTTGGGAAGTATATGACTTGGATCGAATGGCGCAGGTTTCAGGTCGATAGCTCGAAATTTTTTTAAAAAAAGTGTCGTTCCGGGAAATTTAACATAGGATTCCCTACCCCAAAAGGGACGAATTTTAAAAGTTGTCGGAAATGGGTTTAACTATACAGTTTTAGAATGAGAATAAGCCACTGAATCGAATGGCGAAGGTTCCAGGTCGATATCGTGAAAAAAAATTTTCCGGATGTTTCCGACGCAAAGGCAGTACCCTTACTGTTTTTCCGCCGAAAATGCCGATTTCGAAAAAGTCGATTTTTTCATGGAAATAAATTTTTTAGAATTTTCTCGTGGCTGAAATCGGTTGGGAAGTATATGACTTGGATCGAATGGCGCAGGTTTCAGGTCGATAGCTCGAAATTTTAAAAAAAAAAGTGTCGTTCCGGGAAATTTAACATAGGATTCCCTACCCCAAAAGGGACGAATTTTAAAAGTTGTCGGAAATGGGTTTAACTATACAGTTTTAGAATGAGAATAAGCCACTGAATCGAATGGCGAAGGTTCCAGGTCGATATCGTGAAAAAAAATTTTCCGGATGTTTCCGACGCAAAGGCAGTACCCTTACTGTTTTTCCGCCGAAAATGCCGATTTCGAAAAAGTCGATTTTTTCATGGAAATAAATTTTTTAGAATTTTCTCGTGGCTGAAATCGGTTGGGAAGTATATGACTTGGATCGAATGGCGCAGGTTTCAGGTCGATAGCTCGAAATTTTTAAAAAAAAAGTGTCGTTCCGGGAAATTTAACATAGGATTCCCTACCCCAAAAGGGACGAATTTTAAAAGTTGTCGGAAATGGGTTTAACTATACAGTTTTAGAATGAGAATAAGCCACTGAATCGAATGGCGAAGGTTCCAGGTCGATATCGTGAAAAAAATTTTTCCGGATGTTTCCGACGCAAAGGCAGTACCCTTACTGTTTTTCCGCCGAAAATGCCGATTTCGAAAAAGTCGATTTTTTCATGGAAATAAATTTTTTAGAATTTTCTCGTGGCTGAAATCGGTTGGGAAGTATATGACTTGGATCGAATGGCGCAGGTTTCAGGTCGATAGCTCGAAATTTTTAAAAAAAAAGTGTCGTTCCGGGAAATTTAACATAGGATTCCCTACCCCAAAAGGGACGAATTTTAAAAGTTGTCGGAAATGGGTTTAACTATACAGTTTTAGAATGAGAATAAGCCACTGAATCGAATGGCGAAGGTTCCAGGTCGATATCGTGAAAAAAAATTTTCCGGATGTTTCCGACGCAAAGGCAGTACCCTTACTGTTTTTCCGCCGAAAATGCCGATTTCGAAAAAGTCGATTTTTTCATGGAAATAAATTTTTTAGAATTTTCTCGTGGCTGAAATCGGTTGCGAAGTATATGACTTGGATCGAATGGCGAAGGTTTCAGGTCGATAGCTCGAAATTTTTTTTTAAAAAGTGTCGTTTCGCAAAATTTAACACAGGATTCCTCATCCCAGCACCATCCTATATGCAGCGGCGCGGTATAGAAATTGCGATGGAAAAAATAAAATAACGAAATAAGGACCGAGTGTATGAGCAGAAGCGAGTTCTATCGGGGCGCGGGGATATACCGCTAAAGAGGCAATTACGGGACTCTCGCTCGAAGAGCCTCGTAAAAGTTGTGGCGAACGAACGAATGAACGAGCAACGAAACTCGAGATAGCCGGTGGAAGATGCATTCAGTTTGCTACAGTGCGAAATACATGTATATAGCGAATGGAACCGAAGGGGAACTTCGCGCTTCTCTCCTCTCGCTTTCCTGGTTGATCGCAAATGAACACCGCGGAAGATTCCTGATCTCCGAGCCTCCGGGCGGCGTGTCATCGGTTCGCTTCTCTCTCCTCGGAGCTCTCTAGCGGGCCTCGAAGCGTGCCGAATTCGCAGATCGTTTGAGCGAGGGAGGCTCGGACCGAGACCAACGAGAATGCGTTAGCTCCGAGGCTTCAGGAAGATTATTTTTTATCTTTCGACCTACCGATCGGAGCGAATGCTCGTAGAACCGGAAGAAGATCAAAATCAAGACCCTGAAGCGATAGATAAACCGTCACAATTACCTCATCATAACAATTAACTCCCCTTGCATTTTTCCCCTGGAGAAATTAAAAGGTAGAAGATAGATGGCTTATTGAGTCCTGGAATAAAGCCTCGTAGAAGTACTTGAGTAGACTAACAGTTCAGGTACTCAAAATTGTACGATACAGCAGAGGCTCCCGCTTCGTAAGAACCCGAACAGCGGAGTGGAAGATTGCCATATCCGGGGAATCGTCCTGGTCAGCGGGCGAGTGGAAGCGGCGCAGCGAGCAGTCGATAATCCGTTGTGGCCGGCGATACTCGAGGGAGATCGTACCTACACCCTCACCGCGTACAGACGCCCTTGCACTTGCACAAGCCCGTACAGTGCGGAAAGCCAGTGCGGGCTGCGGAGAAGACCGCGAGGGTGGATCAAACTCTGACCGAGGGTGGACCGTGGATTGATCCGTGCTCATCGTGTAGCTTACCGCAACCCCCTGTTTCAGTCCTTCTCACCCTCTCTCGCTGGTGCGCTCGCTCTGTCTCCCCTCACCCCCTTACGCGCGGACCATGGAACTCAGATTCGGCTGTTCCATCTGCGGCTCCCTCGTTTCTTTCACTCTTTCTCACTTTCGCCTCCCCCGTCGCCTGCCAGGCAGTCCGTTTGTCCGTCACTCGTCTCGCCGCCTCGTCTCCAGGGATATATTTTACTCTCGGCCGCACCCTCACAGACAACGGTATGTGTCTATGTATATTTATTGCGTGAGTAAAGTCGAAAGGGCGTATATCACGTGCCAAAGTCTACGAGATACGCTGTTACGAGTCTACCGACCCGATATCGGTCCATGGTTCGCTATGCGCGGAGTCGAGGCAAGCCGTGTGGTCCACGCACTTCATTACAAGCTCTCGCTGGTCGAAAAAAGGGACTGCGACGGTGCGCAGAACGGCGTACGGACCTGTTGGAAAGAGGCGACCACTTCGAACGGCGACTAACCGCGGAATGGGGAGGGATGTATATATATATATATATGTGGACACGAGGGGGATGACGCTTCTTGCTTCCTCTCGACTCTATCCCGGTCTTTCACCCTCTTAAGTGAAATCCTCGCATCAATCTCGCTAACGACGCTGGATTAACGCTAATTTGTCGCCACCGCGATATTGCCGAATTACTGGAATATCTCTCGGGGCGGAGTCCCTCTCAGACGTTGCGCTACAAGAGATACTGTGTAGGAAGGGCTCTTCGTGTGTTGGGCAGGAGCGAAATCGGCCCGGACCCGAGAACGGTACGTAGTTCCTCGGAGAAGATTGGAGACGCGATCCCCTTGGGGCGACTCGGGGCCCCGCCAGGAAATATACCGGACGCGACACTAATATCGTCTGTTTCGAGTTCTTGCATCGAAGGGAATTCGCCAATTTATCGGTGTCGGAGACGAGCAATAGATACATTTTCGGAGCGAATTATCAACGTGGACGACGGAAGATAGCTGGTGAATTACAACGAGGAAAAACATCTATACTTTGCATTTGTGCGACTTAGTTTATGTTTGCAAATGAATATTTATTTTTATTAATTGACAATCAATTCTTATTATATTTTTTCGATCGACGATTCCATCGCGATGGATTCGCTTTTGGATCGCAGTATCGAGAGATCTTTTTGTTCTTAATGACTTGCGAGAAGTTCCTCCCGAATGACTTCATCGGTGTTTTGAGCAAGTTGTTTTTATGTACGTACGTACGTGTTTTTAATGACGGCATAAAATTTCCCAAAAACTCAGCGCACTTGTACGTGTCGCCGGGCGGCGTTTTAACGAGCGCAACTTTCTCGTCGCACCCCCCATGCGTCAGGAGAATCTTATTTGGCCCCGCTACCGGGAACCGATATAACGCGGTATGCGCCAGGAAGATGATGCGTGGAGAGGAGTAACGCCGCTTCTCGCGCGTCTCCCTTCATCGAGATACCAAGAAACGCACTGTAAAGTCGTCACGTGACGGCGGACTTTGACCCTCGACTGTTTCTTCCTTTCTCTATTAAACTCCAAGAGTTTAAAGAGATCGCGGAACTGCTCGACGTAACCCATCGTGCTTGATTTCATCGTACTTTGTCTCGACACTTTTTTTTTTTAACTTTCTCATCAGATCACATACGATGAATGTGAGGAAAGTATTGTAGTCGAAAAATGTTTCGGAATACGGTCCAATAACGTATCTTGCAAATACCGGGATGCAAAAACGCATTTTTACTTTTCACCCGCCCGAAGAACATTTCATCGCCATGAAACACGTAACTCCAATATTTTTCCCTTTGGGCAGTCGAGAGCTCGAAATAAATCTCGAAATTCTCGTCCATCCATGAGATTTAACTAATTTTATGTGAACTTCTGTCGACTCCTCATTGTTGGCCCGATCGAAACAGATGCATCTCGAAAAGCCACGAAATTCTTGCGCCACTATAACGCGCGTATCTCTCGCAGAGCGCGTTGGTCGGGTCGTGCGGTTCTTTTTTTCCTCATTTCCTCACACCGCGGGATAACGTGCATGCGACAAGCCATGCACACGAGCCATCGGAAAGAACGAAACGGAGGACGAGAGCGAGAGAGCATATCGCCGTTCGATCGGCGCGACGAGACATGAAAATTTATTCTCCACCGATAATCCGGCTGCGGGGTAAGCGATAGCAGCTACAATAGCAGCTCTTCTTCCGTCCCGCTTCTTCCTACCTTTTGTGTGGAATGTATGTGTATTCTGGAGTAGAATGAGAAGACAGGAGAGAAACCTCGGTAGTGCAAGGCCTGCAGGATGGTCGATCGGTAGGGGGGAGAAGGGAATAAGAGAAGGGAGCGAAGAAGCTATACGCGATCGAGCCGAAGATATTCGAGGGCGAATATGCTAAGTACCTTTTTCCGGGAGTATCTTCGGGTCTCTCCTTCCCTTCAGCCTCTCTTATTCCAGCGAGCGAGCCACGCTCCGTCCTCGAGACGACGATGTCGGTATAAAGAGCCGTGGTTATAAGGGCGGCGACCAGTGAGACGGTCGTACTGGATTGCGGGAAAATCCGACGAAGGGAAACCGTCGGTGAGGAGAGCGAGGGAGGCAACAGCGGCAGTAGCAAGATTGCGCTACACTTGAAATCAGTTTACGAGGCTCGTTAAAATATTATTTGGGCATGAAGAGATGGAGCAAGAGAGCGCCGAACGGCGGTAACTTCTTGGTGACACGCGGCGCACTTTCGCGCGAGCGAACCGAGAAGGCGGCAGCGCGGTCTATGCAAAATAATCGCTTCTTAATTGCGGAGTAATTGGAAATTCGGGCACCGCGACGAGCGCCGCTACGAGACGACGTCGACTCGGCGAGCGTTTTCTCCTGTTCCGTCTTGAAAACAACGTGCAGCAGCGGCAGCGGATCATCCAACCGTCTGTCGCTCGAGAGCATTATCCCCGTCGCGGGCGACGGAAAATTTAACCCCTCGCTCTTGCGACTCGATGGCAAGAAGTTTTAAAAACCAGGCATCTTCAACTTCGTGCTGGAATTATCAAGGAATTTCGTCGAGGAGGACGATTCAACGAATCATTTTCTCGAATTTTTTCTATTGACGTTGAGAAGCAGATTCGGCGGACAAAAATCAATCGCAGTTTGCGACAACGACCGAGCCCGGGTTGGAGAACTGCGCCGCTTCTGCTTAGAGAACAGCCGGTTCAACGGTGCAGCAGGAGCAGTAACGGATAACACGAGACACGGTACTTCATGCAGACTCGGTTTCATTCTCTCTCTCGGTTGTTGCCGGAGCAGCGGGAGGAACTCATGCGGGGCCTACGGAGAGGGAGGTTGAGCAACAAACGGACCGCGGTCCACAACGGCCGGGTTTCTCTCCCGCAGCCCTATCTCAAGACGCTTTAATGCGTTTAACCCGGCCGGGAAGATAGTGGACAATTTATTGCTCCCTATTTTGGGATGCCTCGTGGCCGAGGCCACAACGAGCCACCGAGCACACTCGGCGCGCTCGGTACCGACTCTAGCGCCCATCCACACTTTCACGAAGCTGCTGATACAGTCGCCTCGAGCTTGTTTTCCCTCTTCTCGAGGCGCGATGCCAGGAGACCAAAGTTTTTCTTTTGGGTCCAAGTACACTCGGAAATGGCAGGAAATCGTGCAAGGATATTTTACTTACTTTCCGGGGGGAATTCGAAGTTCTTTGATTTCTTCCATTATGTCGAGCGGTCTCATTGTGGAGAACGCTCGGGTGAAAAATCGAGATGGGTCGGACGATAAGAGATTTTTCCATGCCAGACTCGAGGTCTCGAATGTCCGTGGTGGCTTCTGCAGGCGCAACGCGGAGACAGATGTTTCTTCTTTCTTCCTGGCACGGATTCTTTGAAGAAACGAACGGCTCGGCTACTCCCCATGACGATTTACGGGCTCGCGATGATAACCATGGGACACGTGCAACTCTGTGCTCGAAAAACTCGAAACCAGAAACTTCGCGCTGGATTCGTGTTGCTTTAGGAAATTGAGGAAATTCAGTGAAAGTGAGGAATTTGTTTCCACCGTGTATCGAGACTCGGTGTTTATTCTGGATGACGGAATAGATGGCGCCGGGTGGTTCGGATATTCATTAATATAACGCTCAACCCTCTGAGACGTGGCGGTATATTTTTACCGCCTCGTTGACGGATTGTCTCTTCGGAACGATTTTTCGAAACATAGCAACAAAAAAATGTTCTTAATTTTTTCTCGCATCGATCACCGATCCAAGGATTAATATTTCACCTCGAAAGCAGCTCGCTCTTTAATTGAGCATAACTCCGCTGACCGGCCGATCTTAATTCCGTCTGAATTGGCGATCGTTCCGCAATCCGCCAGTTTCTGTCGTCGTCCCGATTCCCGCATCATCTCGTTCGCCCCAAACTCACGCTGGTGCAGCAGAGGAGAGAGGTCAGCCGCGTTAATGAGGGAATAAATACGCAATGCCGAGACCCGGCGAGCGAGAGCCAAATGCTAATTCGTCGTTCCGCGAGGCCCGGTGTTTAACGCTCGCGCGCTCGTTTGCTAGCAACAATGAGCCATCTCATACATACGAACCCGTGGCACGGACGAGCAGCCGTTCCTGGGAGCAGACGCGTATCGCTGGCTGGCTGATGTTGCTGCGCAGGTACTACACGAGCTGACGAGGCGCGCCGATGAGCCCCGTCGCACGTGCGAACTCTGACCCTGTCGTAAAAATCGTCGAGTTACGCGCCGCGTCACTCTGCAGCTGCGCGAATGCAAATTTTCCAATGCGATCGAGAATTCCATCCTTTTATACATCGATCCGAAAAACACTTGTGTAAAGGAGCGGGGCTTAAGAGAATTGTGGGGCAAGACAGACCGACGTGAAGACGGTGAATATGGCAAGATGAAAAAATTGTCAAGAAAGCGAATTCGAAAAAAATCTAAACTATCGTATGAACCACCCTTCAATTATTTTTTTGTGAAACACCTGAAATTGAAATTAAATTCCCATCCAAGACGTCAGTGGTCCGTTTTGTCGTGCTCTCACGAACGAGTCCCCTTCACGAGCTCCCCACGCACCAACATTCGATACCAGGCCAAAAAATAATCATCCTCGAGAAAAATCGCGTGACCCGGGCACAGCGATAGGTCATCGAAAAATTCGCCTCGATATATCGCACTCGTGAGAGAACACGATAATTATTCCTGATTCTATTGCGCAGTACCGATAGAACTAATCCAAAGTCACGAATGATATTTCAGAATATAAATATACATACACGTAAATACAAACACACACAGAAGCCAAATGATTTTTCGGTACTGTTGCAAGTAGCGTGGATAATTATCGTCGCCGAGATTGACGACAATACGTCAGCCGCACGTGACTCTCATCCAGCGGACTGATTAAAATGTTAATCAGCGCTCCCGCCCGGTACGCATGTATATATATTTTTCATTTTTTTTTTTTTTTTTTACATTCATCCGATACCCTTTCAATAACTCGGGAGTATTGTCGTCGAATGAAGGGGGGGCAGAGAGGGGAGCGATGAAGAGGGTGAAGGAGCGAAAGGCGTAGACATCAGCCTCGCTGACTGACGGTGGTTCGACCGGTGAGCCCCATACGCGTCTCCGGTTACCTCGGTGGATTAATTATGGGGTAGATCAAAAGAGCATGCGACCACAAAGCGGGTTATGTAACGGGCGAACTGAATTGAAAAAGAGAGGAACACCAGTGGCCTCCGAACGATCGAGTCAAAGACAGAGACACGACACATGTACTGTCTACATACAGATATACAGATTGCACGTGACCGGCGACTGACGATTCGTCGCAAATTAATATCTACAACGAATACACTCGCGTGTGGAGCCGAAAAGCAATGGCTACGGGATTTACTGTACAAAGCGAATGCAAACTCTGCTGCCGTTACTTCTTTTTACAAAAATTTCTATCGCTCCAGCAGTGTCAAAGGTCGACGTTCTCTGCGGGTGTGTAAATTAAATTACTTTCGTTGCGTGTCGGAGTCGTTTTTTTTTTTTTTTTTTTTTTTTTTTTCGACGAACGATGTTTCTGCGACCAAGGGAGATTTGCTCGTCGGAAATGGAACATTCATGTTTTTGTTTCGCAATATTTCTTGTAAAAAGCGGGTGGACGAATCGTTTATTAGTGGTGGAATTTTAGCGAAGGGTTGCGAGAATTCACGTTGCCAATTAATTTGTCTGGGAGACGATAATTTCATTTTTTTTTGTTTTTTTTTTAATTGCGATAATGTATTCCAGCGATGAGGAGCGTGTTTCCTTCTATCCGCATCTCTTCGGTTTATACTCTCCGAGGAGTCTCGTCACTTGGCGAAGTCGAGCATGATAAGGAGCAGCATTTTCTGTCTTATCGCTCTTATCGCCCAGAGTGTCTTGAGACACGATCGGGATGTCCTTGACTTTTGGGTTATCGCCGAGAGGCCAAAGGGGTCGGCATCGCCTCGACCACTCTCCACTGGGACGAAAAATTTTACAGCATTTGCTTCACGATTAAAAATATCCTCGCCTGCGGTTATTCCAGAGGACAAGTTTGAAAATCGCGCCTGCATATCCGTGCTGGAAAAACGTTCCATCGCCCGGAGAGAAACGCAGATTCTTCATATCCAAATATATCCGTGAATGGCGGAAAAGATAAATTACGTTTGTGAGCCGTTTTATTTCCAAGAGTAGATGAACAAATCCCGATAACGTTAAAAAGGGGAAAATGAGGAAAAAATTGTTGTACAGAAAAATGGTGAAACGTACAAAATCTGGAGCAAAAAATTTACGAACTACGAAACTGTGAAGCGCTGTCTGGAGTGGAATTTCTCGAGTAAAATACCTCCGGATATATCCCGAATTTTTTCAAATTTTTATTATTTTTATTATTAAAAAAAAAAACTTTTCAGTTGCGAGCTTGCGGATAAAAAAGTTACGGAGGCGTGGACAGTCGTGAAGCTGAAAATTTGGAGGGTGGTAAAAGGCAAAAGGGATGTACGCGTAGGGAGTTTTCGGTGAGAGGTCTCGTATCGTGGCCTGAAAACGCCTCGGGCCATATTTACAAATTCATACCGCAGATGCGCATAATACCGTCGCTGATTCATGACATTTGATTAGAGCATTGTCGTCGGGGCAGGGTTTCACCCCGCCTCAACGACACTCACCCCCGTTTCGTTTCTTCTTCTCTCTATCGCTCCACGCGAGAGCCCGGTCGGGTCCACGAATTAACCAGCAGCCGGTCTCAGACACCGGGGTGAAACCAACAATTTTCTTCGCCGTCCGGCAATCGCGACCCTCATCGCTCACCCTTCCAAGAGTCCTCGGCGTTCTCCTCTGCATTTCACGCTTCTAGGCTATCATTTTTTCTTCATTCAATGGTTCTTAGGTGCCCATTGCATCAGTCGCCAAGTTAGATGTCCAACGCCAATTTTCGTAAATTTAAATGATTGTCGAATAAACATTTTTTTTTCTTTCTCTGCCAACTAAGAATTAATTTGAGCACCACCATGAGAGCGGGCGTCGAGAATCCACTCGATTTATTTTCTCGACGAGATGCATCACCTGAAACTCCCACGTGTCGGCCATTAGCTAAGCAGGGTTAATCGCACTCAATCGAGTTCTCGCTCCCTCGGCCACGTCCTTTAAACGAGCCATCGTCTTCGCCGTCTCCTCATCGTCAACCTGCTCCTATACTGCGCAGGCGTTGTGGAAACTCCTCTTGAACGTCTCGGAAATAGTCTCTCGCCTATGAGGTACATCGCCAAGCAGCGTTACAAAGTTTTCGCTTAGTTTCTCGCAAGTAGAGTTTCTCCTCCGTCATCCGAACAGTTCGCCCTTTCCATTTTCCGAGCTCCTTAGCATCCGCCTGAGTGCAAGGTGGACTGGAGAACGGAAGGTGGTTATTATTAATTCAATGATATTCGGGTAGCTCCACCGGAGGTTCCGCAGCCAGCGCGGACGTTCGTTCAGTTCCGTACGGGTGAATCGGGCGAAGAAGAGAAACTGGCAAACTGAACGATGAGGAGGGACCGTGGTACAGGCGGAGATAGACGAAGGGCCGCCACAGGGATATCAGAGGAGGAAAGGGAATCGGTGGAGCGTGAACCGTAGCGTGAACGACGCCTATGACTACGAAACTTGATCTTGGCAACGGTACCGACTATGCTTTCCCTCATAGTTCCCCTATTAACGCATTCTGGGATCCGGACCAGAGCCGTAGCGCCTTGCGTCATATACGCGATATCGCGTATAGCGCCGGATGAGGAGGAAGTATTACGTACTCGTTGCCCGCGGCTCGGTAACGAGGTTAAGGACTCATCTCGTACTCGCCCGTCATCCCGGGACAAGGGCAACCCCGTCAGAAGCCCGACGTCGGTTCATCAGGCCACAATATTACTAATCAACGGGAGCTCGGATTGGCCTCTTCCTAAGTGCCTTCCGGATTGCCAATTCACGCTGGCACGCGGAACTCACATCGACTATGTGCATCAACGTCGTTCTTCTGCCTTCGCCACGACGAGCTCGGCGCATCTCCCACCATAATCGTATAAAGCATCGGAGCTTTCGTTGATGGCGCTCCGCTTGAAGATACATGCCGGAGAAACTCGTGTAGCTTAACACCGAGATTATTACGATCGCGTCGATCTTCGCCCGATGTAGATCTCGATAGGATACCTCAGAGTACATACGATCGCTCGATTCACCGGGGTCGCTAGATGCACCGTTGTGCAGTTCGAGTTGTTGGAATGAAGCCAGCTAGGTGGCAGCCCGGGCAAGATGGGTGACGAGGGGATGCCGAGGAAAAGAGGTGGAAGAGCCATCGGGGAACCTCGGGGATAGTTGTCTTATGCCAAGTCTCCGCGACCTATCGACTCACCGCGAACTCTGACATTAGCGTTTTGGCATCGAGGATCCATTTGTGGGACGATTAAATCACCTCGACACCTCACCGATCGCCTACCGGCTCTTTCATCCGCTTGCATGTGCGTGCCCGAGAGAACTGTGCAGTGGTTGGTCTTGCAGGACAGCCGTTGGCGGAGAGAAAAGATAGAACGAGCTGGCAGAGATAAACCAGGAAGCGGAGGTATACGATGACGTCCTTCCGGTAGTAATAGCCGGGATCAGCTGCGAAGGGCAACCGGGAGTCGTACACGTAGGTAAATTAGCTAAATGCACACGTACAGCGATAGTGGAGCCAAGATTCAACATCTACCCTCTGATGAATTACCTGCACCGAGGGTATCGTTAGGTCTCCGAGTAGATGGATATCAATTCGCTTGCTGGTGCTGCTGCCGTTGCCCCAACACCTCGGCCATCTCTCGATTCAATCCGATTACGTGCACTCGCCCGCGACCGCGCCTAATTATAACGCATCGGGGTCCCTCTCCGCCTGTCCAACTCCGGGTCTAATTAATGATCGACTTAGAAATTTGGCCCGAGCGTCCGAGGCCGTAGTGCAATCGAGCGTCTTGTCCGCGGCGCACTGCATCAAAGGCGAGCGACACAGCTTCGATGGATCAGCAAGTGTTTACGTTGGATATCCATTTTTTTTCTTGGGTATCCATAAACCTCATCCTGGTCAGGAATTAATTTAACGCTACAAAATTTCCACCACCCCAGCCATAAACGATGAAGCCTGTTGATGAACACTTGGAAGTTGTTGACGAATTCTTCTTTGACAAAGGGTACATGGTTCATCGCCCTGATGCGTTTCTTTGAGGGAAAACGTATGCAGGCCGACACGTCTCGAGGAAGATTTACAACCCGAGTCTATTGCATGGAGTCGTAGCTGGACGACGGTAGGCTCCCGCCCATCGCATTGTCCAAGACGGGGACGACCGGTAGACGAGAACTCACCGCGTCGAACGCGACCCACACCCTGCGGGCGACCCGGTACTAATGACTGCTTATTAATACCGGCCGAGAGGCTTTCCCATCTGTGGCAGTTTTTTACACCAGCGCTCATCCATCTGCGACTACGGTTGTTCAATGCTCATTCTTTCATCAGATCCATCCAGTTCAAGTTTAGCTCGCCGTGTTAGACTTATGCCTGCGCGATAAAATGACATTTTCGCAAATTTAACGTCTGCCGGATGGAAATTTCAACTGCTCTTATCAAATTAAGCCTCTCCATCAATGACGTCGTTTCACACCAGCCATATCCGTGGTTGCGATTTCACCACGGTGGGCTGAGATTGCCGCGATAAAATGGCAAATTTAGCTGATGAGAATTGGTCGAACTAATGCTCACGCCCCGGATTCGACAAACCCGTGAACGTCGAGGGTGGCGAGTCCTACCCATGGGATCGTCATGCCTTCGCATATCCGTGTAATCGGACTAAATTGGATAATGCATATTTAGAAGGATGCAAAAGAAAGAAGCGGCCGAGGCGAGGACGTGGCCGAGTATTATGTATATAAATCCACGGTTTATAGTGTGTACCGCCGAAGGCGCAGAATGCATCATAGAGCTCGAAGAAGACTCTCCGGGCTGTGTGCACCCGGGGAGACCTGCACGCTCCGAAGGACCTCTTTGACCCGGAGGCCGTGCCGGAACGATCGAGAGCCTCCGGGAGACGAAGTATATTATACTAGAACGTATTATATGTTACAAGCTTGAGTCGCCCCCCTTTGCCGTGGGTGTGTGTGTGTGTGTGTGCGTCTGTATGCAGCGCAGTGTTGCTGCACCCCGCAGCGTTTTCTAAACTCCATCGCGCATATACACGAGGGCCGACGAGAATATACGCTCTTTAACGCTGCCGTCGGATAGCACCGAGGAAAATCGATCGCGAATCCCCTATGTACAAACGACGGAGGAACGCTCGGTAGAAAGAGTGCCGATAATCAGCTATCGATTAATAGCGCCCTCGCCCATGCGAGAGAACGCGTGTTCGATCCCTCCGGCAATCGATCCTCGGCCAATGGAGCCAATTCGGTTTCCGGTTACCGCTCCATCTGACTCCTCGCATTAACCCCGCGTTCCATTTAATGGGATTCGAGCCACGGGCAATCTTCCCATTCGGATCACCTGCGAATTCGATCTATCGGATCATGCCGACTACTGATAACGGCGAAACGAATTTTTGCATGTAGGATTGCCCATAGAAGTGAGCATTTGAATCAACCGGTATTCGAAAAATGAATTCGGGCTCCTCGGAATTGAACTGGCCGATTTTCGAATCCCGGACACTTCGAAGATTCCTTGATCTCCGTGATCGACCCCCACCATGAATAACACTGAAACTCGACCGAAATACAAGTGGCAATTTTTTTTTTTTTTTAGATGCTCATTTTTTTTTTTCTATGGTGCCGTTCAAGACAGGTTCCCGTGAACTGACCCGTCTCTTTTTCTTCGTCTTCCACTTCTTCCTCGTACGATAATTAATGTTCCGAAATCCCAGCGGGATGTCTAGTTCTCGTAAGAACGAGGACGAGGCTAGAGGAAGGGTCTTGCGCGCCGGCTAGCGTCGAGAGTCTAGCCGGTGAATGCGTTTCTCACGTGCGTCGCTGGACGGTCAAGATCTCGCTGGTTCAAACTGCTGGTTTGAAGAACCGGACATCTGCGGGACACGGGACGAGGACCCCGAACAGGAGACAGCTGTGTACGTCGGGGTTGTACGATCCTTGGTGTTAGGGTCTCGAGACCCCGGCCGGGACTCCGTAAACGCAGCGTTACGCCAGCGCCTCGTTTCTCCCTCCGAGAATTCTTTGCCTCTTTATGTTCGCTAGACTTTTGGGACGACCGGACCCGTAAGCAAATCCAACCACTGAAGCGATCTTGCGCATTCCCTTGGATCATATTATTTAAAGCTCGCCAATCCCGCTCGTCCGTCTCCCCCTTTCCGGAAAGAATTTCTACGCGTTGCAGTGAAAGGTCCATATTTTACGATTTTGGGATTTATACACGGCGCTCGATGAGTTCGACGGGGAAAATCAAAATACCCGTGAGACCAGGCCCAATTTTGTATCAACTTTTCCTCTGCCTTCTGATAGATTATTTTTCCGTGGCGAACATGGAATGGTTGCGAAGTTGCGGCCTTATTGAGACTGGAGAATTTTCGATGAAAACTCGTGTCAATTTCTTGGGAAAATATCTGAAGGGTCGTTAAAAGCTTTTCCATTGTTAGGTCAATCCTGCACGGATTTATAAACAACGATATATTTTTTTGGTTGCAAGAATTTTTTAATTTTTTCATTTTATTTAGTCTTACATGATTTTTATGGATTTATCTGATGCTGAAAAATTATGTAAGCTAGTCAACGACTTTTTGTACAGCGTCGTGTTTGTGAATCTTTTGACACGTATAAATACGCATACGCAGGGCGTAACGTGTATGCACAGACAGCACGCGTACTTTTCGAAATCATTATCGCCGCTCTATGCCGCAATCATCGTCATCTCCGATGTTATTTGCATACAATGGAAACTTCGGAGACACACATAGTGCGTGCTCACTGATCAAAGTCGACTTGAATCATAGCCAGTCAGTTCGAACACGAATGATATTGCAACGACCATTCGCGCAAACATTCTTCCAAGCACAACAAATCTCATTTCTGCGATTTAAAAAATCTCTGATTACACAGAATAAATAAAATCACCCTCGGCTGGATTATTAATTTTTTTTTAATTAATTAAAAAAATCGGCCTTTGGTTATTCCCAGAACTGTTCGAAGTTGCGGTCTGGCAAATTCAAAGATCCTTTCTATATTATTAAAAATACAGATTTTCGTGATAATTAAATTTCATTTTTTCAACATTCTAAAAAAATGTACGTTTAATTATGATCAGATTTTATTTAAAAAAAATTAATGTCTCGTGCCGCTCATGGAATACCTGTTTGCCATCGCACTATTACGACTGCCACAGCGAAATATACGTTATGCCCGGACAATCTATCCAGTCGTCGAACAGATTAACGCGAAAGTGACCGGTGCTGTAGAGGAGGGGATCGTTCGTTGGCCTCGCGGTGTTCACGAGAATGCGGTAGCATGCAAAAGTCGTATATAAATTATGTTTCAACGGTCCCGAAGCTGGACACTGTCCGGCAATCCTGGCGCGAGATACCAGTACCGTCACACGCGACGAACTCCGTGGATCATCGAAGTGAGAAACGGCTTTGAGAAAATAAGAACTCGTTCCCGATGCCTCGTTGCGGGACGTCCCGCGACGGAAACTTCACCTCGTGGGATACTAAATTTCGTACGGTCAAACTTGATTTTCGAATTTTGATTATCAAAACCCGCTGGCTCCGTGGATCGGATCGGGACAGGATCCCAAAGAACGTCGGGGCGGCGTACGAAAACCTGTCGTCCAACTCGTTTCTCCGTACGGGCCCGGCGAGAACACTGCGCGATATTATTGTGGCGTCACAGGACAGTCGCATCTAAAGCGATCGTCATCGGGTCAGCGGGTCGCGAACGGCTACTTTCTACGTTCAACGGAAGCAGTTTTTATTCTCGCGAGCGTTTCTTCATCGCGGTTCGAACGAAAATCGTAAACGATCGAGAGAAAAAACGATCCAAGAGGAAAAATTGAAAAATACTCCGAATTCCCTTTATTCGAAAAATATAAAAATTATGCGTATAATTTTAAATTGAAAATTCAATTAATCTAGATTTTGCTCCATTAAATTATTGATTGCCATATTTTTATTAGTTTCACTTGTGATTACGGTTTTTTTTTTCTGCCGTTAAATCTTTTAGGATTTCACTGGCAAGCGAAAAAACACTCGAAATACCCGAGTTCCAGATGTTTTGCCCCAAACTGCCCACTTTTCAAGTCATCCTCTCGACTTTCTCGGCCGATTTGAAAAATTTGCGTAACATGAGATGTTTAAAAAAAAAAAAAAAAAAACCCCGAGCTATTTTTCCCCGTAGAATTTTCCGTCTCTGCATCGCGCATCGTCAATCGTTATCTCGACTTTTCGACGGATAAACAACTCCGTTGAAAATACAGTTCGTGCGTGGGGGCGCGCGATAAGAGCCGAACGACTCCGATGAAACGAGACTGAAAAAAAAAGTCGCTGGCTGCTCATCAGGCCGATGAAACGGGACGATTGCGCAGACTAAACTTGGCATCAGCAACGTTGCTGCATGCTCGCGTTAAAAAATAATAATAATAAATAATAAAAAAAATACCAATATATATCCACTCGGGAATTTTGCAAATATGTTACGCCGCGCTCGTCGGTCGGATGCTCCGATATAACACAGAGATAAGGCGGGGCGAGGAATCGCGAGGCGTTCGTACGTGAAACATGGAGGGAAGACGATCGAGAAGTGGAAGTGTGCGCGTGCGCGTGCACAGCGATAATCGACGTGTGTAAGCGATAGTAATAATTAATGCGACGAGTGAAGCTCCTTTTCGCGTCTTCATCATCGTCTCACCCGCCCTCTTGCTGAAGCCGGACGACCGAGAGAGTGATCGATTAACGTGTTTTTATACTTTTATATTATATTAGTCACGTATGTGAAACATGACATAATCGCGCGACATCCCGCCGAGTGAGAGCGGACTCGAGCATTCGATCTCGCGTGGAAATATTTCACCACGCGTCATCGTGATTATTTGTATGTTTTCCGATCGTTCTCCGTCGTCTAGAAGTAGCAAATATTGGCCACCAAAAAGTTTGGCCCAGTATCTCCGAAGAAACGGATCTTCGATAATACCTTTTGCGTATTTGAGAATTTGCGCCAACCTGAATTCGCTCATCTTTCCGAATCGTCGAATATTCGTCACTTCGACCCTGTTACATCGATCGGGGTAATTTCGGACCCTATCGTGGGAGTCGATCGTTTCTCACTTAGCAGGGTACGAGCCGTTTCCTTCCAACCGCACTCATTGTCAGACAACGCGGTCAAAGAGAGCCGCGTCGGGAAGGAGAGTCCTCGAACAGTAGTTTGCGGTTCCGAAGGAAGGAGAACTGGAAGAGAAAGAACTGAGAGAGAGAGAGAGAGAGAGACGTGGAACAGCCATCCCACAACTGTTTGTTTGTTCCCGTTACAGTGTCACAACACACCGCACCCACTACAAACGACTGCGGGGTGCTAAGTGGCTTTATATTATATAGAAATAGCTCGTGGTGCGCTGCCGCTCCGATGGGAGAACTATTATTGCGCTGGACCCTGGTCAAGGCCACCTGCGCCCGGAAGCATTCATGATTCCCCGACACCCCCGTCAGCTATGGCTATTTCTCGCAGCCTCGACGTTCACGCTTCCGCTCCCCGGCGATAGCTCGGGATGAAGAAAATAATGGACTCGAGAGCGACCATCGGAATGTATTGGATTTGTCAGGAAGAGTGAAAAATACAGGCTGAACAGTTTTTCCAGAATCGAGAAAATCGAAAAAATGTCTTCACATATTTTGTTAAACACGAGGAAGCAAAACTGTCAATTTATTTCTTGATCGAAACTCCACTTTACAGCTGAGAGAATAAGCTTGTCGACTAGTTCGATTCATCTGCTCCCAATTAAATTAAACATTTCGCGTCTCGATATTCGAATTCTAGAGTTCGATTTACCGAATGTTGGGACAAAATTGAAACAAGATAAAAATTTGTTTTTCGGTCAGCGAAGAAAAATTTGTATGCTCGTATTCCGTTGATGGGAACACTTCCGTTGCATGTCCGGCTGCGTAAACTGTCGGGGTGCGTTTCACCCATCACCGGTTCACTGACCACAGGTTCCCTTCTACTTCCTACTTCGAATCTTCCCCATAGGAAAGGACTCTTGCGGACGTAACCGTGACTCGTGACGAGGAGGGGAATTCCGGAATTCACCCTCGGACACGGTTCATAAACGTTTTAAACAAAATACGGGAAAAATCTGAATTCGATCCGTCTCGTAAGCCACGGAATAAGAAAGGGAACGGAGAGTGAATCTGTAGTGAATTCGTGGTTGTAAATAATGAGTCGAGATATAATACGTGGACCAGAGTAGTCGAGGATCGCGGCAGTGAGGAGTCTCTTCAACATTCCCTCGGACTTCACGGGCCTTTATTTTTTTTTCTCACCAAAACCGACCGCATGCGGTCATCCGGTGTGTGGGCCCGGACACCCTAACAAGAACTCACGCTGGACCCGAAAGAACGAGCAGTGCATTATATCGGCATTTGCACATGTGGGAAACGTTTCTCTCCCCACGGGTTTTCCGTTTTTCCAGAAAAACGTGTACCAGCCACATTTGTCTCTTGGCACTGCTCAAGAGTGTTTCCGAACCGAGACGGAAGAAATCGAAAACAAAAATTGAAACAGTTGGCTCACGGGAAATTCAACAGGAAACTCTCGATTTTATTTTTTATTCATTTCTATTTTTGTCTTTAATTTAAATGGGTGTTTTGATTTTTCTCAATTTTCATTAGTAATTTCATATGTGAATAATTTTAGTTTTTTTTTTATTTCTTTTCGTTTTTGAGTTATTGAGTACTTTTATTTTTAACTCGTCTCCATTTCGGAATGAATCTTGATTTTGTGTCACTGCTTTCTCCAGGTGTTTTTTGTTTGTTTTTTTTTCTGTTTTTCGAAAACCTTTTTTTCTTCTCTCCAACGAAATCACCCGATAATTGGCCTTTACCCTCGTTCCGCACTAATCTCAAGAGTTTCAAGAGTTGGCGCCCAGCGCGGAGCACGCTGCTCGTGACACGATTAATTCCCCGCGAGCGGAGTTCGGATAAGCGTCTTATCGCTGTATTCGAGAGCGAAAGCGAGAGAGACGCAGCGGGTGGCGATTACATTAACAGCTCTAGAAGAGGCCGAGAGAGTCCCAACTGCCGATTGGGCTTCTCGAGATAGATGCTCCCGAACGATACAACCACCGCGATTGCGGCATTATTAATAGATGCAGCTTCGAGAAATTTACGTCTTTTAAATTTTTACTGCTCGAAGCATGTGGAATTTTTTCCCACACTCAAACAAAAAATGTCTAAATCAGTAAATCATCACGATCGCTGACAACGACGAAACGATATCTCAGCCAGTCAGGGAAGGGAGGAGGAAAATCCTAGATAAAGTCGAGCAAAGACCCAGTGAGTTACGAGACAATCGACGTCACGAGGAAACCGGGCAAATTTTAACATACGCAAGATTTTGTATATTGGAATTTTTTTGTACTGTTAGAGTGTGAAATAAGCCTCGAAACTGCGGGAAGGAGCGACGACGATGAGGAAGGAGTCGTAGACTCGGGTTTCCTCTGGCTCGTTTCGTGCTTGTAATTCACCCAGGGATTCTCAAACGTGTGAGCGAGAGCCGGGAGAGCGCAGGAGCGGCGTCGAAGGATGCTCGTAAAACTAAAGTCATATTATCGTCTCGTGTCGTGGCGGTGGGCGAAGGCGAGAAGAACTAACGTGCTCGTATGTGCCGTGCGCCGTGGACGATACGAGGGGGAGAACGTTCCGGCAGAGACGGGAGAGTTCTCTGCTCGATGGACCAGCTCGAGAGAAGAAACCCAAGATCGTTTGGCGACCGGGCCGTTCTCCACTCTCGTCCTTGTTTCTCATTTTTTATTTTACCCTCCTTCCATCGCACTGACTACCCTACCGGTCGAGCTCTTCGGAAAGACATTAAATGGACGAGGAGTCACGCTTCGTAGATCCCGAACGCATTTATGGTCATTCGAGAGAGCGAGTTATTTATTGCCGGGCGACTCGTGAGTTAGACTCGAGCTTTCGTAATGGACGATGCAAGTGTCGTCGGAAATCGGAAAGTGCACGATTTTATAGTTGTCGTGTTTCAATGGTTTTTTTTTTTTTTTTTTTGCAAAATTTCGGAGCGCTTTATTTTGGTCTCCGTGCCGAATTTTGTAATCGTCTTGACGACGTAAATTCGACGAGTTTCTTGGGTGGCCGACGGTGTCCTTTTGCAGCGCGGACGAGAACAGGATCCGAGGTTTAAGGGCTGAAAATACAACTCGACGAAGGGAACGAAGGGAAAACGAGTATCTACCTCTCCGGCTAGCATGAATACCTCTGTGATTGCCGTTCGAGAATAAAATATAATTTATTCGCGGGACACGGTCCGGGCGTGCGAGTTTGAATTTCTGGCCGCGGATATTTCTCCCGATTTTCTTAGATTGATATTCCCGTCGTCGTCTTCGCGCCGCAGCTCGCGCGACTCTTCCCAGACACAGCGACGAACGGGACGACGAGACAGTGAAGTGTCCAATGAACGGAGCATTGTTTTAATAATTTTATCTAACCGACGAAAAGACACGTGCTCGCTGTCGTTGCGGCACGAATTTTCCTCGTGCGAATTACGCAATTTCGCCGAGATAGAACAAGCTGGTCACGCTCTTGGGAAACACTCGGGCGATTTACTCGGAAGAAAATGCGGAGAGCGCGTCCCGATCGAGTTTAGGTCGGTGGCCGAGCACGAAAACCTCTGGAGAAAAAAAAAAAAATTACCGGCCCGAGGCGGCGCATGGAGCAAGCTGAAAGTGCAGTTCACCGAGCAGAACGCTGGATATGTCGAGCTGAGAATGCGTTAGGGAGCTCTTTGGAGCCATAATGGTCAATAAAACAAAACTGTAATCGATTTCTCGGCAATCGAATGAGAGGAAGAAGGAGAATTGAGGAGAGGAAAAAAAAGAAGAGAAAACAAAACGAGGACACTGAAAGGGCGAGAACTCGGTGCTACAGTCAATTTGCCTGTGGTAAGTGGTTTACATCTGTGACCAACACAGAGTCGTAAAAACGTTTGCACGTTCGAATTCCGGGCGCAGTGACAGACTTGGAATCTTGCCGATTCTCCTGAACTACGATCGAGGGTTGATTTTTTATTTATATTTTGCCAAAAACAACAAAAAAAAAAGCAGTTTCCTTTTTTCGAACTCCCCAGCGCGAGAAACTTCCAGCAGAGGGAGGAAAAACGACCGGGGTCGTTTGAAGGGAATCGCGAGAAATCACCTCAAAGAGGATCGATAAAAAAAATTCAGTCAACACAGGTCGTCGAGTCGTCGATGTTTAATGGAGATTCGTGGGGCGAGGAAAATAGAAAGAAAAAAAAAGAAGAAATTCGTGACCGAAGAGAGCAGGGCGAACGGCGGCGATGAAACGCGATCGAGTGTCGAAGGACCGCGTCGCCGTTCAGCCGACGAGCTCCGGCTGTTGTGGGAACACGCACCCATTCTCCAATGCACCGACGACGATACCGTGCCAAGGACCTTCCATAGGTGACCGGCGCATGTCGGCGAATCGACCCGATCGTAAAACAAATGACGCGGCTAAATTAAATAACTCGTTGCGACATTATTTTATGGAATGAAATCATGGACTTTCTTAGTCAGTGAAGCGGATTATTGACTCCCCGTAAGAGTGTAAGGCTTACAAGCTCCGATCCAGAGTTTGAGAAACAGAGAAATGGATGAAAAATGATTATTAAGGAATTGTCATATAATTAATTCTATTACTTATCCTATGATTAAACATCCACATAATTGCTCGAATAAACCCGAATGAATATCTGGCATGTGACACTCGAAATTTCCGCCCACAGAATTTCAAAAACGTATCAATGACATTTTTTTCCACGTACGTCTTTTTAAAAAATCGAGTGCAACATCCGAAATTCCCCGCGCCAAGACGGAGCAACGAGCACCGTGATTCGTTGCTACACGTCGTCGTCGCGAATTCGACGAGAACAACGATACGTCACGACGATTGTTGCGCGTATTAATCCACCGTCGGTGTGTAGGTCGGAAGTGGATTGGTCCGTTTTGTCGTTGGGCGACCGAGCGAGGCAGAGCGCGGGCGAACTCGCTCGCGCACTTCGGTACTCTCTGTAGTGGCTGTAAACCGGAGGGGGATTGGATAGGAATACGAACTTGCCACTGACGGTGATTATTACACGGTGTGCACATACCTCGCGCGGAGCGACGAGAACGCGACCGGGAGAGGATAACTGGGCGGGTGTGCGCGCGCGGTTTGCCGGGGCAACGTCGAATCCGTGGGGGTGTGCGCGGTTCTCCAGTTTCTCCGGCGGCATATTGAGGAAAAGCATCCGACCGAGTCGGATTAATTCTGGCAGATTAACGCCTTTGCCTCGGATACAGTGGCCGCCCTCGGGTTCCCCTCCGAAACCACCGAGACCAACCGCTAATGCGGGCTAATGAAAGTTCCCAAGATTTCCCAAGCGCGCGCGGGCGTATACACCGCGGTAAAATTCTTCCCCTCTCGCTCGAACTTCTCATCTTCCCGGTTGTACTGTCTCTCGACAGGGGGTAGGAAGGGAACACGAGTATAACAATCCAATTTTCGCGGATGCGCGAGAGGGTGGCGGGGAGCACCGTGGTGATAATGGTTGGATACAAATATCGCGGAAGACGCGTTTTCGAAACGATATAGTTTTTTTTTTTTTTTTTTTTTTCGAAAAAAATTCTATAAAAATGTTCACTTGAAATTCGAAGTTTTGAAGAATATTTTTTGTCGTGTCGTTGAGAGCGAGTGGAGCGAAAAAATTGAACGTCGCGAGTCGCGCGACTCGCGAAGATTTCGACGGATTTTTTCGCGCTTCGAGAGCGCGGCCGGTCGGGCGTTGGTAATGTTGCAAGTATTACAGATACGAACAGCGATAACGACGAGAGTTCGAACAAAGACAGTCATTATTGTGGAGTGCGTCCCATTGTAAAATTCTCGCCAACGTATTCGCACATCTATAAAGATATAGAGAGGTATTATGGACATGACTTCTCGTATATGTGCATGAAATTTACGGGTGTCGAAGACGCGACGTCTCATGTGGAAACACGTCGAAGTGAACGACTAAGACCAAGACGCCATGAGGAAACGGAGCTGACCCCTGGGGTGACACGGCGCGTTGCATATTTATACCAGGAAACGATCGCGGTTGTCGCTCCGCTCCGATCGTCGATTCTACAACAGCAATAAACGTATACCTATGGACAATATCTCTGGAACTCTACACTCTGGCGCTCGAGCCCCGCCTCGAAAGACACTCGTATCTCTCGCCGGAGATCGTACGAGAGTCACACGCGATTTGTAATCTGCCCTAACGTCTCTATGATAAACATATAATTATCGTCCAATTATAATGGTATCGAACTCTCGCGAGAGTCAACCCTGTTATTCGAGTCCATTGAATCGGCACTCGGGCAACGAGATACGTATCGCCCGATGTGTATAACCAATTTCGCATTCACGCTCCCGTCCCATAACTCCTCGGCTATGAGTTCTCGATAATCGATTTATCGAAAATATTATTTTTTAAACATTCGAAGACATTTCATTTTTTCATATTCTTTATCATAAAATTTTTCAGTGCACACGAAAAGTCGAGATCTAAAAAAGGAATATTCAAACGACGGAATAAATTTGGGTGAAGAGGAAAAAAGCCATTCATCCCAATTTTGTGAGTTGAAAAAAAAATCGTTCCATTTTGCCCCAGTCTCCATGTATATTACGCACCGTTCAATCGAGCCCATTGGAAGATACTTTAATGCAAAGTGCGATAGTCTCCTGCAATTAACGTCAGAGCTGTGCACGAGCCCGCTGCGGCTCGCTCCTCCTTCATCGATGACGTTCGTCATTCGCAGAAGCGAGCCGCGAACGCGGAAGCCATTAGCCATATGGCACGTGTACGCGCGAAACCCTTTTACGCATGCGCGGCAGATCCCGAAGAATGAACGCGGCGCGCAAGCGCCTCTCGGGCAATAAAAATCCCGCGCAAATTTCCGCACGAGGCCCCGAGTCATCGGGTTCGATCCCACTTCGCTGCGCACACTTTAACGGCTCGCAGAAAATTGTCAAGGAGCTCACCGAAGGTGAATAACAAACGTCCCTCTATTAATCCGCGTCTCGATTAATTATCTCCGGATCGCGCAGTGGGGTTTCGCCCGAAACGTAAGCGCGCCCGCTTCTCAGTCACGTACATCGGAAGCGCGGAGGAGTAATAATTGGGCGAGTTTGTCGAGCCGCGGCGGTGTCGAAATCTTGCACCGCTGGCTTCGTCCGGCTGTCTCTCTTTCCTCCCCGCTATCCGTTTCTCTCGGCTAGAAACACCGCCGACGTTCGGCTCGCGGTCTGTGCGAGCGCCAATTTGGCGAACGCGAAACCCTCTCGTGAAAACGAGGGGCCACGCGTTTATAATGGTATAGAGTTTCACGAAGGGTATAGTGTAACCGGGCTATGGAGTTACGCGAGAGAGGGTTTTCGCTCGGCAGACCGCAAGGATTCGCGCTTTGCCGCGTTCTCTATTTTCCCTCGTAGATTTTTTCCATATTTTTTTTTTACCACTCGTACAGTTGTTACGGACGTTTGTTGGGTGTATTAAATAGAAGGCATTGAAGCCACCGTGCGGGAATGAATGAGGAAGCGATGGAAATCGCGGCACCGCCACGTCGACGATTTGCTACCTGCTATAAAATGGCATTAAGGAGAATGGAAATTTTTACGCTGGTTAAATGAGGGCTGACTCGAAAAAATTATCTATGGGCTTTTTACGCATACATTAACTGTGCTGGCTGTTCGTTTACATTGGGGATTATATAATTGATTCAGAAAAATACTAATAGCAATGAAAGTCGAAATTTTCAGGATTCATTAAAAAATAGAATGATGCTCGTTACAAAATTTCTCCGATAGATTAATGAAACACCTCAAATTTTTAATGAAGCATTTCATCGAATGTCCGTACGCTCAGGTGGCAGAATTAGTCAGAAACAGGGGAAAAAATAACATACATTGAAATTTAAAAAAATAAAAGATGTTTATTAAAATTGGAACAAACGCGTTCTCGGAAAAATCGCCCGAACATTCTTACATGCCATTAATATTCTCCAAAGATTGCCGGTGGTACATGCCCGGATAGAAACAAGCCATCGCAGTCGACCGGTGATTAAAATTTTGCATAGTCGATTAAAAAAAATGCAGCACTCATTCGTCCAGTGTGCACAGCCCGATCCGTAACCGGCCTTCCGGTACACGCGGAAAAAAACCTCCGACAGTGTAACAAGACCGAGTGTCGAAGATCCAGTCGGGCAGCTCTCTGGGAGCGAGTTCTCTTCCTCGACGGGCCTAGAGCGCTCTCGCGCGCTCGTCCCATCAGCGTGAAAAAAAAAATAATAACAATAAAAGAGAGAAAAGTAGAAGCGGTAGAATAAGAGGAAAAAAGCGTAATAAAGAAAGGAAAAAGAAGGCGCTATTAATCGTGACAGGTTGATGTACGAGCCGTGAGCCGGACCCCGGCGAATGAATTCGACCCTCGGTCTCGGACGCGCGCGAGCTTCTTTACCGCGCTCCGATGCATTCTGGGCAGCGGTTTCGAACCAGCCGAGACGACGGAATCGCAGCGGAGCGAGAGGAGGAACGATCGAGAGTGCGGCTCTCTCTCTCGTTGCACCGATATCTCTCGCTACTCGCGTCCCGACTTATGCGCTCCGAGACTTCGAAGTACAGCGCACTGCGCGTTCCATATATTCCACCTAGCCGTTGCATTTCCTTTTTTGATTTTTTTTTCCTCCCCCCTATCTGTCTTGTCTCTCGTATTTACGCGGTAATCCGCAGTCGATCCGCGTTTTATCGACAATGGGAACGAAGCGTCTCCGCCGCAAGTATTAAAAGCCTTCCCTCAACCCTTTCCTTTCTTCGCTCCGTACAGAGAGCCGTCGGCCAGGGGGGAAGCGGGCGAGGACGAGAGTATCGCCGACATCGTCGCCGAGTCCCGAGGGATGCACCCTATCATCGGTACACTCTCGTTCCTCCCCCCGGGGGAGACAATGACGATGCCCCCGGACCACACTGTACACCGCATCGGGCTCGCACTGCGGATCTCAATCGCTCGCAAAAAATCTCATTTATCCATTGTGTGCAAGCGCGTTAGCTGGATGTAGCCGCGGTTCTTTCTCACTCTCCTCTTCTCCTGGTTTCGTTTTTTTTTTTTTTTTTTCTTTTATTTTTCTCCTTTCTCTTCCTTCCTTGGTCTTCCCGCACCCTCTCGAGAGCATCCACGGGTGTTTCTGCTGTACTGTTCGAGTATCGAGGCTGTGTGTTGCGCGCGCTCGAGAGAGACAGCACGCGACTCCTTTATATAAAATCCCTCTGCCCCCCCCCCCCCCCCCTAGTTCGAAGGGTTCTCCACCTCTTGCGCCTCTTCTTTCTTCTCTTCTTCTCGAACGCGCTCCGCTCGGAAGAGTCCTGCGGATGCTGTGGCTCGTGCCTCGCGCGTCTTCCTCCCAATCGGCACTCGTCGACCTTGCCGGACGTGTTTATTAAGACTCTTTCCTGTTGGCGGGGTTGTTTTTTTTTCGGCCCAGCTTCCTCTCGTCACTTTTTTTTTTTCGCGCGCGATCTCCGACGGCGGAGCTGCGCGGGAATTCCCCCTACGGAGCGCGCACCGCATCGAGGAAATGACGATGGGCTACGGAGATGGGCGCATACCTGCAGCACGTGAAAAAGATCGTCGCACCGACCGACATCGGCCGCGAGGAGACCTTCGATGCGCGCATCTCCGGTCGCGCTTCTGTGATCGAGAATAATGGGGATTTTTTTTTTTTCCGGGAGTCTTTCTGGCGTGGAAGGATTCTCTTTCTTTCGGGGCGAATGATCACCTGTGAAACATGCTGATTTAACCCTTGGACGGGGAACGGAGACGATCCCCTCTCGAACCATCACTCATGTGTCCAAACAAAATAACAGCATTATCGCAGCGGCGGAGAACATGAAGGGGATAATTTTTTTTTTTCTTCATGGTCGGAGAAAGAGATGTATAGAGAGTGACGAAACGGAATAGTTTTGGGTGAAAGTGCTGCTAATTTTTCACTTCGATACGTTGGAGAAACCGTTTGAATTAATTTGAGTATTCAGAAAAGATCGATTCAATTTAATTGTTCGAATCGTTTTTGAGTACCATAATTAAAAAAAAAAAAAACGTTTCCAATAGAAACAAAACGATAGAAATACGAAAAAATAAATATCGCGAAATCTTTGTGAAACTTTTGGTTCGACATGTCTAGGCCAAAGAGCATATAACTTTACGACCACTCCAGTTTTAATCTCCGAGTCGGAGTTGGTCGCAAATAGATGGCTGTCCTCGGAGTGGAGTACGATTTACGAGCATTTGTGTACTCTGAAATTACGGAGCGTAACGCATATACGATCATAATTTTTTGTTTGTTTTTTTTTTTCAGCAACTCGGCTCAACCCAGCGTTTAGCGAATGCGGATGTGACTCGCGGGCGCGGAACTCATCGGATATGCCTCGCGGGCTGTGCGAGAGGGGTGCGAACAGATTCGAGAGCACTCGTTCGTTCATTCGGCGTGGTGAGTACGATCTCTATAATATCCTTTTCTCTCGCTCACCCTGCCCGTCTCTGTCTTCGTTGCTCGCTCGCTCCGTGGCGAAACCGCCGCAGGGACGCGAATGAACGGATTAAGGGATGATCCTTTGCCGCGGGAGGGTGCCCTGTCGACGGCGCTAACAGGATTGACGATTAACGTTCGCTCCGCGTTCTACCGCTGTTGTACTCCACCGCGCATTGATACATATAGACACCGTTTGCAACGTTGCGAGCCTCTCGCGAAACGGGCCGGGATTTCGGTGTCGCGGGCGAAACACTCCCGTTGCACATACAGCATCGTAATTCGCCGAGCGACTCAACGTGTTCCGCGATTGAGAATCATCCACGCGTGTTTTACCGCGTTCGCGGCTCCGCTTAATACTTCCCTCGCGACCACCGGAAGAAGTACTCGATGAGCACGAAACACGACGATCGAGCATGGAATCGATGCTGAGCAGCGAATTTTTTACATCTCGTCGGGCAGAATTACGACGCGAGCTTATCGTTGCCGTAAACAAACACAAAACCATATAGAAATCTGCTTAAAGTCTAAAAGTATCGGAACGCAAAGTTCCCAATATTCGAAAAATCTTATCGGCGAAATAGTACTGACCGTTAATTACATTTTCGATGTGAAATCAAAAAAAAAAATGTCAAGTCCCAACTTAAGGTTAAGCCGAGGACCAACTTGTAGTCTTCCCGACTACAACAAGTTCCTCCTGAATATGAATCTCCCTCGTCCCAGGAAAAAAAAAAGGTACTCGAATTCATATGTTGTTCGGAGCTTAGAGTTGTTAAGCCTCTCATTCAATCCGCCGGTAAAGATTTTTGGCATGAGTAGCGTTGAGAAACGCTCCGGCGACCGAGTGGAGCGGCTTCTCGTCGCAGTCATTGTCTTCGTTACGGGTGATTTTGGCCGGTCCTCGTGGGGCGTCCCGCTGATTAATGCTCGTGTAATTCATTTCGCAGGACGTTAAAGGTATAATCTTTGGGCCTAACTGCTTCCGCGCGTTGCCTTTTGGTCGGTGCGCCTGCACAGCCAGAGAGCAATCCCGCGAGGTTCTTCTCTTCGTCCTCTCGCACGAAGTATCGGTTACCCAGGGCGTTTTTAATGCCGCGGCAGGTATAAATACGAAATGGTGATGTGCGTTGTCTCGCGCGCATACGAAAGTCGTCCGGTGTAGGGATAGGAAATTTCTATGCAGACGAGCCGAACACATCGACTGCTGACCGGAGGTTTTGTTTCTCACGGGGGGGGGGGGGGGGGCGAAACACCTAGGGTACGCAACGTTATACATCATTGTTTGCACATAGGATGAAGTAATTATCTTTAGGTCTAGGCCCGAGGTAGGGGCTAGGATTTTTTTTTTTTTTTTTTTGTACCACCTTTGATCTTTCGGCGTCTCGTCAACCGGCACGCCCTTTCGCCTTGCCCTGTCAACGGCTGTATTCGAGACACGTTCGCGCCACCATCGGAACACGGTTCATTATGTTTCGTCGAGCATTTTTTAATTTTTGCTAAATGTAAACGAGAAGAGTCCAGGAAGAAATGAAGTTCGACGGAGATAAATCCTTTCGTGATCAATCAGACTAAAAATAAATGGTGAATTTTATTTAATGGACACTGAAATTTGCTTTCATTATTTGCATCGATTGAAAATTGATTTAATATCTTTCGTAAAATCAAAAATACCAGATATTCGTGTGCCAAAACTACTGAGGGATTTTTACAAAAATTTCAAATAATTAAAAAAAAATTTGACGGTAAAATTGCAACGCGCATGAGTTTGAAATTTCGAAAGCAGTTTATCTAAATACAACTTCCAACAGTGTTCAATTGAGTTTCGAATAAGATTAACTGTGCAATTTTTCCTAGACTCGTCTCACAGCGAAAATTCGTCGGGAAAGTGGAATATTCGTGAAGCCAAGCTACGCGTTAGCTCGGAGTTTCCGAAGATCGTATCGTGCCGTTTTGCAGCGGAAAGCGGTCCGGTGCCGCGATACCGGCAGGAGTTTCGACGCGGTCATCGCGAGCCATCGCCGGAGCCATCCCGTGGACGGCTTCACCAGTCAACGTTCGCGTTGGGCCGCGACTGCCCGGCTCGCCGGTGATGCTCGGATCGGCCCTTTCACGGATATCGGGTTGCCCATTAGCGTGCGCGGCGAGAGAGGCTGTCCAGTAATTACGGCTTAATTAATCTTCCGAGGTTCATCTGGCTCGCGCGAGCCGACTGATTACCGCGGGCTCAAGCTCAAAGAACCGAGAATTCATCGGGCTGAGCGGGCTATGCTCCCTCGCCGCGGTTGAGCATATCAGCCCTCTGTTGTAGCTGTAATAACAGCCACTGGCTCGATGACCCTGCCTTCCCAAAATTTCAATTCTGCTCGGGGCCACGTCAAGTTTCCAATCCTGCGCTTTCAACTCGCTCTGCCGTATCCCACGCGTTTTCCCTTAACGATGTACCGATGCCGTTCATAGACGGCAATACAACCGCCACCAATGGAAGGAAATACCTCGCCCGAATCCCGCAGGCTTTTCCTAATGGCCAGATAGCTATTATTCGCTCTCCGTTGCCGAACGCGCCGTGTGCGGGGCTTCGTTTGACCACCATTATTAACGAAACGATCGACAACTTTTTCCTCGATAACACTCTACAAAAAAAAGACCGTTCTCTATATAAAAACAAAAAAATCATCAGAAAAGGCGAACTGTGAAAATCCCTGCAAAAAATAATGTTTTTTCCTACAAACAGTTTAAATTAATCAAGTACGATCCAGAGAAGCGAATCGATGTGGCACACGCCAGAGCAGTACAGGATACACGTATTCACAATGAATAATTAATCATCGAATAATAAAGTCAAAGTCAGAGTGAGTTTCGATAATGAATTCCATTCTCCGTGCTTGTGGACCGGGAGGCTGCGTCACCGTCCCCTTTCGCGCCGGTCCCCTTTTCGTTGGCGAAAAGAGACACACGGCTGCTGCGAGCACAGGCGAACAGGTAGATGACAGACAACTGTATCCGTTTACCCGGGCGTGCACAACGGGGTGAGTCGATTTCGCTCCCGTTGTTCCCGTGGGGAGAATGCCTGCAACGTCCCTCGGTGTCCGAACGCGCGCGATTAAGGCGATACACAGTCGACGAGCCGGTCGTGCCACGTGTCGATGGGAGACGCATAGCTCTGTGTCTCGGTATTTTGTCAATCGATACCCCGAGCGGTATCGTCAAATGGAGGAAATGGTATCGAGACGGATCTCGAATCTCCGAGATAAGGACGTCTCGACGCCCGTCCGGCAATCGGACACCCGCGATCAACGTATGCACTTGCAGCGCACACACTGGAGTGCATCGGGGAGCGCATGTGCAACGGCGACAGGGCCGACCACACCGAGACGGTGTATTGTTGGCCACGCACAGTCCACCAGGACACACAGCAACATTGTTATCGTTATCGAGCGATGGACGGTAAACATCCGCTATAATTCGCGAGTCTCCGCGAGCTTCTGTTGACGATATCACCGGGCGTTAATCGGCGAGACCGGGCGTCGTTGAGAGATTACTGGGGCATCTCGGAGGAGGAATGCGCATCGGTGCGAAAAATTTGACACCGTCGGGACGCAAGCTTGCTCAGTCACCGATAGATTTCTTTTCGGGAATCGACCGACTTTTTTACCCGCGCTGTAGAAAATAATCCGACACATCAACGACCGATCTCACATTTTTTTTCCCGCGAATCCGTCGTTAATGAAGACGGTAATAATTTTTTTTTTTTTTTTTACGGATCGTAGCGCGTGTAAACGAAATTCTTATCGAATGCTGATGAACGCCTGCGACGACCTTTTCCGATTAACCGCAACATAGCAGTACACGTGTGAATGAATTACAGTTTTTGTTACCGATCAAGCGAGGCTTGGACGGGGTGAAAGATATTTTAGCGAAACAAAGTATGAGACGCGGTGGATCCGCTATTTATTTTTATAAAAAAAAAAAAAAAAAAAGAAATACGAATATCATGTACGTCATACGCATGTCGATTTCTCGGGACACTTTAACGAGCCTCGTCCATATAAAGATTTAACAATATTCCTTCTCAAGCCCACTCGGGCCATCTCGTCTTGCGTCTTAACGACCACTCGTTTCTATCATTAACGACGGCAAAATTCAGCGGCTGCGCGCTCGGTAGGAAATTGATCGCGATGCAAATTACAGGCGTTGCAACGTAGCGCGTAAGGATCCATAATGCCGAGTGAGTTGAGCATACGGTACGTGCGTGATGCCCGAGGCGAGAAATAACTACCCCTGCAATCCACCGGTACCGCGTACCGGCAGCGTGCACACGATCGATTCGATCCTGTGCAACGATGAGTTACGATATTTATACAACACCCGAGCGGACCCAGTGTATCGACGACAGCGCTTTTTTCGCTATTCGTTTATTTATTTTTTTCATTTTTTTTTTTTACTTTATATTCTCCATTTTTTCATATTTGTTTCCTCATCAAGAAAACTTTGTTGCAATAAGAAAGGAAATCAAGTAACAGTGGGAAAGTGTTCATAATATTCGAAAACGACGAGAAATCACACTAAAAAAAAAATTCTACGCGTGTGTTTGAGGAAACTAAAAATACAGAAAATGCTTTTTTCACAGAAAAAAAATTAGCGAAGAAACATTATGAGGAAGCTAGTCGAAAATTGAGACATTCAAACTCCATGAGAAAGCCGTGTATAAAAATCAGTGTCTTTCTTTTATTCATTTTATTTTTTCATGACATTTATTTTTTCAACTCATTCGACCTCTTTGTAAATGACGAGGCTTAGGGGAGGGCCGTGACGAATGAAAGAGTAACGGTAAGGATGACGAGACGAGATCGAAGGTGATTTCTGGACGAAGGGGTGTCGGCCGATCTAACGATGCCCGTAAATGGTAAGCGCACATTGTACGGCGAACACTCATTTCGTGTTTGTACTCTCTACGTGTTTGGCGTCACTGTACAATCAACAACTCTCAACGCCCCGAGCGACGTTCGGCTGACGCAAGAATGCCGTCGACTACGACTATCGGCCTCTCTTTCCGTCTCCCTCCATCTCACCGCTTCGTCTAATCATCCTCAATCATAATCACGCGCCATACGCGCCACCGGCAGGCAGCGACTCTCGTCGTCATCGCTGTTAGAGCTCGCCACGATTGACGACAAATTATATTGTCTATCGTCAAGTTCGAGTCGCATACCCGCACGTGCAGCGTTACTTTGTAGACCGTCGATAATGGAAACTTCCAAGCTCCTAAAAGCATCATCCTCGAATTCGTACGAATTTTTTTCTACCTTTAAAAGAAATATTAATTGTGCGATATTCAGCTATTTAATTGACAATTAATTATAGGCTGAAAAAAAATCTCAAACAATTCGTTGACCCTCTCCGTAGCGAATCAGAAAATCGAGAAACAGTGGTCGCTCACACAAAAATTCGTCATCTTTAATAAGGAAAAAAAAACCCCAGAAACTGCTAATTTCCAGCGAAGCATACACGCGATTGACGCGCATTCTCCTCAAAGTCCATTGACATCCACCTACGCAGAAAATTTTCGGTCTTCGAGCGTACGAAGTAGGATAGTGGTTAAACCGAGCAGGAGTCTCAGTGGGGGAATGGGTTTTTAATCAGTGCATTCCGGACAATGGCGGAGCCGCGGGGTTCCAACCCCCGAACTCCCACAACGAACTCGAGTTTCGGAGCTACCCTGGTCTCTGCTTGTCCGCTGTCGCTACAACCACCTACCCCGTATAAAGCTGCGTGAAAGAAAGCCACGCCACCTTCTTCGTCCCCGTCGTGCGTATCCGTATTCACATGTGTTTCGACTTCCCCTTTTTTCCCTGTCCGCGCTTTGCCCGTTTGGACTCTGGGCGCCGTGTCAGCGGCGGGGGTTGCGTTTTAGACCGACGCCGTTGTGCTTCGTCGGGACGTGCGCTAATTCGAACGGGGAAAAAAGTACTATCCGGTGTCGCGCGAGGGATTATGAGGAGCGCGCGTGCGCGACGAGGATCGGACGGCGAGTGCGGAAGGCGAGGGAACCCGAAGTAAAGAGAGCGAACGAGAATCGGCCTCGGGGCATCGAGGGTAGAGAAAGCGCAGAGGCCGCACAGTCGAACCGCACAAGGGTTGTCGCTGTTGTAACGCGCTACGCGTGTATGCGGAGATGTACGGAGGGTGGATCAACGAATTGGCGACGCGATCGCCGTACTTCCCATACGGGATTGCGTGTGCTTGTGTCTGGGTGGTTGCGCGGTTGAAAGTGAAACCGCGGTGCAATCGCGGTAGTAGGCGAAACGCAAACGTCCATATGTCACAGCCCGACATTAGCGAGGCGGAGTCGTCAATCGAGGGGAAAGTACCGCGCTCGGATTAATATCCGCTGTTAGTACCGGCAATGTGAGATGCGCGATTTCTTTTTTCTCGGTGCGATCGTCGAGCAGGGATTTTAAAGAATATATATTTTTTTTTTGGAATGGTGGGTTAAGAAATCCCTGTCGGGAATCAAAGTTATCTTCAAGGAGACACCGATCTTGAGTCTCACGAGGAAAAATAAAAAATTGTTGGTACGACAAGATTTTTGTTAGCGTAACAAATTTAGAATTTTAATATTATGTAATCAGAGCAAAATTTTCGCTGGAAGCAATCTTCTACAAAATTCTTCTAATTAAAAAAAAAAAAAAATTTGTTCGATTTGCACGAATACACAAAAAATTGAAACCTGCCTAAACCACTCAGTAAAATAATCGTAGGCTCATCTATATCTCCGCCCACGAGACCCGTACGACTCGGCATTCCGAGATATCCCGGTGCTTCTGGATCGACGCGTGCCGTCCTATCTTGCCCTTATCACACCAGCTACGGAAGGGCCTCTTTTCTCGAAGAGGTCTCTCAAGGGCCCGAGGCAATCTTCTCGCGTCGCTATAATTCACCAATTATCATAGCGCCGCGAGTACCTCTGGAGATAACGTCGCTGTAAGTAACCGAAGCAGCCGCACAGCTGTGCGATCGCATACCCGTTCGAATATTTTCGGACATCTGCGAGCAGCAGACTCTCCGTTCAGATCGTCCCGCCTGCGCAGATGTATGGAATTTTTTTTTTTTTTTTTTCGTGGACGATTAACATTCCGACGTCGGTAAAAGTTTCTGCGACTCCGGACATGACGTCAATGGATTCCATGTTTACACGCGCGAGAAAATTTCACGGAAGATTGATGAAAATCAAAGTTTTAAACGGTCAGCCGGTGTTTGATGTTGAACCATTGTCCGGTGTGAAAATGGCCAGTTCTCACCCGGTCTCCGAACCTCCTTCCGCTTTATTCCGGACGATCATTAGCAATGACCCGTCGTCCCGTTGTACTCTCACGAATTCACTGTGATTACAAAAGCGCTAAACGTTTCTCGATCCGCACGTTTGTTTGCTCTCCCACTTTTCCCAAAGATACACGAAAGAAATTCGTACACGCTGTACAAGCAAGGAAAACAGCGGGTATCGGTAATTCGAACCGTCGATCGCTTTCGTAACAACCGCACGATGGAAAAAAATCCTTGCGTCAAATTCAGCTGAGAACATGCAGGAATTTTTTTTTCCAACGGATCCTCCATCGGTTTCATAAAAACCTCACGATGAAGAAACGTTCGTGCGTCAAGTTTCGTCTGTCTTCCTCGGAAGATTAGCAAGGAGGGTTCAATGAATATTCCTGAGCCTTGGTCACACAAGTCTACTTTAGTCGACGGGACATGTCGGGAAAGAAAGCCCAGATCGGCATAATGGACAGGGTTACCGAAAACCATTAATTAATCGTAAACAGCAAGAACGGGCCGAGCTAAAGGAGGGGTCTTATGGTTCTAGTGGGTCCTTCCATCCGTGGGAGCAAGTTCCCATAAGCCCGATCGTTACCCATGAGGCTCACTCGCAGGACTCCCGGAATCTTGACCCCGACTAATCGTGCAGAGGACAGGTGATCGGATGACGACCGTCCATCCAGTGTTCCCTTCCGCGATCCTAAACTGACCATCGCGGCCCCCAACGATCCGCTGCCAGCGATGTGTACACTGAGCCACCGATCTCTCGTATACCTGCCCGTTCGGATGTGTTCCGTCGGGGGAAAACGCGGTGCTGGTCGCACAACCACCAGGACTCTGACATATCAGAATACGGAGGGTCCGAACTTTCCCCTATGCAAATCTCACCGAATTTCCTTCTGGAACGGTTGGGGTTCTTCGCGCGGTAGACCCGAGCGCGGCATAGGTAAAACACACGTCCGGCTCGCGGAGGGACCATTATTGGAGACGATTTGATTTATCGTTCGATCCTCGAGCTAGCCGGTCAGTCCACCTAACCGTTTTCTCCCTTCGAGCAACGACAAGCTAGCTCGTTGGGCCGTCGCTCGGAAATTTGGATTCGAATAGCGGACGAAGAGCTCGTAAGAGCGCTCGGAGAGTTTCGCGAAAGAGAATCGCCAAAGGGGGGTGCCGGCGGAGTCGCGGAGGGGAATCGGGTCGAAGATGGCGAGGAGAGAAGTTGAGGAAAAAAGAAAGCGCGGAGCAACAAGTTTAACGAGAAACGATATAAATGAGGGACGAGACGGGTCTCCAGCGATCTCTTTGCTAATTATAAACCATTGGACGAGAGGGGAGGAACGGGAAGGTTTTCCTGTGCACGGAGTGGCGCGAAGGGAGAGAGTACTCTTCATTCTTCTCGAGTTTATTACTCCAACCCTCGTTCGGATCGCCGTCTTCGGAGTTTTTGGTGGTTCCTTTTGCCGTCTTCTTTTCGCGAGTCTCGGCGCGGACCGCTAGCTCGGCCATCGTCAGGATTCCGTCGTTCCCGAGTTCACCCTCGGTATAACGTCGCGAAAAAGTTTCTTTCCGCCGGGAACGAGTAGCGATAACGAGAGATAATAAAGCGAAGAAAGTTATTAGGGTCGTCCTTTGGTGTTCCATGCTCTCGTGCATGGAACCGAAGAAAAGGGTTTGAGCGGGTTGTAAGAGGTGAATATCTCGGTCCAGGAGGGACCAAATCGTAGATTCGCCATGGGGTGAGGAGGGAGAGCAGTTCATAAATAAATTAATTAGAAGGACCCGGAAGGACTGATAATGTTGAAATAACAGTGGGTTGAGACAAGGGCGACCAGGTCTGTACCTACTGTGCGAGTTCTTATGCAGCCCCAAAGGTAACTCGGAACTGGTTATAGCTGCTTCTTCGACTCTTGCTCTTTGCTACAGTTAATTTCGCGGTATTAACGGTCGAAAGAGTGCGAACAAAAGAGGACTCCGCGGGATGGGACACGGGGGAGGAAGCTCGGCGATAAGGGAAGAGAAGCGGAGAGCTAAGACTCTCTCGGGTAACGCGAAATACGGAGGCTCACTTTCGAGAGATTATAAAATTGTTTAAGAAAAAAATATTGAAAAGTTTACCGGGACGAGGGTGAAAGCTTCGAACAATCGATATTACGACATTTCGTGACTATTTTGTGCGACCGAGAAAATATTTGTTTGAAAGTCTCCGCCCAAACCTTTAATTTGTCAGAGAGAATACGGTTTAATTTACATTCATTTACTTGCTAATCACGATCCATATTCGCCACTGTCGCCTTTCCTGTCCAAGATTTTCCACCGACCCTTTAATTTCCAACTGAGACATTTCGACCTCTCCAGTCTTCCAGCAATCGCCCTTTCTCCGTCACATCCTCGACTGATACTTCGTATCTAATGACAAGATAAAAATGTCGGAAGGACCACCGGAGGGCCTCGATGCCCGGGGAAAAAAATCACCGGGAGCTTTATTCGAAGCCCCGATGTCGCTTTCCGAGAGTCGAGCGTTTCGAGGTACAAAAAGTAATTATGGGATGGTTTCCGGTAATCATATCTGGAGCGCATTGAATGAACGCATTGTTCGGCCACCCCTTCGTCGCCGATACACTTATACCCCGGTCGGTTGGGAGTTACGAGGTACACAGTGAACTGTGTGCTCCATGTACATACGTGACTGTCGGCGATATCTAATACACGTGTAATGCATAGAGCCAACGGGGGTGGCGACGCGCCACTACACTCTAAACACCCGGCAATATACCGGGAGCGCGGTGAGCCATTACAGGAATCCCCTCGACGAAACGGGCTCGGCCTGCAGAGAGCGGAGGGAAAAAGAATCGAGGAAGAGAGTTGCGGTTGCGCGGGTGAATTCGGCAGCCCTTAAACTCGCGATGGGACGTCCGCCCCTGCGGTGAGGCACGATCCGTCGCGTACCGCGCTGTATTATGCGGAGGGCTTCGACGTACCGACGTTTTTTAAGTTGCCCCCGGGCCATGTTGGGACCACCGAAAAATTTCGACTTTCGAGGGCACGCGCCTCATCGCCCACCCCTCCGAACGGATTACACGAGTTCTCCGCCACGCATCATTGGACGTAATTGGGGACGGCGAGAACTCTCGAGACTTCTGATTTATCTTCCGGAGAATTCTCGGCTCGTACGAGACAAATAGGTGAATGTAGTTTTTTTTTTTTTTTTTTTTTTTTTTTTTTTTTTTCAGTACCTCAGAAATTTTATGAAGGGTGAGAAAAATCGAATGGGTTTTTATGGTTATTCACTGTAGGTAACGATGCCTTCTATATTCGATGGCAGATGGTAGAAAAAAAAATCACTGTTATTAACTTCTTTATTTTACCATTTTTTTTTTTCCAAAGCCTAATTAACTTTAACCCTTCGGGTATCGGAAGATTATGGACAGTCAACGGTTAGGCCTTATTTCAAGCACAGAAACAATACAGCCGTTCGTTACAAAAAAAAAAAAAAAAAAACAATACTTCAAGACGCGTCCGCGAATTTTTAAAGATTTTTTTGGCGTGGTAAATTGTGCCTCGAATCGGCCGAAAGTTGCATTTTGGCAGATTTTGGTAAGTCGCTGAGCGAGATATGCATTTTTTTATTTTTTTTTATTGTACCATTTTCGAAAAAAAAAAAAATCTGTCAAGTTGGTTTGTAACATTCAGGAGTTCGAGGCATCCGAGGGTTCTATATCGAGCGGATGAGCATTATAGATAGGAATAGCTCTAGAATGGGGAATAGAAAAATTCCTCGTCCGGCGTTGCGGACTCGGTCGCTGGGCGCGCGTAGCCTAAATCTGACCCTCGACGTCAACGCTGACTTTTAACGGGCGGTTCAGTCAAAGGCCGAATTATTGACTCTGGTTCAAGAGTCCCTCGAAAGACAGTCTGTACGAATGATATATATATATATATATATACGTGTGTATAAAAGATGAACGAGTGCCAGCGAATCTTCGCTCTCGCGCGTTCCGCGACGCCGACGGCGCGAGGAGATCTCTCGACGTACGTCGAATCATTCGCATACCAACGTCTATACTCCGTCGTAACCCCTCCGGCCCATCTTATCGTTATTTTTCTCCCGACGATTCTATATTAGCTCCCGATGCGTCGTTACGTCTAAACAATAAAGGCCCGCAGTCCCAAATCAACACTCGCGAAAAACTGCTCCGAAAAAATAATTTATTGACCTTCTCGGCTTATTGAAAATGTTTAAAAAATTGTTTAACGTTTCTGCGAAGTCGCGGTCACAGTGGAGTTTAAATTCTGAATAAGAAACTGTAGCAAACAAATTTAAGTCGAAGAAAAGGATAAAAACGAAAGAGGAACAAAAAAAAACGTGTGATACAAATATTTTTTGAAAATCCAAGCTGTACCTTCGGGTTTCCTGAATCGCTTTAAAAAATTCCATCCCCATTCATAATCGCCATAATTCCCTCAAACGCCAAAAAAAAAAAAAACAAACATTCCCTCCATAAAAAAAAAAATATTAATCTTCAAAACCGGAGAAAAAAAAAATCATCAGTTTGTATTCTATCGTTTGAGGAAGAATCCAGGTACTCGACACCTCGCCCCCATAACACCCATCGAAGTGTCGAACAGCCAACGGCAAACAAAAAACGTCCCATCGATAAAAAAAAAAAAAAAACGATCAAAGAAAAAATCTGTAACCGACAACCAAAAAAAAAAAAAAAAAACAAAAAAGAAAGAAAATATCGTCGGATATTACTCTATCGAACGAGGCGTTCTATATCGTCGGTGCAGCTCGTCGCTGTAATGGCTATAGGGTGCAAACGCGCGGAGCGAGTGCAAAGAGCAGGGGCACAGGAGAGCCGTGAGAGCCGAGACAGGGCGCAGGGGTGCAGGGCTGCGACCCGACTGACCCTGGCTCGGTGGCCGAAGCGCCTTCGGAGCCCTCGTTGCCCCTACTACCTCACCGTGCGCGCACGAGCGCTACGCTATACGCTCGTCCGCCCCCCCCCCCTCCTCCTCCCTACCTTTCTACCCTCATCGTTTCCCCCACAGGTGGCTTCTCAGTCGCACCCGCGGGGCTCCGGCGGGAAGCTCAGCTCCGCGGCGGGTGAGCCGAGCTATAGCTCGCGGCTCACCCGGCACTCGCAACCTCACCCTCAACCCTCACCCTTAGCCCCGTACAGCCCCACGGAGCCGCGGGGACGTCGAGGAAAAGGCGGACCGTCCCATTTTTCGCGCCCCACTTGACTCGCCTACCCCATTGGCTGGCCCGTCCTCGCCGCTCTGACCTCTCTTCTTCCATTCCACCTGCACCCACGCGCCTCGGAGCTTCTTATCCGTGTAACCGTATACATCGAATTCTCTACCCTCGAACGACGTTCTACACCCGCTCTCGTCTTTCCGCACTCTCGGCTCACGGATAATCCGTTTCTTTCGATCGAACGACGATCGATATCGGCGATATAAAATCCATAGATTGTTCGCGGGTTACTTTTTTTTTTTTAAGGGGGTTGTTTTTCGCGATAAATCAAGGTTTAATCGGTTACGATAAAAGCGGTTCGATTTTTTTTTTTTTTTTTTTTTTTTTTCGCTATCCGAGTTTAGGCAAAGAGCCGTGTCGACGGGTCGACGAATCGCGAGAGTTCGCCACGGTGAGATTTCGAAGGTTTAGTGGACGTCGGGGGAAAATAACGAGAGCGTCTCTGAGCGAGCGAGTGCGAGGTCGAAGAGCGCCGAGTGCCGGCACGGAGCCGGGCATGGAGTAAAAAAATTAAAAAAAAATAAAAAATAAAAAGTAACAACAAAAATTGTAGAGTCTCGGTCGTGTACGCGTGAGTCTTGGTCGACGATCCGGGAAGGGTAGGGTATGCTCGTAGCCAATGAGAGTGGCACGGGGGGCGCGCCCCGGTCTCGACCCAACCCTCGGTAGTCATGGTTACTGGGGAATCCGCGGGAGACCCCGCGAGGCCGCGCGGGCCGCGGTGGAGGGAGGAGAGCCAGGTCGGTGTCAGGGGTCGCCTCAGTCGGCAGTCGGTCTCTGGTCGGCCCCAAGAATAGTCGTGCGGTCCGTCGAGAAGTCGGAAAATATACACTCGCCCGTACACCGATATACACTCACGATCTCGATCCTTTCCCCCCCCCCCCCCCACCCTTCTCCCGACCCGCCGAGATAACTCACGGCGGCGAGTTATCGCCGGAGGCTCCGAAAATAAAAAATCCCACTCGAGTCGAAAAAACCGTAGCGAGAGAAAATCGAGCGAGACCCAAATTTTTAAATACGCACTTTGGATGGGACTTTAAAAAAAATAGATATATATATATATATAAAAATCTCTAGAGGTCAGGTCGTTTCGCTTCTCTTCCATCACTTCCGGTTTCTGATTAATTTTTGTTTTTTTTTTTTAATTTTTATTTTAAAATTTTTTTGTTATCCGCCGTTCCGACCACGTCGGTTTTTAAAAAAGTTTTTTTTTTTTTCCTTTTTCTCGCCCTCGACTCTTCCTCCTCCACCGGTTGCCGTAGTCGCCTCCTCTTCCTCCACCTCTCTGTTGGAGCGATACCTCCTCTTCGCGCCACCGCCGGTGCTGCTCTCCCGCCACCCGCTACCACTGCTCCTTCCACTCCGATCGGTCGCTTGCAGTGTCGAGAGACACGAGGGATCTCTCTCGTCTGGTTCGTCGCGCGCGCGGAACAGAACAGACGTGGAACTCGCGTCGTCGCGGTAGTTCGCTCGAACGCTTCCGTATATATATATATATATATATATACATTCGATGTATATATTCCTACCGAGTATAGACATATGCGTGTGTCCTCTAACCGTTTGTACACATAGGCGAAGCGTGACTATAAGAAACTAAACGAAAACAACGGCGCGGAAAGGCGTTAAATAAAAACTTGTGTCCCGAAGGTCTCGGACGACCAACGTGCTTCATCAACAATCGGCGCGAAGCTTTCGTTCGTGAAACCGACGGATCTTTGGCTCGGACGCACGATCGCAAAACAAGTGCAGTGCGCGAAAAAAAAAAAAAAAACAAAAAAACGCTTCTTCGAAAAAAAATTATTTTATTGATCACGATTAAAAAAAAAAAAAAAAAATATGGATAATATTTAATGATGGTTGATAGTATTTGAATATATATATACATACTTGTATATGTGTTTATGTATATGGAAAATAAGTTGAAATTTGTAGAATAATTGGACGAGTGTGTGTGCATGTAAAGTGCGTCGGATTGATCGATTCGCGTTTTAGCCCGCGTAATGCAGTCGTCGCGGCGTCGATCGGCCTCGTTCACGGGGTCGTCGAGGTTCTCGCCAACGTTCGTCGCAACGGCGAAAGGAACAATAGAGGAGCATCGTTGATGGAAGGGATGCGCGATTTTCGAAGCACGCATACGTACCTGTGTGTGCCACACGATAGACGATAGAGAACGGAAATTGTTTACGTGAACGCATTGGATTTACGATATCGGGGTCGCCATCTTGGAGAACGTCTTGGGCGTCGCGGAGACTTTTTATTTTTCCCAAAAGGATCGTCAAACTCAAGGTTATCCTCAAGGTCAAAGTTGATACCGAAAAAACATTTGGTTCTCCGAGAGCCACTCATTTCACGAGCGGAAGCAGAGGATTTCGCTCGGGAGCGAGCCAAGGATTTTACCAGTACGCCGGAAGTACCCTCCAGGATAAGTCAAGGTCAAAGTTGGGACCAACGAGAAAATTGGGTTTCCACCAGACCGAGAGTTGATTTCGTCCACAAGCTACGAAAGTAGAGAATTCTGGTCGGAGGAGGAACGCAAGGGTGGTCCAGTCGGTGAGGACATTTCGGCCGAGTGCCCGCAAAGGCAGTCAGGGTGGTTCGAGGGGGGTCAGGAGGCGCGGACGCCCTGGCGACTGCCGGGGTCGTTTATCCGCCCGCGACGGCGAGCCTGTTTCCTGGTCGAGTACCAGCGGGGCACCATCACCCGGAGCTCACCAGCACGTTGGAGCTGGGGTTCCCGGCCCGCGGGACCACCGCCTCGATGGCGCTGGTTGCACCGCCGCCCTCGTGGGCACCGCGGGATCCTGGTTCTACCCTCGGCGGCGGCGGACCCGGCGGCGGACCCATCCAAGTCTGCCCGCCGCCGATGCCACCGACCCATCTTACCCCGTCGGCGACCCCCGAGGATATAACGTGCCTCGTGCCCGTCGGCGGTGTGCTCACCCCGAGGGATCCTCTTCCACCCAGCACCACTCCCGGAAGTCAGGCTAACAGCTCGCAGTCCGGTAGTTCACAGACCGACAAGTCGCCGAACATCGAGTGCGTCGTGTGCGGCGACAAGAGTAGCGGCAAGCACTACGGTCAATTTACCTGCGAAGGTGAGAATTTGGCTTGGCGCTTTTTATTTTTATTATTATTTTTTTTTTATTTGTGGGAGGAAGGAACGAATTTTCGGGGACGATTTTTGGGTTCGGAGTCGTCGGATGTTTTTTTTCAGCGCATTCGGAGTGTCGAGTGGATTTTTTGTAACGTTGATCTTCCAGACTGTAGGATTTTAATTCCTTCCACTTACCGGGGAAACGGTTTTTCTTTCTTTTTTTTTTAAACAAGATACGAATTTTCCCGTTCGAGGGATTTCAGGAAAAAGTTGCACGAAATCGTGGTTACGACAATCGTGCCGATCCGTCGCTCGCGTGCCTTTCCACCTGGCAGAACTCCGATCCTCGAAAAATTTCACACAGTTGGGTAAAATAACCAAGAAGGAGCCGATCTTTTCCACCGAAATTCGCATCGACTGTCGGCGAGCCGGTCCTGCATTATTAATTCGATTCCCGATGAGGGTCGGCTTCTCGCGATACGAGTCTCTCGTACGCGATGAAGGGGCTTCGCTCTAACGAAGAGAGATCGTTGTTTCTCGGATCAAACGCCCCGGGAACGCAAAAACCCGTGCGGCACGCTGTTGCTTAAAAGATGAACGAATGCGGAAACGTGTGAACTCTCGCTTAATCGAAAAATACGGGAGAATCCCCGTGTCCACTCTCAAACGAGAATTTATATCCGCTCCAGGTATGCCCGGGATCCGCACGAGTGTTTTATACCTGTCTCTACAAACTGCACCCTTGTACGCTCATTCATCACCGAGCTGTCCGTGTCCTCTTTCTCTCGCTTCTCTCCTCTTGTCAACTCTCGATCGCCGATACTAAATTTTTTTATTTTTTCAATTCTTTCATAATTTTTTTTTTTATTAGATTGACATTTTTTTCATCATTTTGATTAACCATTTTTTCACTCTTTCCGGTACTGGTGATTTTTTGCCGAAGCAAACGCGACCTTCTTCTAAGCCCAAAACTTATTACGATGTTCGTAATAAATTTTCTTCTGGGTTATTGGAAAAAACGGCAAAGCTTTCTTTCTGATTTTTTTTTAAGATTCTTTCTAGCAACTTCCCATTTCAGTCCTTCGAAGTTTGTGTCTTCGCGAATTCTTCACTCCTCGTCTAAAATCCCGAGCATGAACGCTTGATTTAAAAAAGTTTTTTTTCTCAAACGTTCTAACTTTATTATTTTCTCAATTTAAACATTATTTTTTATGAAACCATCGTGGGCCGCGTTTTTCGGCGGATAATTTAGTGATCCATCCGAGAGACTCGTCGATAGACTTGTACGAACGTTAAATTAAATGAAATACATGGGGAGACGGAATGGAATTCAACTGATTTCCATGAGTCATCGGAGACTCGTCGCAGAGCAGTGCATCGGAGCCCCGTATATTTACCGACAATCTGGGCCACCCCCCAATCAACCGCATCACGAGAGAGAGTGGAAAGATAAATATACATTTATATATACATATATATATATATATATATATGTACACACGAAGCTTGACAAATTGACGATAATTCCCAGTCGTTTGACATCGGTTGACATCAAAATCAATCCGTCCACGTAATAAAGTGATTGCCGACAATCGTTAGTCCACGATTATTACGCCAATGAAGGATCGATCCAGAACGAATCGAGATCCTCGACTACATCATTGTAATTTTATTTATTTGTTTAATTTTTTTAATGGATATAAATTTCAAAAATTAAATGCCAAACTAATTGTAGTTCGTGAACGCACAGTTCGTCGATCCCTGTGTGAATCGTGATCACTGATAGCATCGTTGGCAATTTATTTATTATTCAATGTTTTCCACGATTAAAAGATAAATTAAAAGTTCGTCGATGTAAATTAATTTGCCGGTGGAGCGCTCACAGTTCGTCAAACCTTGCACAAAGTTACAGTGAAATTCGCGTGTAACGCTCGAATCGGGTGAATCCGGACGGGCGGTTGGACAGGATGGGAAAAACTGGTCGGTCGAGAAATCAATCCGTCCGCGTAATAAAGTGATTGCCGATAATCATCGGCCACCATTATTACGACATTGAAGCTTCGAAACGGAACGAAACGAGATCCTCAAGCGCATAATTTCTATGCAAGAAAAAAAAATTATAATCGATGCAAAGTCCAATCGTTGAACCAGCGCGTGTTTCGGCGATGCGCAAAGTTGAAGTGAAATTAATGTCTAACGGTCGCATCGAGTGAATCCCGATGGATGGGTGGGGCAGGACGGGACAGGATGGGAAAACTCGTCGTTCGAGGTCTCTACCGGCATCGAATGCAGAAATATTTTGATTAATGGTCCCCGTTGGCTCCGCAGTCGGGAATTCCCCCTGGCGACGGACATCAGCTTTTCCGGTGATCGAACGCGCGAGTGACCGGGGAGGCCGAATAGGCGAGCGCATAAGCATATGCTTATGCACGCATACGGGGATTCTCAAACGGCGGGCAACGGCCCGATTCCAAAACCGGACACCCCTCCTTCGGTACCGGCCGGTCCCCCTCATTCTCCGCACTCTTCGCCCGATCTTTCCTCGGCTTCTTTTCTGTCCCGTCGGGATCGACGCTTCCGCATGCGAAAAAAAAAAAAAAAAATTCATATTAGGGCCAGTGTCCATTATATGACAAAACATCGGCGTTTCTGGACGGCGTGAGGAACGACGCAGGGGTCAGCTTCGGTGAGATGACCCCTGGGAACGGAATTTTTGCCTGCCCGTTTTGGAAAACTGGTATCCGCGGCGCTACTTCACGCCTCGAGAGTCGCACCTATTTCATCCTTTATACCTGTTCTCTTTGTGGTGTAACACAAAATACCTGCATCGCGAGGAGGCATCGTGGAGGTTGGGTAATATTTAATATCGGGGATGAGTAAAACGTTCGGCTCGAGGTGAGTTTTCGTCGTAGGCGCACTCGATCGATCAATCACCATGGCGGATGTCGAAAGTGTCATTTAATTTTCAAAATTTTATTAGGACGGCTTATTTTAAAAATCCCCCCAACATCTATTCAATTCCCAAACTTTGCACAAATATCTTTGAAAAATGTTTCTAGACAGAATATTTTTCTTAAATTCGTACTTCCCATTTTTTTACAACGTATGAGCCTTGCGAGTTGAAAAAAAACCTACAACAGGTATTCCAATATTGTAATTTTAATCGCTGCCTCCGAGTACTTTTCCTCCACGAGCAAGACCGTTTCTTCATCCGGAAACGAAAACGTTTCGTCCTCGACGACGGTCCATCCTCAGACGAAAAAACCACACTTTACAGAAAATCCCCTCACGCTCGTAAATGCTCCCTCGCAAGGATCTCCGGATTCCACCTCGGCAACCCTCGCGGAATTTCCGAACACGCCAGTCGTCGAAACGGTGGCGCGAGAAGGCATTAATCTGCCGATTACAGAAAGTCCCGGTGCCTCCCATTCCAAGTACCGAGAGGTCCAACAAGATTTCCCGGTTCCGCCACCGGCGAGAACGGATATCTCGGGCGGGCGCGTGGTCATTGCGCAATAGTCGTTCGAGGGTTCCCTCTTACCCTCGTCATCGTCTTTCCAGCTCGGGGGGTTCCCCGAGTGCTCCGCCCTGGCCGCCTTAACACGACGACTGCATCACCCTTTTCCCGCTGGCTCTTTCTTCGTGAGACTCCCCCTTTCGTCCCGCTGCTCACCGCATGCCAACTCCACATGCACCTTCCGCACATCGTCTTATCTATCGCCGCTATCGCACTATCTGGGTACACGGCTTGTCGACCGTACCGTCACGGTGGTCACGGCCATTTAACATTGAGCATTACTTTCATGCTCGTAGGGTTGCGTCCAGTCATTGGACTCCGTCGGATCTCCACCGTGAAATTTAATAACGCACAGGAACCTGGCAAGCACGCTTGTATGCTCTATTCATATGTGCATGTGGATATAAATGCGTCTTATTTAGAGAGGTGTGTGTAGAGCCAGAAAAAAAGGCATTTCGACCTCCAGAGAAAATTTTACCGGGGCGCTCCTTGGTAATTTCGTGGGTACATTGTGTGCACGGCAATGTCCGACCTCACGAGAGTTTGGGCTCTATTACAGTAATTAACTGTTCCGATTTCTCTGCGAGACAGTGTTTATGAGGAGAAGCGTTTGAGGGGATGTGTCGCTCGATGTGAATTACACTGTACGTGCGCTCCCTGCGGTCGCGGCAGCGTTACGAGCTCTTCCGGAGGACTTGCACGGGGCAAGTTGGTCACGCTGTTTAATTTTTTTTTTCTCGAGGGAAATGTTCTCTTCCTTTTGAGAAGGACTCGCAGTCTCGTCGCTATCGAGATAATTATTGCAATCAAACTTTCCGAACACTTAAAAAAAAGTTTTGTGACGAAAACGATGATTTTTTTTTTTTTTTTACGGTGATCTTAATTGAGAAGTAGAAATGGCAAAGTGTGCCTCATCGATGGGTGAAAATTGCATTTTTGTTCCGAATAATGTCTACGTTATTTCCGGTTTAAAAATCTTACTTTTTTTTTTTTTTTTACTGAAAATCTTCGATTTTTAGGATTTTGAAAATAGCAACTCGACATTCCTGAAAAGCGTTCCACTCTCCCCAGCTTGTTATGTTTTAACTCCTTGACAGAAGTCAAGGATTTAAAAAGTTAAAATTAAACATTTTTTTTTAAGAATAAAAAAAAATCTTTAATTTCAATTAATGCTATTTTGCATTTTTTCCCGTTCGGCCCTAAAGAGTTATGTTACTCCCGAGCACCCCCGATCGGCTCGTCCCTTGGTTTCCCACTCCGTCTGAACTACCATTGTCTTCATCCGTCGCGTGCTGGAAATTCAATTCTACCACTGCGGTCTCGGAGATATGTTTCGCGAGCTCGGCACAAGGGGCTTCCCCCGGGTGAAGTTCTCCTCTCTCACCCTACGTCGGTGAGAGTCTTACCGCTTACTTACGGACTTACCGTTTCGTTCGTCTTGCACCCCGTGCGGCCCGGGTAACAACGACGAGAAGCCAGACATCCTGCCGCTGGTGGAAGAAGAAGGAGGAGAAGCAGAAGAATAAGAAGCAGCAGAGCAGAGCGCGCGCCCACCCCGCGCACTGGCTAATCGCTCTAATGAGATCATATTATATTATTCCGTTCTGGCTAATCTTTATTAATCTCATTTCTACGGCTGTGCGTATGTCTCTCTGCATCTCCCCATCTTTCCGCCTCCCATCCGCACTTGTACCAATCAAATAACCTTTGCATAAAGGCTACGTAGACAAGTTCACGACTCTTTCGGTATCAAGTCGACTTTACGGAGGATCGAATTTTTTTTGTTTTTTTCCTTCCAAGACTCAGCACCCCAAAAACGAACCAGTGTCTCTTCCACATGAAACCTTTCTACGCCCCGTAAAAAAACAAAAAAAAAAAATGAAAAAAAATGTCCCATTTGCCGACTCAACGTACCCGAACCCGTTCGATTCACGCAGCTTCACGGATCCTTCGGGATAATAATAGTCGGGTTGACCCGGGCAGGAAGCTCGCGAGACCGCGGACACTGACTCCGGAGCTCTCTCGTGTTTTACCACACTCTCTATCTCGGCTGTCCTCGTGCGTGTACGTACCGACGTACGAAGCGCGGACATGCCTATAGCTCGTTTGGTTCGCTTGCGCACCTGTGTACACAGAGGAGCATCGGCGTATCCTATCGCGTACCTATGCCGCGTACCGACTTCTATCCAGTATTAAACGAGAAACAGAAGGAGGATAGGTAGGTATACTTATGCGCGAGGCGTAGAATTACCCGGCGCGACTTACCCGGACGCATCCTCTGTGACCAATTATCCCGCTAACGAAGGCCGAGAACGCGGGCGCACGCCGACGTTCTCGCTGATCTCCGTTTCTCTCCTTCCTCCCCCTGCCTGGCCCGCCCTGTATGGCCGCCTTCACCGGTTACCAGAAGAGTCCTTCCTGCCCTCGAACCTTCCGCGCGTTGCGCACGTAAACCGCACGCGGGGCTCGCTAACGCTAATTAATTATAACAATGTCGTTAATTTTACGCGGCCGAGTCGAAACTCCTTACTGACCGCTCGCTTCGATGCCTGTACGGTCTTCCATCCTCACCAACGACGAGACTCCGTCTAACTCGGGCCTATCTTTATGCAGTGGAAAAATAAAAATAAACGCGAGGAACTCGGCTCTATCATTATGCACCTTGACCACAGGATCTCCGGAGATCACCGTCCGGCCGAAACGGAAGAGCTCATTTTCTTTATTAATTCATCGGGCCGGAGCGCACGCGCAGCGGAGAATGTTCGTTGTCGCTAATTGCACGGATTATTTTTTACACTTTAAGATGAAAATTTCACTAGAAATTTCATTTTGCGGTAACTTTCATTTCAGCTATTTACGGCAACTTTAATTTCGATGAAAAAGCATATTAATTGATGCATAGAAACTCCCAATCTGGAAAATTAAATTAACCATTTCGTTCTCTCGATCCAAAATTCTTCGACCTGCTCGGGTAATTACAAAATCGTAACAAAATCGTAACAATTCGAAATTGCGTTTCCTTTGAAACCGTCCGCGCGCGTTTCAACGTACCGATGAAAATTCAATGCCAGGAAGAAATATCTACTCTCCGGGTGAGTTTCTATGGCAATCTAAAAGTATAAACAGTGGTATTACCCGCGTATGCGGCGTTACAGCTCGCCGCGAGAGCTGGACCAGCAGCACCGGCAGCAACAGCCCGCACAGGGTCCATACAGCGCGGCCGATTAAGCGCCGCAGATTCTCTCGTCGTCCGCCACGCTCGCTGTATGCCGGTTGCTGTACATACCTTTACGTATAGCGTACACATACGTAGCGTTCACCGTGCGCGCTCGTAATCGCGTAATTTGCGTGTAACGATGCAATTTGTAGTTACGGGCGACGACGACTTCTCTCCAGTTCCGTTCCCTCTTTCCCTCTGTTCTTCCACATATTACTTCTCGCTTTTGGTAAACACGCGGAACCACAGTTTTGCCATCCGCACGGGGCGCATCGGAGTTCAAGAAATTTCGCTTCGCTGAAAAAAAAAAAAAAAAAAAAAAAAAAATTAACTAAAAATCTCCATTTGGTTACCATTTTGTTTTTGACCGTTCGTCAGATTGTTCGGAAAGTTCATTCGTCAAATTTCGAAAATCCCTCCGCCACGTGCTTCACAAGAATTCTATAATCCGTAGTGTTTGGATTTTAAATACTCACAATATTAAAAAAAAAAAAATTCGGAAGACACTTAAGTACATTAGACACGAGTGGATTAATTTTCCGTCGCGTGCGCTCGAGTCTCGGGCGACTGTTGATCTACCGTGTAAATTTTACGACCCTGGGAGCAGAATTATTAGTTTTATTGCTCCCAGAGCCGACAACAACACGAGCTCGCCGTGTTTATCAAATTGAATGGTATCGCACACCGTAACATCGTCGGGCAACGGAGTATCGAATCGCCATTAGCGCTGGCAATTATACGAACGATGGAACTCGATCGTTCGTTGCACAGCCGCGGAACGTGGGTGGAGAGAGATCGAGCTTCGTCGCGGTCGACATCGTCATATGTATACGAACGCATGTTGCACACAGATGCGTAAGCGTGTAAACCAACGCTCAGCCTTCGGCTACTTTGTACTTTGTGCAATGGAAACTCCCTCCCTTTTTTTGTACCTCTAATAATGCCAAAGTACGGCTGCAATGTAATTTAGAAACTGCAAAGTGCCACAGAGTCGAGACGCAGAGACAGAAACGCTTCTGCACGGTGATTTTTGCCTCCCTAGCGAGAAGCCGAAGTATCGGAAGGTCCGGTAAAGCCCGCAGGTGCGGAGACCATCGGTGCTTCGAACCCTCCCGCTTTCCGGAGCGTATGTAATTTTCACCTTCGAAATTCGCCTCGGGGACGAAAGTGTTTTCCCACAGCGTGATGGGAAGATTCATGCACTTGAATAATTCGTGGGTAAACGATCGCAGGACTCGGGCCTTTGGGCAATCGATGCCACGGAAACGATGTGTTTAATCAAAGAACTCTTTCTTATTTATGGAATAATTTTTTTTTATGGAAAACCACACACGGTGCCGGCGGCTTTGGAGCATTTTGGGGCTCGCATAATTTTCACTACAAAGAAGCTGACAAATATTTATTTCCGGCGAGGCGACACCTAGATGAATTCCATGATTAAGACGATTCGACATAAACTCATCCCTACTTAAAATCGACTCGTAAAAGGAGTAATTTTTTTCCCGAAACGGGTATCGACTCCGTACCCTGCGAAATTTTTCTTTTCGTCACAATCGATCGGTAAAAGGAATGTAAAAAAAAATTTTCAACGCGAAACCGCCCGAAGAATTTGCGTAATCACGTATCGTTGTTCCCCTCCCCGCCGAAAGGGTCGTCTCGGCTATGCGCGCGGGAATATCTGGCCGGCGTACAGCGAGAGGTCGGAGAGGTACTTTAACGAAAAATTTCTCGTGGTTCTGAGGTAAAACGCGAAAACGTGAGCCGTCTTGCGCGGCATAAGTGCGCGCGGGTCCGTATGCATGCGCAGCAGTTAGTTGAGCGATGCTCGCCAGTCATTTCCACGGCGTGGGATTGAATTACGTGCGTGTAACGACCGCGATGAGCGCGGGGGCTTCATGCGGCGTGTACGAACGAACGGGGTTGAGGATTCTCGACGGCGAGCTCGAATACGAAGACTCGGAAACGGGTCGTTCCTCTTTTCCCTCCCTTTCCCTTTCTACCTTCAACGACTCATTCGCCGACGTGAATCGTCGGCTTCCTCGCAGCGCGGCACTGTGCAAAATTCTGTGCGTGCGTGCGTGCACCGAATGAAGCTATATTAGTTAGGAACGCGACGAGTCGCGAGGGGGAGGAGGGCGGGGCGAGGGGGGGGGGGGGGAGGCAAAACCGTGCACCGACTCATAATTGTTTCGTTGTCTCAAGATTTTTTTTTTTCCGCGCGTGATTTTTATTTCTTTTCGAGTAAGAGTAGAAAATTAAGATCAGCGTTCGGGATTTTAAGATTCATGATCGTTACATTGTTTTTTCTTTTTTTCATTGCAGGATGCAAGAGCTTCTTCAAGAGAAGCGTCAGGAGAAATCTCACGTACTCGTGTCGAGGGAATCGCAATTGTCCGATCGACCAGCATCACAGAAACCAGTGCCAGTTCTGCAGACTGAAAAAGTGCCTCAAGATGGGCATGCGCCGGGAAGGTATGCATTGTACTGAAACTTTGAATAATTATCTTAATTAATTTAATATTAGTCATTCATTTTTTATCGTATTTCATTTCGGTTGACTCTAGATTTTATTTGGAAAAAAAAAAAAAAAAAAAAAATAACCCACGGGTCGAATTCGAAGACGGTATTTAGAATTTAATATCAAACTTAAGGTCGAACATGAATGAAAATCAAAATTTCTTGTCAACAATATTTTTATTATTCGTCAACGGTAAAATATTTATTTTTGTTACATAGAGAATTTTCATTTTGCTATTTAAAATTACGGTCATTGACACAAAAACAAATAGTAGAATCAACGAGAACATTTTTCTTCGCGTTTGTTGAACGATCTGTTGAATGTACAAAGCTTTTTTACCGTGCGGTTGCGCGGCTCGAACGAGTTCGAAACAGTCCTATCTGTATCGGGCCCGTGTTATCGCGCTAATACATCTCACACTCGGCCGTGCATTACAAGTCGGGGCGATCGAATGATTAATCGCTCAAATGTGACCGTCGACGCGTCGATGCAGTCGAATGCCTGGTACCCTCTCTCGGTTATTGCTCGAGCGGTTCGACTCGCATGTCTCGGATCTGATGCCGATGTCGATGCGGCCAATGGGGTTTTCTTTATGTACACTCGGTCGAATAACTGTCAGACTTGCCACACGGTCCGGCTTTTCTTGCCGGAGAAAGTCCAATAACACGAGACTCGAACCTACCAATCCGGTATACCAATAAGCGCGGTGCATTAGACCGGCTAAAAAGCAAACGTTAACGCAGTCCCAATTCGTCGACAAGGGAGAAAGGAAGAAAGTCGCTGCATTCTATCTATGAACATATCTTTATTTTTTTTTTTTTTTTTTTTCAAATTGAATAATGAAAAAATAACAAAAAAAACACTAAGTAGTTCAAGCACTACTGCGGGTTTCCTGGAGTATCGGCATGACTGTCTGTAACAGTGAAATTCTACTTCCTTGTTAAATTAACGCATCTTCGGAACGACTTTACCAATCGTTGCAGAAATTTTATGACACGTTTGCAACGTTTACTTCATATCATATCTTTTAGTGCAAAAAAAAATCCAGTTTACGTGAAAAATCGTTAATTAAATTGTCACCAGTATATTCAATTTAAAGAAAAATGCCCTCGGCGTATCTTTACTCCCAATCAATCTGACCGCCCAACATTCAACCGAGAAAAAAAAGCAAGATAAGAAAAATGATGATAAGTGCTCCGTTTATTGGTGATCGTAAGCCGCGCGGGTGTGCCGGCAACGTGCGATCCTCCACTCTTCCCGATACTTAAAGCCATCAGTTTAAAATACCACCGGTGTTCTATCGGGCACTAAAAGCCGAGCATGCCATATCCCCAAGACCGTTTTGCCATTGCCACAGACACTTATTAGCATCGCGCACGCACGATGCGGCCCAGCCGGTAGAGCTGCACACCTCGAAGCTTTGCCCCGGCTAAGGCGAGTTTAGCCGGACCGAGACAGAGAGAGAGTCGGTGCTAGTTGGGTAAACATTTAATTGCGGCCCACTCTCGGTTCTCTCTGCCGCGCCGCTCTCGCGGAATAGCCGCGGATACGTTCTCACGCCTCTCCAGCTCGCGGTACTCGCTTCTCTCTCTCTCTCTCTCTCTCTCTCTCTCTCTCTCGAGCTCCCATCTCCGCAGCCGTCGTCCTGCGCCTGTGTGTGCCATATCTGTACCGTGCTCTCCGTACCCTTCCCCGTGTGCGCCAACCTCCCGAAGGTGCACCCATCCTCCTCTCCTCCGTACGAGTCCCGCCCGAGCCTTCGCTCTTGGTCAGGGCGACGATCGAAGGATCTCACTCTCCTCCTCTTCCTCATCTTCCTCCTGGAGCGGCGGTCCAGCGCCGTATGCAGTAACACACGAGGATGGCAGGACGAGCGTATAAGGAACCGTTCGTCGGGCCGAGGTGGAGAACCGCGGGGGGATGCTCGGCTCCGCGCCGGACATGGAACGACGGCAGCGGGAACGGGGAACCGCGGACCTCGTGGTGGGGCACGATCGCGGCAGGAGCAACGCCGCAGGAGCGGGAGAGGAACCGGCGGAGAGAGACCGAGCAGGGAGAGTCGGTGGTCCGAGGTCAGCGGGGTGCATGACCTTACCTGGAGGCCCCTTCCTTCCGTGGGCCCCCGGGGCACCACGGGCAGACAGGATGCGCTCAAGATTACCTCGCCCGATACTGTCCACGATGATTACAGAAATCTCCGAGGTAGCCGAGCGAACGCGCTCGCGCGCGGGCGCACGCGTGTGCCTCGTACACGCTCGACTCCTCTTCGTCCCCCCTCGTCGCGTCCGACGCCCCCTCTGCCGGTACCGGACGAGTGCGAGCGGATTCGAACTCGAGATTCGATCCTGGCTCGCTGCTTATGAAATAATTATCGAAAGATTGTAAGTCGGGGAGTTTAAGACGAGGGGGTTTTCGACTTTCGCTCGAGGATTCTACGCCGAGGGGGCATCGTTAATGGTCGTTCGCGGGCAAAGACGTTTCGCGCTTATTCGAAACTTTGTGTTAGCCAGTGAAATACGTTTATTTGGGTTCGTTAGGCGGGAATGTTGTCTATGATATTCAGAGTCGGATAATGCTATTTCGGAATCTTACGGCGCGAAGGGAACATCAATTATTTGTGGAGGGAATTTTATCGTCGTCGTTGCACCGGCGGTTGTCGGCAATTCGATCTACCGCATCTTCCGTACATTCTGATTATTCGCGTCCAAGAAATATCTTCCGATTACTGTTTCATTGATTATATTCACCTTGTATTTATTTATTTGCCGATAACCATTCGGCCCATCCTCGAGTCATCGATCGCATCTCTTCGAACCGTCCGATACTATTAACACAAAAATTATCCTATCGTGTCCTTGTCTTATTAAAAACTATTTTCTCATATTCCCCGCAGTCTGCGATCTCGTTATTACACTACATTATTATTATCATCACCATTATTATGACCATAACTATTATAAACCACGAGTGTTTCTCGAGTGGAGAGAAGTAGCAGCAGCAGCCGGAGCGAGTGCATACTACTCTATGGACACGCGAGTGTTGCTGCTAGCAACTTAATAACTACGTACCACACGCGGTTCTCTGCATACGTGTCTATAGGCATATGCACGTAAGAATGCACCGCGCTACAGCATCGCTATTATGCATGAAACACACACGTGAGCGAGAGAGAGAGAGAGAGAGAGAGAGAAAAAAAGGGACGGAGAAGTGAGTAGAGCAAACGATGCGAGTTTCCTCGAGGTAGCCAAGCCGCAAAACCGAGTATAGTGTAGACAGACACGCGAACTCTGATGCCTCTCGCGCGACACAGGACAGGACATTCCTCGATGATCGTTCTCGTCCTCCTCGTTTTCATTATTCTTTAACCCAACCAACCCCCCCACCCCTTCCCTTGGCTTGTCCGTCTTTGCGAAAAAGACGGAGGGAGAAGTCTATGAAAAGTTCTCTTGAGACCGTCGGCCACAGGAAAGAGATCAAAAGTGAGTCTTATTAATTCGCGAGCTTGGAGTCGCGTGTACGAGGATCGCGTTGACACCCACCACGGACAAAAAAGGTCGAAGGCGGCAAGAATTACGCGGCCTGATGGGAGAGGTCCTTTGATCCACATTGTTTCGGCAATTTCCTAATTATTTTTTGTGTCGTTGTTTTTTTTTTTGTTTTTTTCCTTGCGTAGCCTAACCATCAGTAAAAATAATATCAACTTGATTAATCATCCCGAACTATCCTAAAGTTATTTGAGACGATGGCCGGTCGAGTCAATCAACGACAATGATGCACCAAGCATGAGGGAAAAAAAATAATTCGCGTGATCCTCTGCGCTCAGATCGTAGCAACGTTTGTGAACGAAGAGGCGGAGAAGTTGGGCGGCACGCGAGGTCAAAAAATGCAATTAAATTTGCTCATTTTCTGTGTGAGGTTTCGAATCATCCGAAATGACGGTTGATCGAGCGAATCATCGTCGACGAGAAAGACGGGCGCGGAGAGAAAACGAGAACACACGTTTTCGCACGATCTTTTGCGCTTATATTGTAGGTAAGTTTGTGAATGAAATAGCAGGGAAGTCGAACGGCGCACGAGGTTAGGAAAAAGCATTCAATTAAATTCGTTAATTCCCTTGCGAAGTTTGGAATCACCGGAGACGATGATTAACCGAGCGAGTAATCGACAATGACAAACCGAGACCGGTGAAAATAAAGGAGAATAATTTTTTCACACGAAACTTTTTGCGTTTGGATTGTGGCGAAGTTTGCGAAAGAAAATCGCGGAGAAGTCGAGCAACACGCGAGGTTAAAATAAAAATGGAATGAAAAGAAACAATGTAAGAGAGGAAGAATCGTGTGTACGGCGAGCAGAGAGGAGAAGTAGAGGGTGGACGGGCAAATAACCCTAATTTCGTCCTCGGAGAAGAGGCCTGCATTCAGAAAGTCATTATCAAAGGAGCGCGTGTGTGTATATATACGTCCGTTATTATAATTGCGCGGGCGTTGCGCGATTCCTCTCATACGGCTCGGCTTCGTATGTACACTCGTGTACGCCATAAATACAGCATAGCGTGGACTTATTCCACAGAGCTCGGTACATTGTCTCGCGCACGACCGACCTTGTGACTCTACGCTCGTGCAACGTAGGGCACTGCTCGTTGCGAAGCAAATTGTGCGGTATCGTCGCTCGTAGACGCGGAGGGAATCGTCTCGACCAACGTTTCAACGCGAATTCCCAGATTCAATCGAAGGTACCGAAAAAAAAAAAAAAAAAAAAAAAAAAAAAAAAAAAAAAAAATACCTCGCTTCAAACGTCCGTCTTGACCCGCGACTTGAAAATATTCCAAATACGTTTTTCGCACACATTCAATTTCCCTGCGAGATGAATGACGGATAATGAAGAATTTCATTGCCAGCTCTCCAGCGTAATAAAAAGTCGACGCCGGGATTTTCTTCCTCGTACACATTGGTTTGTGTCCGAGGGGACCGAAAGCGATTTCACCGGGAGTCGTACCGGCTATATATATCGAAGGGCTCGAAAGGGCTTATTTCACTCGGTCTATCTCGTACGGTCTGGGAGCCCGCGAAAGACGAGGAGAACGCCCGCGGGACGCCCGAGATTGCACCCGATATTATGGCCCTCGGTGGGAGGGGGCGAAGAGGCAGGGGGGGTGGGTCAGGATCGTGACTTCAATCAATTAGCGGGGTTTCTCGGCTCCGGGAAATCGACGACAACGAAGACTACTTCGACGACGATGATTAGTAATCCCCTGGTCGGCTCCAGGGCTTTGCAGAAGCTGTTCGCTGCTCGGACCTCGTGCACGCCGCCTGTATGCTCAAACATCCCTTCGACCGCGCTCCAATAGCATCGATTTCCAATCCCGATAACACATGCGTATCGACGATTGCAGCCGAATCCTCACAGCTCGGCAAATAAATACTTCCACGATGAAAAAGAAAACATTTCACGTCGGTGAAAAAATTAATGTCGCGGTCTGGTTTCTTTTTGGTAATCATAAAAAAAAATTGATCGTCAAATTAACAAGATAAAAATGATAAAGTTATGGACGAAATATTGATGGTGGGACAGAAGAAATTTTCGATGACGCAAAAATGTTTAAATGTTTAATTTCGTTTTTTTTTTTTTTTTTTTTTTTTTTGCAAACCGTTTAATTTTAGGTGAAGACTATCAGAGTTGTAAAATTACCCGGAGAAAATGGGTAATTTTGCAAGAATATTAATTGCGGATGTTCGTTGCACAAGAAATGTTTTTCGAGCTCACAAACCGTTTTCTTACCGTGTACCGCGATCGAAACAACGGGCAATAACTGTCTTACTCTTTTTCCATTATTTTTTCTCGTCGAGAGTGTGTTCGCATTAAAATACAAAGTGGCCGCATTAGCATGTAGCGCGGAGAGCGTCCGGAGGTCAAAAGCAATCGAAGCTTTGATGATCCAATGAGGATCGCGATCGAGGTGACCAGTCGCCATACCGATCGATAAATATTCAGCGCTGGCAAGGTCTTCTTCCGTGGAATATACCTCGATCGCAATGTGTGCTGACGGGCGTTCTGTTTAACTGCATTCTAATAAGACCAGCCGAGTTTTGCATCGCGTTCACGCGTGCGAGACTTTTCGAGAGTTCGGAACAGCTTGAATTATCCGTGATAAATCGTTCGTCTGGCAATAATAATTCGCCGTCGTTGAGAAATTCGCAGTGAAAAAGAGCCCCGGCATGCTCGAATGGTCCATGCTCCGAGTTTTTTCTTGGAGCATTTTAAATACCACGGTCGGTAGAAAAAAAAATTGTAATCAATTTTTTTTACCATCCTGACCATTCATCTTGAGAAGGAAATTCTTACGCGGAGCTGCGTTGACTACCGCTTAATGTAACAATTTTCTTCTAACCGGAAGTTGTCGGAATGCGTGAAAAAAATCATTGCAGTTATTGTTGGCGACCAAAGTCGAGTTCGACAGGAGGGAAATTTTCACATCGCCTTAAATTTCATTCTCCTCCCTCTCTTTGATATTTCTCGCGCGAGCATTTCACTCGATCTGCTCACCTATACACGAAGGCATTCCTACATCAGGTACCTTATGCCTTCCATGTACCTACCGTACATTTCAGACAGACGGCCAGTTATGTACCACAGATACATATATATTTGTGTCTATAGTATATACGTATAGTATAAGCCACAATCAGAATGTGAAAGTTCAGCGGTAACGCGGCCATCTGCGAGACAGCTAGATAGTACACGCCGCTCCGGCACATGCCCGACTCTCGCTCGATCACGCGCACCTTCGTGCTCCTTGTGTGCCTATGGGTTTAACTATTCTCGTGGTATCGGACGAGAGTATACGCTCAGCGTCTCGGGATTCAGGCATCTGTCCGAGAGTGAGTCGTATTTCTCTACGGTAAGAAAAAAAATTCCCTTCCTCCTCAAGGGGTTGATATTCCTTTTTTTTTTTTTTCTTTTAATGCAAATGAACCCTGATCATTTTTAAGGAAATAAACCCTTTAGAATTATGAAGGGAGCTCGTAGCTATCACACGGTGCAATGTTTAAGTAAGATAATTAGTAGAGCAAATATCGAGGCACACAGTCGTTGATTTAATTTATATTTTATAATTCGACCGGTTCGCTACGGGTGAAGCTCGAATGTCGGGTGCGAATTTTCTGGGAGCGAAACCGCAACAAAAAAAAAACCAGTCCCAAAGAAGTTTACATAAAAATTTGTTATTATTGTAATAGCAATAATTTTTTTGTTTTAATACGACACAATATTTCGCGTCGTCCTTTAATGAGACAGCGGAGATGCGAAGAAGTGAATCCTGAAGCAGCCTGTATATCCTGGCTCTGGATCCCGGACTGGTTCGCGCGCTATCTCCAGCTCGGCCGGACAAGGCAGGTGGGTTCTACGTGGGCTATATAACGGCTGTTGCTATTTGCATCGTCGCTCTCGCGGCTGTAATTACCACTGCCCTCTCTCGAATCCGTTCCAATCGCGACCGTGCTCGCTGGCCTAGCCTCACCGAGCGCCGAGGCTACCGAAGAACTCTTCTGCTTCACTGCCGCCGTCGAGCTCGATGTCCCGGCTTGGACGTTCACCGCTCGTCTTTCGAGAGCTCCGCAAGAAACACTTGAAAAAAAAAAAAAAAAAATTCCTACACGTTACACGCTTGACCAAAGTGACTCACTACCAGTTTCTCATCTCCTCCGTCGTTCCACATTTTATTCCACGTTTCCATCGTCTCGCAATTTTTTTTGCCGACAAGTCATTCGTGAAAAAAAAAAACACAAAATACCAACAATTAATCGCTCTGAATAATCTAATACCGTCATCTTAAATCCATGAATTGTGATGCGAATTATCTCGCGCATTCGCAATTATCATACGTCGACGATACACTCGATGGTCCGATAGCTCACAACCTCCAATAATACGTACGTTAGAGATAGAGGAGGATGTGGAAGATGAAGAAGATGATGATGAAGAAGAAGAAGAAGGAGCGAGGGTAGAGCTGGAGAACGAGAGCAGATATTAATAACGCGGGCCCGAGCTCTCTCGCGTATATAGCTTATAGTATGATTGTTGCGTGCTTCTCGCTCCCCTGCCTTTTGCCTTCCTCAATCTTAATGTTGCTCGCATAGCGTAGCATGCGAGGCGAAGAAACCCCGAGCCGGGGCCTTCTCGACGGCGGCGTGCCTCGCCTCGCCTCGAGCAGACACCGTGGGAATCTTGGGCGGACCCCGCGTCGGGCCCCGTTCTGGACGCGTGTAACCTTGTAACCTCCTCCGACCTCTTCAGCCCCCTCCTCTTGCCGGGGCCCTCTTCGTCTTTCTTCTTCTCCTCTCCTTCACTTTCTTTTATTCCCGTTTCGCTATCTCTCGAGCGATGCACGGTTTATCGAGAAGTAGAAGCGTAGGAGTTCGGAAAGGAAACGCTAAATCGACTCGAGGAAGTCACCTCGGCTAAACGATCTTGGGGCTTCCCGGAACGTTTTCGAGAGGGCTCCGGAAATTTGAGGCGAATTTAATCTCGTGGCCTCGAGAGTGTATCGATATGTGGGATTTTTGCTCGTGGGACCGGTGGGTCTTTTCGCGTGAGGGTGGTTTTCGGGATATTCGGGAAAAGGAAGAAGCGAGGGAGAGGAATAGATGCGTCGAGCGTGCCGGTAACCCCCTTTCCGGGCTAAATTATCATAATGACTCGCGGAACAGAAGCATAGCCCGGAGCGAGAACATCATCTCTGGCCGGGGTTCCGGGCAGCGCATTCTCGGAGCGGTCTCCCGCTTCCTTCTCTTCATCCTCTATACACACGTACGCGCCAGGTATGGGAGAAGAGCGAGTTCCGCGTGGTCCACGACGCCGCAGGCTGGAGAGGCGCGAGAGCCGCAGCGAGATGTCCGGAGACTTCGTGCCGAGTAGTAGCAGAATTATCCGCGAGAAAATTCAGTCAGGATGGAAAATATCTATTTTTTTTTACTCGTTTAATTTTTTTGGTTTCCTCGATTTGACGAAGAAAAATATTTTTTCGCGATCACTAAAATGCGCTTTGCGATGGTGCAGGTGCAAAAATTAACGCAATAAGTTTGGCGAAATTTTTATCTTCGTTATCGTTAGGCGAATCCAAGTGGTCTTCGGCTGACGCAGACGAATAGTCTTCGCCTCTGGATGAAAAAATCCCCACACCTCTGGCTATTACCATTGCACTACACGAGCCTCCACAGAGCTCCAGTGCTGGATGCATCGATCGCTCTCAGCCTTCCCGTCTTTCGGGTTCATAAAACTCGAATTTTTTTTCCGCCCCACCGATGCTTGTAATTTCAAAATTCTCGGCGATAATTTTCGCATAAATTCTCGTAAAAAAAAAAAATAAAAAGAAAAAAAAGTGCGACTGAGAATTATCTTATCGACACCTATGTTTATCACAATAAATGTAACTATTTTACGATTCCCGTAATGCAAAATCCACAAACTACTTCCGAGATAAAATCGGAGCCTTTCATCCACCGTGGCGCGCACGTGTGTTTATCCACGGAGTCCACATACGGACCCACACACGCGACACGCCATCCCATGTGTATCGGAGCCGTGGCGCAGAATAGCCACGCAGCCACGAAAGCCGGGTGGTAATTACATGACGTATTAATACCAGTTATTCCCCTACGCTCGAACCGACTGGTTATCTCTTTCCGACTCTCTTTTACACCGCGGCTCTCCGGCTACGAAACGGACGCGGGACGACCCGGAGAACGTCGATCCGCAGGTGTATTCAGGTTCTCTCTAACGCCTTCGCTTCGATCTTCTCCTCGTCCCTTAACCTCACCTCTGCCGACGATCATACGGAATTCCCACTCCGCAAGCCGGCACAAACCCTTTTCGGATATCAACACTCCGCTTGACGAGAACCTCGACCGTCTCCCCTCGATGCATTAAATCCAAGATGCGCAATTCGCTTCCACGAAGGAAAATTTATACGCCGATATACATTTTTCATGGAGCATATATATTATTCAAGAAAAATTGTATTTATCGCGTAGTTCATCTTGCTTTATTCCCAGTGGCAACGTATTCTTTTTTTTTTCCTTCTTGATTTCCCGTTCTTTTCATGGGATAAAAAAAGGATCTGTAAAAGTAAAAAACAGGCCAAAAACAAACGGTAGGGCAATAACGAAATTCGCTTTGATTTTATAATAAATATTAATTTAATATAATTCCCGGTGCTCACAAAGAATTATATTGAATCGATTCAACCCTCAATGTCTAAGAAAAATTGTAATGAATCCGACGAGCGATGTTGACCGGGACATGTTGACCAGGACGTCATCGGGAGCGCCGAGTTGCACGGATCGGAATGAGGCGATCCGGATTGTGTGGAGCCTACTTGTAGGAGCATTATACAGCGGTGTCACGCGAGACGCGAGATGAGATCCGGCATTCGCGAGGATGAGAGGAGAGAAGGGTGGGATCGTGTTGAGGAGTCGAGGATCGGTGCGCACCTCCGGTAACGGGACGCGCACAGCACATAACGAAATCTTGATGGGATCGCTCGTCTCGAAGTTCCCCCTCGACGAGTCTCGTCTTCGCAGTCGTAACGTATATCTGCCTCCCCGCCGCCCGCCCCCGTCGAGCCGGTTCGCACCTTCGAATGAACCGAAACTTATAGCCCCGGTATACCGGGGAGTCGTGGAGGATAATAGTGTACGCTATAGAGAAAAATAAAATAAAAAAACGTCGTCGTGGATCGTTTCGAAGGTGAAATTAAAATTCCTCGCAAGAGAACAAATCGGCTCGGCGATTCCTTTTTCCGTCGAGAGGTTCTCATTTTCTTTAATCCGAGACTGCCGTAAAGCTTTTTTCAGTAAGAAAATATTATTTTTATGGTCAACAAAAAAAATTAAAAAGTCATTTCACGCTAAATTTTTTTTATTCATATTTAAAAATTATTACAGGAGAAATTTTAAAAAAATATCGATTCGGAGTAGCATCGGCGAAATTCGAAAAATGAAAAAATTGTTGAAACGTTTAATTTGTTTTATCGACGAATCACGAAAACGGAGTGTGTCGATGTTTAGAGAGCGTAGAGATTCGTTGGGGATTCGCAGGTGGTCACGATTTGAGCCGCGCGTCGTGAGCGGCGGAAAGAGAACGACGAAAGACGAGGTCCAACGTCAGGAGTCTGCGAGCTCCGGAGAGATCCTTGCCGGCGTTCCTCGAGAGCTCTTGGTCCCGTAGACTCGCGTCGTCCCCGATTCTAACCCATTGACCCGATGTTCATGTAGGTCGGCAGATGCTGATGTTTCTCGTCTCCGCACAAACACACCGATATCCATAAACACACACACATACGCATGTGAATTTGCGTGATGCTCGGAGAAATCGTAGGTGGACGCTGACTCGATTACTCCCGCTCGTACATCATTTCTACAGCTCCTATATGCCGTACCACTATAATCCCAACTGGATAAGAAGTCGCGAAGAAGGATAAAGAAGACGAAGATGCCTCGTGATTTCTCGCGAGGCAATTTCGTACCCCTCGCTGTTTGTGTTACTTTACAGCCTCTCTCTTCTCGCACCTAATACACAGTCGTGCATCGCACAGGTAAAAATTAAATAAATATATCCGCATATATAGAGGTGGCGTATTTTTTAGATGAAACTTTATAGGTGGGCAGTCGTTAATTTTTTTTCCTACGTACCGCCGTTCGCAAGGTTCGATCAGAGCTCGAAATATGTATCATTGAAAGGCGACAGTGTATTTTTTTTAACACCCTGATACATATATATATGATGAATATGTCGCCTGATACTCGACGAATCGGACGATTTGTCGTATAAATGTCTTTTAAAGCTTTTGGGAGACGCAAAACGTCCAAGTCAACTTGGCGCAATGGCAGCCTCGTCACGGCCTCGTACGTCACGACGTATTAATGAATTCCGTCTTAATAAAGGCGACTGTCGCTGTGTGCCGTAGGAGGGACCGGAGGGGTTGGTTGGTTGGTCGGCGACTCGGTTGGATTAGCATTTCAAATGATCGAAACGCCACGGTCGAGCGTCGCCGCTGAAGTTCTCGCGCTCGCTCAATTACTATCGTGCCTCTCTTCGTTCAATCGGAAATCTCGGGTATCGATAGTGATTTGGAAAAAAAAAATGTATTTTTTTTTTAGTCGCAGAGACAGTCGGAGACGCGTGGAAGACCCGGCTCTCGGTGCGGGAGTCTCGCTCTCCGTCGGGAGACGAAAGAGGACCCCCTGTAGGTTTGATCGCGATTGTCCCGATCGTCGTCGTTCCCCTCGCCTTGCCGGGTTCATTGTGTTCAACGAGGGCGCGTATTATTGTAGCATTGTAGACCGGGCAGCGTTGCGCCGCGAGAGATAACCGATAAGACTCCCATACAACAAGCTCGTAGGAGAAAATTCTAAGTCGAATTCACCGCTAGTTTATTCTCCACGAGCCCAGAGTCCGGGGATCTCCTCGGGTCTCATCGATTCAGCGATCGAACAGAAGTAGGAAGAGGAACGGAGGATCATCCATCTTCTTCGCCCCGGAGAACCGCGACAGTCGCCTCTCTCCTTTAGGTAGTCCCGGTTCTTGATAGTCTCTTCCTCCCCTCCGGGTTCTCCATGCTTCCCCGAAGATCTACGAATCTCTCGCAAAGTTCTGTCGTGGTCTGACGTCCCTTCGAGATCTGTCCGGGCCTCTCGTCGTCGGAGTTCTCGCCGACCCTTCAGCCTCTTGTCTCCTGGCCTACCACCGGCCAAGGTCCTATCTGCCACCCGGTCGAATCCCCGACGGCTGCCCCGTTGCATATTCGAGTGTGACGCTCCCTCACTTCGACGACCCTCATCCACCTCCTCTCCGAGCGTGTTTTATGGGCTTGTAGGGTATAAACGCGCGGTATGTTCCTTCCGCGACGCTCTCTATTACCGCGGTTTTCCTCCACGGCCGAGCCAGCCGCCGACCGACGGCTTTGGCCGACTCCACTACGTCTTCTCGTCGCATTCGACCGAGGATTCGCCCGGATAGCCGACACGACCCGCAGCGCGCGCTCCTGTAACGGTACCGAATCTGCATACTACCGTACATCGTGCTCGCCCTCGCTGCTCTTCTCGGTGCTCTTTCGATTCACGGCGCATCCCGACTCTTTCTCGGCATACGTGCAGCGTGTTTCCACTGCCAGCGTGTCGAGGCTGTGTGCGTGTGTGTGTCGACCCGCGGGACCACAGGAGCGCATTCGCCGGTGCGCCCCGGGAGAGAGAGAGCTATCGCTAACTGCATCATGCTAATTTCCCGGGCTCGACGACGAGCCCGTATCCTTAGCTCGGTTATACTCGCTTCTGCTATCCTACTGGTTCTCCTCCCGCTGGCTTCTCGGCAGTCGCGCCGGTACCTCTTGCATGTGCTCGCTTTTCGCAGATTTTTAACCCCGAGTTTTTGGAATTTTGAGAGCTGTTTTTTTTTCGTGTTTTCGATTCTCTACTCGCTACTCTCATCAGTATTAATCATGGCTCACTTTTTTTCTTTTTTATCAATGTTAATCTCTGTATTGCCATTGCGGTTGTTATCGCTATTTCTATCGTTTAACTCTCCCGTCGTATGACTCTGGAATATGACGAAATTTATTACGTTAAAGATTTTCGCTATCTCAGCGCTTTAGATTGGACCGTGCCAAATCTTTAATTCGACATTTATTTTATTTCTCGGCAGCCTCGGCAACTTTCCCGTTGTCACCGAACGTATCATTATCGCCTCGCCATTATAAATATGATTTATATTATGCTCAACGACTCGAAGTGTACGTGTACGTAAAGTATCCGGTACGGGAGAGGGATATAGAAATAAAAAATGAATTTCAAATATAATACGTCTGGTGCGCGAAGTGAGCTCTCGCGCTCGCGCACAGAGCGGTCCGGTATGAAGGGTGATAATAATGTCGGGAGAGGAGGTTTCTCCCCTCTCGCGATTCCGCGTATCGTTCACGCTCTCTCCTTCTACCGCGCTGTATAGATAATACATATACCACCGGTTCGTTAAAGTTCCGAGGAGAGGAACTCTCCGAGAAGCTCTCCGAGAGTGGAAGCCGTCCATCCTTTGCCGCGTCTGTCCGTCCGTCCGTCCATTCGTTCGTTAGGTACGGGCCGGAGGTTGGAATCCAGGCGTTTCACAGCGGGGCGCCCAGCGCCCGCGCGGTTTTCTCGACGAGAGAACTCTCGAACTCTCGTGGTACTACACGCCGGCGAGACTTCGTATACGTACGCCAAAGAGACCTCGGATCCGACCCCGTACTCACTCTCGGCCCAACTCGGCTTCTTCTTGTCTCGATGTTGCGCATTACAGTGTTGTACGGAACTTTCCTTCGCTGCCGTCGATGATCAACAAACAGCCCTTTCTTTCGTTACACCGTTTGGATTTCCGGTTGTCCGAAGTTCAAAACATTTAACCGCTGGGCTATTTTTGAGAACACTCGAGGCTCCTCATGTTGGCGTCGGGAAAACTGACGTTCGATGACGTGGAGAAATTTATTCTTTGGTTCGGCTATGACGTTTAACGATGAATCAGCAAATTTGCCGCGCAGTCAGAAAGTATGTCGGTAATTGACCAATTTTTAATTGAATTAATTTTTTCAAATACTTTTGCAATATTTCTTTCTATCTCGCTGTACATTTATTGGATTCTCGACAGTTGCCAATGAATTTTTAACAATAAACCTGTAGTTTGTCATTCGCGGCACTGATTTATTTAAAGGTATAAAATTGTCGAACGTTTACTTTGTGTTTCAGCGGTTCAGAGAGGTCGAGTTCCACCGTCGCAGCCGACGCTACCGGGACTCCCGGGACAGTTTTCTCTGACGAACGGTGACGCGGTCGCGTGCGCGAGTCTGAACGGACACTCGTATCTATCATCGTACATAAGTCTGTTGCTAAGAGCCGAGCCCTATCCGACCTCGCGTTACGGACAGTGTATGCAGCCTAACAACATAATGGGTATCGATACCATTTGCGAACTTGCGGCGAGACTTCTATTCTCCGCGGTCGAATGGGCCCGCAACATACCCTTCTTTCCGGACCTTCAAGTTACCGACCAGGTCGCATTGCTCAGGCTAGTATGGAGCGAACTGTTCGTTCTAAACGCGAGCCAGTGCTCAATGCCACTTCACGTTGCACCGTTACTCGCTGCGGCCGGACTTCACGCGTCCCCCATGGCCGCCGATCGGGTCGTCGCGTTCATGGATCACATCAGGATCTTTCAGGAACAAGTCGAGAAACTGAAAGCCCTGCACGTCGACTCTGCGGAATACAGCTGTCTAAAGGCCATCGTACTCTTCACGACAGGTAAGAACCGAATGTCTACGATATCTATTCAATTTATCTACTTCTTTATTCAAACATTTCTTGAGAAATCGATACGTTAGTCTACAAATTTCGAGCTGAATAGGTGAATTTATCGTGAAATACTCGACTCTAAATTATATGGTCAACTAGTTAAGTGACAGAGAATTTACAAAAAAAATCATACCTCTACCAATGCCCAAACGTATGGAAGTGAAACCAGTTTGATTTTTGCCCTTCTTTTTACCCCCCGAAAAAAATGGTTGGATCAAAAGCAAATCCACATTGACACACGCTCAAAAGCATATTTCATTGGTACACGAAAAATTCTTGTTTCGATTGAGCAATTGAATTAAACAAAACGGTTCTTTATTTTTATCTAACAAATAACAGCCCTGTAGATCCGCGACTTTTGGTCAAATCGACAATTTTCTCAGTTTCAACAGATTTAATTCGAAAAATGAACTCGGGCCTCGCGCCGTCCCTTCATTATTTAACACTCGCCTTATCCGCGGATTTCGTCATCCGATTCCCTATCGTTATTCGCGCCTCCGCGGACAATGCTTCCCGATGGCCGGCCCGGTTTGTTCCTCGTATCTCTTTCTCCCCCCGCGCCTCGTCGCGCACTCGGATCTGTACAGCGCGTATATATCTATCTCCGGCGAATGGTACATCCGATGACAAGCGCGTCCTGTCCGAACGCTCCGGCTATCTCCGTTGTCCCATCTGCGCTTCCCCTTGCATCCCCGTGCGAGGCTCGCGCAACCCCCGGCTCCTCGGCACGGAGCGTCGGGCCGTCCCCGGGCGCGCAGCGTCGCCGGCACGAAGCGCTGCACCGCGTCGATTCCGCGCCGGTCGAGAGCCAACCGAGGGACCATTTCGCCAACGGAGGACAAAGCGTGCAGCTCGCGCTCGACCGACGCGAGATCCGAACGCGGAGCTCCACAATCCAAGCGAGAGAGCGAAGAGACACGGAGAATTCGCCTCTTTCTATCTTCCGCGGACGCCCGACCGCTCTCCCGCCATCCGGTGAGAGAGGCTATTTATTTTCGTGCTATATGGCCGTTCTTTCGGTCCTCCCTGGTTGTCTCTCTTTCTCCTATTTTTTTCTTATTTTTTTTTTTTTTTTACGTTTTCGTTTTTTTTATTTTATTTTTTGAAATTTTTTTTTCTTGGTCTCTTTACTGGGGAGCTTTTTTGGATTTATTTCTTGGATCGCCCGCTCGGTTAGCGCGCGTTCGCGATCGCTTACCTCGCCCGCCTGGCTTATGCTAATGCCCCCGATTCTCGAGGATCTCTTACGTCGCTCCTCTTTTATTTTTCTTTATTTTGTCTTTTCTTTATCTCTCCCCCCGTGGCTTCTGCCTTGCGGTCTGTGTCCGCTCTGCGTATTCCCTCGCTTCTTTCTGTTCTTGTTTCGTACTTCTCCGCGGTCCTCTCGCCGTGCTGCGATGTCTCGAACGGTCCTCCAGACTTCCCGTAGCATCCTCGCTTCCCTCTCGTTTTTTTTTTTTTTTTTGCCTTTCATTCCGGGGGGCAACGACGAGCTGCATTGGCTGCGCTGCCGTCTCGGCGATATCGGGACGCGCTCTCGATTGGCAATATCGCGCCGATGATCCTCACGCGAAACTATCGAGGGCACCGGTTTAGGATAGTCCCGGTTGCGCTTCTTCGTGTGCACGTTTAGCCCGATACATCGTCCACGTCGTCTCTGGCACGCGGCTTTCTCCGTGCTCCGGCGGGCATGCAACGTCGTCCCGAGATTCACGAGCCGCGGCGAGAGATCCTCGCGCTCGTTGCATACCCGGTGGATTCGTCGGATATGAGACACTTAGCGATTCCGTGAGAGTGCAACGAAAGAGTTATCGAGGCCTCTTCGCAAACCCGGCAGAGGAGAAAATACTAAATCGGCAAGTCGAATGGATTACGACCGTGGAGTCTCGTTTCGACCCTCGACACACTCCGAATCGCTACTTCATTTTTTAAGTGAAAAAAAAAACAAAAAAAATTGGTAAAAATTTGAAAAAAATCTTCGAATGTTCTCGTCGAGCTTTCGAAGATGTGAAAAGAATCTCGTCGTGAGAAGAGAAATTCGAAACCGACCATTGAAATTCGCAATTGCCTCCGCTCCGATTTCGGGCCGTTAAGATACTCCAAAAAAGGATTCATTTTTTTTCAACGTAAAAAAACGTCGACAAAATTTTGAAAAAAATCTCGAAAGTACTTATAAACTCTCCGAAGACGCTCAAAAAATTTCGTACCAAATCCTCGATCCATTCAAAAAATACTGCACATCAAATCCGGCCCCGCCAAAAAATTCCCTCGATAACGAGAAAATAATGATTCTCCGAAAAAAAAAATAATAATTCGTCTCTCTGGGTCATATATACTCGTCCCTCGGTGAGATAAAAAGAAAGCCCGAAAAAAAAGGTAGTTGAGTTCGCGTCGCTTCTGTTCGGTGTCTCGGTTTAACGTTCCGGGTTTTACGGTGCACCGAGATATAATTCAACCTACACGTTTAGAGGATTGCGAGAGGAAGCGAGTCGAGGGAACAAACGATACACGAGCGTCACCCCGTATATAGGTAAATTTACGAAAGGTAACTGCAACGGCAGCCAGCCAGCGGAGGCACAGATATATTTATGCCGGAGAGGGGTATTACGCGGGCGGGCGAGAGCGAGTGTCGGCGCGCGAGGGCCTCTCTATACCTACCTACCAACCTACTACCTATACAAACCTATAGGATACGTGTACAATATCTTGATGGGAAACACTCCCACGATTATGTGGCATGCGATGCAATTCCCGACTGCCGCTGCTGCTGCTGCTGCTGCCGTTGGCTCCTGCCGGTGTATACGCTTCCCCGTGTGCTCCGCGCTCCGCGCTCTGCGCTGCGCTGCGCTCGCTTGCCCAACCATCGGTACCCAACTAACCCGACGTGACTTTCCTCCAGGCTCGAATGTTGTACTACAACTCTCCGGTAAACCTACACTTGTGCTGAATCTCCGCTCCTATCCGATTCGTACACGTACCTTTTCCATAGACGTATCCTGTACGTAGAGAAAAGGCATGTGTGACTCGTATTTGGCTATGTGTGTGTGTGTGGATAGATGCATAAACGCGCGAAGATGCTCGAACGAACGAGCGGAGATTCACAGCCGCAAGATCGAATTAACGATCTAATTAACGAAGATACTTGACCACGATGTGCCGTTCCGTCTCTCCCACGGATCTGTTTTACCGACCGGGCGTACGAGTATTCGTGTGGGGTCGATCGATCTCGAAGCCGGGGGAATAATCGGGAATCGTTTCAGCGTAGTTTATTCCCGTGTGGATCGTTTAAAGACTGACGTTTGCATGTTTCCAATGCTTCTTGTACCTGGGATGAAAGTCGGAGCGGGAGAATTAATTATTGGTAGGAAAAAATTATAATGAATTTTTTAATTTTTTAATTTTTTTAGAAAATCATATTCACGACCGTTAGATTGCTTTTGAGTTTTTTCTACGCAATGCCTTTGCGTCTCCGCCACTCATCTGTTTTATCAACCGCGTTTATACCTTGTTTTACAAACGTGTGTAGTTGTTCGATTTCGTTGCCAGAATAATCGAGAGTTCTTTCGGTAAAGTTCATTGCTGTATACGTTAATCAAAGGCTGGCATTTACATGTTTTCAATGCTTCTTACACACGAAGAAAAACTACCTGATAGGAAATGAATAATTAGTCGATACAACTTTTTTTATATATACGTACGTACACGTACACATTTAATATTTTTTCATTTTCCTGACTCGAGATTCGATCTCCCAATTCGTAATTGTTCAGAGGCTAAAAAAAATAGGTAAAATGTCAAAGCTGTCAATCGCCACTAATCGAGTAATTTACAGTTCGTTGCCGCAGTCTCGACCCGTCTTCTGACGACTTATCCTCGACGGAGTATCCCAGAAGAAAAGGGAAAAAAAAAAAAAAAAAAAAAAAAAAAAACTAGCACAGAAGTATCTCCGACGCATGAAGATTCTCGGAGTCGAATAAAATTCTGCAGAGTCACAGTCGTAGAATGTACACATTGTGTAGTAACGCGCGGCCGTTATTCCCAGCCGTTTCCTGAAGAGCGCTGTCCTGTCCGGAGAGCCTCGAGCCAAAGCGCGTCAGTGACTATGTATATTATCGAGCCTTTGGTTACAAGCTCGCTCGCGCGCGCGCGAGAGAGAGTTATACGTCGTACACACGAGTGCCACACGATTCCCTCGATAATTTTCATCCAATGCGAGATGGGCGAGTTCTATAGCGAACGAAACGAACGAACGACTGTCAGCCGTTCCGAGGCTCGACGACGAGACCTGTCGATACTAATTAGCCGCTAATTTCATCGTCGAACCGATCCACGATCCACCGACACTTCATTTTTTTTTTTTTTTTTTTTCATTTTTTTTTTTCATAATCCGAACGCTGAACCGTTGAACCCGTTAATCGTATCCGTGGAAACCAATCGTGGGAGATTCAGAGTCAAATGGCTTGTACATGCCGATTCGGCTTTCGCTCGTTGCTGTCGGGAAGGTGGAAAATGCCGACGCCAATGCTTCCATCGCCTCCGGCAACGCGAGGGTGCTGCCGGTTCGCCGTGTGTCACAGAGGGTGGCGAGACCGCGATCTCTTCGCCACCGACTGTATTCCGACTCTCGCATCCAACCCCGACACTCGGTTATCTGCCGCGACCCCTTCGCGAAACAAGCAGAGTGAGACCTTCGCACCTCACTCGGTCTCACTCTTCGCTATCTCTGCATTGTTTCCACTATATCCGAAGCCTTTCTACGCTCGCTCGCGACTCTCAGCCTCTAATAGCTTCGTGCTTTTTTTTTCCAACCCGTCTTCCGTACTTCCAGGCTCGGATTTTTTATTTGTACCAGTGGGTGTGGCTCGAGAGCTCTGCATTAATTTTTAAGGTGAATTTCTACAGCATTTTTCCAATGAGTAAAAAATCAAGCTGCCGCATAGTTATGTTCCGGAGTTACAGGATAATAATAATTGTGTCCGCATCTCTCGGTTCGCAGACCCAAATTCATCAAATTCGGGTCGTCCTCGAGTCGGAGTTTATTCCTTATCAGAGTATCGCAGGGCGCGAGGGCAAGGGTTGTGCTCGGTTATATTGCGCGCGAGCCGGTACCGCTCGATGGAACCCTCGTGGTATTAACCCCCCTGAAGTTTAATATAAACAGGGTGGCGAAGCGGAGCGTTTAGTAGAGCGAGAAAGATGAGAGGATAAAAGCAACGGAGCGAGATAGACCGACACAGCGTGGCGCTGGCTCGTGTTGTTTGGGCGACTCTCTCTCGATCTCTCCGGGCCGGACAATGCGGAGCCTTATCGAATGCTCGCTCGTGTTCTCTAGCTTTGCGAAGCGGTCGGCACACAGAGGAGCCGCACAGATTCGAGACGTGTCTTTCTCATCTACCGGTGCACAGCCATCGGGTTTGCCAGTGTTACACAGTGGCCGTCCGGTTTTCACGGCTGGCTTCTCATCCTCGTTCAACAATCATCCGAACAGACCACGAAAATCCCGTGTCTCTCGTCTAGTCTTCCAACGGCTACCCACAATGCCAGTTACATCTCCATATTGTATCTATCCAGAAATTTCGTTGACTCGCGATAAGGCTCACGTCACGCGGGTTTCCCTTCGGTATTTCCGTTAACGTACCGACCGATGAATCGAGCACACGTACAGTCTCGGAGTGAAACCGAAGGAGCCGGAGACTCCCGTGTCAAGAGACACTGGCGAACGAGCTGACACGAATTTATTTGTCTCCGGTCGCCAGAAGATGTATACGCGTAAATTGCTGCGCGAGTCGTAAATTTGCAACGCGCATTTGTTTCCAATTTAAGAGGTCCTACCACGGACACCTCGAGCCTCCCGGCGAATGCTTTCCCCTCGCGAATTCTCTCTACCGTGAAGATTTTCTTCGTTTTTTTTTTTTTTTTCGTTTTTTTTTTGGTCTTCTTAATTCTCTTCTTTCAATCCTTTCTCGCCGGCAATGGCGTATAAGTACATCGCGCGTTCCTCACGAATCCCGTCGCGTTAGCCCATTAGCGCCAGGCCAACGGTGCGGATATTTCAACGAGATTTTTTTTTTTTGTTGTTTGAGCGTGGAAATAGATTTTATTTCATCTTTCGCGTCTACGACAGTCGCGATTCGTTTAAAATTAAAGGCCGACATTTTAACGAATATCTGAATGTTACTTCATCGCTCATTTTTGTAACCATTTTCAATCGTTTTTGGAAAAATCATTTTTTTAGACTCCACGATTTTTATTTCTGACGAAAATTCGATGCAACATTGTAATAATCGTGTCCGGCCTCGCGGACTCGTCCTTTTTCCGCACATCCGTTCCTTACTCCCAGATTGCGCCGTCAATCTTTGTCCCCCCCCCATTTTTTCCTTCTTTTGTAATATAATATGCGCTGTGAGGGGAGAGAGAGAAAAGGCGAGGGAAGAACGAGAAACGGCTGAGAAGAGCGTGACCGTTCGGTGACGTGTACCACACGCGCTACAGCGAATAACTCCGCAGCAGGAGCAGCAGCAGCAGCGTAAGGAACATCGTGCAGTGTGACTCAGCATCCCCCGACATCCTCGTCGCAAACCGCGGTAATAAGGGCTCGGCTTATTCTCGTCGAAACCCAGCGAATTCCTCCAACTCCCCCGGTCTCGGTGTTGCTGTTTTTCCCCGCACACGCGCCCTTCCCTCCCGTAATTCGGCGTAAAAACTACGAACGGAAACTGTACAACAACCGCGGCTCTCGCGCTTTCGGTGTCCTTAATTAATGCGATTTACATGGTTTCGTAAGCGGCAACGATTCGGCCTCGAGCGAACGCGTGACGCGAAAACGTTCCGATGCAAGCCGAACGCCCCATTCCGAATACCGTTACTCTCTCCCTAATAGGGCTCTCATTAGCAAACGAAATCGGCCGGTTCGCTAAATAAGAACGGAACAACTGCGAGGCTCGTGCAGCGGATAGAACAAACCGTGAGGTTCTGCACTCGACTGTGTCGAAGGGAACTCTACCGTCGTTAAACATCGTTGCCAGGGCAGGGGTCGAAATTTTGAACGATCAAAATTTCGGTCGATTTAAAAACCGAGTTTCAATATTAGCGAAGATTCGAATTTTGAAAGGCGAGTCGTACGAAAATTTTTAAATACTATACAAAAATTACAAATATAATGAAATATTTATTTTACATAAAATTATTTGAGAATTTTTATATTACCATGTAACTTTACAATTTATTTTTCGAAGGAGACATTTTTTTCGAATAAGAAAATTTCAAATTAATTCTACGTTTTTGTTATACGCGCGGTAATAAAATTTTGAGAAATGTCGGTCGACATTCAGTTACTCGAAATTTTGACCTCCACGCCCTTGGCGAAGTGAGGAGGACTTCGCGGATGTGGGAGTTTTAGCGCCGGGCAAAGTGTCAGGCCACTGATAAGCCAGAGGCATTAATTTCACGGCGCGATCTCCCTCGTGTCGCGCACCCGGAGAAAGACGAGGTTGGCCTAATACAATTATGTTATATAACCCCTTGCCAATTCTCTTCTCTCCCTCTCTCAGCGGAGAAACGGGCCAGTGCCGTTGGGGATCTCCTCCGATACAGCGCACGCTTCCCTTCGCTCGCTCTCTCGAAGTCATCGGGGACCGCGCACCCTTTCGCATCTTTCGCCCGCGATTCCGAGCGATGTATCTGGTTATTAGATCGTTTCGTGGCGAGGCTATGAAATTACGGCACACGCCAGCACCGAGATTTTATTGATAAAGGAACTAGAATGGAATCGACTGAGTGGGAGAAAATCAGACTCGATTCGATATCAATTTTATTCCTATTTTTTTTTTGCTGATTTTTCGAACTAGTTCGCAGTGGAAAAATAATTCAGTCAAATAATTTTTTTTGTTGGCAGAATGAAAACGTGTTTTCCCATACATATTTCGGTCGACCAAAGTGTGTTATAGTTGAACAAACTAATACCTTACCTCTCAAACTTCCGCCTTACTCGTGCAAGGTTTATGAGTTGAAAAAAGAATGAAAAAAAAATTGTTTGTCTCGATAGCCACCTAATAACTTCGGCCCTACTCCTAACAGTTGATTCGTCCGGTAGTTTTTCGCCGAAAAAAAAAAACCACAGTAGTCGAGTGAACGTATACGATGAAAAATTTACGAGATAAATCGTGGCCGTTGCTCTACGGTATGTATAATTGAAACGCCACCGGTAGCTTTGCCGACTCGGCGGTTTGCGGGTTTGGTCACGGATCCGTGACGCGTATAATATTTGATAAGTTGTGTCAACCGCTCGTTAGTTAATTGTACCTGGTCCTCTGGTAATATAACTGTACAGAACCACCGGAGAGAAGAGTGCAGCTGGACGGGAGCAAACGTATGCAAGCTGCGCTCTCCTCCCAAATATCTATATATGTATATATATATATATACATATATATATATCTACATATATAAAGTATGACAAACCAGTGTTCGCTACTAACAATCCAACCCATTCCCGTTGACTTCGCGGGGGGCTCGTCCTACCCCGTCCAGCTCTCATTTCTACCCCCGACCCATTCGACCATTCTCTCAGCTCGAAAACCGCACTGGCCGATGTCCGCGACGAATGCCCTTCATTTCCATACTTCACCCGAGCCGAGAGAGAAAGAGAAGCCCGGCATGGATACACGCCTATATATCCATATATATATAGCCGGTTTGCAGCGAGGGACGAACGGTATGGTCGAATAGAGGGCTGCCCGACGGCTAACCAGATTATTTAACCCTCGCGCTCCAACGCGTTTTCGCGTTTCCGGCTCTGGCGAAGCAGATCCCACCCTCACTGACCGCCTCGACGCCGGACAGACGACGAGAATGCTCCGACTCCTCGTGGCCTTTGAAACAGAGCTTCAACGAGATTTCCTCCGACCGGAAACTCCCCGCTTATTCCGATTTTTTTTTGTGCTTCATTGAAGGGCTGGGATGCATGGATGTTACATACGCGAGGCTATTGACTACATCGAGCTAACGATTTACTGAAAAGAACAGGATTCGTTTTTTTTTTTTTTTTTTTTTTTTGGCGATTGGTTTTGAGTTTCGTGTCAGCCTGAGGTGAAATGCCGGAAGCGCCTGGGATATAATTTTTATTCGAAAAACCATCGATCGGGTAAAAATGAGTCCTGAACATTAAATAATGATCGTTTCATGCTCTTACCGATGATATTTTTTTTTTGTAGAATAAAGCATTCGTATTTTACCTGAAATTGGACTTATCCGGTTGTCCAATTAACGTAAATTCTCAACGAGAAATTCGCATCTTCCCGAATCGCTTGACCACTTGACGAGAGAAGTGCGCGTAGGTGCGAATCGCAGTCGAGAACGACACCAGCCGTCTGACGCTCCATCAACTCTCACGCGTTCTTCTTCCTCCGTCCCATCGTTGTTTCTTCCCGTCTCTCGCTCACTCTCGGCGACCGCGGCGGTGTGTCGATGGTTAAGCGGGCGGCACGCGCTCGTCTCGCCGACTCTTCTTCATTCCGTGTCGACGCGTTTCACTCTCGGGAGCGACACACGAGAGAAAGAGCGGACACACCAGCCGAGAGAGTCGCTGTGCATGCGACGCGGAACCCGCGATCTCGTTGATTGGCCCAATGTGTCGCAACGTACCGAAGTCACGGTGCGGACACACACATGTTCTACCGACTGCGCGTGTACGCGTGACGACAGCAGTCACGCCGAACGACACGCGTCAAAGGATTACTCGAGTTGATCTCGCGCTCCGGCTTTCTCGTTCGGTTCGCTCTCCGTTTCGTTATTTCCTCTGTACGATGAGTCGTCAGATTTGTCGCTTCGGTTGCTCCGTAACGAGCGTTTGAAGGCAGCGCCCTGGAGTCGGAGAACGTTTACGAATCGGGCCATTTTCCTACTGGCGAACAATGTTCTCCACCTCAGACCCGAAATCCTTTCGGTACCAGCGGAATTCTCGATCGCAAGGTTTCAAGATGAACATTTCGATGCGTTTCTCGTTCGCCAGAGCGTCGGCCAGTCGATAATTATTAATCAGCGAAAATTGATAATTCGTCGGGCCATTTTCGTGCGCACTGGCGAACAATAAAGGCCGATGGTCTTCGCCACCTTAGATCTAAAATACTTCGCCTCCGATGGAATTTTCAACGGCGAGGTTTCCCTCGAAGCACCGTTCCACCGCTGGATATCTCCGGGCTGGCTCGTCTCTCCGGTAACCGCGAGCCGAAGCGGAGACGAGAGACCGCCTGCATGCGTTTCTCGTTCCCCGGAGAGCCAGCGCCGGCCAGTGGATAATTATTAATCGTTATTTTCGCCAATCACGCTCGTTTATCTCGAGGCACGCAACGCCAATTATATCTATCGGCCGCCGCGGCACACCGGCACGTTCACGAGAGACTTCGGAACTGCAACCAGCAACCAGCAGCGGGATACGAGAGCTGGAAGATGAATAAAGGAAAGGCCTCGACGATATTGCAGAAGTACGGGTTACCGCACCATAAATACAGTTATTGGCCTTTTAAGAGCCTGGCTATAGGGCTCGCTCAAACGAGATAGCAACGAAAAAACATCGCAGCGGCGTTAACGTTTAATCGCGGAAAAATAAACTTTCATCACCTCGATCTTTCTCATTCCTCGACCGCATACTCGAGCATCCTTTGACCTCACGAAATATTTCGTTATTTCGGTTCAAGGTATAATAATGATTTTTACAATTTAATATGGCATTTAAATGACAACAGCGAAAGAAATTATAATAATAAAACAGACGTTTTAATAATGGAAAAAAAAAAATAATAATTTAATGTGTCAGGATATTGTAATGGAAAAAAATAAATATGGCCAACCTGAATCGGCCCGCGAATCAATGATAAATCTATTTTGCTCGATCATAATAATATTATTATTAACGATCTCCGTGCCAATAACTGTAGCGTTTATTGCGCTGACTCTCAGCTCGCGATATCTTGCACGGAATAGACAGAATAAATGCGAAGATGCACCGGTGAGAGGATGAGTGGAAAAACGGAGATAGCGGGAGAGAGCCAGCAAATCCGCCGTTGTAAGCGATGGGATACAGCGAGTCAGCCGCGTACGGGCGCTCGACGCGCTGCGAGGATCGTTAGCAAACCGCCGCCGCGGAGAGAAAGAGCAAAGATCTTCGAGCTTATGTGTACCGCGCGACGTCTCCTATTTCATCGCTCTGCCGCGATCCTCTCGATCCTACCCGGCGGTGAGCCGGTGTGTTTCCGCGTTTCTCAGTTTCGCCACGGGGGGAAATCTGTATAGCGGCGCACAAGAGAACCGTGAGCTTTAATCGATCGGCGAACGAGCCTCTCGCGCATACACATACGTCCGAAAGACCCTCGGCATCGCGTGCTCAATTAAGCGATTTGAGCCAACAAATTTTTAATCACCCCTCATCATCGGATACTGCGTCGGCGGTACGCACGAGCCGCCTGCGTCTCTCGAAACGTAAGCACCTTCTCGAACAATTCAACGTTTTACGTATCCGTGGAAAAATTAATTTTTTTCCAGCTGAAACATCGACGGATGTTAATTTTAAAAATCCCGTCAATGTGAACGGTCAAAGTAAATTTTCAAAGAAAAGCAATAGAGATGATCAATTAAAATTTATGTTGGTCTGAAAGATGATTTTTGCGTGGCCAATTGAGATAAACCTTGCAAAAAGTGTTCTAAAAAAATCTAAAAAAAATGAAGAATATTAGGCATTGGAATTATTATGTGTGCATAGTAATTTATCAATTATATAATTGAAATATATCATAAAAAATTTAATTCACCGAATTTAATACCATAACGAAGTGTTCGCGATTTAAGCGAACACTGCATGCAAGGATACTCTTGCGCGATTTGAGGGAACCAATTTTTAATCGCCTTTCATCCTCAGACGCTGCATCAACCGTACGCACGCGCCGCGAGTGTCCCACGGAGCATAATCCGCTTGCAGAAAAAAGCAACCGTTTCACGTATACGTGAAAGAAAAAATGTTGAATCGAAAACATCGATGACGAGGATCAATCCGAAAAATCCCGGGGATGACAGAAATCCATAGAAGTAAAAATAATAATGGAGGGGGACGTAAGAAAAGTGAATCGAACTCCGAAAAATGTCGCGGGCGTCAGAAGCTGCGAGAAAAGAATCCTTCGAAGGGAACAATGTCGGGGAGAAGTTGACGCGAGGGACCGGCCGGCATTCGTCCAGTCACTTGAATAAATATCAATCATAAAACCTTCTCTCCCCCGTCACGTAACCAACAAAGTCGGAAATATTATTTTCATATTCGCGCGAGACGAGGGACTCACTTTTTAGTCCCTCTCGTCCGCTTCTTAAACCACCACTCGTTCCGGATTTCCTTTCGGCTCGTTCCCGTTGCAACGGCGTCGCAGCTGTACTTCTTTTCCGAGCGATATGTATGCAACACAATAACCGAGACGTAATCCAATAACGCCGGCGTGTCCGCCCCGTGAAAGATCGGCTGGAAACTTTACCTAAGACTCGAGTAGAATTTGATGACTGAGAGTAACGGGGAGAGAATTTGGAGAATGAGAAGAAGCGGTCGATTTTCTTCCTCTTATTGCAAACAGCCGGGCCGTCTGATATTTATACCTGCGAGACGAAAAGCGTAACTGCGACGAATATCTCTGAAAGCCTCTTCAGCGGTTCGCGTACGATAGCGAGGCAAAACGGACCAGCGTTCTCCATTCAGGATGTGAATTTTCTGTGGCCAGGAAAATATTTGTGAGAACTGTCCGTTTTGCCTCATTTTATTCTAAGGTATAAATGCACGATGCAGGCTGCATATATGAGTTCGAATCTCGAGGACTATCAAGCATATTTGTATATATTTATATATACGGACATGTGTGTGTCCAGAATGAAAATATCTGCTCCAATCACTGTGAATCAGCAAGCTGCAGCTCGGACTCGCGCTCCTCGAGGAGCTGCCACGGTGACTCGTCGCTGACTTCGACGATGACTCGTCTATTTTCAAATTTGTCGTTAGACTCGCGAGAGAGTCTGCGGTACAGAAATATAATGACGCAAACAAGTCGCGATGATTTACGCGTAGACTCGGTCAAAAAAATTGCTCGTGCGTTTAACTAACAATTCTTATTCACGATTTTCAATTCAAATTCAATTCAAACGTCAATTTCGTTTTCTCATTAAATTTACAATTAATATCCATCAAAATTTACCAACTTTTTGCTGCTTATCTCACAATTCCATCATCGTCAATTCGACTGTATTGTTAGTTTGTACCATGTGAGTATTTTTTCTTATTAACACGATTAATATTTTCTTGTCAATTAAACAACCTCGTACCGACCGATTTTTGCAAATTTTAATAATTCTCAATAGCAAAAAAAAAAAATATTATTTTACTCCAAATGTATTTCCACCGATTGCGTATTTGTTCATGCTGCAAGTTGATGTTTCTCGTGACGTACGAACGCGGTGGCACACACGTGCTGTACAACAGCGAGTCTCCGTGAGTAGTCGCAGTGCCAGGCAGAGACGCAAGGGGGACAGCTCGGTATAGGAATTCCACCTAGCCGCCAAGAGAGCGCCAAATCGGATAACCGACGATGACAATGGGCCGGGAGGTTAAGCGTGTTTGCCCTTCTCTCGAAGGCCCATTCACGCCACAATGGGCCTGCGAACGCTTTTCACGTTTTCTTCCCCCGCGAGCCCCTCGACCCCTCTCTCGTAGTTCTCTCGCAGTTCTCTCGCTCTCCTTAGCGCCGTTCTTCTCTCCCATCGCGATCGTGCGAGAAGACGAAAGATGCACGAATGGCTCTCGGGCAGTCTTCGTGGCTGCCGATGGAAAAAAATCCGTCGTCCCAAAGACGGTCCACAGCTTGCGAGCGGGGCTGACGTCATTCAGACCGGACCACCAGGCTGCCGAAGAAAAGGAAGGCAGGAAAAAAAGGACCTCCTCTTTCCGTCTTGTTGGATGGCCAGCGCGTGCCCCGATGCTTCCTTATTTTCGTCCAGCCACCCCGCAAATGCTCGCAGTTGGAACGTGTCACCACAATGAGCCTAATCAGCCGATATGCGTGTATACACGAAAGTATCGACAACAAGCCCCCTCGAGTGCCGAAAACTTCTCCGGAAAAAATGCCGGTGATTCTTCACGATTTATGACCCGGCAGACGGTCCAGTCCCGAAGCTCTGATCGGTCGAGAGAGAACCGTTATCGAGCGATCTTACCGGTGAATAATAACGATAGTGATCGTTATCAATTTTTTATTTTTTTTTTGGGAAAAGTCTCACTGGGGATTTGGATTCCATTTCTACACGGATTCTTATTGGCCTTTCTTATGGATTGCAGATGATTTTTCGTGCATACTCTAGATCGATTCTCACGCACTGTAAGAAGAAAGATTTTTAACGACCATTTTTTTTGTTACGAGGATCAACAGTTTTATTACTTCCCCCCTAACATACGAGGTGACGTAAGCATCGGGAGTATTCTCTCCGTCTTAATTTTATCATTTTTTCATTATCAATGATCCACACCCGTCTGATTTTTTTTTTTTTTTCTTGGAGTTCGATGTTGCGCAATTTCCGAGACTCCACGAGCGAAGACAGCGAGCCGCGTTGTAGTAAGAAACACTGTTGGAAGCAGCTGTGAAACCCTCGAGAATTCGTGTCCACGCCCACCCCGCTCGGGGTCAGCACAATAATGTTTGCTGACCAAACATCTCGCACATATAGACACGCCAGTTTCTGTGCTCGCGCTCTCTCATTATGCTTTCACGAGCCGGAGCTTTCACGAATGCGCCCAAAACATGCGTACCCATTATTGTCTCGATGATCGCGGAACAGCCGTGTCCTGCACGGGTGTCGTCGTCGCGTCACGTGACGCGTCTTCGAACGCAGCTCTCGAGAAAGAGACTCCCGTCCAGTGTCGAAGTCCCGCAAGGGGTGTTTATATTCTTCTCCTCTCGACGTACAAATCACAGGCCATTTACTCCATTCAGTCCCAAAAAGTCGTTTAACGTCGGTCCTCGCTGCCCCCGAGCGATAAATCTCCGGCCAGTCGTCGATCCTCTTCACTCGGTGAGGACCACGCGCCAAAGCACCTTCGGGCGTACCCGCATAATCGAAAAAATTCTTCCGACGAAAAAAGACGAGCTCCGATCGCTCCGAGACGGAGAACTACTCGCGATAAATCTACAGGGACGAAAAGTTCATCCAAAACATTTTACTAATTTTTTTTGTTTCATTATAATCTATCATTTTTATCTTCGCTACCGTACAACCAATCAATTTGCTCTTCACCACTTCTCGACAGATATTCCTCACCCATATGTAAAAAAATATCCCAACGACCGCAGCCATTTCGAGCCTTAACGCACGACTCGGTCATAAAAAAATTCAGTGCTTCAAATGGCCCCGGTCACCGTTGCAGCGCCTCTCGTAATTCGGCATAAACGAGAGACACGTGACATGCAACGGATAGGACAATAGAGAACGGACACGACTGCATCACAAGCCACTTCTGCGACTCTCGTACGTTCTCCTCCGCGTCACAGTCTACATACGTACGTTCTCAGTTTGCATACCACGACGTCGCACTACCTGTATCCATTATGTTGTGCAGACACCGTCCGCCTTCGTAGATTTATAAGTACCGATCCACCAAGCTACGTTGACTAATCCATCCAGATAATAAAGTGCACCGACTGGCTTTCTTCGGCCGCAAACGCGGACTGCATTCAGAATATCCTCTCTCCCTCAATCTCCCAACCAGGATCGTACGTACGAGGTCGCGCGCAGTCAACGCTGTCTCTAAACTCCGCGAGCCCTCCCCGACAATCCCGATTAATCTCGCTGCTCCCACCGCGGATCGAGGTATCTCATCTGCAAAAAAAAAAAAAAAAGAAAAATTACACCGCAGTTTCCGTGCCACGGACCGAGGCATAATGTATGAGAGTCCCGAGACATTCGCCGGGTGTAATACGGCCCGGGTGCAATACGACGCGATCGAGAACTCGCGAGACTTTTCGGACGCGTTATGCGAACGTTTTACTAAAAAAAAAAAAAAAAAAAAAAAAAAAAAAATTACTATATTGCTGTCGGTAATGGTCGAACGAAGCCGGTACGGCCGAACGGTAGGGGTACCTTTTACCTTTACCACCTATAGTGTAACCGCGCCGAGCTATCTCCCGATGCTTCGGCGGCGAGGTCGTTATGCGGGTGTTTATGGTTCGCGCGGTCGGAGCACCGCGCACGTTTAAGCTTTTTACCTTCTTCCTCTGGCTCATTCAACGACAAACTCTTTCTATCACACGGACAGACGCGCATGCCAGGGGGGAGCAAAGGGGGAGGGTGCACTCTGCAACTGCAGGTAGTCCCGCGCCGCGCGCTCGGTGAGGAAGAGAGCGAGAGGTTTCTCGACAACACTTTCAGATTGTGTGATAAGTGCGGTCCCCGTGACTCGTTTCTCTCCCTCGAAACCGAGAGAGAGAGAGAGAGCGAGAGAGGACTCTCGAGGAGTATCCGGAGAGGAGATTCGCGAAGATCGCGAGACCCCCCACCGTTCAATGAGAGACATTTCTCATCATTTTCCATTCAGGACGTCTGAGTTATAAGCCCGGCTATAACGCACCTCTTCACGCACAATCGTTCGATTTATTACGACCGCGGACCTAATGAATTTAATTTCATATTTCACGGGCCTTAAGTAGCCATCAGGACAGTCACGCCGTGGAGAAAATTTGCGGGAGAGAACGTCCGGCTGCGGTGGATCGCTGGATTATTGTGTACCTTAACCCGTGGATTTAGACGACGAGTACGCGGAATTTTAACCGCTGGGTGTGACTCATCGGCGATGCATTTCCGCACCGACCGTGGGTAACGGGCTGATAGTTTCGAGACTGTCGTTATCAGGGCGTTTATTTATTTTGATACATTGAAACTCGGTGTCAAATTTTTTTTTTTTTCCACGCTTATGAAACATTTATTTTCATAAATATGTTACTGAGAACAGACGGAAAATCAATTTCTGTTGCGATTCGAGAACTGCGGCGTGAGGAATAAAACTCCTCGGAGAAAGTTCACCCCCACCCTCACGCATGTTCACCCTCTGACATCGCGATGCGGCGGTCCTTGTTCCCTCTGCCGCGACGGCCGTGAATCACGCTTCGTCGTATTTCATCCCAGCGAGGATATGCCAAAAGCACAGTCGCCTCTTCACGCAAACGAAATTATCCGAAAAATATGACGTACGTTCTTTTTTTTTTTTTTCTTCGCCTCTTTTTTTTTATCCCAAAGATCCGCGAACGCTTCTCGCGGATATAACTTTGACTTACTCTCCCGCACATTAGTCCCCCACTCTCCGTCGCCGTTATTATTACGGCACACGCGTGCAAAGAGTTTTCTCTTTGAAAATTGCAATAAGTAGCCGAGCGAGTTGTGCGTCGGGTCGTTTGCACCGCAATCATACAAGGAGCCGCTCTATCGTCTCGCTGCACGGACAATAACCGCTCGTGGACTTTATTAAATTTATTATCTCCGTCCCATTCCCTCCCCCTCTCGACTTAAAACAGCGATGATTTATTATTTTTTTTTTTCTTTCCTACGCTTTTATGCTTAACGACGCGAGAGCGCGGAATATGGTCTGGCGCTCCCGGGATTCGCCTCGTTTTTGCTAACCGAATAAATTATTATAGCGCGACGAAACGCGCCGCATCGCCGAGACGTCGTTGCGGTTTAAATTTCACGATTACACCGGCGTTCGGAATTTATTTGTGAATCCATGGAGTTCCATCGGCGACTTTGCGCCCGGTTAAGATCGTTCGGAAAAAAAGTTGATAAATACTCGGAAATTCCTTCGAACGACCGCGACACATCCATAGAATCGAGGAAATAGAGCGACGATTTTAGCATGAGACTGCTAGGAGATATAGAAGTATTTTTTTTTATTTTTTATTGTCGTATACACGCGCCTAATACACGTTTCTTATAGTAGTGCATCGAGTGGCAGATAGCCCGGCGCGATACGGCCGCGCACGAACCTTGACGTTAATCGCATGCATTAACGCTAATAATAGTAAAAACCCGCGAGATATATCGGGTGCGTGGCTCGTAAAGATCCGCTTATAATTACGTCCGCCAGTGTGAGGTTCTCCGATGTGCTGCGCGAGTTACACGGACACTCTCGGACCTTCTCCAGCGCATTATATAGCTTCGGTACGTATCGCGTACACGAAACATTGACTCCCGGGTGTTACAATACATTTTTTTTTTTTTTGTATACGTTGGTAAAATTGTATCGACGCAGAATAATTAATATTACATTATGTTTTTGAAAAAATATTTATTTCCAATTGCGTTCGTGTTTCAGTGAAACATTTTGGAAATCGTGGAGTGAACTTTAATTTTTATGAGTGGTAGATAAAATAACGCTCGAATAATATTTTCGCCGACGTAGAAGAAGAATTTTTAAAAGAAAGTTACCGTCTCTCCGTCTATATTTATCCTATCGTGAAATTTACTTAAAAAAAAAATCACGCGTAGATTGATTATACCAACGTAAAAAAGACTGAGTCGCTGGAAAGCTTAGTCCTTCCGTCAGCGGAGCAGAAGCGACACGTATTCGCAGTGACATCCGTAGCTCCGATAAAAATAATAGAGATAATCGTATCGGAAGATTACAGTGGACCACCCGACCGAGAACGTATGAGCGTTGTAAAAAAAAAAAAAAAGTAACTGAGAAACAAATGAAAAGAGGAATTGACGAGAGCGCCTTTCGCTTTTCCGCCGATACGAGCCGCCGGCGATATCTTCCGTTCGCTCGGCTTCTCGAGAGAATTTAATATAATGCTAATGCTAATAACCGACAAGGCCGATAGAGCCGGCAGCAAGACGACGACGAGCACGAGAGTGCGGTCGCGCCCGCTGCTCCGCGGAATAAGTAAATAAATAAATAAATAAAAAACCGAAGAAAATAGTAGACCGTAATCGCGATATCCTCCGATACGAGATTCCATAGTTATGTACGAGACGCCGATATTTTGCAGCTGTAAGATTTCTCCCTCTGTGAGGCCGAGCGCGCGCGCTCGCCTTCCAGATTCCTCGGGCGATCGTTTAAGCTCGATCTCTATCTATCGTTACCAACTTCATAATACCAGCGCCGTGCTTTCGCCATCGTTCTGCGATATCGTCAACGCGATAAAAACTACTCGTCCTACAACCTTCAAAGTCGTTTGAACTGGACATAAATAGATCGTGGAGTTTTTTTTTTGCATTAATCGATGCAGAATAAAAGTGGCGAATATTGACCGACGTAGTTACATAACATCGAGGTGCCTCGAATGTCGAAGCTTGCTCCAGTCAAGATTCAAAAGTATGAGAGCAATTTTCCTCATTTTCATAGACCCCATTATGGACGACGATTCGGTCTCGTTGTACTTCCGAAATTAATTTCATTGACAATTGCCAGGCCTTTCTAAATATTTTTGGTTCCTTCACCGAGTCGTTCTTTAACTTCGGAAGAACAAGATCCACCGCCAATCTTTTTACTGTCCCATATTCATCACTTTCACCCCATCGACGCCGGCGAAAATTGACGAAACCTCGATTCGCTGTAGGAGCGACTGGGAAGAATGAACGCTCTCCCCCGCACAGTACTTTGTTCCGGCTTGCTTGGCTCTCCGCGAATCCCGCAGAAGCAACACCAACCCCTCCGCAGCGTAACCACCACACGAGCCGCATAGCGGGAAGTTCTCTCGGTTCTTTATCGGCCATACAAGGGGGAACGACTCTTCGACTCCTCGACCCCTCGTGCCGGGCATCGAGAATAATTGTATTATCTGTTTTGCGTCGCGGTGCCGCGTTCTCGCGACCGCCTGCCTCGTTTCATCTCACGTTCTCCGCAATGTGTCCCGGACCAAAATTTCTCTCCTCACCCCCTGAGCGCCGTTCCAGCGGGTTTCCACCCAGTGCCAGTTGCGGGACTCTCGTCGCAATATCGCGAATTCGTCACGGTTTCGAGCAATCCCGAAGCGCGGATCTCTCGAGGGATCCTCGAAGATGGCGTCAGGTCGACTTGACACCCAGCGCGATAATTCGTGGCATTTTTTTTTTTTTTTTTTTTTTTTTTCCGTCTCCTTTCGCACCCTTCGGAAGTCGGACCGTCTCAGCAGAACTCCGACTACGAGTGCTGTAGTTCTTGTGTCTCCGGTCTGCTCCCGTTGCTGCTGGAGGCATTCCCGGACGGGGCACTTCCCCATTCGGCTATGTCTCTGCGTTCTGTCTCTCGATACTCCGTACTCGTGGCGGACCGAGGGTGCTCTCCTCCGCGCTATTCGACCGGGGTGTGTGGGTGGGTTGTGGGTGCTGAGTTTCTTCGCTATATCACCCCGCGTTCTCCACATAAATCAGGGACGGGGCGGTTACCGACATCGGGAGAGACAGGATAGAGGTTGGCGTGGAATCGCGGTGTACCAGATTTACCAGACCGGTAAGCGCGGTTTGAGCGCGGTCCGTCTTCCGCCTCTCGGTGGTACACGAGAGACCGGGATGAGCGAACGCCTCGTTAGATTTATCGGGATTCGGGAGGCGGAGAAGACGTCTTCATCCTTCTGGCATACGCGCCGTAGGAATTTGTGTGTTCCGTACTGATTTCGAGAGCTTGATAAGCATTTACTCGGAAATCTAGGATGTGGATGGAAGAGGTTTTTTCGTGCGGTTGTGACATTTTTATGAAATAGAGGAATGGTCGAAAAGTGGGCAATTGAAGAATTTTTGAAAATTATATTTGTTCTTATATTGATAAGGTGATTTTATTCAATACGGCACGCTTTAATTGCAGATATTTAATTACATAGATATGTGAATCAATGCTGCATGGATTGAGGTTTGCGACATGTTTCTGCTCCAATTATTCAGGTAGCGTTCGTTTAATTATTTTCAATATAAATAATGAAAATATGATTAATGTGGTGCACATTCTTTTGCACATAAATCAATTTTAGATGGAGCATATTACCAACAAATTTCATTTTACAAAATGTAGGTTGAATTAATTATTCGGTGTATCAACACGTAAATTAATATATGCGTAAAAAATCATACTAAACTTTACACACTCTCCTACATAACTATTTTTTTTATCACGAAAAAAAAAAATTATTTTCTTGGAATACGCCTCGAATTTACTCATGTTTATATTTTATTCGTATCTTGTGTAATAAATTATTCTGTACCAAATTTCACACATTTTCTTACAGAATTTTATTCTTTTCCTCGAAGATAAAATATAGTTTTCCACTTTGTCCGTCGCGTGCATGAAATACGCCTTGGAAGGGTTGAAAATCAGAGTCTCGCGTCAGAGATGGGGCGTAGAGAATGTCTCCGTAATCCAGATTCCGGGATCTTGATAGGCCTCTCTTGGTTGTGGTGGCTCGCTTTATACATGGAGAAGAATTATTGTACGATCGGTCGAGAAAGTCTTGAGCGGTTCGTGAGTCTCGGTGCCGGGAGCGGAAATCCAAGAAACCGTGGACATCACGCGCGTAACCCTCCGTACGTAAAACACAATCTCAACCGGAGATTTTTCGTTTCTCGCAACGGACATTGAGAGAAGCGTGATCGTTCCTCCCGCGAGTGCCCGCGCGGATGTCTCGGTTGCCCTCGCTCTTCTGGAACAAGGTGCACCATACGGGATAAGAGGAACGTGGAGGAGCAGCCGGAGAGCCGCTCGCGCGGGTCGCCGAGTGAATAAGTGCTGGACGAGAAGAGGAGAACTCTCCGGTGCTCGTCCAGCACGGGCCGCTCTCCGGCAACGGTACGGGCCAACGAGTTCTCCGAGGCCTAAGGTAGAAACTGGTTTTCTAGCCATTACTCGCGCGCCACACGGCGCGTCACGTCTCATATAAATACTATGGTACGTAATATCGCGTTTATGGCCGAAGCTGCTGGTACCCAGACAAATTGTGAATTCTTCTTTCGGAAGGATCGACCAACGTATATTGTACGTATATACAGATATAACTTTGATAACTTTTGTACAGTGGTAGGTCGAGCAGTCTTGTTGCATATTTAGCCATTTTATTTTTGGGTTTTTCTTCTTTTTTTTTTTTTTTTTGAGCGAGAAGAAGTTTAGAAGGTAAAAGACGAATTTGAGGCTCGGCGCAATTTAATCGAAAGACCTGGTGAAAATTTTAGAAAGTAAATTTAGAATGTTTTAAATTTAATTTCGTTGATCAATATTCCGGGCGGATAAAATATAAATTTGGGTCTTTGCTTTTTATCTTTAACCCATGAGGCATCCAGAGTGCAGCTTGTGCATCGTTACTGCATCTCTTACCAAACAAAAAAAAATTCATTTTATAAATTTTATCTTCATGTTTATAGAAAAATGTCTCGTCACATGAAAGGTGAATTTGTGTCTTGGCTTCCCATTTTAAATCCACTCCTTCAAGATTTTTTCTTCAGCTCTGGCTTCCTCAGTCGACATTTAGCTTTGACCGGGAAAAGAACGAGGGGTTGGTTCGACTCTGGCGAAACTTTCAGGCCGAAAATCGCATTAGTCTCGAATAACCGCGCGTGGAATCTCCATCAGATCCCGAGCTCGTCGTCCACCAGGATGCGAAACAATCTTCCCCGCCTATCTCGCTCCGTTTCTCACCGGGAGGGCCGACCGAGGAAGAGAGAAACTCGCCATCGTTCCAAACGACGGTTCTCTCGCGAGAGCGATCGTCTCGCGGACGCGAGACGAGCAACGCCGCTCTTTGACGGCAACCGGAAGTGAGAACGAGAGTGGCTCCGCGGTAACGCTCCCGCGAAATTTTCCACTCCATCTCCGTCTCCGATCTCCACCTCGGCGACCGCGCTCCGCGAAAAGTGCAAAAAGGATCTCTCGATTCCAGCCGTTCCTCGCCCGGGGTGAATTTTCCTCGCTGCGGACAAAATCTACGCGTCTGCATCTTCGTCCGGAAGGACGAAGAAAATAAGAAAAAAAATGAAAAAAATGAGGAAAAACGCCGAAGAGAGTAATATAGACGGGAAGTATAAAAGGCGCGGGGAGGGGCCGAGAGATTTTTCAATTTCTGAGCATGCCGCCACCGCAGCAGTTCCTCTGACATTTGGATAGTCGAGCGAGAGGGCGAGAAGCCGGGAGAGAACGCGGGGGCTGGCGTTATATGCCTCGTCTGACATTTTCACCCCGGGGTTGACGCGGCCAACCCTTTGGCGTTAGCGCGTTCAATCACTCCATTGTCTCGCGGCGAGGAGCGAAGCCGCGAGCGGGAATCGCGGCTGCGGGAAAGGGAGGGCAACAGGACGGGTAGGAAGGACGACGATGCCCGCGCGCAGCTCGTTTTATCCCCGCGTCAACGCTTCGTTATGGGGGCGTCCCTCCTCTCGTTCCTGGCCGACTCGCGGTCGACTTGGCTCCTTCTATGCCTCTCGATGCCTCTCTCCTCTCTATCCGTCTCTCTGTGCCTCTGCTCTCCACGTGCTCGCCACATTGTCTATTCCGAGAATATATTACGCGCGCCCACGCGCCCGGCACGCCGAGCACGCGCCCCCTTCTATTCGCCGATCTCTCCCCCCGACTCTCTCGCTGTACATCCACGATCGAGCGATCGAGTCGGGCCGCGGCGATCTCGTAAACACCGGTATGTAGCCCGTGCACGCTTAGCAACACATTGTTCGCGCTATATATTCCATGTATTACCGGTCCATACATCTTTCGGGAATTCTGGGCATTCCCGCCGAGGCGAACGGAAGAAAATAAAATTTGGGGATTCGAGGGATTTTTTCACGCTGATTAAAAAAATCGAGGATTTGGGTAATTTTTCGATTTTATATGAATAATTCATTGGGAGGCAATATCGACTTGTGTTTTCTCAATGATTTTTAATCGCCGCCACGATAAATATAGTCAGAGAATACAGTTGATTAAAAAATGAAAAATAAAGAAATGTCTGATCCGAAATTGAATTTTCATTCGAAAAATCGACGTGCCAATTATCGGAAATATTCTCCATTCAATATCGGTAATTTTTTGCCCTCGCCGTACGAACGTTTCTTTTTAATTTAAATGCCCTGCATAAAATATTATCCATTCTCGGATTAGTTCGCGTCAATCTTCCCCCTCCCTTGTGTCGTTCCTTCTGCACGTACGCATTAGCGGTCCAGTTATGCGCGGAGCTTAATCTCCGGGTCCGTCTCAGTTCCAGGATCAGAGGAGAGCGCGATCGCGGTCGCGCTCCGATTCCTTCTCGCCGGCACAGAACGCGCCGGCTTGAGAAAAGAGACAAGCCGTCGATGACTCCGTAGCTCCGTTGCAAAGCCGCATGCAAACTCTCTCGCGAGCCGTATGAATTACGACGTGGGGACAGAAAACTAAGCGAGCGCGTACAGTGGAAACTACGGCGTTTCTGTCCGGCACCGGCGCGATGATGTTGACTCGGCGAGCGTTGAAATTTAATCCGAAAACGATCAGCTTCACCGGCTGGAATTCCGGGCAACATACTTGCTACTCCGCTACCGGGCAGTAAACGTCGCTGTTGTAACCTCCGCCAACCTCTATTAATTACGCGCGTGGGACCGATCGTCGAACCGTGCAACCACACCGAAGTTCCTCGCATAATCGACATTGTTGTCTCATTGTTGTTTTACCAGCCGAACCATCTTCCGCCGCAGGCTCGACCGAATTTATCGATACATCTCGCGAGCCCTTTCCGCGCTCCGAAACCGGACCGGATTCCACGATCGGGCTTTCGCGAATCGCCTCTTTCCAAATTGTACAACCTCGGCCTCGCATATTTACCCTCTATCGCGATACACCGACGACACCGCCGATACTCGATCGCACAACGCTCCTCGATAAATCCTCGCTTGCCTCGCTTTTATTTCCAAATAGGAAAACGGGTGAAATATTGAGAATAATATTTTTCGTGAATATATAAAAATTTTATTTGTTGCCTGGAAATTTTTTACATCACTGCCCGCCATTGCACGATATATTTACGAATCAATAGCTCATTCAAAAAAATCTTTATTCTTGCATGGGAAATTGCCAAAGTTGCCAATTAAAAAATCAGGAAAATTTTCAACCACGAAATTCCCGTCTCGCTCCACTCTCACGAGGCGAAAGGATTATGACACGTGTGGAATTAAGTCCTGGACCTTTCGTCGCTTCGCGATCGCGGCTAAGAGCCCTTTCGACGACGGGCGAGGATTCCTCTCGCCGGCGGCGAGGTGTCGGGTGGGACGCGGCAAGGTTCGAGGGACTTTTGCTTCTGGTCGTATAATCCTCTAACCGGGCCGTTATGCCCTGGCCCCTGTTGACATTTAGCCCCGCCGGGCACGAAAAGCGGAGCGGACGCGAAAAGGGCGGACAGGGTGCGACGGGGTTACTCGTGATCGCCGGCCGCGCGGAGCACGGAAATCGCGTTCAGCTCGTGTGTACACACATGCATAAATCCGACCGATACAACCGCACACCATTCGCGAAAACCGGTCCATCCTCTCCTATGTCTCTATACCATAATACGCACCTTTAACAAAGAAGGAACCGCGATTCAGGCTACGTGTGAGACGCCACAGGCGAGGGGGAAGTATAGAAATAAGAAGATAGTAAAAAAAAAAAAAAAACGAACGGTAGGAAAAAAAAAAGTTGACCTTACCTGCCGAGCGAGATGAGACGCGCATGTGTATGTGTGTTTACGTACATGTGTGTGTCGAAGAAATCCGGAAGAATGGGTGTCCGGGGGACACACGTAACCCTACGCGATGCTAATGGGATTGGCATTGTACTCCATTAACATGACAATGTGTCCCTAAACGGGACGCTTGTACGTATAGGAGTTACACGGCATTTCTGATATTTAGCATAGTGTGTTATATACCGATGTACAACAGTGCATAAACGCTGAGAGGCGCCCGGCGAGCTTTCGGGCAGGCGCGACACCTCGGCACGACCGCGAGCGATAATGTGCGTGTCGCTCACACATCGCGCCCCGGAGGAGAGATGCGTACCGACGATAGGAGGGAAACTCCAAATACTCGCCTTGTTATGATAATCGGCGAATTGCCCAGCGACGGAACCAGGGATCGTTGTGAACCGACGAAGGCCTCACAATATTGTGATATCCGATATAACCACTCTTTTCGCCGAGCTCAATTGTGCACCGCGGAACGTGCGAGGTACGGTTGCATTTTTTTTTTTTTTTTTTCTAAGTGAATTTGTTCGGGAATATTGAAAATGATTTTTGTGATTCGTCAAACTGCGACACATGGAAATTGACTGATTTTTACTGTGTGCATACTTTATGTAGAATTTGAGACACTGGAATTCTTAATTTGCTTGCAATAACATTCATTTAACATTAATGTACTCTCGTGGAGTATTGAGATTCCGGATATTGAAATTATATATTTTATTTTTATGAATCTCAAATAATTTGCGTTGAAAATAGGAATTTTACTTCCATGTTCTTAAAATTTCGGTGAGAGTCGATTTTGAAAAAATTCAATACTTTCCATTTATTTTAAAATAAGATTTGTAGAGTCCACGGGTAAAATACAAACTATTGAAAAAAATATTCTATTCGAACAAATTGCTTCGAGTCAAATAACTTTTTTTTTGTATTAATACTCCAAAACCTTTTAGATCTCATGAAATAAAAATTCTGGAGAACAGACACCAAAAATCGTGAATATACGAGCGTATTTCTTTGCGGCTTGGTAAGCGTGAGAATTAATTTGGTCCGAGCACATTTGGTCGTCGAGACTTTGGATATCGGAAGTTGGGAACGAGGCATTATAAATTTTGACTGTTGGGGCGTTCCGTGATGCGTAATTGGGATTTGCATGCGAAGGAGAGCCACAGGCGCCTTGCGGTAACGACGTTTCAATCGTGCGACGAAACGTAAAGTCGGCACCGTCGGCGAGGAGAGCGCGTCATCAAGAATTATACCGGACTGTCGCTCGGACGCAGTTTATTACGATTTCCCGGTTACGACGGAGGCGGAGACGGAGGACAGCGGTATCAAAGTTCGAGGCGCCGGAGCTCGCATCAAAAGGATAATTACCTCCGCAACAACACTTTTATTAGCCTCATCGCCTCCCGTGCCGCGCTCGGGAGCAAGAGAGCCCATCTCGATAATTTCTCTCCCTCGGCAGTCATCGCCCTTATCCCCTTACGGAACCGCTATTCCCTGTATCATCGCCGCAGCAGACCGGGCCGCATCCTTAGACCCGTCCTACTCGACGACTTCTCGGCTATACTCGCTTTACAGACTTGTATATCGATATAAATTTCTCGTACGGGCATACGTAATTATGTGTAATATACTTCCAGTCTTGCCGGAAGAACATCGAGATAAACTCTGTTCGCAATTTCATGATCTTTTTTTTTTTCTCTTTATTTTTTTCATCATTTCTCATTGGTCGTTCTTAAGATTTTCCGTTTCATTTAATTTATTTTTTTTTTTATTAAATAGGGAATCGTTGGGAAAGAAATTATTGTCGATAACTTTGACGAGCTTCCTGAGCGTGACACTGGTTACGAGGGGACACGAATGCTCATACGCGAAGTTGACGATCTTTTCGAATTAATTTTTTTCTAATAATCAGTATATCAGTAATGATACAGTATTTTTTTATAGCTAATGATAATTTGCTTTTTGATTCGTGGTTTATTATTATTCCGATTAAATGACCGCAGATTCCATCTCTTCGTATCTCGGTAGTTGCAAACAGCAGTCAGCGAGCAGTCGACGTAAGCTTCGCAATTTTTTCCAGACATTTTAGCTTATAATCACTTCTCATTCGGTCGTCTCAATTAGAGTAAAAAAAATGTACTATTATTATTTTATAAACAGTGATTTAATTTGAAATTTGTCGCATGTTTCGCTCTCTGCAAAATGACCGAAGATTGCGTTCTTTTCATCCCTCGGTGGTTGCAAAGAGCGCGCAGGAAGTCGTCGATGCCGAGGAGACAGTGTCTTCTCGCCCCCCTTCCCGACCGAGACGATATGCCTTCTCCGAGAAGCTGTCGCGAATCGCGCAGGCAATATTTCAACTCGTCTCACACCGGAGGACGTGTCGGTTTTGCTCTCGTTCGTTGAGGCCTCACTCGTTCCATCGCACCCTCGAACCGCGGGTCCGACCCATCCACTTCGAGGAGTTTTTACGGAGTCTCTCGATCTTTAATCACAGCTCGACCTTCCATTGTCAGTGACGTCACCTCCGCACGACTCCGAAGGGTTGCCGTGCCGGTTGTTCCCGCAGGGCAGAGGAAGAAGCGGGAGAGGATGGAACAGAGCTTTGTGTCTCGCGCCCTCGCTCGCTGATCCCTCTCCGCGTCATTTGTCTCCAACCCCCTTCTTGCCCCCTTCTTGCCCCCTTCAACCACCCCCAGTCATCCCCGGACGACTTATTTGCACGCCGCTTGCCGACCTCCACATTCTTCCACGGCGTGTAAGTCGAATTCTTTTCAGACCCACCGGAAATTCGTCAAATCAAAACTACCGCGAAATTGATCGTGAAGCATTTCGTCGAGTCGACGAAAAAAAAAAAAAAAAAAAAAAAAAAAACGAAAATGTCACTCCTCGTCGAGAAGCTTAATAGCTTCGGGAATTTTCGTTGCACGAATTCGATGTGTAAAAGAAATATGTGGCGAGTATCGAGATTAAGTAGAAAAAAAAAGGCGGAAAAATCATCGATTAAATTAATCGTCGGCAAAGGTTAGGATACTTTTTATATCGAGAATTAACAAAATTATTTTTTGCATTGAAACAAATATTTATTGTGAAAAAAATTAATTTTACATTGAAGAAAAATAAATTAATCTGGAAATGAGTCCCTGAAGCAAGTAAAAAAATTCTGCGTGTATGTGCAGTTTCCCACGGTTGCGATAGTTCGCCCTAGTGCGCATGCGTCCCCAACGTCACAGCCTGGTCGTCTCATCTCCGCCTACCTAAACTTCGCGATTTCACACACGCGACAAACACGACTCCGTTCGCTCCCGTTCGCTTTGAAACTCTAGATCTTCCTACCTGCACACATCTCCGCCGGGCGCTCGCTCGTCGTCGCTTTTGGCCACCTTCCCCATACTTCTGTGACATCGTACGCGAGTATTTTTCTCCCCGAATCGGCGTCGGCGGAGGGATGGCTCACAGCAAAGGGTTTGGTCTCTGTGGAGTATCGGATTATGAGGGAATATCGGGCGAGTTTCCGACGACCGCGCATAGCCGAAGGCTGCTTGCATACGAACATTAGTCGGAGCCACTGGATGGAACCCGTGTGTCGCGATCACTCGGCGATAGAGTTGGACCCGCGCGACTTTGCCATTTTTAACGATCGAGGTCCCGACCTCGTTCTCCTATTCTTCCGATCCTCTCTTGCCGCTGGCCTCTTCGTCGACTCCTTCTTCTTCATTTTTTTTTTCTTCCAGCCCACTCTTCAAGCTGCGCGAGAGTCTCGCACGGCTTCCAGACGCTGTGACGAAAATTATGCGGCGTTATTCTGCGCAACAGTCGATATTATAAGGGAGAGTCAAAGACACGCTAGAGACTCCGCAAATATTTCTTGGAGACGAGTTTGCATTTTTTTTTTTAAATTTTATATTATACCATATGAAGTGGGAAGAAGAAAAATGTGGTGAACATTTTTTTTACTGACTACAGTCGATAAAGCGATTTTTTAGAAATCTTTATTATTTAAATATTCTTTTATTGGTTGTTTATTCAACGGGTTTCTCTTTTAGGAAATTTTTAATTTTTGTTCGACTCGTCGGTACAAATACGTAGCTTGGTATTTGGCGTCCGGCGTCGCGACGTCCGTCTCGGACGGTCACCGCGCGTGCTCGCGAGAAAAGACACACGATCTCGAAGCCGGAGCATATTAAGATTGGTCAATTTACGTTGGTGACCAGTCGACGAGGCGCCGCACCATTTAACGTTTAACGCACATGCAGATAGCCGAGGCGCGGTGGATCTCTCGCCGGTCGAACGAGACGGAACGACCGCGAGAAGACGATGAAAAAGAAGAGGGCAGAAGAAGAGACGCCACTCAACGCCCCGTCGTTATTCGAATTGATGCGCTGAATTGAAGCCGCCCTGTTGCTGACGACATCATCGCTCGACGGAGCAGTCAATCCGCCGGTTTGTTTATTAGCAACCGGGCACGCTCAGGCGCCTCTCTTTCTCACAAGACTCATCTCTTTGGGTGGGGTTGAAGCGAGACTACTGAATTCCAACCATCCTCAATCCCATACGAATAACATTTTAAGAAACTTTTTTTTTTTGCGATTGACCAGTAAACCAATCATAAACAACCGGTCCATATTCACCGATTTGAGCCCATTAGAACTTCTCATGAGTCCTCCGAGACTGGAACGTGAAGCGAGGCTTCTCAGACAAGCTTCGATTCAAAGTAAATCTCTTTTTTTTAATATATTTCATAAAAAAATAAATAAATTTTCAAATTTAATTTATTCGTCCCCCATGGAGCTTATTTTTCCCGTATGTACCCTCGTCCGCGTAAATTGCCTTGTAGGTCGGAACTCTCGTTTAGACCACCGGGAAAACTCGTGCAACGTCCCATGCTCCGTACGAGACTATAAGAGACGCGTAGTGCCGTCCCACTGCATAGATAATGGCGAGCCATTAGTCGCACGTGGGAGCCACAAAGGAGAATCATCGTGCATGTGTGGACCACGACGTTTCCCACCCCACGGCTCTGGGTCTCTCGTACGAATATCTATCCGTGTACGTCTGCATCCGGGCCAGCCTATATCGGGCCTATAGTCTCGTTTCACCCCTGCGTGCACATCCACCTGCGGGGCCTACGCGCGAGTCTGCTCGACCGTCAGCCAGCCAGATAAAGTACCACACTATACTTTTTTTTTCTCCCGAATGGCGCGAGAGAGCGAGAAATCGGGAGTAGAACAATGCGCTCGCCGAGCGCGCTTTTCAACCCTCGAGGAGAGATACCAGAAGGGCGAGGGAGGGGCGGAGAATGAGGGAAAACCGACGAGAAAAGCTTTTGCGCGAAACCACGACGAGCGCGTGATTAGTCTCGCGGCCTTGCGACACTCCGAGACTACGACATCGAAAGCGTCTGGTGCTACGACACAGTCCGAATTTGGCACGCATTCGACGCATCCGTGGACTCTCGTTTTGCGGGAATTCGTCACGGGATGTTTGGGGAAAAAAAATCTCGGGTTATTAGCCAGACGAGACCGAAAAGCGTGTTGCGGGCAGCGAATGTGCTAAATAAATCAGCATCGAACGGTGGGGAATTATTATTTTGTTGATAATTCCACGGTATGAATCCATAACTAGCGGGTGAAATTTTCAATGCGAAATTTGATTTTATGGTAATTGGGTTGATGCAAATGTTATCGATGAGTAGATGGAAAATATTCGGTCAGTGTCGATAACTCTATATCTTTTGGGAAATAATTTGTGCGTGAAAAAAAATTGTAGAATTTATTACTTCCAATCATTTTTTTTTTTTTATCTTATTAGTGTTTAAAACTTGGCATCGTTTGGCCATTCTGAAAGATTCATTTTTTTAAAGGTATAACTTCTACTCGGGAAAAAAATTATTTAGAATTAAGGACTTTTTAATAATATTTTATTTACATTCTTTACTACATTTTGACATAATTTAAATCATAAGACAGACATTTTTTTATTTTATCTCCCATTATTAATATCGATAAGTTACGATTCGTCCATGATTAATCGAATGTAAATTGCGTTTGTGTTGCAGATGCTTGCGGTTTGTCGGACGTCGCCCACATCGAGTCCCTGCAGGAGAAATCCCAGTGCGCTTTGGAGGAATACTGCAGAACCCAGTATCCGAATCAGCCGACGCGTTTCGGCAAACTCCTGCTGCGATTACCGTCGCTGCGAACGGTCTCGTCGCAGGTCATCGAGCAATTGTTCTTCGTTCGTCTCGTCGGTAAAACACCGATCGAGACGCTTATCAGAGACATGTTACTCAGCGGGAGCAGCTTCAACTGGCCTTACATGTCCACGATGTGACACTCTGTCTGGCGGCAGCTAGCTTCCGCATAATGATAATAATTTTACTGGTTTAACGCCCCACCCCGAATAGTGCTCTCCGAATAATGCTCGAAGAAGGAAGAAATAATAGGAAAAAAATAAAAATAAAAATAAAACTAAAATTAAAAATTAAAAAGTGTCCTAGGCAAAAACAGCGCGAAGATTTTCTACGGAGGAGGAAAGATCATCCCACCCGGTGACCGCAACGAGGTGCGAACAAATCGTAAATTAGCATTTATAATGTCGAGCGAGTGTTGCTCGAGGAAGAAAAATCAGTGGGAAAGAATGAAAGAAATAGAAAGAAGAAATAATCGAGAAAGACGACTTCGAACCGGCACTGAAAATACCAGTTGGACCATCATCTTCCTCGTCGTTTCATCAACGCGTCCGAGAGGCAACTTGGACCGCTCTCTCGCTCTTCTGGAAACTCGCTGTAGCGCCTCCGGTTCGATCTTTGTTTCTTTCTTTGGTTCTCCCGACGGGAGGCCGGAACCCGCATCTCATCTCTCGATCCATGCAGATCGTTATCGTACGACTAGTCTCGTCGTTAGAGAATCCCGCCGCTGGTCTCTCGGCGCGAGCCGGCCTCGTAAAACGTCATCGACCCGCCGGGTCTCCAAAGACTTTGCGGCTCCGATCGAAAACCGGAATACTCGGAGGAAGAAAAAAAAACAGTCATCGATAACACGAGTTTGAACGTCGTTTTATTTCTTCGTATTATTTGTACTTCGCGCCCAACGTTGCGTGTGTCTGTGTGTCACTTCCTGCCGCGGATCAGTTGTTAGTCAATTTTTCTTGTTATTTTTCATTATTTTGGTTTTTTTTTTAAATTTTTTACAATTTTTTTTCCCGATCGCGTTGCGATCGTGACGAGAGGAACGAGGGCGAGGGCGAATGATCGGCACGATTTGTTATTATTACGGAGAATATACAATGTGATATACTTTGATGGATAGAAGAGAAAAAGAAAAATGACGAAAGAACGAAAATTGGGTTTAACGAATTGTTGAATGATTTTTTTTCTATTAGTAACGAAAGAGTAAAAATTAGATGAAGGACGATTGTTCGACGATTAGAGATAAGAAGACGGGAAAAAAAAACCAAGCGGTGCTTCTTTTTCTACGTTATAAATACTGTACGATAGCTTGGCGTGTGCGTGTGAGTATGTGTGCGAATGTATAACAAGAAAAAAAAGATGCGTGCGGGAGAGGATAACGAGGACCCGCGAAAGGTTTGTTCGAGCGAATAATTGAGAGAAAAAAAGGAGAAAAAAAAAACTTAGAGAATTTTTTGAATGTTAATACCGAATAGTACATAAATGTGGCAATGTCGAGCTAGTTACTTACGATAATAGCGAAAAGCACTTAGGGGGTTTATGGGATTATTAATTGAGGAGAAACCGAGAGAAGAAAAAAAAAACGGAATGAACTGGATGAAAAAAATAATTTAAAAAGAGAACATTTAAGCGGTCCGATGAATTACTTCGCGCGGCGAGAGGGGAGGGGGAGCTCGACAGTAATTACATGTACAGGTGTGTATGTATGTGCGTGCGTTCGACCTCGGCTCCTTCTCGTCTCTCGAAGACTCGTGAACAATTGTTTTGCATTTCGACCCGTACAAGAAAGATGATAACAAAAAAGCGGCGTTTGATGAAGAGAGAAAAAAATTGTTGCTCACGAATAGAAAAAAGACACTCGTCAATGTATTATAAATATAAAACTGTGGAAGCGAAGTGTGACAACGACGGTGCTGTAAACGTCGGGAGAGAACAAAATCGTGAGAAGAAAAATGTAATTTTCAAGTCCCTCCTTTTCTTGATCCTCCTGTCCGCGATTCCTTCGTCCCGATATCCTCGATCACAAATCACCACGAAACTCCATATGTACCGCTTAGGGCATAAAAAAACACACACACGTAATTTTAAGCTTTACAATAACGTTATACATAATTGTGTAAAAAGAAACATGAACATTTTTGTATAAATCGTGTACATAATTAATATATAAATACATACATATATATTATATTATATTATATAAAATTGAAAATATATGAATAGATGAATGGAACTCGTACGGCTATTTATCTTATAATTCACGATCCACAGGAGAACATTTTTCGGAAAAAAAAAAAGAAGTATTTGTCCACGTGACGGCAAAAAAGTGGATCGAAAGAGTCTCGTCGACTGTCGCAATAAAATTCCTTTACCCACCGCTTTGCATCGAACTAACTCTCGCGGAGGAGTTCGAGAATTTAGTCCGGCGACGAAACGACAGCTAAACTCTCTCCGCTGCTTCGCAAATTATTTTCCCACTCGTTATCGCACGCCGTAAATTATATCGTAGCGTTGTCGGAAATTGGAGCGAGCAATGGAGAAACGCGCCGATCGACGAGCAAGTCCCGAGGAATTTAAAAAAATCACCGGTGAAAGCTCTCGCGCGTAGAAGAGCCACGTTGAGGCATCTTCGATGAATCGCGACCGAGAACGAGACACGATTCAGTCACGCACGAAGCGTAACGTTGTACAGACGCGAGTTTCGATCTATCAATTTTCGTTGTCTCGCGAAATTAAAATCCGAGGTCGTTTAATGGCCGCGATTTTCTCGCTCGTTCCCTCGTCGCGTTTCGGAGCACTCCGGAGAGTTTTCAGTCCGTCCGGAACTTCAGCCGAGGAAGAGATCGCACGTGCAGACCGAAGCTCGCTTTCTCGCATCCTCCGCCTCGCCGCATCGCCCACAAATCACGGATAAATCAACCGGGAGATAGCTCGAGGACTCTCGGACTCGTACGTGAGCTTCCGTTTGTACACGTAGCCGATTCATCCGATCCGCGAAACTTTCCGTCGCAGTGTTGCAGCGGTTCGTATAGATCGGCCTTTACCGCTCGCCAACCCAGCCCACTCCCGGTCGTTCCATTTTCCACCGTTCGGACCGAGCCCGAATAAAAGTCCCGGCAAACAAACTATTCGGAGCGTCGTTGCGGATTCCTCGTCGCTTCGAATTTTCGTACCCGGGAAAATCCGATGAAAAAGAGAGTGAGCGAGAAGAAATGCGAGGTCAATGAAAAGAAGCTGTTTCTCCGTGCTTTCGTGAACTTCGCGCTTACGTTTTCAACACGCTTCCATCAGTTTCACGTCTATGTATGTATACTTGTTCGCCTGAAATTCTTTTGGACTAAGAGAAAGTGTTTTATTTGTATAAAAAATGCTATTAATTTCAATCTGATTGTTGGCCGAGCTGTTTAAGGCCTTTGTCTTTTTTGACGTTAGTCCTCGGATTCACCGGTCGTGGGTTCAACTCTCACTCATACCGAAATTTTTTTTTTTTTCCTCTTCGTCAAATTTTTAAGATTTTGGCCCAAAATCCAACTGTGATTCTATCAGGGAGGGAACTTAATCGGTTCTTGTGACGTTAAAACTCTGTTTCAGTGTCACAATAAATTCAAATTAAAAAAAAATTGTACAGTACTTTTATTATTGTTGCAACCATGTATAATCGTCTTTGGCGACTGTTCTGTAAACGTAAGACCCGTCGAGAAAACAATTCGGAGCATCATCGCCTCTCCATGGTCGTAAAGAATTTCAATAAATTCAGTCGCCGTTAAATTCTGGTCGAGTGAAGAGACCGGGAGAGAGAAAGAGTTACCGAAGAAGAAGAGACGGGAGGGCGAAGAAAAAGCTTCTGCTGTACCGTGTTTTTCCCGAACGGCGCGTACACCGCATTCGGTACTTTCTTGGCTCAAATCCAGAGCACGCTCTCGCTGCTTCGTACCGCCTCTTTTCCTCCGAATTTTTTTCCTGTACTTTGCTCGGCGGTTAGCGAAACAAAGAACCCGGCACTCCGACTCTCAATCCCACTCGCGGCTCGCAAATTCTCCGTGACGCGACAGCTGAGGCGGATCCGACGCAGAGTCGAGTTTGGGTCGCTGCGATGTGTTCTTCGATAATCGTATTTCACGTTTCATACGGAGCGGAAGCTAGTTGCTACACGATTATAGAATCTCGTCTTCGTTCGATCGGAGGATATTTCTCCGGCGAAAAAAGAAATCCAATGGCCGACGACCGACGAAGAACAGAACGATTCATTCACGGAAGATGTAAATGGGTAACGAGGACTCGAGATAACGTCCGACGATGCTCGTACTATCGGCTGTTTCCATATCCCGTTAATCTTCCGTCAGCGAACAGAGCCGCGAGGTATGTGAAAATTCGTCAATTTCGAGCTAGATGTAAAATTCAAGAGTTCCGAATTCTATATGCCATATGAATTATCACATTATTTTTTAATGCATAGTGAGCTAGTCGTGAGAAAAATTATTAATTACTGGTATGTTATTTAAATCGCTTTTTTTATCTTATTTTCTATTATGTGTTCGTTGGCCGATCGGTTTAAGGTAAGTGTTTCTCTGAAGTCAGCGATCGTGGGTTCAACTCCCACTCGTGATAAAACTTTATTTTCTCATAAAATTCTAAGACCATTGCCGAAAATCCAACTGTAATTCTATTGGAGGGACTTGTGACGTTACAACTCAAACACAAGTTAGTTTAAAATTCATGAAAACTCGCCCTTAGTAGAGTTCGGAAAATTTTTTCGGGCGAGTTTTGATGAAAATTCATGAAAACTCGCCCTTAGTAGAGTTGGAAAACATTTTTTGAGGGAGTTTTCATAAATTTTTAGTTCATGAAAATTATTAACTACTGGTATATACTTTAAATCTCTATTTTATTCTTATTCCTATAAAGTGTTCGATGGCCGAGCGTTCTAAGGCGCGTGCCTTCTCTGACGTCAGCCCACAAAACCAGTGGTCGTGGGTTCAAGTCCCACCTACGTTAAATTTTTTTTTCTCGTCAAATTCTAGGATTATTGTTGAAAATCCAACTGTAATTCTATCGAAGAGACTTATGACGTTACAACTCAGACACACGTTAGTTTAAAATTCGTGAAAACTCGCCCGGAGGTGAGAAAAATTTTTTTTGGGCGAGTTCTCATGAACTTTCATGAGAACTCGCCTTTAGTAAAGTCGGCAAAAATTTTTTGGGCGAGTTCTCATGAACTTTCATGAGAACTCGCCTTTAGTAAAGTCGGCAAAAATTTTTTGGGCGAGTTCTCATGAACTTTCATGAGAACTCGCCTTTAGTAAAGTCGGCAAAAATTTTTTGGGCGAGTTCTCATGAACTTTCATGAGAACTCGCCTTTAGTAAAGTCGGCAAAAATTTTTTGGGCGAGTTCTCATGAACTTTCATGAGAACTCGCCTTTAGTAAAGTCGGCAAAAATTTTTTGGGCGAGTTCTCATGAACTTTCATGAGAACTCGCCTTTAGTAAAGTCGGCAAAAATTTTTTGGGCGAGTTCTCATGAACTTTCATGAGAACTCGCCTTTAGTAAAGTCGGCAAAAATTTTTTGGGCGAGTTCTCATGAACTTTCATGAGAACTCGCCTTTAGTAAAGTCGGCAAAAATTTTTTGGGCGAGTTCTCATGAACTTTCATGAGAACTCGCCTTTAGTAAAGTCGGCAAAAATTTTTTGGGCGAGTTCTCATGAACTTTCATGAGAACTCGCCTTTAGTAAAGTCGGCAAAAATTTTTTGGGCGAGTTCTCATGAACTTTCATGAGAACTCGCCTTTAGTAAAGTCGGCAAAAATTTTTTGGGCGAGTTCTCATGAACTTTCATGAGAACCCGCCTTTAGTAAAGTCGGCAAAAATTTTTTGGGCGAGTTCTCATGAACTTTCATGAGAACTCGCCTTTAGTAAAGTCGGCAAAAATTTTTTGGGCGAGTTCTCATGAACTTTCATGAGAACTCGCCTTTAGTAAAGTCAGCAAAAATTTTTTGGGCGAGTTCTCATGAACTTTCATGAGAACCCGCCTTTAGTAAAGTCGGCAAAAATTTTTTGGGCGAGTTCTCATGAACTTTCATGAGAACTCGCCTTTAGTAAAGTCGGCAAAAATTTTTTGGGCGAGTTCTCATGAACTTTCATGAGAACTCGCCTTTAGTAAAGTCGACAAAAATTTTTTGGGCGAGTTCTCATGAACTTTCATGAGAACTCGCCTTTAGTAAAGTCGACAAAAATTTTTTGGGCGAGTTCTCATGAACTTTCATGAGAACTCGCCTTTAGTAAAGTCGACAAAAATTTTTTGGGCGAGTTCTCATGAACTTTCATGAGAACTCGCCTTTAGTAAAGTCGACAAAAATTTTTTGGGCGAGTTCTCATGAACTTTCATGAGAACTCGCCTTTAGTAAAGTCGACAAAAATTTTTTGGGCGAGTTCTCATGAACTTTCATGAGAACTCGCCTTTAGTAAAGTCGACAAAAATTTTTTGGGCGAGTTCTCATGAACTTTCATGAGAACTCGCCTTTAGTAAAGTCGACAAAAATTTTTTGGGCGAGTTCTCATGAACTTTCATGAGAACTCGCCTTTAGTAAAGTCGGCAAAAATTACTAAAGGCGAGTTCTCATGAAAGTTCATGAGAACTCGCCCAAAAAATTTTTGCCGACTTCACTAAAGGCGAGTTCTCATGAAAGTTCATGAGAACTCGCCCAAAAAATTTTTGCCGACTTTACTAAAGGCGAGTTCTCATGAAAGTTCATGAGAACTCGCCCAAAAAATTTTTGTCGACTTCACTAAAGGCGAGTTCTCATGAAAGTTCATGAGAACTCGCCCAAAAAATTTTTGTCGACTTTACTAAAGGCGAGTTCTCATGAAAGTTCATGAGAACTCGCCCAAAAAATTTTTGTCGACTTTACTAAAGGCGAGTTCTCATGAAAGTTCATGAGAACTCGCCCAAAAAATTTTTGCCGACTTTACTAAAGGCGAGTTCTCATGAAAGTTCATGAGAACTCGCCCAAAAAATTTTTGCCGACTTTACTAAAGGCGAGTTCTCATGAAAGTTCATGAGAACTCGCCCAAAAAATTTTTGCCGACTTCACTAAAGGCGAGTTCTCATGAAAGTTCATGAGAACTCGCCCAAAAAATTTTTGCCGACTTTACTAAAGGCGAGTTCTCATGAAAGTTCATGAGAACTCGCCCAAAAAATTTTTGTCGACTTCACTAAAGGCGAGTTCTCATGAAAGTTCATGAGAACTCGCCCAAAAAATTTTTGTCGACTTTACTAAAGGCGAGTTCTCATGAAAGTTCATGAGAACTCGCCCAAAAAATTTTTGTCGACTTTACTAAAGGCGAGTTCTCATGAAAGTTCATGAGAACTCGCCCAAAAAATTTTTGCCGACTTTACTAAAGGCGAGTTCTCATGAAAGTTCATGAGAACTCGCCCAAAAAATTTTTGCCGACTTTACTAAAGGCGAGTTCTCATGAAAGTTCATGAGAACTCGCCCAAAAAAATTTTGCCGACTTTACTAAAGGCGAGTTCTCATGAAAGTTCATGAGAACTCGCCCAAAAAATTTTTGCCGACTTCACTAAAGGCGAGTTCTCATGAAAGTTCATGAGAACTCGCCCAAAAAATTTTTGCCGACTTTACTAAAGGCGAGTTCTCATGAAAGTTCATGAGAACTCGCCCAAAAAAATTTTTCTAACTTTACTAAAGGCGAATTTTCACGAATCTTAAACTAACGTGTGTTTGAGTTGTAAAGTCACAAGTCCATCCGATAGAATTACAGTTGGATTTTCGGCAATAATCTTAGAATTTGACGAGAAAAAAAAATTCTTCATAAGTGGGACTTGAACCCGCGAACGCTGACTTCAGGGACTGATGTCAGAGATGACACGCGCCTTAGACCACTCGGCCAACGAACACTTTATAGGATATAGGATGAAAAAGAGATTTAAAGTGCACACTTATAATTAACAATTTTTAAAAATTTAAAATTTATGAAAAAAAACCCAAAAAAATGTTTCAAAAATTTATTTTGGACTCGTTTTCATGAGTTCAAAATCCACGGAAGCTGGCATGAAAATTAAAGAATAAAATTTTCTTTTTAAAGCGTTGGTGTAGAAATGAATGTAGAGAAAATAGTCGTCAATATTTTACTTCTTCGTTCATCATTTAACCCGTGGTAGCGTGGCAAAATATTAAATTCGTAATAACCAACTCAGTCAATCGAGAGAAAAATTAACTGAGAGAAACCATTGGTAGAGAACGAAAAAACGAACAAAAAAGTACTTACCTTTATTTCTGTCAAACCGATAATTAAGGCGCTACAAGTTGCCAAAGTGAATTTTTGCAGATGCAAATATTTTTAAGGTTATGGTTGCCCGGATCTTGTACTCAAAGTTTTTGGTACTTTGCCCAGGTCACTTTGCTCCAAATCTACTTTGCACAGAAAAATCTAAAAATAAGTATCGTCGAACGATGAGCGAATGTGAGGGGAAACGATCGAGAAAGTTGAGATTCAGGCTCGTCGCACTAATTTCTCGAAGTCGATTGCGAGGTGGTTTTCGGCACAGTGCATCGAGACAGAGCCTTCGTACAGAGGTGAAATAGGTAGGAGGCTCCGAAGATATTTGGAGGACCTCCAACTCGCATGGTACGGCTCTCGTATATTCGGCGGTCTGGCAGGTTTCTCCAGCGAGAGACCGGGAGAAACGGTCGGAGAGGAACAGGGAAGTTTCGGGATGCGGTGGTGGGTTTATCGGCTAGCGAAGAAAGAGATAGAGGGGATAAAGCGCACTCTCAACCCGCTCCGATAACCCCGACGTCTGACCTTATTATATCTCACTCGCGCGGCCTGAGAGAGCGAGGATCGCCATGGTCTTCGCTCGTACACACAAGCCAGCCGCAAATTCTCCGTTGCCGGTCTCCTCGCTTCTCCCTCCCGCGTCTAACTCGACCGATAATTCTAACGCGACCGGGACTCGAGCCATTTAATATTTCGTCCGCGGCTCCGAGACTCGCGAGAAGAGAACGCTATCGCGTTCGTTTCTCGAACGCCAAGATAAGACTTCTCGGAATTCTTGTCCGTCTCCGCTCCTCCCGGCTGAAAACTCGAGGCGACTCTTCGAGAATGAGAACTTTGCATGCTTCGATTTCAATGGCGATACGAGCGGAGTAAGGAGCGAAGACGATAATGGAGAAGCGGAGGACTCAATGAATTACCGCGTGCATCAATGAAGACGAGCTCGAAGGACGCTCGATGGAAGTGTCTCGACTCGAGGACGATGATTCGTTCGGTGGAAGTCACGATCGATGAGCGGAAACCATCGACTGAGGTTCAGTTTCGATTACACGGATCGACGAGGAGAAGTGACGCGAATGTCTCCGACGAAGCCTTGTAAGAAAGAAGACGATTTTCCGAGTGAACTTGACTGTTCGAGTCCCTTCTAGGAATATTCGCCACGCTTTCGTGAGACGACAATATTGTTTGAAAATGAATTCTTCAAGAACGAAGTGAATTCGCCGGCCGTCGTCCCCGAAACTTTCGGCTCAACGGGAGTTATCACTTTAATTTCTAATTTAAAGTATTCAAATGTATTCATAAATGCTTTATTTCGTACTGTATTTATTCGCTATTTATCGCTATTTAATCAAATAAATTTACATCAAAAATTTATTTATTTCGTGTCATTATTTTATAACCCTCTCGTTCCAATATTCCAATTTATTCAGTCTGGATCTTCTCTTTTCTTTCTCTTCCTCTTTCTCTTCGTCTCACACTGCAATACTGAAATTAAAAATACCGAATTATTATTCGAATAAAATATCTTCGCTCCCGAAAAATTGTCCAACGATAAGCGAGCACTCGAAAAAAAAAAAAAAAAAAATCCCTACCGAAAGGTCTTCGCATAATCTTGGTACTATGAAAATTGAATAAAAATATCCGTACTACGAGTGTTTTCGCCGTTTGCTAATTCGGCTCGAATTAATCGAGACGCACACAGCGAAATGTCTGAGGAGGAATGTCGGAGACGTGCGTTGGTCTCTTTGCCGATTGAACGGGCGCGCGACGGAGGAAAAGTGAGGAGCCAAGGGGGGGATCAAAAGGAACGGCAGAAGCGTTTCAAACGCGCGGACCCTCGCCTTCCGCTCCGCTGATGGAGTAATGTGCGTTTGTTATGTTTCAATTGACATTTGTTTTTTTCTACTTAATTTTTTTCTTCATCAACCCACGCATAAATTAACTGGAGCGGCATCGCGGACGGCAACGAGTATCATCCGCGTCCGTCTCCGTCCGAGCGGGCTCGCCTAGCGCTGCGAAGTAGGTACCAGTAGTTACGGACATTCGCGATCAGACAAGGTCCACGGGGCGTTTAGCGCAGTTAATTTGCCGTCGTTTCTTCCGCGACGGAGCCTCCGTTGCGAGCCAACGATTCTCGAGGTACTCGGAGAAGCGCGAGTCGTACGCGGAACGCGAGGCCGAAGATCCGCAAATGGCAAAAGGAGGCGGTCAGTCGGTTATATCGGTGCGTAAGTGAGAGGCGGGGCGATGCTCGCGGGTCAGAGGGCACAGCCAATCGCAGCCTGGTGATAACCACTCTTGCCTCGATATCCGACGAACGAACGAACGAACCCGCCGCTCCGATGCACGATCTTGCACACGCGTGCATCTCAATTTGTCCGAGTGCTTTCTCGTGCCTGTGAGCGAGGAAAAAAAAAAAAGCGTTTCGACGCAGTTGCGAGGCGAGATGTCGGGTATGTGTCGCGGCTGTGGACGAGCGAAGTGTCCGCGGCTGTGGAACGGTCAAGTTTACAACTTCTCTGGAGGGTTTCGAAGCCGGCGAGGCGAAGACGGTCTGACAAATTTATTCGGACGTTTCGGGGGACTTGCGATTTATCACGGGAATCAATCCAATCGCGTTTTCTGAAATAGTCCTCGAGGATAAGAGCCGGCACGAGGAAATGTGTTCTGTTTCGGTGATGCATGAAGCTCCGGCAATCGGCTCGAGTCTCGCATAAACGTACGATTTGTACGTGTCTCGGCCGCTCTGCACGGACTGTGACTACTTCGTGAACTGGCAGGACTAAGAATACGGAGCGCAGCGAGTATTGGGCGATATAAAAATTTTTATTCGCGTCACTCGGGGCGTGAAAAATTTTATATTTTCATGGGAACGTCGGAGAATTTTTTTTTTTTTCAATACTTAAAGCTAATGTGAGACAAGCGAAAATTTCACTTCCGGTTTGGAAATTTTATTTTTCGGCTGGAAGTCAGTGCCACGAAAATTTACGTAATTTTTTTACCTGAATTGTTTCTGTGTCTACTGGATGAGTACAAGTTCGGCCTATGCGTATGATTTTCAGGTATGAGATTTCTTTCAGTCGGAAAAAAAAAAAATCGGTTTCAACACCGATGTGAATTAGCTCTGCTGTGATGTTACTTGAAAAATCACGAATGTGGGTGAAATAATACCGTCGAAAGTGGTTGTGGCGCCATCGATGAAAGCCCCGTGGAAGTCAAGTGTCGTCGAGCAGCACAGCGGAAATTTGAAGCCAATAGTCGAGAAGATATCTTCGGAAGAAACGTTACCGGCCTCGATCACATTTTTTATCATAAATCTTATGAAATTACGTCTTCGATGCTACCAAGTATTGTGAATATAATCGACAATCGACGCTCAATCTCCTCATTGAGAATTTTCAATCGTTCGATAAAAAAACTCCACCGATTCGATACCGAGTCGTGGGTTGTTTTCGAGCGTTGAATCATCGTTAAACATCGACACAACCAAAATATATTTCGTAACACTGGATCTCCGGAGATCGAAGTATATCGGCGATAAGAATTGATTGTATGACTACAGTGTATTCGCTACTAAAAATAAATAAATGCACCGTAGTCAATGGATTAAAATAAAAAACAATTTATTAACGACATAATTACAATAGTATATTCTGCATGTGGAAAGCAATGTTTTTTTTTTCTCTTTATACATCGTTTTCATTTAATCATTCGATAATAATTCTTTAATTTAATCACAAGCCTACTATAAAATATCTCGATCCACTCGTCATCTTGTCTCGTTTATGCGATTCATTTTCTCCAACTACTCTCGCTTTACAGATAGCGACAATTTATCGATTAATTCACATATTATTTTTTCTTATTTCTTCTCTTGTAATTTACGTGCAAAATAGTTTGAACGATGCTTCGATCTTTCTCGTGGCTCATTGTCGTCGGACGTAATGTATGCGTGCCTGTTCCTCTGCGTCGCTGCTTTCCGCCTCTGCCGATTCTGACTACCAAAATATGTATATCCTTACGTACTACATTCGCGATGAACGTGGGCTGTTGCTTTTTTTTTTATTTCCTTTTTTTCTTCTTCCTCATCTTTTCTACTTAAAAACTGTAAATATCGATCTAAACAATCTTCCTCTATTGTTTTAATTAAACTAAATCACTGTACAGATTGTTGAAACGGATCGAGATGATATTAAACAATGCGTTTGAGACAGGTATACACGATACAGCTCGATCGATGTGTGTCGGAGAAGTGACGAAAAGAGAATGAGAGACGGATCGCCGGAAGATTGTCGTCGCGCATACCCGGATCGATACGGATCGATCGTCGAATCAAGTACTCGATACGATAGACTCATCTTTTTTTCTAACGCATGCACCTAAAATCTCGCTCTCCGTTTCTGTGAACGCACGATTTTCGTGCATCGGTTAGGAAACATTATGCGAATGGCGTGGGCGTAGAAAGAGGAATTGCGACTCTTGTTAATAGCGTTTGCTCTAAGAACTCCCTTTTTACGCCCTTGCCGTACAAATAACTAATTGATAACCGAGAAAATTAAATTATCCGAAGCGCGCCGTTCCGTTTCTATCACATGTCTAAAGTCATTTCGCTTCTCGCTCCCTTCCATGCGCCTGTTCTTTGCTTTTTCTACTTTCATCGACGATTCCTCCATACGGCAGATACACATTGGTGGCAAGGAAAATAAGACAACTTTGAGAAATTGAGAAAGAGACAGATTAAATGATAGAGATACGATCGGTTAGTTTGAATTTTTTTGGGCAGAGAGATCAAGAGGTAGAGACGCGCATGTTAAAATCAATGATACATCGTCAAAAATGTCGGCTATACGCAAGCTAATTTTTTTCGATAGTGCACTATCTAAAAAGACACCTATTCGTAAATACGTGAGATTTTTTTTTAATTCGACGATGACGAGCAACAACAATGCGATTTTTTCATCTTATCATTTGTATCGTATTAGCACGAGGAGAGCACTAGATTAAACACGAATAAACGTTCAAAGCCGTACGTTCGACACGCCCGTAAGAGAAGGATCAACAGAGATTGGGGGATTCATAGACGGGGGTCACGCAACATGATTGTGATTACGACGACAGGCGAGTTTGGCAACGAAAATTTATATTTAAAAAAAAAAAGAGAAACTTACGTAACAAAATATCTCACGAGCCGGATATTCAGAGAACGTTCGCCATCATCGATTCGTAATCCGTACGAAGAACTGATCTAATTCTAGGATAAAGCTACATAGCGAGTAGCTTCTTATTAACGCTTTATTCTTATTATTTTTTCAATGTTATTTTTTAATTCATTCTGTAACCCGAGTTTCCGGAGTAGGCTGGGAGATAGGCAATCGCAATACAATAATGTAGGTACACGTAAATAGATATATTTTGTAAGAGGTGGTGATTGCGTCACCTCACGATCAGCTAGTCGCTCGCTGCTCCAGGGCACCAAAAATTGCTGCGTCAAAGGCATCTCGTGGCTATTGTTGTATTATTTTTATTTATTATTTCTTTCTTCATTTTTTTCTTTTTTTTTCATTTAAACTTTTCTCTTTGAATAGATAAATAAATTGCGATCGCACGATTTTGTTTTTTTTTCTCCTTTGTAACTCGATAGACTTGGACGTCGTTCGCTATGAATATCTTCAATACTGTTTCACGAACGATTTTTTTTTTGTTATCATACAGCGTAACTAAATTTACAATATCGACTCCACTATCGCTCGTTGACTCACGACTTTATATGCGCTTTAAAATCCTCGATCACTATCGTCCTCTAAGTTATCTAGTGAATGAAGAAAATAGTTGTTTCCATTACTTTAGTCCCGTATTTTCCTCGAGAGTGTATTCATTTATTTTTTCATTAATTCAATCTTTATCCTGGCGTTTGCATTAGTTTGTGATTTTTTTTTTGCTTAATTTTTTTTATTTTTAAATGTAACGCGCTAGAGTAATTACCGTAAACCTAGTCGCTCCACTTTTATCAAACTATATTGAAACTTTTACACGGTACGGTTGGTGCTCTGTATGTATGATATTCGTATTATAGATTTTTTCCCTTTTTTTATACGCTGGCAAAATCGTACGAAACTAATTTCTCGTCGAATATATAATATGTATGTGTCTATTTATCTGAATTTCACGTATGTGTATCGTTACATTTTTATTTATTATTTTCTTCTTCACTTTTCACGTGTTATGTTTATCTCTCAATGATTTATTTATCTTCTTTTTTCTCATCTTCGCCGACTAACAAAACCTCCACACGATCGCTCGCGCGCTTTTGGCGAAACGCGCTAATTGGCGAAATTGAAAATAATTCGGGCGCTTTATTTTATTTTATTTTCTCATGGAGCAATGATTCACGCGCGGAGAGCAGTTATCACTTAAATTGTACCTATGATTAACGTTATCATTTTATCTTTATAATTCATCGAGTGGTGCCCTGGTCGTGGTTTTTTCTCGGGGGTCGTGCGAAACGTGAATATTCGCAGGAGAGAGTCCCTGGATAATCTTGAGAAACCCGTTGGAACGGTAGACGTACGAGCGCGGAGAGATAAATTATTCGCCCGAAATGTTCGGGAAAACTTTACTTAGAGGGCACAGGATATAAACGCGAGGGGAGGAAAGTCTCGGGGTTTTATTACACGAAACTTCAAAATTGCATAATCACGAAGCGTTTTGCTTCGAGTAATGCTGGTATTTTTCAAGCGTGATGCCTGACAGAGAGTGGCGTATGTTATTCGTGTTAGGAACCTTGATAGGGCAACGAACGAACGAGCCCCCGCGAAAAAAGCGCGTATCCTCACGTGAAACGGCAACGTTTCGATTGCTTTTATTTTCATTTTTTATCTTCTTTATTATTCTCGCGTTCGTGATCCTTATGGATCAAACGGTAACAATTTATATCGTACGACCGATCACGAATAACAAGTTCTCCATGTAAATAATTAATTTTCATTGAGAAATATATCACAGCGCGCCTTGTCGATAATCGAACGAAATGTCGTAAGGGAAAAATGCCAAAATTATAAAGGGACGAATAAAATAGGTGACTGACATAGTGAAAAATACGTAAACGGATGGGTACAGAAATCGAGGTAGTAGAGGATAAAAAGAGAGAGAGAGAGAGAGAGGGACAGAGAAACAAAGATAGTCTGCGAGAACAGAATGTCTAGGGAGAAAGGATAAGAGAGAGCGAGCTCGTAGCGAGGACCATGGTGCGCCTATTTGGATCGTGTCGCGGGACCGGGACGTCATCGTGGTTGCCGTAGCCAGAGATGGACGATTTCTCGCATAAATAATCATCACCTTAAACACAAAACATTAATCATCGCTTAAATTTAATCCTTCGAAGCCTCCCGTCGCCGTAATAAATCATCCAGCGTAAACCTATTTTTATTCAATCGAATATAGCGCAGTATACTGACTAAAAAAATTACATTCCGTCGTCCAAAGTCATGCACTCGAGACTAGCATAAACAAATGCATACACGTTTACAAAGAGCCTTCAGAGGATTAAATTTGGATTGATAAATCGTTAAATTATTCGTACAGTCATTATTATTCGTAAAGAATTATCTTCCATCTCTGTGCCGCACTATTTCCCCAATGGCGTCGTCGCCGTGCGTCTCGCAATAATTTCGCCAAGTCCGTCATCGATACGGAAATTGAGCCACACACACGCACATACACACACACACGCTCGCACTCACACGCAGGCGAGCGCGTTTGCAGTCTCATATTTCTGCAATCCCGGAAGCGTGAGAGCGTCCAGGGAATTGGCGCATAGGCCATCGAAGAGAGGCGCGTCGTCGAGCGATGCGCGAGATCTCACTGAATGATGACCGGTACTCAATGCGGGTGATGGTGTACTTGGGCCGGGGTACCGATAGAATCGCTTTGCTGATTGCCGATTGCCGAACAAGCATTCGAGAGTTGCTATTTTTTGGTAGGCGTGCCCCGTTGCGTGAGACCTTCGAAACGCTTGAACGTGTAATTTATGAATACCCAGTCCTTGTATATAACCTCGCCGTCTTGTGGCAACGGTGCAGAAGCTGAAACAACAGAAAAGTAAAAACTACGATGAAACGTGCCCATGACTCCTCTCAGTTCACACAACGTCACAAAAGAATCAAACACTGATTAAAAAAAACATGGTTGAATTACTAAAATTCGGGCAGGAACATTGAATTATATATTCTTTAATAACAGGTAAAATATTGATTCATTTAGTTGATTCAACCGCATTTTTTAACAATGCAAATAAAAAACAATGGAACATTTTTTTAATTGGACAACATTTTATTACTTACGTATCTCTAGTTTGACGTCGGGGAACTCATCGAAGTTCGACGTGTCGTCAATCGAGCGTACTTCGACAGGAATAGCGGCGGGTCTCTCCCTTATGTGTTCCCAATCGACGCCGCGGAAGAACGGTGCGAGTTTCAACTCCTCGATCCCTCTCTGCGAGCCTGTGAATTTTTTTTATTAAAGTGGGTTCTGCATGTCACATAGATGACGTTACAGATACCGCAGTGGATTCTTAAATCTTAACGATTAAACTTCAAGGTGGAAATACGCGTCAATGCCGCATAAATAATTATGAACATCATTCTACCTAATTCACATATCGGCGGCGATAAAAAATTTTATAACAAGTCCGTAATTGGGTACGTTATTTTACTGATAAATAAATCAATCGTACCAAGTCTTCTCTCAGCCTCGCAACAAAACCTCACGATCGTGTCCTTGGCCTCCTCGCTGATCGGCACTTCCGGTGGGAAGACCAACGTCTCTCGCCAGTTCATGACCTTCCTGTAGGTCTCTTGGGGATTCTCACTACAGAACGGCGGGTAACCTGAGCCGTATAGAATGCATCAACGGTTAGTCGTTCGCCTGGCCATTCCATATTTAGATCATCGACATTATGCCGTGTTGATACGCACCTATAAGCATCTCGTACATAATTACACCGAGAGACCAGCAATCGCATGCCGGTCCGTAGCCAGTCTGTAGGAAGACTTCGGGAGCTATGTAGTCGGGTGTGCCAACTGTACTGTAGGCCAGTGCCCTCCGGTTTCTCTTCCAGCTCTCTGCTCGCCTCTTGCTATCCATCGCTCCACCGCTGCCGCTGCCGCACGATGTCACTGAAAAATTGATCGGACGTTCGTACAGTATAATAATACTGTCGTTATTCCTATATTTCGTAATTCCCGTTACGTTACGAAAATAACACTTTCGAGTAAAAGAACGATGAAATCGAGTTCCATAAAATATAATAACTTTTATAATAAATGGTAACCCTTTACATACGCGAGTCTCGCGCCAATCGTGAATACGTTGGCTGGCGTTTCGCGGTCGTTTACTGGAAAAATAAATTTCGGATGATGACAGTAACTTCAAGTATTTTTCCGCATTTCGAGATCAGCAATATTGCTTATAAGATACTGCGCGATTTTTATACTGCACAATTTAAGACACTTGCTGAACGAGAATCGCGTAAGTGAAGGGTTAAAAAATATGGGCCAGAGATTCTGTTAATAGATTACAATAGCCGCTATTCTTTATACGCTTACGGGAACTGAGAAATATAGATTTCATGTTTGGATTTTGAATTTTAAAAAAAGTATGTTTTAGCTACCTTCGATGTTATTTTTTCTCAGCGCATACTTACTGAAATCCGAGGGTTTTGCCTGGCTCAAGTCTCTGTAAAAATCGGTTCTGTGTGATTTCTTGAGGCCCGTGCACAGTCCGAAATCCGAGAGCTTTATGTGGCCCCGTGCGTCCAGCAACAGGTTGTCAGGTTTGATATCCCTGCGGTTAGCAGAAATTAAATTAAACATTCGTTCCATCAGTGCAAAGCTCTTAGGCGTATGTGCGTAGAATTATAACAATATTGGAAACTCACCTATGAATAAAACCTAGTTTGTGTATCGAGTCGATCGCGAGTGCCGTCTCCGAAATATAAAATTGCGTGCACTCCTCGGAAAGGGTGTCCTTCTTCATGAGAAGGGTCATCATATCGCCTATCGTTACAAAAGGAGCCAAATTATTGTTGAATCACTTCAACGGAAATTCAACGTTGCGCCTACTTCCTCGACCGATAATCGGCGTACGAGTAAATCACACGGTGCAATTTACCTCCAGGCAGAAACTCCATGATGAGATACAAATTGATAGGATCCTGAAAGCTGTAGTACATCTTAACGACCCACTGGTGATCAGCTTCGACGAGTACGTCCCTCTCGGCTCTGACGTGAGCAACTTGTTCCTTCTCGAGCATGTCGGCTTTTCGTAGGATCTTCATAGCGTAAACGTGACCGGTGTCCTTCTTCTGCACCAATCTCACCTGCGAGAAGAATAACCGAAATAAAATGAAAATCAAATTGAAATCAGCGTGTGAAACATTATTTGTCAATTCAGCCACTTTTTTCCACCATTTCCGATTTACAGATAAACTAAAACATCCAAAAAAATACCCAAATGTGACCAATTATAGGATACATCTGATAGGTTCGAGAGAGCTACGTCTGACTTGACAGAATACCTCATATCCGGAATTCCGTGTCACAGCCGTGAATTCTTAGAGTGACTCGGTTGGCAAACGACAAAGATCGTTTGTACAGATAAGGATGTATAATCGCGGTCGGAGGAAACCAAGAGAAACAGGCGAATGCACGAAGTTGACCTTCTTACCTCGCCAAATGCGCCGCGTCCTATGACTTTCAGTGGCTCGAAATCTTCGACGCCGAGCCTCGAGCGTTTTAAACGCAGAAATTCCGTCTCCTTCTGGGCATGTTGCTGACGTTTCTCCTGTTTTTGCTGCTCCGAGAGACCCTCGTCCTTCAACGATTCCTCCAACTTTGCTAGCCTCTGCTTGCGCTCTATGTGCTGAGCTATCAGGTTGCTATAATAGTTCTCCAAGGTAACCTGCGAACAAGCCGGAAACAAATTTCGTCATTGTACTCTTTTCTACGTTATTTCAAATAATTTATTTTTAATATATTCTTCTTAGTTCATGAAATTATTTGTGTCTAATTGGGAATTTTTTTTAATAATCTTATGTACAACTTATAGCTGTTGCCTAATTAGATCAGAAAATCACAAAAATTAGAAAAAACAAAACGGTGCGATAAAATCATAAATGAAAATTACTCGTTACTTGCAGTACCATGATGCAAAATTTCACGAGCAACAAACTCACTTATCTCAGGTAAAAAAAACTGGTAGTAGAACACCCTTTACTTTTTTTTTAAACCACGTACCTTGGCCTTGGTCGCCTTGTCCAACGTGTGGCCGCTGAATCGAATCGTGCTCTCGGTCGCGGCCATCTCCAGCACCCCTGAAACAATAAAATGAGGCCAGAGATTAGTTTCCGTTCAACCAAGCTTTTGATATATACATAAGTTCGCTGATCGGAAAAAGTGAGCCAAAACGGACTCCACATATGCACAGTAGAGAAAAGTTTTTATTTTTGTTTCTTCTCCAAAAAAGTTGGTAAAAATCGTCCATCTTGCCTCGCTTTCTCCTACAAAATTCGTATCACTACACTACGGTATTTCATCTTAATAATAAAGCTTTTTCACCGGCACATCTGTATTATATTTTTGTTCAGCAATTTTTTCCCGCTTGTTCGTCGCGTTCTAAAATGTCGCTTTCAACGAAAAACTGCGTTGGCCGCAGAGTTGTTTCAGCTGACAATCCCCGCGAATGTCGGCTGGCCACTGTCTGTGTCACGGAAGATGCGTGTTCTCTCTCCCCTACCGGAAAAATCTCGCCGTACGGAGGATTAATAATTAACGCTCAACGCGCCCGATCTATATAGTCCAGCGAGTGCCGACACTCTAAAAGAATCAGCCTCGAAAGTCAGCACCTGTTGCTCGGCCTCTTCCACAACGACACCCGAGCACCGATGCCGGAGCCAGTCCGCTGTTCACTGTGTAACTTTGCAGTGACGTTTAATGCTTGGGGAACGAACTCTGACATATTACAGTGCCAAGAAGCATGTATACATGAGAGCTCCGATATTGGCTGAAAGGGCATTACGATAATACAGTAAAAAGATTTAACCAGGTTCCTTTCCCACCTTGTAACAGAAAAAATAAATAAAAAATAGGGGGCGGGGGTGAAAGCCATCCCACGATAGTCTCGCGAGTCGAGGAAGCGTCCGACCAGGAATAATACGAGTCTTCGTGTTACGGTACGGCGATAGCTCGTATAACTTAGATACAAGCAATGAAAAATTAAAAAAAATCAAAAAGTACCTTGTCAACGAACTTCACCTAAAAAAAGTAGCCCTCTGAATTCTACAAGTGCCCATTACACGTAAATCAAGTATTCATTTGTTTAGTTAGTTTTTTATTCAACGTAAGTAGCAATACTTAAATAATGGAAACGATGTTCGTTCAATCGCGATTCATCGACGTCCCGGCGTTCGTTCGTCGCCCGTGACAAATATACACGAAACGGCTTTTACGCGTGTAGGAGGCCGTTGGTGCCGCAGTAGGGTTTCCCCGCTCGCGACGTAGGAATAATCTACACTACTGCGCGCACGGTTGCCAGCTCCGGCACCGTTCGCAAGCCCGGTAGACCTTGCGAGGAGTTAACGAAATTTACTCTCGTTGCATAATGCTTGTACGATGCAGGTAACGGGACGATCTCGGGCGCGAGGCTGACGAGAACGAGATATCGAGTTCAGCTGAGTGGGCAGTAGATAAAGTGGGTGTAGGTACGCCGTGCTCGTGCTCGAGATAAATAGTCGTACTACCTAGATGCAACTAGCGCGTTGCATACAGAGGCTAAAGCGCATCGAGAGAACGCATCCTCGAGACGAGTTCGTTACAAAATCGATGTGATATAACGCTTTCGAGCGGAAGGGAGCAATCAAGAGGACGGCTTATTTTGGTCAAGCACAAGCGGACAGCATCGACCTCGAGTCTCGAGAACTCTAGAACTGCAGATGTGAATACTTCTGAACGACAAGAGATGCACCATGCTTTCAGTTGCTCCGAAATTTGGTGTTCTTTGAAACCTACGAAATTTTCTTGCTGAATTTTATTCAAAGAGGGTTGAAGAGTTGAACAGAAATTGTGAGAAGGTTACGGTCTTTTCGACGAAAAATCCACAATGCGATTTGTTGCTCCGAAATTGATTGTCCTATAAATTCCAGAAATTTTTTTTTTTTGAAAAATCGTACATCAACATTTTCGACCAATTTATTTAAAGAGTATTGCACAGTTCAAAAATTTACTATTCAACTTTCGAGACACTGTATGGGGTGAAAGTGTCGCTCTGTCTCTCCGTCGAGTGATGCAGCACCGCGATTAATTGCTCCGAACACGGTCTTTCTAAATCCCACAAAATTATTTCGCAAAATGATTTTTAATAGACCCGAAGAGTTTTCAAAATAGATTTACTACTCAACTTTCGTGACGCTATGCGGAGTGAAAGTGTCGTACGGTTTGTATACTGCAGATGTATCTTCTATGCTAATGTGCAGTCGTATTTTTAGTTTTATAGCTTCGAGCACCTTCTTTCGTCATAAATATGTATATGACTATACATTATAAAACTTTTATTGCGTAAAATTTATTCCCATTAAAAGATTTTCCTGCTGCGACGACAATGTACAAAATCGTCCCACAATTTTCAGTCCTCGCCACGCGCACATTCGACTTCCGCAAATCTATTGCTATTTTGCTATTGTTAGTTTTTCAGCACTATCAAAAAGTGCGAATAGTGAATCGTGAGTGACTCAGCCTGCGTTCGTACCTCGTTGTCCAAACCCACACGCACACCCAAACACGCGGCGTAGAGTCGCGGGAACGTCAAAGTCGTAAATGGGACACGATTGCATCGAGCGACAGGGAGTTTGCCTCGGATCGGCGAAGACGAAAATAAATCGAATCCGATCATGCGCCTCGGCGAGAGTGAGCAAACTCCTGAGCGTCGTCGCCGGATCGTCGGTGAAGTACAACGAAGCGGACGAGGCAAATGGATTCGAGTCGCCAAAGCGCGCTAATCGCGTTATTCTCTCAGTCTCCGGAGTCGCCGATGTTAATGCACAATGACGACGTTACGAACGGCGCCTCCCCCTCGGTTAAGGATCGCCTCCAGGCCGCGAGAATTCGCGGGCAGAGCGCACACACGCCTCCCCACAGGATGGGAAATCGTGTGAAAGTGAAAACTCCCGCGCGTGTTTCTTTCCAAACGATAGCGAGAGTTCGTCACGTTATTACGGTCTTATAGCATAGAATTTATCATACCGAGGCGACGGCAAGATAATGCAGTGAATGGACGAGTCAGAAGAAACTTCCGCCCACGCAATCAAAAAATAACAACAATGGTAACGAAGAGTCGATTGAAACGCAAGCGCCGCAAGGAGAAAATGTTTGCGGTCAATTTTACCTTCGTACAGGCAATTCGCATTGATCAGGGATCTTTCATTTTTATCGCAGTCGTAGCACTGTGCAGAAGAATGGAAATTGTTTTCGCTTGTATGAGCGATTGGTTTCTCAGAGTTTTAGTATCACGAGATAATATTATATTACAATTTATCGTAATGCACGCTATATGTGATAACTTATTGACGAACATAGACAATTAGAAACACTCATGTAATCGGAAGACAAAATAAATATTTTTAAAAAAGAACGCATCAACTGCCTCAGTCTTTTACTTCTTAATTTAACAATCCAAAAAAATTATGTAAACAAATTTTTAAAAATCCCACCTTTATTTATTCACTAAATCCTCTTTTCCATAATTTCCATCATTGCGTTGAAACGAAAAAAAAAAAACAATCTTCTCCAACCGGTAACTCGATAAAAAATGTCTTTGGCCACGTGTAAGTGTATCGACGTTCGTGTCGACGCATTGTCTCTGTATAGATGCAGGTGGTTACGGTGATTCTACCCTATTTCCCAGTCTGCCCGGGGCGTGTTAGCTACGTCGCTCGAAAGTTTCTCGCGTTCCGACAGCGGCGAGGACACATCATAGACAGGCCGGAGAGCGGAGCGCCGCGAAACAGAAAGAACCAGAGATATATCGAGCCACAAAGCAAACTGAGTCGGCTCGCCGAGTGCCTCTCTCCACTCGTCGCTCGCGTGTGTCCTTTATACCGTCGGGTATACAATAAAATACTGAAGCTTTATACCGCGGCGAGTGCACGCGAGACATACGCGACTGCACCGCAGCGTCGGCAACTAAAACGGGATCTTTTCCTGCGCCTGCTGTCTGCGGAGATTCGCCACGAAACGAGAAACATCAGCGAGCAAACTCGAACCGCTGTTTGGTCGTCGAAAGGAGTACGGTCGAGCGGGGCAAAATGGGACGTTGGGAACGTAAATCAATTTTCCAATAATCTTCGGATGCTCCATTTTGCCCCGATTGATCCGGATTTTTTTCGAGATCGTTTTACCCTACTCACCATCACCGTGGAGGTTCCAAAAATTGTTGATTAATCGGGTTTTTGGTTATCGTTCCGTTTTGCCCCACTGTGCCGTTTTCCCCCGACATCAGGCTTTGGTCGTAATATTTATGTTTATCTTGCAACGTGTGTTACCGGGTTACGCATTACATGGGTTTATTGTGACGATTAATTAATCCTATTAATAGAAATTTCGATATCTCGAGGGGTTCAGATGTATCGCGTGATGGAATTAAAGAGAAAAATATTGCGAGATCAGCTGACGTCGAAAACGGCTGAGCCACAGCACGAACCGGCTGTTACTACTCGCGACCACTGCGTGCTATCTCGGGAGAACCGCACGCCCGACGTTTCGACAAACTATTCGAGGTGAGGGACACTCTGAGTCACGCGCTCGCTCATCGGGCATCACAAGCGAGTGACTCTTCTCTTCGGGGTTTTTCGTTTGTTTTTTTTTCTTCTTTGCTTTCTTCATTTATAGTACTTTGTGAATCTTTTGTGATGCACCGCAAAGCGATTCGTTCCATACGAATGAATTTTTTACAATTGGTGACCTGGTCTCGCAGGATTGTCCATTAAACTTTGTACGATTCCAAGAAAAAATTATTTGATTTCGGGAAATAAATTTTTTACTGAAAGAAACTTCGTTCGATTAAAAAATTAAATTTCACTCGAAAAAAATGTCCAATGATTCGAAGACATTCCATTCGATCCAAACGAATTTCAATCGATCCAAAGAAACTCCGGGTAACTCCAAAAAATTTTGTGTGTCCTTGCTGCCTCGTGAAAAAAAAAAAAATCCAAGAACGTGCCTGGCAGCAAAAGTATGACAAATCCGCTCTCCACCACTGTGTCACATCGATTCACAAACTATCGCTTCATCGATAAACTACCTATTTAAAAAAAAAAAAAAAAAAACCCAGAAACAATCTGTGATACGTTTCTTTGTCTACGTCCGATAATCTCACCTACGACAGCGGAAAGGTTTCGAATCGCGCGAGACAGATTGTTTTATCGCGTAGCACGTTTCGGCGTTCGGCCTCGTCGATATCCTCCGTTTCGGTCGTTCCCTCGTCTGCCTCGTTACCCACCGCTACCACTGGTCGCCGCGCCATTCGTTCAGACTCTCGACCCGTCGATCCGAGAGTGCCGCCGCGGTGGAGAGCAGTACCGCGCTCCAAAGCGAATCGGAGCGGAGTGGCGGAGGAGCGGCGACTCTCCGCGCCTCGCCGAGCTGCTCCGAGAAAGACGGCCCATGCGCGCGACGAGCGATAGAAACGAGTTTCGAGAAGCGGGAACACGACTGTGCGAGCGAAGGAACGGGCGTCGGAAGTCGCGAGATGGAACGGGTCGTGCCCCGCAGCTCGCTCCGGTTTGCCCCCACGATTGACGAGCTCTTTCTCCCTTTCCGAACGAACGAGCAACGGCAACGGCGACCAGGGCCGAGACAATGAACCGAGTCGTCCATTATCGGAGTCAAAGTCTCGGGATCGTCGCGAGAATCGACGCGAGACGCGCTTCTGGCACGAAGAAACGAGACTGAGCGACCGAGGGGGCGAACAGTCATTACGCGAAATTCTCGAGGCGAACAGTCGATATCTTCCTCGCGGTATGTCCCAAGCGGCTCGCGGGACATCGACGAGTGCGCGGGAAGACCGCAAAGAGCCGTTCGCCCGATGAAAGAGAAAAAGATCTGAGAATCGACGATCGTGTTTTGCCTATCTTGGATTCCGGTCGATGTGTTCCGCGGAACGGGAATACGATTGATTGGGAGGGAAAATCGGGCCGCGAGCTCCGAAGCTGAAACACCTGTTCAAAGCGAACGAGGCGACGGTGCGTCGGAACGATGGCCGGAAAGAAATTTGAAAAAATTCCAAAGTCGGCGCTTCGACGATGTCGACGGCGTTTCGAAAAATTCGAAGAGTCAATATTTGGAACTGTTCCGGGGTCGAATCTATTAATGGGATGTTGGTGGCAAATTTTTTTTTTTTTTTCGTGAACGACTGAATATTGGAATCGACTGTAATAAAAAATCGTTACAATAAGTTACAATACTGTTACAATAAGTAATAATTTCGTACCAAAATAAAATCAATTTTTTTGCTCACAAAATATATTCAATGTTTTTAAACGGAAATGATGTTTTTTCGAGAATTTAATAGCACATCCGTTTTACGTTATTCCACACTCGAGCAGCTCGTTTGGTGCTCCAGAAAACAATTAACCCCGTTTCCAAAATTTATAAAATAAAATGATATCTAATTTTTGGAGAATTAAGGAACGAAATCCGTTCCTCGTTATCTCGAATTCGGGTAACTCGTTCGGTGCTCCGAAAACAATTAACCTCGTTTCCAAATAGAGTGTCTATTTTCCACGTATCTAGTGGAATTCTAGACGCATTACGGGACAAAACTACCGCTGCGGCGTCGGCTTGGAAGTCACGTGTTGCGTCTAGTATCGGTTTTTGAGAACTCACGTAACTTCAATTCCATCGATTTTCTACTCACACCTGCACACATTAAACACACACATTGAAGAGCCGTCCCACTGAAATACTTTGGTCTAACAAATCAATTTTTCAACCGAAAGTAACGGAAGCTCTACAACGACACGTCCAGTAGAAAAATGAAGTCTCAAAGCTGAAAATTAAAAACCACAGTATGGGTTTAAAAAAAACGTAATTTTTCAAAAAAAAAATATAGAAAAAGTATCTTAAGATCGGGAAAGTTGAAAGACAATGAACTCTCGATATAAATGACCGTTTTTGTCGCCTCGACGATTTTTTCTCCACTCACCGTTTGATTCTTTTTGAGAGGTCGTGGAATAAAAAATTGGAGCGAAAAAAAATCCAAGCCAGGCGTGGACTCGGAATCATTGTGTCGCGCATCGAATCTCGTTCTAGTCTCGTAATGTCGCGGCGCTTTGTCCACAGATAAATCAGAGGCCAAAGTATAGCGACACAGTTTTGCGAGAGACAATGAACTTTGTAATTCCATTATTCTCATCGTGATGGCTCAGCTTAGTTGCCCGACGGAGATCCGGCACACGCTCTCAGCTCTGAGTAAAGACCGGGTCGTCTCCAAACGCTCCACTCGCCATTAAATTCCGGATCGAATGTCATAAACCTTTCGGAACGTTCGGAACGTTTTTGGATTTTTTTTTTTTTTTTTTCCTTCGGTGTTTGCGTCGCTGCGATTCGAGCTAACTCGCGTTCCGCTGTTCGCGATTCGCGCTGCGAGACACGCGGCTTTCACCGAGTAAACCGTTGCTCTCATGCGCACGGTTCTCTGCGACGTACGCAACATGTATCCAATCCAATTTTAGCAGCGTCGCCTCCATCGAACAGTGTCAGGCGAAAATAACTTGCGAAAGGTGCGGGAGTTTTCTAATACGATTTAAATGAGAAGAGTTTAAAGAGTGGATCGAGTGATAAATTGACTCAGTTGACAAAGTCAAATCGTTCGCCAGAGAATAAATTCGTTGTCTCAATCGTACAGTTGGTCTAATTAATACAAAAATTATTGATTTAATATTAATAATTAAATGGACAAAGTATTTATGGTTCGTCGAATCAATTAATTATTCGATTAAACCAATCGATCGATTGCTCCGAACGAATAAATCAATTGGAAAACCGAATGAATTAATCGAACCGAAAAATAAATTAATTGGTCAAGCCAATTCATCGTACGAACTGAGCAATTAGTCTGCAAACAACTGATCTGTTGCAACCAATAAATTTCCCGACACAGCCAATCCTCCGACTCGACGACCGCCAAGATTTTTCTCAGTCCAGCCAATAATTTTTATCCGTCTTCGACGACGAGCAGCATCAGATTCGTATGAATTAACAATATGCAAATCAAACCGTCATCCATAACAATTTATGTAATGGATCTCTCCCACGTCGCATTTTTTTTTTCTTTTTTCTATCCACTCTCTGGTTCGCGCTCACCCGGCTCGCCGATGTCAACGACGCATCCCGATGGGTGATTCACTCGGAAAATTACCGCGCGTCAAACGACGGAGATTCTCGTTCCGCCTCGCTCCGTCGTCGGAGTAATCGGTGGATCAATCTCGTTTCGCGATCGTCGTTCTCCATCGACGTTTACGTGAGCCACGAAAGATGAGGGAAGAAATCGTGCGTGGGTCGATAATGAGGGAACGCGCGTAAACGGCGCGAAGAACGAGGGGCGAGGAGGGAGAACCGGAAGTGCCGGTCGTTCCGTCAACCGATGACGTACGTTCCTCACTCGATCGACCGGGACACGTGCATTATATAGTCGACTGTGTGCGCTATAGCGCGATCGAGAGAGACAAACAGGAGCTCAGCTGATCATCGAGTGCCAATAACGGCGCGAGAAGCTGCGCGGGAAAACGCCGGATATTTATCGCCCGGGATTTTCGCGCGAAGGATCGCGAGATCGCATGCCGAGATCGTGAAAGCGTGAACGCGATTCGAAGCCCGTAGTCACCGAGCGGCAGAGATAATTAAGAAATTCACGGCCTTTATTGCCATAAAATCCCGCGGATGGTGTTTAAAAAATCGTCCGGATGCGCGCCAATTTTACGCTAGGGTAAACCACGCTACGTTCATTTAACTTTTCTGTTGTGGCCAATGAACTTTCGCGGTGGCGGTGATTGTTCGACGAACAAGTGTGCGAGGTGATTGCACTTTTTTTTTTTTTTTTTTTTTAATTACTTCGCTGAACGAGCTGTAGAGCCGAAAATTTATTAGAGGTGCGAATACGTCGAAAGCTTTTTGAGGAATAATTATAGGGAAATTAACCTTTGCGGGTGAATCGAAATAATAGCGCGCGAGAAAAGAACGAGAAATTGCAATTTCGCCGGGAATTATTTCGGTCTGAATTGACTCCAAAAAAGCTACAATTATTTCTTCATCATTTTCTAAATAATAAAAATTTGAATGGGTTAATTCTTCGAAAAAAAAAAATTACTATGCATTCTCATAAATAAATTAATGTGCATGCCATTGTAAATTTAATTTCAAAATTCAAAAATTACTTTTCTCAGCTCTAAAGCAACAGGCCCAACAATTCATTATTTATCCTTCCAAAGTCGGTAAAAATTCCTTCGCGAATCCCTGAAGATTTAATGGAGTGTCGATGAGAATCGACTCTGAGGTCGATTCGGGCAGAATTATTTTTTCGCACATCGTCGGCCACACAGAAAATTAGGAAAAAAAATTCGGAAGCTCGATTAACATGGCTACAATTTTACGAGTCTCGGTGTCTTCTTATCCGCGCTCTCCTCGCGCGATCACTGGATGTCGGCACGAGTCTATTTGGCTTCTGGAGTCGCGTGAGTCACAGCTGTAAGCCCCCTTCTATATACCTGCCGGATTCGAGTCGCTGGGAGCTTGAAACTTGGGCCTCGTGTGTGCGGCTCACGGTATTCGGCTGGTTGTGTGGATTCGCGAAGAGCGTAGCCTGTGGCGTGCCGCACACGTGAGCGTATCGATTCGCCGCGGCGGTGTGCGGCACGTTTTACCAGGCTTATGCTGCACTGCAGATTGCATCGAAGAGACTGCGACTCTCGGACAGCCGTGAAGTGTCGCACTGGCGTGTGTTCGTGTATTTCTCTCGCAGTCTTTCTCGTGACGAGGCGAACTACAGTGGAACTTTGATTATCCGTGACCGAAAAATCACGGATGAACCTAAATTATCAAAAATTATTATCTCGAGTCCTACAGAGGAAAACTTTGCGACGTTTTTAATAATTCGGTTGTTTGGTTATTTTATGTTTTTTTTTTTTTTAATTTAATTTATAATATCATATTGATAATTTTTCTCAATAGTATTTTTATGATTATTTGAAAATCAAAAATAATTGGAAATACAGAAATTAACACTGAAGTCTTATCGTGAATTTACGAAATTTCTCATCGATCATTAACTAGCTCCTTATTACTTTTTTTTTTTTTACTAATACTTTTCGTCTACGTCTGAAAAAAAAAAAAATCCTGGCAATTGTTTAATCCCTTCACGGTCCCTTTAAACCAGATCCGAAAAATCGACGTTCCACTGTACAGCGAAAAGGGAAAAGGACGGAGCGAAGCTTCCCGCATAGCCGCGCGAATGACTCGAGCCCGAAAGACGGAATAGGCGGAGGCGCGGAGGAGGCAAAATGGAGCCACCCTTTCCGCGCGCACTCTGACCTACATTCCCTTCGGCCATATCCGCGTCGCGCTCGTTCAAATCCTTCGGCCGCGCTCGAGTCGCGGCCCGCGAAAAAGGACGGAGAGAAAGGCGAACCCCTTGGCCTGGCTTAGTCGCACACAATTATAATATTCTTTATCGAGTGTGCCGTAAGCATTGCCGGCCAGCGGCAAACACACCCGCGATCAAGGTCTCGGAACGAGCGAGGAGCAAACTTAACGAGTGTTTAGCTCAACACTTGGATCGAAAGTCCTCGAAGCCGTCCACTACCGTCCACTATTTTATTCTGCTGGACGCCATTTTTTGTATAATAAATTGCACTCTGAGAATTTTTTATTTATTTTTTTTTTTAGGACGGTTGTAGCTTTGAATTATCGTCACGTAGGCAGGAAAAGGTTGAATTACATTAAAGTTCACGCGAGGGTGAAGAGGATTTGTATTTTTAGAGCGTGTTTGTCGCGGGCAAACGTCGACAATGGTGGTTTTTTTTTCGCGGTGATTTTTCATATACAAAATAAAAAAATATATGAGAAAATATTTCAATGAGAAAATAGAAAGTTACGAATAAAAAATTATACAATTGTATTCAAGAGATCATACGATAAATCGGTCGTCGTACATTTGCCATTAATCTTGCGCGAATCAGTGTAAATTTCTGAATTTACCGGGGTGGAGTTCGACTTCGATTGTTGGAGCTGCCGAGCGAAGATGCGTCGCGAGTAATTGAGAGCCTTGCAAATTTGTTCAACCTTCACGAGTAACCCGAGCGAGCCGGGGGCGGCGGACTCGTCATCGTCGAGGCTTTCGGTCGCCTCGAACCGGACAAGTCCAGCTCGAGCGAGCGCTGCGTCGGCTGAAAATCGGGGAGCAACTTCGACGCGCCGGAGCCGACGGTGCAAAGAGAACCGATACGGCTGAGTCTCGACGATTGCGCAAGATTTCACGTCGTAAGTACGATCCATGGGTAGCGCCGGAGGCGAACGGAGGGTCCTTAGATTTCTTCGAGGTTACGCTCGACTGAAAGTTTGGTACTTCGCTCGCTCGGCCGACGACGCAGCTCGCCGCGGAATTCGTCGCCGCTTTGTCGAGCAAAACACCTCTTAGACGTTCGTGTTCGCTTTGTCTTTGCCACTCTTTCGTGTCTTTTTTTTTCTTACGGCGCTAAGAGGCTCGCTCGCGCGTTCGTCTTTTTTACTGGACGAGCACAAGCGAAAGCGTTGCGCAATCTCGGCTGCCGTCCGACGGCGATGTTTCTCGTCCGAGATATCGCTTTGCCGCGCACTTTTAGAGCTGGTCGAATGACGAAGGAAGCGGATGCTTTACACTCCAAAGACGTCGGAGCGTTGCGCGATCGCCCTAGAACTTATCGGAAAGATAAAAGATTCAAAGGTCGATCGGATCTTTGCTGAAAAATATTTTTCATGATATTTAGAAAAAAAAAAAAAAACAATTTAATCGCCGAGTCGTTTAATTATTTTATGGGAAGACTGATCAGTTTGGGAAAGTGTATCGTTTCTCAGCGAAGCATCGAGCCTTTGAATTTCGATGGAACAACATTTTATCACCGATGCTAAATTTGTACTCAGCCTATTCTCATAAGTCTTTCGACTCTCCCACCTGTGACAATAAAGATTAAAAATCTATTTTCGTGGAAATTGTTACAGTGATAAGAAAATATACAGTTAAATGGGAAAAAAAAGGTTTTTATGCGTGGAAGAAAAAGGTTGGAATTGCTAATTATTGTAGCCGGGAGGCTCAGTGGATTTAAAGGGCGAGGAATCACTGTACCGATAAGCCAATAATGCACCAGGAAGAAAAACCACGGGACGAGAATTAAGTTTTGCCGGCGTGTCGGTCGGTTATTGCTCGCGTTCCTCTTTTCTCTCAGTGTCCTCTCGGCTCGCTACTTTTTCCGGTCCACGAAGCGGAAATCGTCTTGTACCGGAGACACGGCCGGCGAATCTTGCGTCGTCATTGTCGTCGTCGTCGCGATGCCCGCTGGGCAGCTTCGCCGATGCTAACCGAGCCGAAGAAAAAAAAAATCCGAGTAGTCATCGCCGCCTTTCATTCATTACGAAGGCAAACGCCACTCCCTGGCTTGCAATCGCGTTGCCGCACCGAGACACTATTATTAATCGTAATCGACTCTATCGCGTTTACCCGGTGAGCGAATCGACCAACGGATCGACGATAAAAACAATGAAAAAAAAAAAAAAAACGTCGTGCGAGTTTTCGATGGTATAAAAAACTAAAGAAGATACTAAAAAAATTTATGTCACATAATAACGATTCCAAAATGTTATCAGATTGATGGAAAATCAAAATTTTCAACAAATCTCTCGGATGTCCAAGTTTTTTTAAATGGAAATAATACTTTAATTTTTCTAAATTGTCAAACATTGAAAAAAATTTGTAACTCACTTTGAAATTTTTTTTTAATAGATTTCATTTTAATGGGAAAAAAAATAGCAAATCATTTTTTTAATTATACTTTTCGGAGATTTTTTTGTACAATTACATTCTTTCATCAATTTGATAAAAAAATCATCTTGGAATTATTATTATCGTGAAAGGATATTTACAGCACCTTTGTAACTTAATTTTTTCACATTTTTATATCATCGAGAATTCGCAATTTTACCTTATTTTTTTTTTAACTCACGCAAAAAGAACAACGAGCGAAGTGCTTTAACCGAACGGACGAATATCAGCTGACGCAGTCTGGCCGATGCAGATTCGCTGCTACTACTTGCGTGTAGATTCACGAGAGTGTATATCACCTTTTGCGAGTCCCGCATCGGTGCAGCGGGTTTTCCGGAGCCAGAGCGGGCGGTGCATCAACGGCTGTTTCTACTTCCGTCAAAGACCGAGGCCGCTCGCTCGCTCCCGGTTCGCCCGTTAGAGGAAAAAGGTTTGTGGCGTTTCTTTTGAATTAATGAATGGCAATGAAGAAACTCTCGGGGGAGTGTCGAGAGGAGTATCGAGTTATCCGACTGAAAGTGCCATTAAGAAAGGGGGCGACGGAACCCATTTGGGTAAAGTGAGCGCCGAGATGAGCGTTTCTACTTACAGTCTGATCCGGCACGTTCCGTTTCCACCGCCGCCCCATTAATTCTCGCCACCGGCGAGAAGTGATTCGTACTTTTATAATTGGATTGATTTTCGTTTTGTATGCCGGTTCCGGTAGCCTTGGTTGGCGGGTGTAGAAATTACTTTCACTTTGTTCGAAAAATTTACCAGTAGTGATTCCTAAATTGATGGGACTGACTTGCTGAATCAAACGAGCGAGAAGTGTCGGAATTTTTTTTTTCAGGAGTGTAAATATTATATTCAGACGTGCCTCGAGGAGTAAATTAATTTGACAAGCAATAAAAACATACACATCAAAATGTAAAATTACTTCTTGCCCGATCGAGCTCATTTCGTTTCTACTGCCACGTTAATTCTCGCGATTGGTGAAAATATTCCGAATATTTTAATTAGATAAATTTCGATGTTGGATTCCGGTTGAGTATTCGTTTGGCAAACTGTCGGAGATATTAATTTAATTTTATTCAAAAAGATTACCAGTCTCGGCTGTACTGAAAATAAAAAACTTGCCGGAAATCGTTTCCCCTAAAATAAATTCGCTTGCCCGGATGGGCGAGGAATTTTTTTCCGAGTAGATAAAGACCATCCCTCCATGTGTGCCAAAAAGGAAATTGACTTGTAGCATAGCGAATAAAATAAAAATAAAAGTTCCAAAGTTACAGAGCTTTGCCTCACCGTTTTATTTTGCCCCGCTCTCCCCCTATGGTTGTCCCTAGCCCGGATTTTCCATCCGTCTCACAAGCCACCCACGCCGTCCTTCCACCCACAGCGAGTCGGGAACTTCGAATAACAACTGCAGGATCGATTATCGGTAAGACATCAGTTTCTTTCTCACGCGTACCGCACTTTGCCCGACCCCTATTTTTTTCCATCTCTATCCTTCGCCCCGATCCGTCTCTCGCGGTTCTTTGCCTTCGTCCCAGCGCTCATCCTCGGTGTCGGTGGTTGCCTACGTCGCCACGGCAACGGCCTAGATTCGGAGCGGGCGCGCGAGGCCGAGCGATCCTTCAAAAGGAAGGAACGAATGTTTCCAACGAGTGGGACCGAGAAACGAGCGAACAAACCTCGACCGTTCGAAACCGTCGGAGGATCCGGGAGATGAATGGGCAGCCGATGAGGATATCGTTCTTCCCGTTCGTCTCCCTTGCGCGCTTTCCTTTCTTTCCGAGGACCCTTCACGACTCAGCGTCGTCCTCCCTCGAGCGAGCTTGACTCTTGTCAGGTCGACTCGCTGCTGCTCTTTGTTTTTTTTTTTTCTTACTCTTTGTTAGCGCGAGTTTCTGCACCGTAGACCGTTCGAGGGGCCGCGCTGCACGGCTAACGGAAACTCGAGACCGGAGTGTCTTGCTAGGAACAGCCGGTAAACAAGCCGGAGCGTTCACCGCGGTAACAGTGAAGTACGACAGTCGTTGGCCGGGAGCAGTCATCGGCCATCGGGGAGATAAAATGGACCGAGTTTATTTTTTTGGGGCAAACGTATTTGTGGCAATTTTCACTCGGAGGAGAGGGGGGGTTGAATGGACCACCTTTTGAATTGAGATGTTTTTCTAAGGCTTGAATAAAATTGTTTTCTGGGAGTAAAGTTCGTCCACTTTGCCTCATTCTCCCGTATCACAAATATCGCTTGAAATTTTTCCCATCGAGAAGCAACTTGTTCGAGCAGAACTTCATCTTTGGTCTGGAATTTTACCATCGAATTTGATCGATATGAGTTATCGATACCTATAAAAAAAATCTCCTATCTTCGGACACGCTTAAAGCGATAAAAAAAATCCCAGTGCGGATAGTTCGATGATTATCTACCGTGCGCAATTTATTTTAAAAAGCACTAATCGCATTCGGTCTGACGGCGATCCACGGTGACTCATTTTTTGCCGAGCCTTTTGCCGAGACGATGAAGATATTGGCCGGGACGATGAAGATATTGTCCAAACATTTCGGGAATTATCGTACACCGTTGCTCTTGAAAATCGCCGATACGTTAACGATGTTTCAGCTGTAAAAAGAAACGATCGTATCTTTCGTCGCGGATCGATCGCGTGCGCGATTCAATCTCTTCTTGAAAACGTTTTTCATTACACATCCACACGCACGAATGAAATCGACTCGGATCGTGTCGACGGTGCGCGGGTCGACGATGATCGTTAATACCATAATATTAAAAGAGAGGCGGAGGAGAAACAACACGTGGACGAAACTAGCGGACTATGCGTCAGCGATGACTCCGACTGCAATAGCGATCATAAGTATACAGGCATTATCTATATGTAGATAGCGAGTGTCCGACAATATCTCATACACGACAAGTACCTCAACGTATGTAGATAAAGCTCAGTTATCCACGTCGCACTTTGGAGACCGGGGTCAGTTGACACGATTTAAAACCAATAAAACAAAACTCGTCCGACCGAAGATTCTAAGAGACCATGCGTAATAATTATTATTATTGTTCTAATGAGGACAATATTTCGAAAATTAATGGAACAATTAATATATGAATCTCGACGGCAATCGATTATTTACCTGCTCGCGAAACGAATTATCATCAGAAAATTCTACGCCCTGACGATCGTCGAGGGCCGATAAATTTTTTTATCCTGATCTTCCTATCATTCAATGACGTTCAACTATCTTCGACCACCCGAAAATCCCGAGGAACTTCCGATCGATTCCCTCAATTTTATTCCCAACGATTCTCGCACGAAATTTTTGAAAGACTGTGACAACTCGCCCCGGTCTCCTCGGCCGAAGCCTTTCGCTTATCGTTGCGCCATACGCGCTAGATTGTCGCCAACGTGGATGAGGTGACGCGTCGTGCTCACCGAACGACTGAATTACGAGCATGTGCGGTATAAAAAATTACATCGGTACATCGACGAGGAACGATTACGTCGGGCGCTCGTCGGTGTGAATTGTGGACGCTGATGCGCGAACTCCCGGAGCTCGAACGAGGCTCGATTCTCTCCGATTCATCGTTTAGCCTCGAGGGCCAAGGCTCATCTGTGACGCGAGGTAACATGAAATAGTAACCGGGCTCTTTATTTTTTATTTTTTTAATCCCGTGATATTAACTCTAATTGGACGGAACTGGACGGGACATCGGGAGAGGCAGAAGCGACGGAATGCACACGAGAACGAGACGCGAAGCTGTCTCATCGACCCAGATCTTCACCGGGCAAGCACCGAGCGGGACCGAGATTATCGACAATGGAAATAAACCGCACGCACTCGACGGCAATTAACCAGCTTCAGAATCCCGAAGTAAGAAAGAGAAATGACGATCTCGCGTACTTGTTTTTTTTTTCTTTTGAATTGCCATTGAGATAGACGGGAGCCGTGTAAAACTGGTCGGGCGAGTGCTCGTAAATATAAAGTAAACTCGGCGTCACTCGAGTCTCATCATCGCGAACGAGTATTTTCATACATTTACGAAGATTAGCCGCGCCCATTTGCGAGCGAGCGAGCGAGCGAGAGCGAATGGCTAATAATAAATTAACGGCGTGCCGAGTGGCGATGCTCTACGGTCGAGGTACACGAGACACCGGATTTTACGCTAAACTTTTCACCGATATACCTGGATTTTCTCAAAAATTCCAAGAAAATCGGGAGCGGAAAGAGAAACATCGAAACGCATTACCTGGATAAACAGGTGGGCAAAAAAAAACTGTAAAAAATATACAAAAAATTAGATATCAGCTCTGCCAGAATACGGAGTAAAAAAAAATCTGTGTTAACGCGAATGTACCGATATCTCGCTTTTACGTAATTCTTCGGGTGTAAATAATATATTAAATTTCATCGACCGATATTATTGAATTTTTCATGATTAATGTCACAAGAAAAAAATTGCAATTCTCGATAACATTGCACCAATAATTCATCGGGATTTGGAATTTACGCACGATATTCTTATGTAAATATATTAATTTAATAATCTTATATTCTTATGTAAAAACCTTTATCACGTAAAAAAAAAAAAAAAAAAAAAAAAAAAAAAAAAAAAAAAAACCTCGAATAAATGAAAAATAGACACGGCTTTTGCATGCCGTACACAAATCCAATTTAGGAAAATCGTGCGAGGCGATTCGAGATCGTGGGACGATGCCGTTGCGCTCGGGCCCTCGTCATCCCACACTGCAGCTTCGCGGAAAGTACGTAGCCGAGAAGATGGAGTTCTCGATAGTGCATGAAACGCGGTTACGTCCAGAGTACCCGAGAAAAAGTCCAGCAACGAATGACCACGGATAGACTCGGAACGAGGCACCGTCGGTGAGTTTAATTCAGCGCTGGGACAAGCGCGACCAGCACACGGTTATATTTCCTCCTTCGTAATACACCATCACGGCAAATCAAAGCCCATACGAGCACGAGTCACGCAGGTTCACGTGACAGAGTTAACCATCGGGCCAACGTGACACATCGCTGGCGCAACATTTTATGGTTTATGCCCTGGAATAAAGGCGATGGAACAACTCGTCGGTCTCGACGAGACGTCATCGCGCTGTTTTATACTCGAGCGAGAGACTGAGAGGATCGGCGAAGTAGAGAGACAGAAAGAGCGCGGAGGAAAATGGGACAGTGGGGTAAAACGGGTCACCCGTGGAAAAAACCCAGTTTTCCAATAATTTTCTCATGACTTATTCGTTTTAAGGGTAAATCAGAATGATTATAATATTAATTTATTTTCATTATTATTTTCACGCGATATGCCGGTGATGTTTGTAGTATCGTGTGTGTGTGTGTGTGTGCCCTCGAATGTACACGATGGAATATCTCGTGTGTCTCAACAATCCACCGTTCCGCTGTTCTATACTCGAGCGGCGGAGTGAGAGGAAGAGCGAGGAGGAGAAGAATAAGTCGTGACTCGAAAAGTCGGAAACGGAACGTGGGAGGTACAGTACGAGGGAGGTCGAAGAGGTACGGCTTTAGTAGTCACGTATGCGCGACTATATACGTATACAGAAGAGAGTGGGGCAAAGTGGACCGGCCAGAGAATCCAGCGAGGCTTATCGATTTACACAACGCAATTTACCTTTCGAGACTTCCAAGATTAATGTGCCACACACATTTGGCGTGTCGAAGACAGATTATCACGTTCGCACACTTGTAGAAAAATAAGATACATTTTTTATCGGAAAAATGCATAACTCACAAACTATATTATAATTGTTATCGCGATAAAGTACCAAATAAAAATATGAAGCAAAATGGACTTTTTTTTTTTGGTTGAGGAGATGAGAAACGAATAAAATATTTTTCGAAAAAAAATTCGAGACTCACCGGCTCAAACATTATTTTCTCATTGAAACGTGAACATAAATACGGGGCGAAACGGCCCAGCCCAATCGCTATTCGAAAGAACCCAGGAGTAAATGTCCAAATAATTTCACAACTATCTCGGAGCTCATCGAATTTTTCCTATTGGTTTATTTTGCCCCACTCTCTCCGACATATGTCACATCCATAGAGCGAGGACGTATTTTACGTACCTACGTGTGTTTGTGTTCCCGTGTATTAATCATCGTTCGACTACACGAAAAATCATCAATGATATAAATGTAGTTTGTGTTGGGGGGGGAAAGTCGGTGTACATAGCGTATCGAGAGTTGCATATCGATCGCGCAAAACAACAGTTACTTCGTGAGTCCGAGTCTCTGTGCCGGATCGCGCACGTGGGTGCGCGTGGACGAATCGCAAATTCGATCGTCGTTGTCGACTTCACGGTTTCTATGTGTACGCGCCACTCGCAACGATCTCAAAAGTCACGAGCACAAGTTTGGCGTTACCGCTATGAGAAAGGGGAGAGCTCGATTATCGTTCAATTCGCGGCACGCACGGGCGCCGTTCGAGCTGATTAAAGAGATCCGATTTCCACGGCGGTGGGCTCGATTTTTTTTTTTTTTTTTTTTTTTTACATTCCCCGGCGACCTGGGACCTCTTTTCTAGGCGAAATAATATTTGGCAATGATTTACGGCCACACGGAATTTTTCAAATGCTTTATTTCTTATCGGTTAAATAAGCGTGGAATTTAATTTATCTGTGTTGGAAGCTTTTACGCAAAAATTACGATATTAAATTTAATGTGGAATTGTAGTATTTACGATGAAATTGTCGAATACTTTAAGCATTATTAATGAAAACTTTTATATTTAGAACTGTTTCATTTTATACTGGAATCTATAATATATTTGACGGATGATTTTTTTAAATAAAAATTTTTTGTCGTAACTTTGTGCCAATGAAATTATGTAACGAAAACATTTGAGTGAAATAATAACTTTAAAATGCATATTAATTATCGACCAATTTTTTTTTACGACCGATCTAAAAAATACTTAATCGTACACGATTACTGAATGTTGCATAATTCTGTTTTTCACGCATCTTCATGTCAATCCTTGACTGTTTCGTAAAATCAATAAAAATCTTTCGATCACGTCACTCGGTCGAGTGCCTCGATGTCTCGACGCCGAGGAAAAAATGTGGCAAAACATCACCCACGCTCCGTTCGATGAGGTTGTTTCTCCGAGCCACTCGGCCGCGAGTCGTTCATAAATAAATAAAAATAAAATAATAAAAAAAAAAAAACACTTGTGAAATCCCAAATCGCCGACGTCGAAAATCCTCGCCGTCGTTTCGTGACAAACCTGATAGGTAGGACTTGGCGCAGGTGATGTAACCGCACATCTGTCCGATCTTCGTCCACAGTGTCTTGAGGACTTCCGAGTTACAATACATTCGTCCGCCGACGGGCGAGTTCTGAGCTTCCGGATTTTTCATGCGTCCGACGATCGCGTTGACACAAATACGACGGTATATTTTTTTTTTTTTTTTTTTTTTTTTTTTTTTTCACTCAACAGTTGGTCTTGTTTTTTCAACACCCGTCCGGATCGTTCGTCGCGCTCTCGACACGCCACGGCGTTCGAAGAGCGATAGAAATATCATAAAAAAAAAAAAAATAAAAACAAACGAAAGTTCGTAAAAGGAGTTCGCCTTAGCTGAGATTTTTTTTTCGGCGCTCTGTTAAATCTTCTACCATGGAACACACGTATGTACGTCTTGTTCTCAAATTCTTCATAGTCCAGAACATGCGTTTGTAGTTATGCAAATTATACGTACATGAGTATATATTATATATTATATTTATGTATATCGTAAAGTCTACGAGGTACGCGTAGTGTAACGCGAACCCGTGCCAGACCATGAAACGGTGAATCTACTGCGGCACACGAAGCGGACGATTCCCGGTTCTCGTCATCCGCGGCGCCGCCTCTGTGCGCGTTTGTCCCCGATGCGCGAACGCAAAAAGCCTCTCTGGCTCCTCTTTAATTTTTCAAATATTTTATTTCGGCTTTTAAATGTTTTTATGTATCAATTTATTCTTCATCAAAGTTCTCATTGCGCGCTCTTAATTTTTTTGCACTCCACTACGTGTCGTAAAGTTTTACGGGCGATGGAACTCGGTCGGACGAACGGGGATAGAATCGCGGTGCATAACTCCCCGTGGGCGTTGCAGAAGAGTTTTGAAATTTTCGAAACTCGCATCGTGAAATTAACCGCGTCGCGAGGCCTCGAAACACAGTTGTTTCACTCGTTATTTTATTTATTTATTTTCGCGATTCTTTGAGTGTGTATTTATCGGCAATGGCATTTACAAATTCATAAATTTTCAACTGCATCCAACTGTCGTCAACTTCGACTCAATAATTTATTTGATTTTATTTCACTCTTTTTTGTTTTTTAATTTCTATTTATTTTAAGATCCCAAGGCTCAGTCTAGAGAACTCCGAAGGATCGACGGCCAGAAACCGGACGGCTTTCACGTTTATCTCGCGTTCCTGAATGCCTTTTTGTCTTTTTGTTTTTTTTTGTTTTTGCACAATTTATCTCTCGGCATGCAGTAACTATGTAACTATTCCGGTTTCACGTTATTCGCCTTCTTATTTAATTTTCTATTTTTGTGAAAAACAAACAAAAATTGTGCTGTGCAGGTGATAATGATTTCGCGGGTCTCGGGCACACGCCGATGTCGTGTAAAGCGTTTGAAAAGGCCGAGTCCGCGTGTCTCCGAGCGTGACTGACTAACTCGCGACTGGCAGGGCCGACCAGGCAAGCCACCGTACGACGGCCACTTGGACGACGACGACAATGCCGAGGATACTTGCTCGCTTGCCTGCTGCGTGACGCAACGCGCCGCAATCCACGCAACACGTATGTTGCCTCTGTGTGTGCATTATATTGCTTATATTATATAGGCGGGGAGAGCCGGGACAGCCCGACGCGTGGGATAGAAAATGACGGGACTAACGCGTCCTCGATGGGGGATCGGCGAATCCCCTTGCGATGAAAGAGAAAATCGCACGGGAGACGGGCAATACGGGTCGCCCTTATCGAGCAGGATTGATCGCTCGTATCGGACTACCGGATCTACGAAGTGTCGGAGAAAGACTCCATGTTCTGCAGAATAAAATTGCGAGAGTGCAGAAAAAAAAATCAATCACAATATTTGTCGATTTGATTTATGTTCAAAGTTGCTCGAATATACGCGGCTTTAATTCCGAAGAAAATTTAACGTCTTGAACATTTTTTTCTAATATCTATAAAAATCATTTTTTAATATTCGTGACTCGGGCAAAGCGGTTGTTGATCATGGAAAAAAAAAACAATATTTTTCTCGCGTTTGAATTAATTTGAAGTAACGAAAATTAATTAACACAATTCCTTATACTCAGCTGAAAAATGTGCTGCTTATTTTATGCAAACTCGAACTTCCAGTTTGAAGCGGAAGTTCTTGGCAATGTCGATTGGCGATATCGAGTTACCGGACTGACGAGATATCGAAGGAAATCTGAATGTTTTTTTTTTTTTTTTTTAAATAATTACTCGAGATGTCGAAAAAAAATGCCAGAGACGAAAGCTCCAATCTGTATCGAAACGTATAGCTTAGATGTCGAATCTCGCGATTGTTCCTTTTTGTGTTTCGACATCTCCCGCAATTGTTTCGCAATTTTCCACCTCAGCAAGCTTCCGAGACTCGTTCACAATGGGTCGAAGTCAAGCTCCAACGTCATCGTCGCCCTCGCTTGGTTCTTCGAATGACGAAGTTCCGCTACGCATTGCCCGGCGCCGATCTCGGTAACTCGCAAACAAACGCAGCGCCGCGTGCGCGCCCACGCCCGATTTCAGCGGCAAAAGTAACTCGGCCAACCTCGTTATTTTTTGTGCCTTAATCGTCTCCGATAATCGTTGCTCGCGCGGCACGTACGACACACGCTAGACGCAACGGTTGCGACCGGGCAGGCTCGGATAACGCCACGCTCGAACCTTCCTCGCCGACCTCGCTGCGGAGCAACGAGCAGTGGGTCGAAAAAAAAAAAAAAAAAAAAAAAAAAAAAAAAAAAAAAAAATCTACTTACAAGAACTCGTACCATCGATTAAAATCCCGCCCAGTGTTTTCAAATTTACCGGACCTCGATATTGGGCCCAAAAAAAAAAAAAAAAATAGAAAAAAATGGCCGTACGTAGGGAGACGTATTGGCAACTCGGCTCAGTGTGTCGAGGTTGCCTCAATAACAATTTTAATCATTGTTCCAGTTAAATTTCATCCCAGCGAGTCGTCGACAGCGTATCTTTATATCTGTGGGAATTATTTCGGCGCATTTATGCACGAGGATACCTGCGAAATGTTGTCCATTCAGAAGCGTGGGACGAGGAATTATACTTCTGCTTAACGTACGGTCTACACCCGGTCTCTCTTGTACGCGTGTGTGTCTAAGCATTGTACGGAGACAGGCCTTTTGTAAGAAAATATTTTGTGTGACTGGAATAATCGGTGCGGGGCGGTGGTTTAGTTTTTTTTTTTTTTTTTTTTTTTTTTTCTCACCTGTGTTTGTATCTTGTGGTTGTGTCGGTATGTGTATGTACAGTTGTATATAGGTTGTGGCGTCATATCGGCGTAAAGTTGCGGGCTCGAGTCGTGTCGACTAACTGTAAAGCGCCCGAGCGAGCCAGAGGTAAAGCCCGGACCGGAACAGCGCGACGAGAAGGGATATTAAAGTGGGTATACGAGCCGTGCAAACGCTCGTCCTCGCACTCAGGTGTATTCGTATGTGGCATACTCGACCATTTTACGTATATATATGTGTTTTAATATATCTATATCTATATATATATATGGGTATCCAAGTTGTTAACTATTTTAGATATGTGTGTATGTTTGATATGTATATAGATTTGGCTCTAACGTTCGACGTGTGACATAGAAAAGAAACGACTCACGGCGGGTTGTCGGCCTCGTATCGTTTCGTTCGCAGTCTCAAAATAATCAACATATCGTACACATCCCAATGTCCGATTTATTTAGTTTAATCATCCAGATTCGAGAGTCCGAATTCTAGGACGAAATAAGGATATCGTTTTAATTGGATTTATTCGAAGGTATTAATTAGATGGTTATTCATTGAAATTCGGTAGTTTGCATGGTAATTTTCCGCTTTATCGATCTAGGTCACCGAAGTATTTCGTATTCGGTTCTCGGCCGAGGAAGCCACAACGTCAGATTAATACTAACGGTCAATCGATTCTTCAATTCCTTTTTAATCGTTACTTTCGACGATTCATAATTTTCTCGTGAATTTATCACGGAATCATCTACGAATGATTCTGTAAAACGGTCATGAATTTATCTGTAAATCGCCGATAAATTTGTGAAGAAAAAAAATTCCCATACGAGTCTCGATAGAGAACGATAAAAGCGACCTTCGTCGAAAAACATTTTTTTATTTCGACGTATCAACGATAACCACTTTATCGCTCAGAGTCGCAGAAGCCGAGACACGGGAGGGTTCAAGTCATTGTAAGGGTCAAGTCATTGTACGATAGCGATAGACGTCGGGGTCGCTTGCGACAGGAAACGAAGTATCGCGAGGTTTCATATTCGGTTACACGATTTTTTTTTTTTTTTTTTTTTTTTTTTTTGTGGAAGGAACGATTGTCGAGACTATCCCAAGCGGAAATTCCTCGAGCGTCCGGGAACGCTGGACGGAAAGTTGGTCATCGCTGCGTGAAACGGCTCGAGTGTGTCGGAGGAAGCGCGGTTCCTCTCGGCGTACCTGGCGTCGAGACGGCGAGGCGAATAACAGGTGGGGGAAAAAAATCCTACCGGCTCGCGCGATCTAATGTTTATTTATCGAGTTTACGGTTCATCCTCTTTCCGGCCCAGTTATCGCCCGGCCCGTTAACAGCGACCGGAGAAGAGGCTCGACCACTGTCTCTGTATCGTCTGCACGATCCGGCTCTATACCTGCGCGTTACAACACCGGTCGTCAGGTGAGAACACCTGCCCGACCCCAAACGAGAATTCAGATTCTTATCTCCGCTATGACGACCTACGATTACGACTGTGCAATCATTTATTGTTTTAGAAAAAAATATATATATATCGAGTGAAAATGTGAATTATTGTTTTTTTTTTACACCTTTAAAGAAGACCTAACGTGCACTATTGACGAGATTCCGATTCTCATTTGTGTTATTTCAGTCACCGATTACGAGTGTGACATTTTTTTTGTTTTTTTTTTATCTTCTAAGTGAACTCGACGTGCATTATCGGCGTGATTCTGATTCGTATTTCCGCTATGTCGGTAACCGAGCGCCATCGGTGGATTCGTTTATGTAACGTGTGTGAAATCATTTTTTGTTTTGTGAAAAAAAAAAAAAAAAAAATACCCGATGAAAATGTTAATTGCGTGACTGGTCGAACTAGAAAGTTTCGAGCGGTGTCGGTTTTTAGATACGTGTCTTGATTCTCCAATGTCCGACGCGACGTTCCTACGTTTCGAAGAAATATTTCTATATTTTCGATACTTCGTCAACGTCGATCCGAAAATCGTCCGAGATAATTCAACGAATGACGACGTATCTTTTTTTTTTTTTTTCAAAATAAAATATAAAATTTAAAAAAAAATCCCCACCTGATTTTTCCGTCGGTGGTTGACCGATCCGGCTGAACCACCTCAAAAATCTTCGTGCCGTCGTGGCGCTCGGCGGTCGACAACCGTCCAAAATAACGATACCACTTCCATTGTTGTTGTTGTTGTTGTTGTGATTTATGTTGATTCGATGATTAAAATTATTGTTCAAATTATGATGATTAAGTTGGTGATTGTTGTTGTTAGTGGTTACGGAATTTGGCGTAATGCTGTTTGGAAGATTGTGGAGAATCCGAATTTCACCGGGGAGATTCGCAGCCGGTACGTAGCCGCAAGCTGTCCGCTCGGCCGCGGTCTCGGCCGAGGGATTTCTGCTGTACGGCGACATCCACGAGTTGCAAGTCGTCGACGACTTCAGATTGATCTTGGCTGGTTCCGGCAACCAGCTGTAATTCGCCGCCTGGACTGGCATTTGTTGTCTCGTCGGTTCCTGCTCGTCGGACGAGTCGAAGACGAAACCGCAAAATAGAAAAGTCATTCGTCCGTTCATAAATACGAGGGTCGCCGAGCCGACACTCGGATAAACGTTCGAGACTCGAACCCACAACCGTTAACTCGACGAAACGTTTTTCACCATTTCGATCTCAACACACAAAGTCGCTCTCCCAACATCAACTCCAAAAAAATAGCTTTGCCTAAAATGGATAAATATTCGTTAATTTATTTTTCACAATTTTTTAATCTGTATATTTATTAATTTATTAATTTATATGGATATAAATTGAATCGTTTATTTTTTATTATTTATAAATTTTTTAAAATGGATTTATTGATTTTTTTTATTTTTATTTTATTTTTTTGTATACTCGAAAATTGTGATAAAAATAAAAGTATATAGACTGTCGATCGTCGAGTCGGATTTCGTTGGTTTTGGTAGCGCGCACAGCGCGCACTCGATCCGCGTTAGTACCGAACTCGCGGTAAAGCGGCGCACGAACGATCGAGCCGGCCGTTCACGATCGACTGAAACCACTCTCCGTCGCGTCGCGGATAGACCTCGGCAACGATTACGGTTGCGGAGCTTTTCCTTTTGCCGAGCGAGATAAGAGCGAGCGCGCGCGACTTTGGAATATCGTTCGATAGATCGAACCGACTGATAAGGGAGACAGCGACGCGCGTCTACGTAAGCTTCGCGTACTGTCCAGCCCTCTTATCCGTCCACTTTTCCATTGACCCCTCATTCTGCGACATATTTTTCTCACACTTCTATTCGTAATTTTTTTTTTTTTTGTACTTGTATTTGAAATAAAATCATATAGACATTTAAAAAAATCGTTATCTTTTGTGTTTGTCGAGATTTCGCTTCCCTTGTGATTAATACAGACTCGAGTATTATCTTCGCAGTAGCAAAGCTGCACTTGTTATCTCCTTTAAGTTCTTTTCTTTTTTTTTTTTTAGCTATTTTTATTCATCAGTATTTTGTACTTTAATTGATATAATTTTTCAAAAATTTATCTAACTTTATCGAGATTTAATTCACCACCTGAATAAAACGGTCTCGAATATCATATCTGCAGCATGGAAGAAACAATTTTTCTTTCATTTCTCATATTATTGTTGCCAGTTAATTTGTATTTTTATTCACGGATATTTCAATTTATAAATTTCGTTCTCACATCTTTGTCGAGATTTTATTTTCCTACTGCATGAAACTTGCTCGAGCATTATCTGTGCAGCAGCGAGGCAGCAGTCTCTGCCTCGACGCAGCTCTTTCTCTATCCCGGCGTCGTCACGCGTTTGCCGCGGGATTGCGGACTCTTACGTAAGACGCGAGATCGCGAGAGTGTTCTACGCTCGAGCATTAACGTCGATTTATATAGATATTATTTCGAGACCGTCCAACCATTGGCCGCAGCCTATTCGTCTCTCCTCGCGCTCGTTTTCTTCCCGAACCTCTCGAGGTGGCCGTCTGTGAGCGAGCGCGTGCAGTCTGATCGCTACCGGCCGTAACCACTAGTCTCGAATATCTTTCTCCTATGCGCTCCCTGCGCTCCGGTAAATTTCGGACTCGCTCCGGGCGAGCTTCTAATTCACCGGTGCTCCGATGGAACGTCTCTAGGCTCGTCACGACCTACTCCGACACGCTCGACCCCCAACAGCGGCGCTTACAGTGTAATAACTAATAATCGTGCGAACTCGGCGATTCTCGCGGGAACTCTGGAGGCAATCACCGATTTTTCTGTAAACTGACGGAAACGAAAAGACACGAAAAAATCATATTCGATATTCAAATATAATATTGATAGAGCGTAAAAAAAATTTTTGAAAATTAACGGTGTTGGAAACTTTTTTATATTAACTTTTTTTTTTTATTTCAAACAAAATGGAGCAATGCTATGCTTTTTAACGTAATACCTTAAATGCTCGCTGTATTGATCCAGCTCTGATCGCTGATAGCGATGCATATGAAAAAATTCAGTGGCGGCTTGACTGTCTTAAGTTTTTTTTTTTTTCGAATAATTAAATCGACCGATGCATGAAAATGTGAGTCAGTCGCGACAGTCGCAACCAAGGTGTATTCGAAACGAACTAGACAAAACTATACCGGTAAGGTATGCCGAGAAACCGACGGGTTCGCGTCGGTTTCGCTCGCTCGCTCGCGATGACCTCGAGTCAGACCCCGATCGAATTTCCGCCTCTCCAACGACTCGAAGTCAGCTGCACGCAGTCCACCTATGCACGCGCAACACGCGCTGTTCCAGACCTTGCAGTTCACATTTCCTAGCTCTTTGTAAAACACGTTTCTTTCTTATCGTTTTTTCATTAACGACACTTTTATTATTCACGAGAAAGAAGCTCGCATTAGGCGGTCGAAAAAAGCAAAAAACGACGACTGTGGGAGTCGGGCAAGTGCGAGGTCTGATCGCGGACGTTCCTTATCTACTGCGGCCGGCGAGCGCGATGCATCGCGAGTCGTCGTGAGCGACACTCAAATAAATAATATTTTCGATGGGTAAGCGAAAAGTAATTATTTCATTCGAAAACATATTTAATTCTATTTACTTTATTTCTTATTACCTGATTTAATTTTTTTCTTAGTCAATTAATTTTATACTTTTTGTTATTAATTTATTTTGTTTCAATTTTTTTTTTTTTGTTCGAATAAAATACATATTTTTTGCAGACCTTTCATTTGATCAATTGTTTTGGTGAGTGAAGGAAATTCGATATTGGTTTCTCGCTTTTCCGGATTTACCGCGATCTCGTCGATGCCTGGAAGGCCGACCGGATAGCACCGGAGACTAATTTATCGACCGAGACGAACACCCGTTCGCGGTATACTTTTCACCTCTTATTAATTTCGCCCGTTGTCGTCCGAGTCTGCCCACACACGTTCCAAATCTACTTATCCCTCCTCGCAGCGTTTCGCCGTGTCCGCGAAACGACGGAGATTTCGCCGCTCGTACAACAACTCTCCCGCGAGTTCCTGCACATCCTCGGAGGCCGACAAGATTCATCCGCTCGTTTATTCACTTATTTATTTACCGCGATACATATTCAATTAATGAAAAAAAAAATAAAAATAAAAAATTCCCTTTTCACAAGTTTTTCTCAACTGCTGACACAATAATAATCAATATTACTGTAATAATAATAAAAAAAATTACAACACCTACCATGCGATTTGAAATATTTACTTTTTCACGTCCACAAACTTCCACTTTTTTTTTCCGGCTATTTTATTTACTCGTTCATTTATCACGTCCCATGTTCAATTAAAAAAACTAAAAAGAGATAAAAAAAAATTCTTTATCTTTACGTTTTTATCGCCGTAACTCCTTCGATATTAATAGATATAATCATTATTATGAAGATAAAAATAATAGCACATGACACGCTGTTTGAAATATTTACGTTTTTTTTTTTTCGCACACACAAAGAGGCGACTGCGAAAATGTGTTAACGAGTGTTGCGCCTTGCACAGGCCGTGAAGTCGGCGCGCAGCACACCCCGGCTGTAAGAACTCTCATACAATCTTATCTCCCTCCTTAGCTCCGCTCTCGTCGAGTCGTCCCGCTCGTGTGTACACACAAGCCACGCCGAAACCCGTTCGTCCGTTGTCTCGTGGTCGCTAAAGGCTCCGCGCGCGGAACTCTCTTGTGGAAAAGACTCTCCTCTCCACCTCCACTGGGTATATAAGGAAGCGAGGCAGAAAGAGTTTGTATCCAGAGAGCGCTACGGGACGAGCGAGCGAGACGGACACGACGTCGCTCGCTCACTCAGCCTACTCGCTGTGGCCTACAACGGGCTTCTCAGCGAATGCACCACGAGTTCAGCGAGGACTTTACGATTATCCTCGCACCTATATTTCTTTATTTTCCACACACACGCACATTGACTTTTTCGTTCAAATTAATGGTGAGACGGGACGGGGAAAAATAAAATAATTCATCGACGAGAATCGAAGCTGCACTATAGGGAAAAGCTGCATGTTCGAATTTAATTTTTTAACCGACGACCACTTTCAAACCGGGAAAAGGAAGAATTAATTTTTTTGCAAAATTATTTTCTAATTTCAAAATTACTTCTCAGATTAAAGAATTTTTTTTTGTTTTTTTTTAATAATTAATTTTATTAAACCCACTTTCAGACCGGCGAGAAAAAAGAATCAATCGACTGGGCTTTTGAAACTGCACTCTGCCGGAGAATAACATTTTTTGATTTTTTGAGATTACATTTTTGATTTTTATTTTGTTGTTTTTAGGCGGACTACTCGACGGCTCGCTCGCTCGACGCGAAGACCCAACTGTGCCGAGAACTCGGCTATTAATGCGCAACAGTTTGGACGAGTGTGTGTGTGTCTGTGTTTGCGTGTTTATCGACGAGTAAGCGACGAGCGCGATTACCGGTGTTGCACCAACTGCGAGAACGAGCGTCGACGCGAGACTACGGGCCAGCCAAGCAAACTCAACCGAGCTAGCGCCGAGGTTCGCCTCTACGCTCCGTGCCCACCTCGCTCTCTCGCGCTGGCCCGAGCCACAGCACGAACCACAGCAACAGCACCGCGCGTTTCCGAGTTCTCTATCGTGTATGCCGCAATCCCGACTGGCTCTCGCACGATAGCCGGGGATATTCCTTCCCCTCTCCTATCTTATTTCCACTACTGTACGCTCTTTATCACGGGACGCTCTCCAACTCCATATCGCTCTATTTCTTTTTTTTTTTTTTTTTTCCTTTGTTTTTTATTCCGTAACGCGAGATTTTTTGTTTTGTTCATGGGGGGAAAAAAAAATACGAGGTGACTCGGCTTAGACATTAATTCGCACGCTAATTTATGCGAGCCACGGAAGCACAATGCTGCTCTTTGAGTATGAAATTCATCGATTTCAGACCACGTGGAGAGTGAGCGATATTTTTTATTAGCGTCGTTATTTTTTTTTTTTTTTTTTTTTTTTTAAGTCTCCCCGTCCAGCACCAAGAATTTTCGTTGTTTCAATCGTTGAATCAAACTCTGCTATTTTTCAGAAATTTTTGCTGGTCGATGCAAATTGTCTGATTGAAAAAAAAAAAAAGTTTCACTCTCGCGAATATTTTAGTCTTACTTTATGAAATTTGAGAATAAAATAATATTGTGTCCCGCTTCAATGAAATACGAATTTTTGTCACACTATTTTTTTCGCGGTGAGGAAAGTGTCATCGACATCGCGGACAGAATTTCGCCCGCGTGGAAGCAGTCGGCAGATATCGTGGTCGGGTTCGCAATGGGTCATTATACCGCCCCGTACTCGTCGCATGCGTCGTTCGACACTCGACCGTTAATGCCGTAACGTTCCGGCGCGAACGCTACCTATCGGCGACCCTTTCGCGACGCTCGCCGCACGGCCACATATATACCTACGGTCGTTATGGGTGCGATATGCAAGCCCGGCACGATCCCAGCACGCACGGATTCACGAATTGCTGATTACGCGGTATTCGTGTGCGAACTATCGAGCAGCAGCGAGCAGCTGAATCAGCAGTTGGTTCCCGAGCGTGCCGATTGATTAACCGCACAATTGCGGCACACGTACGTTTATTATAAGGCACACGTACCCTCAACTGTGGCTCTGTGCTTCGGCGCGCTGCATCCGAGTGATTACCTGATTTTTTTTTTTTTTTTTTTTTTTTTTTTTTTTTTTTTTTTCAGTGGGCGTCGATTATGGTCGCTCGAACTATGCAATTTCGATTGATAAATGTTTCGCGTGTACGACGACACGTGGCCATTACGTGTAGGTACTCTAATTGTATGTTCGTTTCGAGAGTCAAGCGAGACCGACCTTTCGCCCCGAGTCCAATTGAAATGCGGTCGATTGGTAATTAAAACTGTAATCGAATTTTTTTTTTTTTTTCATCGTGCCGATCATCCAGAAGGAGAAGAGAATTCCCGTGTGAAGCCGATCGACCATCGCTTCGTGCAAACATTTTCTTGGCAGGGTGGATGGTCACTTTTTTTTTTTTTTAGCTTGCATAACCTTCGAAGCTGCGAACCTGATTGTTAAACTTTTTGATAAATACTACAATTTTAAAAAGTCATCGCTTGTTTTTACTTTGGTACGTATTTAGTATTTTCTGGTTTTTTAGCCAAGCTCTTCCGACGACTCGACACAATAGCTCGGAATGTGTGTCACGGATTAAGACTTTTTTTTCTCAGTGTAAATGAATTCTTTGTAAATCGTATAGCGACGAGATTTTCCAAAGCGATTTTTTATGAGAGGGAAATCTAAGTTTGAGGTTTCGCCGAGTGACGAAACATCCTGGTCGTTCCATTGTCGCGGCTCTTAAACAAAAGCTGGCTTTTCGTCGACCGCTGCTTCTTTGACTTATTGGGATTTGTTGTTCTCGGGGGGAAAGCGAAACCTCGTGTCTCGACAGCGACACAACGAAGTTACACCTACATCCAATGGTCCACTACAAGACACACGAATGTCGCGTCCGGAAAATTCCAAACTGTATCTGTCTCGGTCATTTGCATTTTTTTTTTCAATTCTCATCTAACCGCGCAGTTACCAGCTGTTTTGTCCCGAAGAAGAGTATAAAAAAAAAACCGCACACCAGCTAACGGGGAAGCGCTCGGGCTTCTGCAATAACGGAAGGTGAACCTCGCAATGGCGGCGAAGACTGCGAAGTCTCTGTGAAAACATTGCAGAGGACTTCGGAAAGGTCACGCGACGCTTCCTCGAGTTCGATCGACAAACGCCTGTAATAGCGGGGCATCCTAAAAAAAAAAAATGTCTTTAAATACGATATAATTTTTGAAGGCAAGAAAATAAACGATCAAACCTATTCTGAATTTCCTGTGCGGTTTAGAAATTAATTTTTTTTTATCTTTATTAAATGCGATAATCGTTGTTCGAATTTTTATCTATTTTATGTCTCAAAATTGTGCGTTGGAGAAGGACTTTTCGTCGACAAATCTGTAAAGTTTCTGTTGTAAATTTGGCGAGGGAAGGAACATTGTGAAAGACAAACGGAACGGGTCGACTCTAGCGTGTGAGAAAAAAATATCAGTGAGCGCTGGAATTTTCCAGTTTTTTTTAATCCCGTCTACCGGGAATTAAATGAACATTCGTTCGAGCATGGTGAGGAAAAAAAAAAAAATACAACAATTTTGTATTTCGCAACTCGCCTCTCAAAACAACCGCGCTCGCTCGCTTAACGGTTGGACGACACGCGCGCGGAACTTTGCGGTGAAAAAAAAATAGAAAGCGTTACGAAGTCGGTTCGGGCGCCGAACGCGCACACGAACGGCGCTCGCGCACACCGACGGCGAGCGCCTCCTCATTTTCCACTCTCTCGCCCTTCTCGCCTGATTCATGCTCGCAATTACCGCGGCGCTCTCCGCCCCTCCCTGACCCCCCTTGTCACCTCCTAAAATCGATTAGAGCCAACATTTATCCAAGGCCAGATTGCCTCAAAAAAAAAACAAAAAAAACAAAAAAATCTCGTTACCACGGATGATTCACGAGTCGGTCGTGAAAAAAGAAACAAAAACTTTCCACCTATTTTCTTCATAAATTGATGGCGCACACGGAAACAAGACCCACCGGTTCGCCACCTTTTGCCTGTTTTTCAACGCTCGTTTAATTAATTAATACCAAAAACCATCGAATGAGAACATTAGTAAAATAAAAAAAAATAAATAAAAAAAACACAAACAAACAAACGTTTTCCACGTATCTTCTCCATAAACTTTTGGCGCACACGGAAGGAACGCTACGCGGCTTGTTGGTTGGCCTTCGCGTGTTTTTTTACGCTCGTTTAATTTAATAATAACAACAGGAATAATAATCAGATGAGAACGGCCCACTTCCGTACGGGGAAATTATTCGAGCTCGAGGCAGATTCGTGTAGGTGAGAGAGGTGGAAGCCCGAGGGACGGAGAGGGGCAAAAAGCAAAGTGCTCGAGGGCTCCGAGGGAAGAGTCCAGCTCGCGAGGCATGAACGTAATTTATATCCGCGAAAGATCCTATCGGCTATCTTAATCGAGACGTTCCGATGAGGAAGAGGTCCGCGACGGCGCGACGACTCTCTCGCTCGCTCGCTCGCTCGCTCTCGAAAGTTGAGTTTGTCATCGGGCGGCGAGCCGGATTTAAACCATGGCTACGCGCTCGCGTACGCTCACGGAATGCACGGCACGTAACGCAATCGTTTACCCGCCCGTGCAGCATAAGACGCGATTAGCAAGGTTATTAGGGCGTCACTTACAATGCTGGCATTCAGCGCTACGGACGCCGTGTATTATATACGGGCGTAGGTACGACGTAGAGAGGAGACCGGGGACACTTGTAACAGATTTTTTTATTTTTTTTTTTTCGTTATTTTTTTTTTGCAAATTTTTTTTTTTAATTTTTATTTTCGTGCACGATGGATTGGACAGCCGTTTGGCGGGCGGCGAGACGCGGGATTTTTCTGTACGTGAAAAAAATTCCGGTGAAATTTCGGGCAGGTTTTTTTTGCTGCAGAGAGCAGAAAAATTTGCGTGCGGAAGATTCTAATTTTTTATTTCATTATGGCGAGACGAATTGATTTGCCCTTTGGCAGGGATGGGAGTTTAGGATTTGTGTGGTTATCAAAAAATTCTGGAAACACTGACGTCACGGATTTCACGACGGCGACAAAAACAGAGCGGAAAAGTGGGGGTTGTGCGGGGAATTTTTCTTTAATCGTGGGTTCGTCAATTTTTATTTTTCACGATTGCACGAGAAATAAATTCGGTGTTTGACACACCTCGAGAACGGGATTAACGTGCATGAAGAAACGAAAAAAAAAAACCGGCACATCTGCGGTTACGTTTCTCGCCGCGGTGACGAAAATTTTAGGACGCAAAGCCCAAGTCACTCGAAGCATTATCTCGAGCCGTGGATTCTAATTTTTTATTTTTATCGCGGTACGACGAATCAATTTGCCCTTTGGCACGGACCGAGATATAAGATTCACGTGTCAGTAAAAAAAATCCCCGGACATTTGCGGTCGCGTTTCTCGCCAAAGTCACAAACATCTTACAGTATGGAAGAACGAGTTTACTCGTGGCATTTTTTTTTTTTTTTTTTTTCAATAATCAATTTTAATTTTTATCTCGATTGCCGTACGACGAATCGGTTTGCCCTTTGGCACAGACGTAGGTGTAGAATTGATCCGCTTGTGAAAAAAAATCCGACATCTCAGGCGTAACCCAGTGATAAATTCGAGCGTCACAATTGACCCCGGTCTGACGTATCTAACACGCCTCAAGAGAAGCTCCCGTAGTTTGCTCATCGCCTCGTCTCGTCTCCGCTTTATCCTTATCCTATTTACCAGCGTCTCGCATCGACAAAGAAAGAGAACAGTGCACCCGAGTGTCTTCCCAGCTCGTGCAAGAGTTCCTCTCGCCGTCGACCGTTCAACGCTCACGGCGTCGCGACTACCGTCGAGGCTTATCGTCGCCTCGCACCTAATAACATCAACGCACGTGTATCTCGTTAAAGACGCGCTCTCAACGAATAATTCCTCGGTAATTCCCCTCTAATCCGATATTCCACCTCCCTCTACATCCACTATTTCGTATAATAAATAATCACTTGCTTCGAATAAATCTTTAAATTAGAATATTAATTTCCAGGTAACCGTCAAACGAATTATTTTGTGAATAGTCGACAAAATTGTATCAGAAATGACGACAAGAATAAAATAATAAAAATTAAAAAAAACAATATAGAGGCGACAAAAAGTAGAAAGACTATTGTAAACAGTATGAAAGATAATATAAATCCAAGAGGAAAAAAAAAAGATAAAATAAAATACTAAACAGTGTAAAAGATATCGGGAGCAGCGACGAGGCGAATATACGGGGCTCTCTAAGCAGCGTCGTGGAAGAAGCAGGTCGCCCGGACCGTTTGCCAGATAGCCGTGCACCAAAGTGTAGGTCACGACGTGTGTACGTGTGCGAGGCGGCTCGGTGTGAGCGTCAACCGCGCGCTACCCATTGCGGAACCTTCGAACCTCTTGGGAAACATCGATTGTCATCGAGATGCACACTTGACCCAGACAAAAACCCACGTGCAGCGCGCTTCTTCATCTGGCCCGCGCCTGCTAGCCCGCTGCTAGCCAGCACAAGAAAATCTCTCGCACAAGCGACGCGCAGCCGCATAATGTTACATGAAAAAAAATAAAAAAAAAAAACAAAATTAACAAAAAAAAAAATGTTAGGCCAAGATGCAACACAAGTGGAGTTGCGATGCACGGCTCTGGTCGTGGCACACACGAGCGGGCACTTTGCCAGGGAAGAGGGGGGGAGATAAGGTGTGTATATATAAGGTACATAAGGACCGCAGTGGGGAAACTCGTGAACGGCCACGATTCGTTGTTACGTTCGTGAGAGCGAGAGAGTTTTTTTTTTTTTTTTTTTTTTTTTTTAAATCGCCATCTCGCTCGGTCTTCCTCGATACGTTCCGTATGACCTCTAGGAGTTGTGAAGCGGGCCCGACCGAGCTGTGGCTGGCAGAATTTCAAGAATTGATCTCGCTCGGTTGCCCGAGCCGAGAGCGAGAGAAACATCGCTGCTGTAATCTCCATCTATCTTCTGTACGTTGTAAACGTTTGGACGTTTCTCCTCTGCCGATGCGCGTTTATTTTTGCGTCGCGGTGTCGGTCGGAGCTTTTGTACGTAATTATAAACGACGAACGGAGGATCGAGGTTGAGGTACGGGCTTTTCGGGATTTTCGACGACGACGATGATTCGTGGACGGGATCTCGAGCGCCACTGCGATAATATTTTCCGATTCATTTTTTTTACGGTTAGGAAAAAATTAATTTCATTGGAGAATTTGTCCTTCGAGGATTAATGGTTATAGTTTGAACGAACGGTTTGATCTTGGGGATTTGGGCCACGAGTTTCTTCTGTTTGCACGATGCGAGCTCGGTCGGTAACGCAAACTGTAATTTCTCTTTCGCTGAAGCAAATAAAAGGACAATTAATTAAAGTTTTTGTTACCGACCGAGGCGTTCCACGTGTTCTCCAAGTATTTTCACGTTTTGATAGAAAAAAATTGAATTTACATTTTTACAAAGTCCATTATTCGATAGTAATGCCTGTTTTATCGACGATGCAACGAGAATCGATTCTATAAATTTTTCAGTCGGGCCAACAGTTAATCTCATGTTTATGTTTATCAGCGTCAAGAACCGATTAGCTATTTCTCGGTACGTAAAGTAGAAGCCCTCAGAGTGACGCTCCATCCCGCCCTCCGCAATCGTCTCATAAAGACATTGTAGACGATACATTCTACAAACACACTCTGCTCAATAAACACCAAGCATTCGACCGTTACGAAACGAGAAAAAAAAGTTACTGAAAACATTTAGATGAAATTTAAACCGTAGAGTTTCATTTCAATCGTCGTTGAAATGTATTTAATTTCGTGTATGTATATTTTTTTTACTTCCCGTACTATCCGATAGGTAGAGTCGCGAGCGGTAGTTTTTAATGTGTCGCACGGTGTGTTGGAGATATGGAAAATATTGCGTCAATGTTTCGACTGTTTCGTGTCGGTTGAGATTTTTTTTAAATTACCGCAGCGTCCGACCGTGGCGCCAGCCGAGCAATGCGCTAGCGCGAGTAAACAATGGCGTTTCGCACTGACCTTCTTGACTGGGGTTGTTTGGATTGGCGTTCGGATGAGAAGTCAGAGTGGACGGGGTCTCGTCCTCCGCGACGCCCATCGTCGTTGCTCCTGATTGCCGGTGATGCGTTTCCACCTCCGTGGCCTCTTCGCACCTGCGCCATTGAGAAAAAACAAACAAAAACACATTCGATCATAACCTCCTTCTGTCGGTCTTCGATGAAAAAAAAAAAAAAAAAAAAAAAAAAAAAACCTAACCTCCATTACGCCGAATTTTTTGTCCAATATTACTTTACGCAAAAACAATCTACAAAAAAAAAAAAACGTTACCGACGAGCAAGAATAACGTGTCATGGAAAAAATTTGGAAGGCGGAACGCGTTTGAAACGTGCGGACGGTGCGTTAGAGATCAGCGACCGAACCGCGAGACCGCCGATGCGGAATACCTGATGCGCCGTTCGGCCGGAGAGCGACAACGTTATTCTGGATTCAACGCAAATGGCCATCGACATTCGCGCGACATTTGCATCTCGTCAGACGCGCGGAGCGAGGACGTTGATCCACGCTCGCCGGTTGTTAACTGCCATTCTATACACTTATATACACGTATCTACGACGCGAGCTCTCCGCGGCTGCGTCTCACCGAGGAGAGGCAGCAAGTTGTTGCGACGCGTCGGTAGGGGAGGGGGGGCGCTGTTCGTTCAGCTGATCCGCCACGGGCCGCACGGTGAATCTTCTCACTGTGCGCACAAACAGTTTCACGGGTCACGAGAAAGGGAAACAGGTGACACGAATTTATAAGTCGAAGAACTGCGTTTACGAAAATCCTGCCGGGTTTCCACTGGTCGATCGATCGCCGACGACGATAAATTGCACGGTTGTGAAATGAGACGTGTACATCGTCTTCGATGATAGTCAACGGTCGATATTCGAATCGTCCGTCGGGTCACGCCATACGAAATACCAACTGCGAAAAACTGAAGAAAAAAAAATGTACTTTATAACAACGAACGTAGATGCTTCACTCGTGCCAACCACGGAACAACAAAGATAGAGGTTGTACTTTATAATAACGTGGATGGCATTATTTGATTCGTACCGGTAGGCAAGGCCCCGAAAATACCGATGGCGAAATATCATTGCGCCGAAGATATATTTTTTTCAACGCGCGATACCGTGTCAGCTGCTGCTGGCCAATGACTGTGCCGGCCGAGTCGCTTATTTGCCGAGGGCCGCGTTGCAGGCAACTTCATTATCGCTTTCGATGCGTACTATGTAAACACCGTCTCGAGTCTGCATTCTCCCGTCACGAGGTCGATACGAGAACATTTTCGGATCTCGAAGTTATTATTATTCTTTGTCTCTATTTGTGGACTGGAGAAACACTTGTTCCGGTGGTTAAAAATCTAAAGCTATTGTATTCTACTCGTCGTCGTCAACCGCTCGGAGGTATTTCTGGCTCGCTCGATAGCGCCCGTGCACCTAATAGCAAAGTCGTCGAAAGGGGGGCCCCGCTCTTTCGGCGATTCACGCTGTACCGTGTCGGGTCAGCGGTTTTCTATCTCACTCTCCGCGCAACGTTCCGTAACGGTTCTTGTGGGCGACGTTGAAAATTGGCCAAAAATAAAACGATCGAATAAAAAAAAAATTGATTATACTAACATCTTAAAACATGGAGAAGGAGCGAGGCTGCATCCGTGTGCCGTTCTTCTCGAGGACGAAACTTACTGCCTCTCTCGTTTTATCTCGGGTCGTAAGATTGTAATTCCGAGAGTTCTCGATTCCGCAGGCACACTCGATCGCACGGAGTTCGCGCACTCACTCACCATAAATACATCCACGAATGTATGTATATATATATATATATATATATATACGTATGTTCGTTCCTGCGGCAACGATGCTCGAAAAAAAGAAAAGTGAAAAACGAATTTGCCAGAAAAGGAAATAACGAAAAATCGACAAATAAAATTGTACTAGGAGAAAAGTTTGAATCGAATGAAAAAATTGTATAAAAATCGATTTATGCGAGAAAAAAAAATTGCACACGTCCGGTGTTCTCGGTCAGGGTGAGGGATATGTATTCGCGTGTCTCAGGAGCTTCACCCCCTCGTCCTCGCGGCTCGTCTTTACGCCGCACTCCCGAATATTAGGCGAGCCTCGAAGAACCCCCCGAGACGGATTGAATCGTCTCACACGCTCGTCCGAGGACGGTCCGTCGAATCGCGAATTCTATCGTACACTCTCTGCCCAATTCGACGATCTCTCTCTCGGTGTTTTTTGGGATAAAATCCTCTCGAACCTCGGGAGATATTGACAAATACGGAGGCGTCGCGACACCATCGGACAACATTCCCGATCGCGCACGCAGCGCCACTGCGCTCGACGGCGGGCTTCTCGAGAAGGTTCGACTCGTGATGTTATTATTATAATCCGCGTACCCCGCGCCTCTGACCAACCAGAATTCACGGGCACTCGGCAGCGAGCCAGTGAAAAGCGACCGAACGAGCGAACACATGCGCTTCGCGAAACTCTTTTTATCTCGTCTGGTCAGCGTCTGTACTGCCTTGGGAAGGCGAGCAGTGGCTCGCGCACGGGCCCTCCCAGCAACTTCGGATTAATTTTGCTTGCTCTCCGTCATCTCCCTTTTTTCCGTTAAAGTAAAAATCTGTCTTCTCGTTATCATCGTCGACGTACGTTCGGTCGACTGTTCGAACATATCTGGCAGTGACTGACAGATGGATAACTTCCAGGTGAATCAATATTACCGCGAAATAATCAACACACTCTCCGTATCCAGATTGGAAGGTACGCGCACCCTTTGTTGTGACAGATCGTATTTCTTCTGTTGAGGGAACAATCGTACATGGTTTTTAATTTGTTATTAATCCGCAGATTACACCTCGAAATATTTCGGCGACATACCGTACTCAGTTTTGTCACCGACGACAGACGAGGGAGTCCCGATTCGGAAATTGTTCATCGGCAATCTCACCGAACGCGTGAGTAATTTTGGTATTATTAGACATTATCTCCAGGCAATTTGGAACTGCCCTCGTGTACCTCTGAGCATTTAAACCATAGCTCATCATTTACTTTCGCAGAGTACGAACAAGGATTTGGAAAAGTTGTTCTCCGAATATGGCAAAGTCGAGAGTTGTTATCTCAAGAGAAACAATGGAAAAAGCAATTTTGCTTTCGTCACTTTTGCCAATGCTGCCGACGCTCTCAAGTACAGCCTTATAGATTACGACCTTATTTTTCTATGAAAACTTACCTTTTTTTTTGTATATCATTTATCCTTGGTTTTTAATCCTCAGAGCAAGGGAGGCGTCGTGCAGAATGGCCATACAGCTCCACTGTAGAGTCCTCAGGGTTTCCCCCGCAGATTCCTGGCATCAGCCAGATAGTGCTGAGAATCAGAGAAAATCTTCTGCTATCAAGGACACGAGCGGTCATGAGCCGGAGAGACCTCAGGAGGAAGGATCCGACGAAGACTCACCCATCCACATTCTCAACGACGATTGCTTGATAGAAGTGTTTTTGCGCCTTCCTATTGCGGACAGAATAAGGATGGAAAGGGGTAAATTTACAAATATTTATTTGGTTGTTCACATAACGTTGCCTTGCATAGATTCATGGTAATAACTAAAAGAGAATGTAATACGCTTTTGTGGGAAAGTCTACATTTTTTAGGGTCCACAGGAGCAAAATTTGCTTGCTCGGTCTTATCCAGAGTTTGCTTGCTCCTTATTTTTGAAAATTTTATTATCACTTTTTTCAATCTATTCTTCACTTTTGTTTTATTGATAAAAACCTATAAAGAAAGTCATAATGCCTGCAAAAAGTATCTGTTCTTAGTACTGGAAAGCATACAAACGTACTGCAGTACACCTCTAAGATTGTCCGTTCAAAAATATAATTCATCATTTGTTGCAGTATGTAAACGATGGCAAGCTGTAAGCCAAGAGTCCTGGCGGGCTGTGAAAAAATTGGATCTTTCCTCTGTTAGCTGGGGATTGAGTCCAAAAATTCGCAAACAATCGGTGGACACGGCAGCTCTGAGACAAGTTTTGCGGCGCTGCGGAAATTTCCTCAATAGCCTAGACTTCTCGCATCCCCACCTGCTGACCTCCAGTGCCCTCACGATAGTCGGTAAATTCTGTCCTAATTTGAGGATCGTCGACATATCGAATATTAATCTGTCACAAGCGGGTATAAGCTCCCTTATGCAGAGCTGCCAGAACATAACGAGTTTCACAATGAAGGCGCTGAGTTCACCGTGCGAGAAAGACTTGTCACAATTTTTTGCTGTAAGCAAGAAACTGAAGTATCTTAAGATGTGCGAAGGATCCCATATAATCGGCAAGTGCCTGGTGCACTTACCGTGCGAGACTATCGAAGAAATCGACATCCGTAACGGTGTGAATATCCTCTCATGCCACATCGATGCGGTAATAAAAATACGCTTATCTATTATCCAAATTTTTATGATTGAATTCTACTACGTATTCGTATAATCTATTGGTATTCTAAGTGGATTTTTTTTTTTTAACATTCAGGCAATCCAAAAGTGCCAAATGTTGCGCTCGCTGTCTCTGAGCTCATGCGTGTGTCTCGGCGACAGTACGCTCCACGCAATCGGTACGCGACAGACGCTGACGAGCCTTAGGCTCGACGAACCCTTGCCGACCGTGTCCGCGGTAGCGATGCAACAGATCGCCCAGCTAGTTAATCTGGAAAGCTTGACTATCCGGACAAACATCCTAGTCACGGACGCTCTTCTGCAACTCATCGCTGTCAGCTGCAGGCGTATCATATACTTGGACATATACGGTGAGACATTTAACAAAAATCTTCGTCAAAACCGACGACGCAAGAGAATTCCGATATTTGACCGTTCCAATGTCTCGCTGAATTACAGAAATACATTTTTAATCGGTCATACCATTCGACACTATATTAATTCACTTTAATTGTGTTCAAGGTTGCGAGTCCGTGTCGGACGAGGGTCTAACGAGCATCGCCACGTTGCCAAATCTCCAGCACCTTTCGATAAGTTATCTGCTAGGTGTAACGGGCGATGCACTTGCTGACATGCACAACTTAAGAACGTTGGAGTGTCATCGTTGCATATCGCTCGAGGATCCGGGACTTTGCACGCTTATCGAGACGGCACCGAATCTCGAATTGCTGGATCTCTCGGGTAGTTTCATAACTAACAGTATTCTCGAAGTTGCATTAAAAGCCACGAAACGACGTAGCAACAACGTAATACTCAAAGTAATCGTCGGCAAAACGTTGACGAAGGTTTCGGAACTGACAGACGTGTCGCCGTTTCTTCAGATCGTCAACGTTTGTCTCGATCGCGAAGCTAGCACGACCGGTATCGAATACCCGGACTTATTTTACTAGAGAAACAAAAAAATGCGCGACAAGATTGGATAGTATGTTAGAAAAAAAAAACAGAAAAAACTGCCCTTTATTTTTCTGAATCTAGCAATCTCTCGGTCGTTACTCACGATCTTTCGTTCGAGACTTGCGGAGATCCGCACTGTGATATAGTTATTGTTACGGTTTATATTACTGTAAGCTGAAGTACAGCGAAAATGGTTGTTTTCTTTTTTTTTCTCACCCATCGAGTAACGAATCAAAGAAACACAACTCCGGTTTCGTAATTTTTATACGCCCGTCTATTTATACGAGAATCTCGTTAGTTATATTTGTAAATCAATATTTAATATAAGGAAAGTTCAAATAGCTTAAATAGCATGTGTCTAGAGACTGAAGTATTAAAACAAACGAAAAAAAAAGGAACAGAGCTGCGTGCTAAGGTTCTCTTCTGATAAGCCTTGTGTGTATGAATGTGTGTAGTTAATATTTAAATAAAAAATGAGAACAAAACAAAAACAAAATCTGTCGAAAAGAGTTTCAATATACTTGAAGCATCGATCGACAAAGATATTCAAGTTTAAGCTGTAATTTAATATAATATTTTATTATTTATATATAACATGGAGACGATATATTCGATACAGCTGCAATAATCATAAATATGCACTTTAAGCACGACAAGTAAAGTGCATATGTATTATTTTAGTAAATACCAAATCTTACGAGGCTCTTTGGAATCCACATGGGACAACAGTTGTAACGAATTAAATGCAACTCTATTTTATTGTTTTGTCCTCTTCGTCGCGATTTCTCACAAATGCGAATGTGTTTATATTATATCTTCTATTTGTATTTTTTTTTGTCTCACAGTGATAAAATCCTGACTTTTCAAAACACACCGGTTATTCGAGATAATAAATGAATATTATTCTCGGGCTTACGAACAAAATTCAAAAAATCAGTTCTTGGGCGTTTCACGCTTGATCACATATCGGGCCGAGATATTAGCTCAGCTCCGGTTGTGTGTCCTTTAAACATCACATTGCACTTTTAGTACATTCCGATTAAGTTTAAAGCCAAGTCGGAAGAGGCTAAAATTCTATCTACTGTTCCGGATCCGATAACGATGGTAAGACTTTATTTGTTTGAGTTAGGCGCTTTTTTCTGTTTTCTTCAATATATATATATAAACCCGTTAGCACTAAAAATAATCGATATATAACGCTCTTGTTCGAGTGACGATATTTATTAATTTAATCTACTCGGATCTACCGAAGTCGCAGCGTCGAACGTCGCGTATTATAATCGCATGTACGCTGAGATATTTAAAAAAAAGAAGTTTCTCCCAGACCGTAACGAAACGCTTCCGCTGCTTTAAACTAGAAATTCATCTCTCTCAGTAATAAAGTTTCAACCGAACACCAGCGAAAGCCTTTCGCATTGCTTCAATGCATCCTCGCACTTTCAATATAGTTACGAAATCTATTGAACAATAAAAGTTTTTTTTTCATATACTCTGCTTGCTTGGAACGGAGAGCTAGCAGTATGAAACATGAGATACACTTACATTGCACTAAGGCATACGAGAATGAATATCTTATTTCGCCGAACAGCTAAACCTTCCGCGAGGCAAATATCGAGAGTTAATGCGCGAAGAGCAATGGAATAGTTACGGCTATAGTAAATATTTACATCGCGCACTCGTGGTAACTGTTAAACAAACTGTTATCGCTAGATCTATTTCGGCGTCTCGGAACGCAATAAAAAAAAATGAGCGAAGCGAAAGGAAATAGTAGTACTTGTATAGGATGGCTGAACTTGCATGTTAAAAATAATGAAAAAAAAACCCCTCTATGTTTCAGGTACAAATCCCACATGCGTAACATGTCTAGTCAGAGTTTCGAATTATGCCTATTGAATCTGATGCCCATTATACTCGTACCTCTAATCTTATCACAGAAAACATCCATTATGCGCGCGAGTTTTGTCGTCGTTTATCTTCTGTTTTTCATCGTATTTTTTTCTTCATTGTTTCAATAACGATATACTAAAACCTATACTATAACGTTGTTTTTTTTTGTTCTTACATACTTTTAAAAGGAAAATCAATACAACCGAATGAAAAATTTTAACGGTTTGTTTTTTTAATATATGTCGATTTATGAGCAGTGGCGTTGTGACGAGCGCGTTAATTAATTTTCGACGAACCCTTCGCGAGAGAGTTTGTCATGCAAGATTCCGTAATCTCGAGTGAACACACTTGGAGTTAATCGTGAATCTCGAACTCAAACGAGTCTGAATTAGACTTACTTTTGTCTCCACGCTGTTCAGGAGAAAATAAGCGTTCCTGAATCATTGCCGTATTCGTTGAGAAAACTGCGCTTGATTACTTCCGTCATCAAATATTCGTTCTCCCTCGCGTTTTCTTTTACGTGAGGATTTTTTACCGAACCGAAGAAAGAACGCCACTGCCGTAACGAATTATGAAAAGAATGAAACCAAATTTAGTTGAAAAAAAGTAACTAAAAATGACTTAGGAATTTTGAACGCGTATATACGTGGTCAAGTATGTAAGAGTGACATTTATTCAGGACTGTACGTTCTCCAGACGGGTCGGAGTAGTCGGTTGCAGATCCATCGTTCGGCATACCCATCCAGCAATGTCCACGTTTTCGAGTTCGGCTTTTTTTATCCATTCGTGATTCTACGCAACGCCAGCGGAATCAATGAGTTGCGACGGATAAGAAAAAAATATTGCTCTTGGCGAATCATTCTCACTTACCATTAGTGTTTTTAAATCAGCTCTTTCAGCGGGATTTTTCTTCAAGCAACGATCGACAAAGTCCACGAACGAGTCGGTAAAAATGCCGGGTGGCAGCCTCGGGGGTGGCTCGTTTACGATGTAATCCAGCAACTCGAATATCGCCATTGGTCTTGGGCTACTGGCGTCTGCAAAAAAAATTTGTCACCCAAACGGAAGTATTATTTTTTAATGTAGATTGGGACGCTTTACACTGCTGAAATTTGAAGAACATTCAGTGTAAAGCAGATAACCATTCGCTACAATAATGCGTAAAAGTTTGTATAAACAACTTTAAACATATAATTAACACGCATTGGACTAGCGTAAGGTGCTCCGATCGTTCTAAGAGTTCGGAAGAAAAAAAATTATACTGACTGTGAGCCGGTGATTGCGAGGTCGGCGTGGACACGTTGTTGCCAGACGCGTTTTCCGGGGGAGCTTGAGCAGCTTGGGGACCGAAGATGGACACCAACGTCCGAGTATCGGGTGGAGGAATCGGGTACATTCCGATTGCCATTTCTACCAGGGACAGACCCAGCGACCAGATGTCACTCTGAACCGAATAATGAGTGCCCTGCAGTCTTTCCGGCTGTAAATTGTTTTGTTTCATTTAATATTTTATAGACACTTTGAACATGGCAGGTACAAAACCAAAACCCTGGGAGTGTTGCTTACCGACATATAACTTCTCGTTCCGACAAATGAATTGGCCATCGAATCGATCAATTGACCGGAGACCCCAAAATCGCAGATCTTGATCTCGCCGGCACTGTTCACCAGTATGTTACTGGGCTTAACGTCACGATGCATTATCGAATGTTTGTCCCGCAAGTAGCTTAGTCCTTTGAGTACCTGTGTACAAAAAAAAAAAAATTTAATTTTTGTTACACCTTGTGCTATTTATTTTTTCGCCGGCAGGCCGAATGTCCTATTCATTTTTTTTCGAACGCGCCCCCTCTAAAAAATGCAGATTGATTGTTCCTCCAATATTTAACCGAACCCTGAAATTCTTCCATCTTCCGCTTTCTAACCAAATCTTTCACCAAACCTTTAACCCAGCCAGTAAGAAAAAACTTGGTTCAGAGGATGCTCCAGAGTGTCCATGAAGGCTTCGAAGACTTCCCAGTTGGCGAAGAGCACGCCGTCTACGCACGTGTTACAAGAAACTGACTGATATTTAACCGAACAGTCAAATTCGTTCAATTGTCTTCCGTCTTCCAACCGAATCTGTCACCAAACCTCAAACCCAACTAGTAAAAAAAAACTTGGTTCCAAGAATCTTTCAGAGTATACAATGAGAGCTTCGAAGACTTCCCAGCTGGCTGCAAAGCGCATGTCGTCGATGCACATACACAAGAAGAAGCTGACCGAGCACGAGATAGAGGATCTCCATCAAGAGCTCACGACCGACGATCACATAATCCCTCTGGCCCGACTGTGCGAGAAGCTTCACACGAACACAACGACCGGTCTGACCACCGAGCAAGCTGAATTAGTTTTGCTAAAGAACGGACCGAACGCCCTCACACCTCCGAAGGTAACACCGGAGTACATAAAATTCCTCAAGTGCATGTACGGAGGTTTCGCGTGTCTGCTCTGGCTCTGCGCGGCGATGTGTTTCGTCCTCTACGCCTCAAGCGTGCTAATGGACGGCCACGAGGAGGAGGGCATCGAATGGTTCGGCGTAATAATCGTGGCGATCTGCCTGATCTCCGGATTATTCGCTTACATCCAGGAGAGCAAAAATTCCAAAGTGATGGAGTCCTTCACGAAAATGGTTCCGACCTTCGCGATGGTGATTCGGGAGGATCAGAGAAAAACTCTGCCGACAGAGGAGCTGGCGGTCGGCGACGTAGTGGAGATAAGACTCGGCGACAAGATACCTGCGGACATTCGTATAATTAAAAACGTCGGTCTGAGGGTAGAAAATTCTAGCATAACGGGAGAGAGCGAGCCGGTTCCACGAACGGATTATCCGACGGATCCGAACCCTTTGGAGTCTCAGAACGTCGCTTTTTTCTCGTCGTTCGCGGTTGCGGGCGAGGGAAAGGGTATCGTAATAGCGACCGGAGACAAGACCATGATAGGACGTCTTGCTGGCCTGACGACAAATCTCGAAAAAACCGAGACTCCGATAGCCAAAGAGATAAGGCACTTCGTTCACATAATAACCTTCGTCGCTATAATGTGCGGAGTGCTCTTCTTCGGTCTTTCGCTCATCGTCGAGCCAAGTATAACGAAAGCCTTCACGTACTTGTTGGGAATAATAATAGCCAACGTACCAGAAGTCTTACTCGTCACAGTCACAACGAGCTTGACGCTGACGGCCAAGAAAATGGCTAATAAAAATTGCTTGGTGAAGAATCTCGAGGCCGTTGAGACTCTTGGCTCGACCTCGACTATATGCTCCGACAAGACCGGAACCCTGACGCAAAACAAGATGACCGTTTCGAATCTGTGGTTCGGTAATGCGAGACATCATTTTCCTGCCGACCAATGGTCGCTTGGAGTCGAGAGGGAACTTCTCCTGGAAAAGCCCGCTTTCAACATCATCATGAAAGCCGCGACTCTGTGTCTCCGCGCCGAGTTTCGAACCGACTCGGCAGCCTTTCTGCGAATAGAGGATCGAGACGTTATCGGCGACGCCTCGGAGACCGGAATTCTCAAATTCTGCGAGCACATCCATCCGACCAAGAAGTATCGGGCGAGTCATCCAAAAGTCGCGGAGATTCCTTTCAACTCGACGACCAAGTATCAGTTGTCGATTCACAAAGATCCGGCTGGTTACATGATGTACATGAAAGGCGCTCCAGAGGTAATTTTGGATTTCTGCTCGACGATACTGAGCATGGACGGAACCACCAAGGACATGCCGGCTGCGGATCTTGCGCTGTCCAGGAGGGCCTGCACCGAGCTTGGGTATCTCGGCGAGAGAGTCTTGGCTTACTGCGACCTGTTACTACCGAGTGCCACGTACGGTCCCAACTACGTCTTTAACACGGACAATCCGGAGAAGTACAACTTTCCAGCTCGTGGCTACAGATTCCTTGGATTCATAAGCCTGATAGATCCGCCGAGGGCTTCGGTGCCGGAAGCTGTCCACAAGTGTCGCACAGCTGGCATCAAAGTCATAATGGTGACGGGCGATCATCCGGTAACGGCCATGGCGATAGCGAAGAAAGTCGGTATAATCGGCGAGGGTCACGAGACGAGGTACGAGTAGAGGTGTGACCGGTAAATGACAATGATTATCCTGCCGTATTTTTACTGTAACAATACATGGACGCGTTGAGAATTACTTAATCGGTAATAAAAGTATATGGTCTCATGGTGGTTTAAAATATAACTTTTTCAAAAATTTTACGACTTTATTATTTTTTAAGACTTTATCAATTTTACGAGTTTATCATTTTTCGAGAAGAAATGTCATATTTGATGGGTAGAATTTATGGGATTTTAAGTGAATTTACAAAAGAAAATTATAAAGGACAATTTAACGTATAAACGGATGATTTTTGCTACTCTTTACGGGATACGAGAAACTGAGGAAAAAAAACTATCCTACTATACGGTAAAAATACGGCAGTTTTACGAAATTCAAAAATACTGGTATTTCTACATCTCTAGGTACGAACGAGCCATAGCTCAGAACAAGTCGTACAGTCAAATCCCCGAGGAAGATACCCAGGCAATAATCGTGACTGGAGCCGAGCTGCGGAACATGGACGGCGAAGAGCTGGACGATATAATCCGTAGCTACGAAGAGATCGTCTTTGCTCGCACGTCGCCCCAGCAGAAGCTCCTCATAGTCGAGAGTTGCCAACGCCTCGGAGAGATCGTAGCGGTAACTGGCGACGGAGTCAACGACTCGCCAGCCCTAAGGAAAGCCGACATTGGCGTTGCGATGGGAATCGCCGGCTCGGACGTCGCCAAAAACGCCGCTGACATGATACTGATGGACGACAATTTCGCGTCGATAGTCACTGGAATCGAGGAGGGTAGATTAATATTCGATAATTTGAAGAAGTCGATAGCTTACACGCTTACGTCGAGCGTACCAGAAATGCTGCCGCTTCTCAGCAGCATTATTCTCTCGATACCTCTGCCATTTGTCATCGAGCTCGTTCTGTGCGTCGATATCGGAACCGACTTGCTACCGGCCATAGCTCTGGCTTACGAAAAACCGGAGTCCGATATAATGCGTCGCGCGCCCAGAAATCCTGTGTACGACAAGCTCGTGAACAAACGTTTGATATCGATGACCTACGGACAAATCGGCATGACTCAGTCGCTGGCCGGATTTTTCACGTACTTCATGATACTCGGTTGTCACGGTTTCTTGCCGAAGGATCTCTTCGGCCTCAGACAGACTTGGGAGAATCGGGCGATCAGCGACTTGGAGGATTCTTACGGACAGACGTGGAATTACCAGGGTCGAATGGATCTTCTCAACGAAGCTCGAACAGGATACTTTATATCCATCGTGATAACGCAAATGATCGATCTCGTAATGTGCAAGACCCGAAGAAACTCGATATTTCAGCAGGGCATGGGAAATTGGTTCGTCAATTTTTCGTTCGCCTTCGAGGCAGTTCTCACTGGCATACTACTGTACGTTCCGGGAACGGAGAAGGTACTAAAAACTATGCCTCTCGATGCTTACTGGTACTGGCCTTGTTTGCCGCTCGGATGTTTTCTATGGATCTATGACGAATTGAGACGACTGTGTCTGCGACGATTTCCCGGCGGCTTCGTCGAGAGGGAAACTTATTATTAAATGATCAAAAAATCCTCTGACTCACCGCTGACGTTATCGTCCCCAGTATCGACTCCGGTATCCTGCCGGCTTTTTTTAGTATCAGATCCAACGAACCGCCGTCCATGTACTCCATGCATATACTTATCTCCCCGTCGCTGGAAACGCAATACCGCGATTAATATGTTACATAATATAAATAATATTACTGTCAATATTTATCGTTGCGATAGTTCCTAATTTATTTATTTATCGTTGTAAGTTGACTAAGACTCGGATTTTTTATTTTAATTCGAGCAATTGAAATCGAAAAAATTTTCTTCTAAAACTAATAAACGATATTGAAAACTTTATTGCATAAACTATTTTTGAAATTTTGAACTTGTGTGCATTGCAATCTCACCTTAAAATTTGAAATGTAATTAAAAATATTTGGCAAATCTATCGACTCACCTGTGAAATGCGCCGTAAAAACCAACAATGTGGGCAAAGTTACATTCGTGAAGTACTTTTAATTCTCTTATGATTTGCTTCTTTATGGCTGGCTTTACTTCTAGATGAATTAACTGAAAACCAAAAAAAGAATGGTACAATCAACATCTCTGATTTAAAAAAAATTGACCAATAGTTGTTAATAACTTTACCTTTCTCGCCATAATGAGTCCATACTTTTTGTGTCTGACTTTCATCACGACCCCACCGTTACCCGCTCCAAGTTCGCCCAATTTTTCAAAATCTTCGTCGCTTAATTCGCCAACTTTTTCCTTCTGTCCCAGGAAGCTCTCGAGCCTCTTCCGCTGCTCCTCGTCCATTTCAAGCTCCTCGAGTCTCTCCTGTATGGCGTCTATGCTCATCTTGCCCATAACCCTACTTCAAAATAAGCATAGATCAATATCCGTCCCAGCAAATTCTTTTTTTCTTAAAAGATTAATTTTTTTTTGTCAACAATATTTCGACTTACTCTGGTATCACAGGTGGTTCAGTGTAAGTGGCGAGGGGAGGTACCGGCGGTGATGGTGAAACCGCTGGCACTGGCTCTATAGAGCCAGGTGGCAGTGTCAGATTCAATTTGTTTTTCGACATTGTTCACTCTCCTTTCTTTTTTTACGTAGAATTCGCGCCTTCAAATTTTTTGATTTCGCGCTCAGTAACAGTGATTGTTCAGATTATTGAGATTAAAAAAAAATTTTAACCAACGTTTAAAAGTTTTTCGTGAAATTAGTCTCTGTCATAACGACTTTCTTCAGTCCGTAACGCCCAAGAGTAATCGGCGACGATTCGATTCACGCGAGCTGTCAGAGCGATAGTTGTCAATTGCAGTGTCCAAAGATTACCGTTAACACCCGTCGAATTGCTAGATAGAGGGGGATTCTTTTGTTCCGCAGGAATTTCAAAAGCGTCAACGCACCGACGACGATAAAACGATCAGAGTAAAAATTTGCATTAAAACGTTGTCTCCGACTGACAGGGAGATCGAGAGTTTGGTTACCGAAAAGAAGCTTGGTCGCCGAAGTTTGTCCGTTGAAATATAGCAGTTAGGAACTTTGGAGACGACCGTTGAACCGTAGATACTCGACGCATTCCACAATGACGTTCTTTTTTTTTCCTTTTTTTTTTTTTTTTAAATAAACTGGGCAAAGTGCGCTGTTCGCCACTCCGAGGAGAGATTTTTTTGCAGGAATGTCTTTTTTTTGTTCCTTTTTATTCTTCCCGATCCACTTGTGTGACGGAAGAGTCGCGAAGACCGACCCAGCGCGGCGAAGCTGAGGCTGAATTTTCAATGAATCGACGAGTACTTTTGGTCGAGTGAACCGTACATAACGATGATCGTGCTTTGGAGACGATGAGATCGTATCGGCGTCTCAAAAGCGTCTCAAAATTGATGTCAACATGGCCGCCAATTCAGGCCTGATTTTTATCTGCACACGCAGACGCTATGCCCGCTCGTTTCTCCTTTCAACAAATTACAAACGAATCCAACTGACCCATCCGATTTATATTCGATAAAATAAAAAAAAACAAAACAAATAATACTTTCCATATTCGGTCATATGTATAACGGTCAAAGATAGCCTTGAGAAACGAAGCGACGCTATTTAATATCTGAAGGAATATATCATTCCATTCAACTATATGATATAATACTTGGTCTATATGTTTTTAACACCACCTTGGTTTTTTATATTTTTCTTCATTTCCTATTAATAGTGTTGCATTCTTATTTGCAAATAGTATTCGATCGCATACGATTACTATGCGACACTCTGAGTTTCAACACAGAATTACAATAATACTCAGAATTTTTGGATGAATTTAACTCTAAAACGAATTATACTACTTCACGTAAAAATAATTATCTATACCTTTTGTAAATGCGTTTCTTCCGTTAAATTTACGAATTAGTTAATTCGATTCGGCCTGAAGTGACTGCCATATTGGCTTCGTTTTCACCACACAGCAAGAAGACACTAAGGAGTGTATGGCACGGTTCATAACGTCGGAGAGGGAGCGTCTAGTGTAACGAACTTTCGCGAAGGCGATCGTAGCGGAGCGCGCGCAGCGCCCTCTCACAGGAAGTACAGTTGCGCTTGCGCATGGATCTTTGACGTCTTTTCCTATAATATCGCTTTGTGAAGAGGTATGGTTCTCGCAACAACGTTTAACGAATCTATCTGCATCATCGAATCAATTGTTGTTAGCGCTTAATTAGTGAAACAGCGTTGAAGACGATTTTTCTATAGACAATTACGTCCGGCAATATGTTGTACGCGATTGAGAAAAATAACATATATCGAAGAGGGAAATACGGGCATGGCGGCTTTTCGCCTTGCCCATGGCCGACGCGCTTCGTGCACTCGTGTCGCTCGCAGTTCTTATCTCCGATTGTCACCGAACAGTGTGTGATTTTTTCTTTTCTGTGATTCCAGAACGCGATGGGACGTTACTCTAGTGAACCGGTCAACGTGGCCAAGTCGTGCAAGGCGCGTGGATCGAATCTTCGTGTTCACTTCAAGGTAAACAAACTTTTGGGTTCGGACGAAGAGATAATCTAAAATTTTGTTCGGAGGCGGTAACGCCTCGTCTTAATAAGGATTTTTCTATTGTGGACTTGTAGAGGGTTTCCTCACTTTTTTTCTATGAGGATTGGTTTTTTTTTTTTCATTTGTTACGCGCTTCAACGCCAGAATTGGGATGCAGTTAAGTCGCAAAGTTACTGCTCGATCGCCATGTGATTGTAGAATGTGCAAAATGAAAAAGCTTTTTTTTCGTAAATAAAAGTGAAAAATAATTCTTTTTTTTTAGAACACCCATGAAACAGCAAGAGCCATCAAGAGCATGGCTCTGCGCAGGGCGCAGAAGTATCTGAAGAGCGTCATCGAACACAAGGAGTGCGTTCCCTTCCGCAGGTTCAACGGTGGCGTGGGCAGATGTGCACAGGCCAAGCAGTTCGGCACCACTCAGGGCCGTTGGCCAAAGAAGTCAGCCGAATTTCTGCTTCAGCTTCTCAGAAATGCTGAGAGCAACGCGGACTACAAGGGACTCGACGTAGATCGTCTCGTCATTGAACACATTCAGGTCAACCATGCTCCCTGTCTGCGCAGAAGGACATACAGAGCTCACGGTCGCATTAATCGTGAGTTTTTATCTTTTATATTAAGTGAAGCTGAAGACCAGTAGAACTTCAAGATATTTTGAATCTTTCTGAAACTGTTTTAAAAAATGGCAAACAAACGGCAGGGCTTTCTCTATAACTTTCCAGCCATTTGCCTGAAACCTAATTCGTAACAAAAACTCTAATGAGTGTCGTTTTGAGATGGCCAAAAAAAAAGAAAATTGTCTTTCCTTGCTTTGGCCGATATCCCAGAATAGGGCGGCTGATTATGCTGATAATCGCATTGAAACAATAAATTACGTTTTCGTTACTCACCGGGTCCGTCTCGCTTTACGTTACTATCGAAATTCAATGAGCTCCTCAATATTCAGATGTGCTTGTCCTCAATTGGATTCACCGTGCTCTTGGCTGTGGGGAAAACGTTTTACAATGAATTTTGTGTTCTTTTTTTTTACAGCGTACATGAGCTCACCGTGTCACATCGAGGTAATATTGACCGAAAAGGAGGAGGTAGTCGCTAAGGCGGCGGAAGAGGAACCGTCGAAGAAGAAGCTCAGTAAGAAGAAACTCGCCCGTCAGAAGGAGAAGATGATGAGAGAATAATAAGTTTGACACAACGCGATTTTTACGGGACCGAATATGTACCTGAAATCAATAAAGGCTACATGTTGATCTCGAAAACCCGTCTCTTCTTACTCGTCATCAATCGATTAGATTCACTCGAAAGATGGACTTTTTTTCTGAAATTAACGTAGAGTTGGTATGAAGTTCCATTCAGATAAAAATTTCAATGCATGCTTTGTATTTTGTCGCACATTTATAACGTCCGTATCGATAGCTTAAAATAATTAAATGTCTTGAAACGATAACAGTAAATAACTATTGCGAATCCGTTCGTATAGATTGAACAGTGAGATTAATAATTTAATACAAGGAAACATTTTTTTTTTTTCAGAGTGATAGAAATATAAATGACGATTACGTAAATTCAATATTTGAAACAATTTCTTTTTCTATTACACTTTGAGGCGATGTGGAATATCAGGCGACAGCGTCCACGGTGTGAGAAGGAGCGGTGCGTGAAGCGATTTTGCATCACCTTTAAGTTCTGGTTACTTCTGGCACGTCGGTGCTCGAACTTGTATTTGTTTTCTTTCTCCATGTGCACGAAAATCGTAATATGGCTGCGAAGATTCATCGGATTAATAATACAAGAAAAAAAACATACAAAACAACGGAGGTATAGTTAGCTGATATCACTAGGAAACTTGAGCACATAGGCATACTGTTTATCATCTCCGCTTAGCGGCCGACTTGGGCTTCGCTGAGATTTCATTCACATTTTTTGTTCTACTCCCCACTCGCTATTCTGCGACTGATTTTGCCCAAGGGCCATTATCAAATCACTTCATAGTAGTAACAAATTATCACTCGTCTAATGGATAAATATATCTCGACAATCTCTCACGAAAATTCGGCACTATTCCGTCGGTGTTTGTTATTGGTCAAATGGAATATTCAAACTAATCTCTATACAATACTTTACTTACAAAAAATATTTCACTTTTTTTTTTCTTCATCTATTGTACGCGTGATCGTGAGCTTTCGCACTCCGTCGTGTTATTGTTGGAAATGCTTATTATTTGATACAAATGCATTATGACTATACATGGATTATCAGGTAGAGCTGTTGTTTCGGTGGTGTCAAGAAAGCGGCTCGCGCGTTGTGTTTGGTAAGAATAAGCACAGCAAACCACCTCCTGAAACAGAATAAACATATGAATATGATAAGCTCGTTGAAAGAAAATCTCGGTTTAGTAAATTGAAGCTTGATACACAGAAATAAGAACTGACCTATAAGAAGAGCTGCGACGATGAAAGTGGGCGCTGGACAATACAAGTCCAGCAGCTGAGCTATGACGAGATTACCGATAATACCACCGAGTCGCGCGGCCACCATCGATATTGCAATACCGGTGGCACGTAGATTCGTCGGGAAGACCTCGGTGATTAGACAGTCGAGAGCCGCATTACCGCAGCTTATAACACCGCTGAATGTTGCCGATACGATGAGATTTTGGGTCTTGTTGTACACGAAGTACAGACACACGGCGCAGGCTCCCGAGGACAGGGTACTGAAGACTGGAAAGAAAAAAAATCATTTCAGCATCGAGACAACGATTTTTTTCAAAATTTTAAAGTAATAATATCATTAAGAATGGGCTATGATAGATGAAAAGCTAGAACGAAACTTACCAAGAAAAAACTTGCGTCCAAGTCGATCCATTCCCAGAACCGCAAGAATATTTGCGGGAATAGCGGAGGCAACGGTTATCAGAGACTCCATGAATACATTAGATTCAATTTTGTTCGAACATTCGCGTTCGATACTGTGAGATCCATTGTTAACAACGTATTCGGTGACCTGGCATATCGAGGCCAGCTGGTCCGGATGATCGCGATTGTACTCGTCGAAACGATTGAACAACTCCGGAAACCACATCATCAGACCGTAGTAACCGATGTGAAACGTAAAGTTTATGATAATGGATATGACTGTGAATCGAAGAATCGGCGAGACGAATAGCTGTTTACTATTGTCCACTATGTCGCCGATCATCATCTTGTACTTGTTCTTTGCCGGAGCTCCGGCTTTTACCGGTTCCGGTTCACGGTACAAGTCATCGAGAATCAATTCCTTTACCTGAAAAATCAATAATAATTTCTTTAATCTTTTGTTCTCAGACAGATCGTGAAGTAATTGTATAGAATTTTGTTGACACTCACCGTGTAACTGTCACGTGGTTTGCCCGTATTGATGGCATAAATTCCGCGGAAGATATTGAGAGCTTCCTCGTACCTACCTCGGGACAGAAGATATTTAGGGGACTCAGGGAGCAGTAGAAGCAGCCCCGCGACGACGAAGGAGGGAAAAGCGCAGATCAGCAGGAATATTCGCCAAGAGTTGTATGTGAAGCTTGGACCCGTAATACCAATGTCATGAGGGATGATCAACCATGCCAGTCCTAAACGCAAAAAAAAATCCAAAATCAATAAGCCGTCAGATTTGTATTAAATATAACTATACGTTTTTGAATACATTTAATAAAAACTAATATTCACCAGCGACGAAGAGATTTCCAAGCGTCCAAAATGCTGCCATGAAGGACAACATCGAGCCACGCTTGGATTTCGGCTGGAATTCCGCAAAGTACGACCAGATAACCGGCCCGCTGCCACCGAGGCTGTAAAATAAATTTAAACAAAATTAATATACATCATCGTCACCGTCTTCAGAAAATTACTCACGAAGATAAAAAATACTCACGCAGCTCCGTTCAGGAAACGGAAGAACATGAAGAGTTCGTAGGATTGGCTAAAACTGGAGGCAACGATGCAGACGGCGTTCATAAAGGATATGGCGATGAGTACCTTGCGTCGACCCAGTGCATCGGCCACCGAGCCCCACGCGTACGCACCAGCCATCATCCCGATGAAGATGATAGAGTTGAGCCATCCCTTAGCTTGGGTATCGAGTTTCAGGTCACATTGTGCACTCGGCAGGATGAAGGACATAGAAATTACGTCCATCTCCTCGCTCGTGCTGACGAATCCGCATACCGCGAGCAGGAAGTAATGAAACTTGCCATACTCTGAAACACATGAAAATATATTATTTTTTTTTTTCCAGACATGGTAAAATAAATTTGGTAAAATGAATGAGCTACGAAAACGTTTGACGAAATCACGTGATGAATAATTGATAAACTAAAAAGAGAAATTTGCATAATGCAAACACAGTGCCGACAGTCCATGTCTGTTTATGATAAATTTTATGAGACACGAGCGGGCGCGCTTCCTCGAGTTTTTTTCTACAGTTGTGTTAATTGGCCAATGTACCGCTAATCGATTATCACCGATATACTAAAAGCTCGAATCTATATCTCATAGTGCTCAAAAAGATTTAGCAACATCCGGGTCCGATTTGAAAAAATATTCTGGAGCGCGCGAAGCGCTGTTACGCCGCTGGGGCTTCAAAGAAAAAACGACGCAGGTGTGACAAGTTGGAAATTGACATAGCAGTAATTCGTTGATTCGCCTCGATTTCCCGAACCGTTCTAAAAATAAAATCTGAGTCCAGAGACCGCTAAATGATACAAGATGAAAAAAGCGTCGCGTGATAAGCAAAATGTACATAAATCAGCGAAAGGTGAATATGTGCATGCAAATTCGTTGAAAAAATATCTGAGTAGTTCCGATGAGGCGTGTTTCCATTTTTGAAAAAAAAAAGTAACTTCCCGAAATCTTTTCGGGTCTCTGACAATGGATACGGCGAAACAAGGGAGCGAGAAATTCGGCTCACCGGTAAGTTCGATGGCCTTCTCGAAGTCAGCTTTGAGGTAGGATCCTTTCTCGGGGTCTAGGGTTTTGCCCTTCGTCCCAATACCTGTCGAAAATTATAATGAATAATTAGTTTTCACAATCCGTTACTATATTAGTGTGTAAACAAAATCATAATTATAATTGAACGAATAAATATACAGAAAAAAGAAAAGCTAATACAAATATACATGTTCATACATCCTCATTAATTTTTTATAAATATTATAAATGTAAACTGATAAAAAAAATTCTTTTACATACCGGCAAGTTCTAGGTCCTTTGAACCGCAGCCGTTTAGGCGATCGTCTTTTACATCACACTCTAAAAAAATAAACAATTATTATAATTATGACAATTATTGTAAATACTTGAAAGAATAAATTTTGAAAAAGCCTTGTACGATTTTTTTTCTTACGCTCCACTATTTCCATTATAAGCGAAACTATGAAATTTAAAAATGAGAATGTGCAAGGCCATTTGGTTACCCAGAAGTTAACGGGCGAAGGGCAATTTTCTCTCGACAGATAACAAGCTCCAATGTCTATTCTTTCATATTTCGAACTATCTGTACCGACACTGATTCACTCGACAAATTTACGATATTCGTAGCTTTGAGTTAAATATAATCGACGTTACTCACTATGATTGTGCTTTGAGTCGGGTTCACCTTCTACCATTCTACGATGTCGGCGCGGTTTTTTAAATCTGTCTGAGTTGAATAGTCAGAGGACGGTCTTGCAGGGACGTACGGTATTTACGATATGCTTCGAGATGTTGGGAGGGTTTTGGCGAAATTTTCCTGCTGATTCTGCGCTGCTCTGCTTCTTGTCGTCGACGGGGCTAGGTTTTGCGCTCACACTCGAGCTGAAACAAACAATCAAATGAAAATAATTAATTAATTGAATAACAAAAAAAAGTCAATTCAACCGAAAATTACGTGTCCGGTAAAAAAAAAAAAAAATCCTATTTTGACTGGAATAAATAAATTGAGTTATTGTATCCGGCTCAATCAGGATCGAGTCGAAAATAATTAATAAATATTTCTCCGAACGACGAATAATTCATTTGAGAAAATTAATGCTATCAAAAGATTTTTCGTCGTTCACGAGTGCGCGAACCAGGTATTGAGAATTCTCATTTTTGTAAGCTCAAAAAAAAATCGTGTTTTGACGTTTTCGCGATTTAAACGACGAGCGCGCAATGAAACGCTGTCGGGATGGATTATTTCAATACGCCACTGGGTTAAGTAGGGTCAATTCGTTGTAAACTGTGATAACGGGCGTGGGCCGTTTCTCGTACTGCTGATCTGAAAGGCAACGTTTTGCATCTTCTTCAACTCGGAGATTGACAATAGAGCGAAGGCTCATCTCTATCTCCTCTGTTTATCTGGCCCAAACTATAAATATATATATATATATATATATATATATATATATATATATATATATACGCATACAGTAAAAGTACTGATTGCCATACGTGCCCGAGTATTTTCGTTTGATTAGAGGTGAATTTAATATGTGATTCGTACGAGGCAAACGAACAATCCGAATAATCGTCGAACAGCGAAGACGATGAATATAACGAGGAACCAGGAAGAACCATCCAGCGACTCCCGGCGAGCCGAGAGCCCGATCAAATTACTCATCTTGCTTGTAAAACGATCTCGCGCCTCGTGTGTACTCCTTCGCGTTCCCACAATTCTATTATGTTCGACTCGGCAACGCAACTGGCTCGCTTTACGGCACAAGAGTTTTTGCACTCGTATTAATTTAATACGCCGCAATTATGCCAAGATCGTTCGAGCGAAAACGGAAAATAAAAATGGGGATCGACTGGAGGTTCCATCCAGTGCTTCTCGTCGACCATACGACGAAAAATGAAAATTCTATTAATGAACTGTTCGTTGACATTGCATTTTTCGTCAGACAAAATTTCAATTGTTTGTGGAATTTTTATTTTTCCTGCGATTCTGCATTTTAAATCGTCGCACTATTTTTTTGTTTTATCGAGAATATTATTTACACTAATTTGTTATAAATACATTTTGACATTCCTTTGATTTTGTGATTTTGTATAACAATGATTCGATGGCCACGAGCCCGAAATTCCTTTCAATTGCGTTTCGGAGCAAGACTCTGTTGCTCACGAAAATATTTTATTTAACGGGTAAATCTTGTTAATGAACAATTTTCCAGCCGTTCGATCGTTGCGAAATTTTCGTGACAACAATCGTGCAACGAAATAAAAAAAAAAAAAAAAATAATGCTTCGACCGTGACAGGACTCGAACCTGCAATCTTCGGATCCGAAGTCCGACGCCTTATCCGTTAGGCCACACGGTCACTTGAGGGATGATCATCACAGTGAGACTATGAATCGCGACGGCGTGTATTCTTTATTGATTTATCGCTGCTCGCTCCATTAAGCTAATCTTCGCGAATACTGCTTCGTTTCTCATGACTTCCAGAGAAATGACACGGAATTCGAAACAGCACTAAATAATATACTCACGTGACAAAAATCAAAGGCATTAAAAATCTCGAAAAAAAAAAAATTAATTTTCCTCCACAATAATTGCAACATTTTTTTTTCTTCATAAAATTGAAGCAAACACCGAACGAACAACGTCGAGTGCGAGACGGGACGAAATGTTTGGTGAAAAAAGATCAATGAGACGAAAATCTTTGGGTAAAAAAATCCGGGTAAAAAAAAAAAAGATACGAGTAATCGCATAAATAAAGAACGCTCCGATGTCTCGATCCATAATTCATGAAATTGATATGCAATGGATATGCGCACACGTGGTCGAGTGAACACGTAGTCGCGATGATATTTCACACGTACACGCTGATAAGAATCGTTACAAGCCGGACGTATATCCCAGATATGTGCGTTCGTGGAGTTCGCCATTGCCACATAATAACAGACCCTGAAAAGCTCAATGACATAATGGTAGGAAGGCGTGCAACGTGTTTTAAGGTTGTTCCAGAAAACGGTGGATACACATTAAAACCTCCGAGTATATAAACGCACATCCTGCACTAAATAGTTGATAACTGGTCCCCATCACGCGCCACTTTAATACCGCGAAGCCGCTCGTTACGCGGGGGTGGGGTCCATTAATATTACAGAAACTCCGAGCAATCCGTAACGATGAACAATTCTTTTTGTTTTTTTCTTTTTTTTTTCTTTTTTTTTCAACAATCGATACTTTGTTTTTTAAATCGACTGTAATTTGTGATGGCGACCAGGCGGTGAATTACTCTTGGGAAAAAACTAAATTGTACGAAATTTTAATTTTTTGTTTTGTTTTTTTTTTCAATAATCGATACTTTATTTTTCAAATCGACCGTAATTTGTGATGGCGACCAGGAGGTGAATTACTCTTGGGGAAAAACTAATTTGTACGAAATTTTAATTTTTTTTTTGTTTTTTTTTTTTTTTTTTTCAATAATCGATACTTTGTTTTTTAAATCGACTGTAATTTGTGATGGCGACCAGGAGGTGAATTACTCTTGGGGAAAAACTAAATTGTACGAAATTTTATTTTATTTTATTTTTTTTTTTCAATAATCGACACTTTGTTTTTTAAATCTGGTGAATTCGTCAAGCGACGAGGTCGCTGTACTGTAATTTCTGATGGCGACCAGGCGGTGAATTACTCTTAGGGAAAAACTAAATAGTACGAAATTTTTATTTTTATTTTTTTTTTCCAACAACCGATATTTTGTTTTTTGAGTCGGGTGAATTCGTGAAGCGACGAAGTCGCTATTCTTTTTTTTTCACCATTCCGCGGTCAATCGAACGATTGTAAAGAAATTTAAAAAAAAATAATAATAATAAAATAAAATAAAGTGTGGCACTGATTTATCTCATGCAGCGGTCAGTTGCGCAGGGTCGGTGACCCGGAGAGAAACCGGGTTAGCCGATGTCAGTGACAATCGCAGATGGATGAGAGGCGTACAACAGGCTGTGTTACAATCGGAACCACACCCGCTGATCGCAGACCGAGCGCGTTAGCCTGACGGGAGACCGGAAATATCGAGAACGTAAGTAATTTCCATGTCTATTCCACAGAATTTACAACAAGTAAAAATCAAGAAACGAAACTCGTGACTTTTTCAGTAGTTACATCCATGCAAATCGTAGACAGTGATCGATACATTTTATTCCATCTTATCGATTATTCGTATGCAATTAATTAATCATTACGATTAGTCTTCGGTTTAAATAAATAAAAAAAAAAATCGAATAGCTCATAAATGCATTATTTCTTCACCTAGGAAATTTTTTATGGGCATACGAAGGTGTATTCATTTTTATTCGACGTATCGATTTATAATTATAATTTGCCGATAAATAAATATTCTTCGGTTTAAATAAATTTAAAAAAAAACTCGAATAGCTCATAAATGCATTTTTTTCACCTAGAAAATTTTTTATGGACATACGAAGGTGTATTCATTTTTATTCGACGTATCGATATATAATTATAATTTGCAGATAAATAAAAATTCTTTCATTTAAATAAATTGAAAAAAAAAAATGATGGCCTCGCAAGAGCATTTTTTTGCCTTGGACAATTTTAATAGACAAACGAAGGTCTGTCTATGCAAGTGTTTACGATCGACAGTCGAAGGCTGTCGGAAGTGAAAAAACTTAGTAATGTGGAAATCTAATTTAAAATTGTTGCTTCTTCGGCGCGTTACAATGGAAACGTGCATAAGTTGTAGTTTAAGGAGTTCTTCGAGAACGCGCTAATTACACACGTCACGAACGTAGACACGAAGCTCGAGCGTACAATAAAATTCACAGAAAAATTTCATTTACACTAATCAATTTTTTTAATTGGAAAAACAAAAACGTTAAGCGTTTTTGGTTTTGTATGGGCTTCAAAAAAAAAAGACGTTACAATTGTGCTCACTGAAATGTTCAGACAGATATTCACATAATAATATATGATAATGTTATTTATATTTATTAAATGCAAAATGTCGCTCCATGTGAGGCAAATTAAAAAAATGTTTATTCCTCAAAAAAAATTGTCAAGAATTTATCAACGAGTTGTCACGATACATAAAATTTTCAAAGCACCTCGCATCGCCAGATAGATCGTTTGGATTTACGAAACGATTTGCGTCGATTGTTAAATAATCGAGGGAACGAACGAAAAAAAAAGTTTGTCGGAAAAAGGAAATAACCTTGGTTATGAGTACGTTTCTGAGGAAGTCGAGAGTAACGAGTGAACGAGGCGACATTAACAATGCGGAGAAAAAATAAATAAACAAGCATCCAATTGGCAAACAACATCTTCGGAGAGCGAGAGTTATCGTCGGGTGAGCGTTGTAAGTGAGCCGATCAACGAGCCGTGACCGTTTTCCTCGCGCAGAAGGCAATAAAAATATTCAGATCGTAATACTCGAGCAGCTTCGAACGCGTTATGCGTTCATTTTTTTTTAATCCGCCGTTCCTTGAATTTTCCGAGAAGTTGCCAAATAGCAGTTTAATACGAGATCTTTACAAGAAACAATTTATTATGTGCGATAAATAATTCTTGTATTTTTATCGACAAAATAATTAAGCAAAGGTTATTTAAATAAAATGAAAAAATTGTGAAAAAAAAAAAAAAAAAAAAATTGCCGCAAGGATCGACGAAAATCCGAGTTTCGATTAGTCGCGAGACTCGGGAAAAGAAAACCGCGCGTTGATGCCTCGAAAAAAATGCGGAAACAATATTCGAGATCGTCAACGGAAACAGGAAGGTCGAAATTGCCGGAAGCGTGCAGGACATTTCCACGTATGTCTGTCACACGTGCCCGAGCAATGCAATGCGTTCTCGATGTATCCGTAATTGGGAGAAAAAATTAGGTCTCGGCCCCTCGATTCGAGCGAGGTTGCTCGTCTCGTTTATGCGAGCTGCGAGGCAGCAAAACAACCGCCGGACGATCTTGACACTTCGCTTCGCGGCACGAAATTTCAATCGTACCATCAAATTCAATGAATTTAATACCGGATAAAAATTACGAAATCGACCGCGCAATTTCACTGGGTGAATCGTCACGAAAAAAAAAAAATATGTTAAATCATGTTTTCGACATATTAAATATTATGTTTACGAAAAATCGTATATAATTGATAAATCGAAAGATAAATGAGAATAATGAATCTGAGCAGGTGTTAAAAATATTGTAATTTCTACAAAATTTTATAATGGGCGAAAAAAAAAAAAAATGATAGAAACGCATACGTCGACGAGTAGGCGTTGCGGGAGAAACAAGGAACGAAGGTCGGAGGACGTTCGAAGAGCATAGATTAGACCTTGACCCGTTTCCAGACGTTAGATTATCTCAAAGGTCATTAATTAGCAGCGGCGACGCCGATTTAATGGTTTTATCTTGACGTATTTTGTAATAATACAAATTAGCTGATGTTATCGTTAATGTATTTATCGAAATAGTAAGACGATTTACTGTCTTGGTTGACTCATTTATTTTTAGGATAATCAACGGTGCATATTGGAGAACCGCGATGAATCGAATAAAAAGATCTTTTCTTTCTCCCAAACTCGTCACTAATTATTGGAGAAAGGGAAGAGGACTCAAAAAAAAAAAAAAAAATTCTCCATTTTTGTTGCAAAGACAACGCGAGGATCATTTTCGAAATCTTGTCGACAGCACAAATTTGAGGTCGGAGATAATTTATTTCGCATGATAATAATTTCAAAGTTTTATTGCCAAATTAATGGGGGAAAAAAAAAATCCTAATAAATTACTGTGTGAATGATTTATTTTTTCTTTTTCTCCAAAAAATTTTTAATTTTTTCTGGTTTTGGGGAAATGGATTATTGTACGGGGACTTACAGGTGGCCGAGGAAGAAAAATAGAGCGGATCTTTCCGTGAGAGTTGTTCGCACCTCCCGGCTATCCAAAGCCCTACGATTGTTTCCCGGGCTTTTCGGCGCAGCTCGTCGCAGCTTTCGCCGTCTCAGCTCGCTCGACGAGACCGACTATCATAAAAATGTCGAACATGTGAATTACCGACGTGACTCCTCGTCGTCGATTCACGTCGCGCGATTGCTCCCGCGGAATTCGAAAAAATTTTCCGGGCGAGCGGACGAAAATTTTTTATCGAAACCGAATAAACACGATTGAATTTTCGGAAAACCAGAAATTTTCATTCACCACTCGGAACGCACCTTGTCCATCCCAGATCAACCGCTCGATCGTCACCAACAATAATTTTCAATGAATTATTGATAATTCAATTTTCAAAAAAAAAATCACAAACAATCGAATAAATTCGTTTTTTCGACTCGACTCGATCGCTACGATCAATGAAACAAAGTTAATTATCAACGATTCGAATGACAAAAATTGCTACTTCGGCTCGGCATCAATAATTATAAGAAATTATCGATAATTTATATAAAATTTTCCAATCGATTGATCTCATCGGAAATTTTTTTGTTTGTTTTTTTTTTCACTTTCACTTGACTTTTCGCTCGTGGATTTTCCCGCGATTTTCTTGATCTCCGTCTCGTTACAGTTTCGAGTCGCGGACGGCGCGCGACGCTGAACGATGGCGATATATCGTCAAATGTCAGCGCTTTACTACGGTGTCAAATTGGTAAAACGTTTTTCGTCGGACGAGAGTTTGAGCGTTTACAACGCGTACGTCATCGAGAGTTTGACGCGTGAGAGACGGTGCTTTGAGATGAAGTGAGTGTCGAGGATCGTTGAAGCAACTAAAAGCTACCTGCCACCTCCCACTAACTAGTGTGTGCACTCGTGTGCCCGTGTAACTGAGTGTGTCCACCGCTCGTTAGCCCGAGCGCTTTCAAGCGGCGATATACATTGCACGATACAAATTTTACTGGCACGGTACAGCAGCACAGTTCCACTATCGCCTCTGTATCTCCGGCTGGGTGACGAAATTTAACGTTCTTGATGTTAATCGAACTGCAGTGGCAAAACAGAGACTGAGTAACTTTGCTATTTCTCGCATTCTAATATTTTTTCTTATTTTTTTTTTGTTTTTTGTTTTTTGTTTTTTTTTTGTAAAATGTGACTTGTAAAGAGGAGAAAAATATTAAATAATTTTTTTAGTCGTACGTCATCTTATCTAAAATAACAGAAAAAAAAATAACAAAGTTTACGTCGAATCGAAACGAAAAAACTCACGTCAGACTTTACTTTTGTGGAAATTTTTTAAATTCATAGTCCGTTTTCCTGATAAAAATTGTTCCTCGAAAAAAACAAAAAAATGAAGAAAATGTTTCGCGAGGGAAAAAAATAATAAAAAAAAAAATCCAATGATTATTCGAATTTCTCGATACCCGTGGGAGCTTCGATTGACGCTCCACCCCCAGCGGGGCCCGTGGCCATTAATCGTCCGTACGACAATGTATATGTGTACGGTGCGTCGTACGAGATGAATGCTATCAATGAGAGAGTTTCGTTACGGACACCGTAGCCGACCCGGTTAATCGAAACTTCCGGTGAAGCGGAGGAGCTCTGAGATGGTGGCGCGATAGGGAACTCGTACTACGGTCGCTCCGTAATTCGAAACCTCGCCTAATCGTCTGCTCGAATTGTTGACGAATCGTTATGTCCGTTACGAAATAACGAAGTAACGTGTCGAAGGATATGTAGGCCGTTCAGAAAAATAAACACTAAATGGAAAAAAAAAATTTCCGGCGTTTCCCTCCCGACTCCGAGAAAAACGCGGACTTTAAAAAAACCATTATGTTATTACGATAATCAAATTAATTAATTTTTTTTTTACTGGCTTTTGAATTTTTTAAATCCGAGTGCCTCGGGCAAAACGGGAGTTTCGGCGGCTTCCAGAAAAAAAATAAACGAGTGTCTTATTTAATGAAATAAAATTTTCGTTGCGTCGGGGCCGAATTCATTGCGGTCTTGTTTGAGCTAAAATTACCGGACGTGATGCAAAAAATTCGAGGTTTCAGGTAGAAGATTGACGAGGGTTTCAAAGTGTATAAGAAAAAAAAAAACGTGTGGTCGTATATTATTAAACTTGTGCGTCATCGAGGGTTTTCGGGTAAACAACAATTCCCCGACGAAAAACGTCTGACGTCATCGTTATCCAAGCCGAAGAAGAGCCGAGGCGAGGAGTTACATTTGGTAGCATTTTGGAGTCGGACTCTAAAAATGCTTCCAAAATGCGTTACCATTCGAATGTCCAAAAGAAAAATTCAAAGTGAATGAAAAAAAAAGAAATTCATGCGTTTTCGAAGAAATGGATAAATCTTGAAAAAATTGAAAAAAAAAAAAAAAAATTCTCTACAACATCTTACAATTAATATTACGTGAAATTCGTCTCTCGAGCACGTCGAATGCGTTCGATTATTATTTTTTTCAGATTTTTACATAATCGCGAAGCGTTTGTCTCGAATTTCTCTGAAACTCGCGCAAAGTTCGAAACTCGTTCCATCAGCTTTGTTAAATTAAAAAAAAAAAAAATAATCGTTTGACAATATCGCGCGAGTGAGAAATTTGTCGTGGAATCATCGCGCGACGATATCGAATACGACGGACGCGACAGTCGGCAAGTCTCGGTTCGGGATAAAAATAAAAAATACCGACCTCGAATAAAACTGGCGCGAGGATCGAGTCTGTCCGCAAATTCGTCATAAAAGATTTGTACCATTGAAAAAAAAAAAAAAAAAACGAAAAAAGCTTGAGAAAAATGGAAATAAACCCGATGACTCGCGAGGGTCGGAGAGAAGTCACCGCGTTGGACAAAGAAAACGCGTTGACCGAATCGCGATAAGAGTCTCGTCGAAGGCCGATTTAGTCGTGCGAGCTCGCCCGAAAATGAGCGTCCTCAACGACCGGGAACTCGATTGGTCGGATCGGAAGGATTCGACCTCCGTCCGCAATGAGTTCCACGGTCGAGAAAGAGAATTATCCTTGCGGCTCACGTGAGCTTTCAACGAGTGCATCGAGTCGGCGTATTATTTATTGTTGTGCGTCGAGAGAACGCGCAGCAGCCTCGAGCGGTCTCGAAAGAGTCGATGTTGCTGTCCGTCGTTGCAGCGGAATATCTCGGTAACGGGATACATCCTTGTACCGATTAATTAACCCGATTACGATTACGTTCGCGCTCGACGCGTCGACTCTCGAGCGGCTCGAAATGTTTTTTTTTTTTTTTTTTTCAAATTTCCAACTCGCAACGCGAACGCCATCGCGATAACATTATTATTTTCCCATCGGGACGTCGAAAAAAGGTCAACGAAAAATTCGAGTACTCCGACACTGTGTATTCGAATCCCAAATACCGAAAATAATCTCACAAATGAATTACCTGAAATACTCGATTCGTCGACTCATTTACGACTCGGGCACTCGAATGCTCCGATAAATTTTTCAAGTACTCGGGTATCTCGAGGCACGCTCCGAGTAATTGAATACTTCGATGGACGCGCAAATTGAATCGGGAATTTTTTTTCGACTCCAGTGCGTCACGAGTACCGCGACGAATGCTTCGTCCTGTTAGGAACTTCGAAGTATTTGCTTCGCTCCGTTGTCGAGCGCTTCGACTGGACGGTGTCGCAAGTAGCCACTTCAATTGTCTGGGAAACGGGATGAATCATCGAGCCGGACAAATTATTGGACGCCGAGTGATGAGAAAAAAAAAAAAAAAAATAAGGCGACGATGTTACAACTCGTTTCGTACTCTGACTGCTACGATAATCGTAGCACGTGATCGATGATCAAACGAATTGTTGTCCGAGCTCATTCAACCCCGTTCGCGTACGGGATCAAGATATTTAAAAGCGGTTCGAACCGGTTCCCACCCGACGCTAAGAATAAAGCCGGAGAGCTTCTTCTCTTCTCGCAAACTCTCGTGACTCGCGCGACAAAATTTACATGGTTAAAAATCGTGTCCGTGTCGAGATTGTTGCTCGGATCGTCGCCGACGGTGCGACGTGACGGATCTTCGTCGGTGCGGATGACTCAAAGAATTTACCGAATCGCAACGGCGACGAAGTCTCGGTCGGGCGTTTGTTTCGCGGCGTCGAATCGTTTCTCCCACCGTTCCTTAAATTTATCGCGCCCGATGCGCGCATTATGCACAAAGCCGCGGTCCGAGCTCGACGATTGCGCGCGAGATTCAATGGGAATTCTCCATGCGCGTGTCAACAACAGATGTTTCTCCAAAGTACTCGCTAAATTTTACGATCTCGGCGAGTTAAATTTAATACCGAAGGGAACAAAAAAACACTGGACAGTCGATTCCGGGGGAATTTGTTGGAGCTATCGCGTGCCGAATACCCGTTACGCCTCGTCACGAAGATCGTTCGTAACTCGAGCACGCGAGAGATGTCGGTTTTTCCAGACGCGAGCAATTTTTGTCGGCTTTTTAAAAAATCAAATTTCGTCGCTGTTCGCGAATAAATTAATTGACGATGAAAAAAAAAAAAAATTAATTCCGGTAATTATCGACAATTGGACGGTTGTCTTTTTGGGGGTTAAACGGACCACCGAAGAGTCACGGATTCGTCGCACTACGAATTCGTTGGGTTTAAAGATTTTTTTTTTTTTTTTTTTTTTTTTCCATCAATTACACGCTCGTCCCGAATCGAAGCGGTTCCCGGCGACGATTTCTCGCCCCCGGTTCTCTTGCGTCACTGTTGACTCTTGATTTATCGTACATTTAGCTCGAACTTCATCGTCGCTCCTCGCTCGTGTTTAATCCTCTACGAAAAACCACCTTTCTGAAACTTCGCTCGACTCGCGCAACTCACACTCTCCTTGTAGATTATCTTTTTTTTTTTTTTTTTTTTTTTTTTTTTATCCGCCGTTCGTAAATAACCGCACCGAACCGACGCACTTTCGCTTTTTCCGCTCGGAGCTATCCATTCCTCCCAGTACCGCGACCAGTGCTAATGCGGCGCGCGCTGGAACATCGACTCGTTCACCAAGCTCAAACCTCAAACACATATTTATTAATTGGCGATGACATAAAAAAAAAAAAAAAGAAAATAATTCAATTGAAAACTTAAAAAATGTAGTACACAAACAAATAATAAAAATATTAAAAAAATAAAATAAAAAAAATTCACGAAAGATAACCGCTCTAAATAAAAATTTAATGGAAATTAAATTTCAATGAGAAAAAAATAATGAAAATAGTAAATTTAAAATTGTAAAATGAAGACGGGCCATTTTACATGTCCGTGGGCGACGATTTTACGTTATTTTGTTTTTTTTTCATTAAAAAAAAATAAAAATCATTTTTTTATTTTTATTTTTTTTATTCTTTTTTTTTTCAACTTACGGAGTGCCGTTTGCCAAGTCTTGGTGAAAAGTTGCCCAAGCGGGAACAACCGAAGTGCGGGTACAATGCTGAAAGCTTATATACGGGGAGAGTCGAGAGCGGAGCCGATCGGCCGCCCCACTCCGATATCACCGTCTAGCGGATCGCGACTACTGTGTGCTGTACGCAGATATCGCTAACGCTGGGACGGATGCTCCTCGAGCCTAAAACACTCGGCCATCCGCGACTGTCGCAACACCGATCATCCCTGGAGAAAAATCACCGAGCCGGTGGAGAATACGCGAGGCTTTGTAAAAAAAAAAAAAAAAAAAAAAAAAATTCGGTGAAAAACAGGCGGTGCCCGAATTTATTTTTCCGCGCCAAGTAGTCGCGGACCGTCGTTGTCAGACACGCTCCGAAATCCGTATCTGCCTCGGCGCTACTTCTCTTCCGCGGTACAAACTTCGTCTCTCGGTGAACGATCGTGACGTTGACATTGTGTAAAATAAAGAGAACATTGGCATAGTTTTTTTTTTTTTTTTTTTTTTTTTTTTTTTTTTTTTCGGTTTCCACGTGAGATAGACGAAGCGATTTAGCTGTTGTGAATCTTTGATACGGCGCGAGGCTATGACGAGACGTTACGCAAATGGACGCAACACACTCATCGGTCGCGACACGTTGGCTAAAAATTAATTACATTAGTTTCCAAATTCATTTTTTTAATATGAACGCGAAAAATAAAATAAAGCTTCCTCGAAAAGATCGAGTTGATCGTGACGAGCTGGATTTTTTTACCTACGTTTGACTTGCCGGGGATTCATGCCGAGTAAAAAATTGTTTTGGTTGGGAAATTTTCCAAAAAGAAATTACCTCGGTTTTCACATTTTTTTACGCGAATAAAATAAAAATCGAGAGCCAAAAAATAAAATGTTTTCTTTTTATGGAGAATGAAGGACTTCGGGAAAGTTTTTTCGTTATTTTTCTATTTTGGAGCAGAAGATTCGGACTTGGTAAAGTGATAAAGTGGTAAATATCGCCGGTCCATATTCCTCACCTCTGTCCTATTTTCGTCGACAAAATTCAACGTATCGACTCGGATCTAATTATTGTCCCGTTAACGTCGAGCAATAAAAGGTGCGTTAACGCTCGTGTATCTCGTCTCTCGGTTGCGTAAGTGAATCCTCTCGCTAAGCATGTGCTCGAGCACGTGTGCTTACGGGCAAACGTTGGCTGTTCATCGATCTCGGCAAAACGGCGCACGACGCGCTTTCAACAACCGACTAGGTTAAAAAGAACGCTCGACACTCAATCGTCACTCGGGTCTAAAACAATTGTGTTTTCGATAACGAGACGTTAAACCCACTTCGTCAATTCCAAAATTCTGCTCACGCTCCTAATTATTAATTCCATCATCCGATAATTTCGTATTATTTTATTAATAAAATTGCATTAATTTGGAATATCGTATAAATTATATAATATATTGCACGTATCACCGTGTCAGCGTTGACTTTCGAAAAAATTATTTCTATTATTATCATTGTTTTTGTTGTATTATTATGATATTATTTTTATTTTTTTACACGTGACTGTAAGAGCGCGTCTGGCGAACGCTCCGGAAGATTGCGCGCTGGAACATCGCTCGCTAATTGCGAAAGAATATTTGCCGTGTGTCTTAGCGCGAATCTATTCGCGGAACTACCTCATTGGCGAGTTGGATTCAACGGGTTTTATGGGTTGACGCTGGGAGAAACCATTGCCGGGCGATGGAACAACCGATCGTTTAAGACCGACTCGCTAACGATCGCTCGTCGAATAATTAACTCCGCGACACTTTAAATATTGTTTATAATGTGCTCGTTTACACCGACTGCCAGGTAGTAAAAATTTTATCGTGTTTTCGAATCGCGAGGATTTTAACTATCGACTGAAAAACGTGTTTGCGTATTTCGTGTCTGATTTTTTTTTTTTTTTTTAATGAGTCACGAGAATCAACAAGAGGCCGAGTTTGTCTCGTCGAGGATGAGACGCAGACTCTTTTCTCGGTGATAATTCGTTGGAGTCGCGTCCTCGTCATGCTGAACGCGTAACGAGGGAAACAAGAAAAAGGCGCGACAATCGAGGAGATTCGAGAAGCAGCGACGGGTGCGTCCAGCATCGTCGTGAAGGCGATGGCCTAAATTAATAGACGCGTTTGCCCTCCTAATTGCCGCTCCAATTAGTTCTGAAAGGAGAGCGACGGTCACTTTGTACTGCGCGTCGTCTCTCCACGAGCACCGACTACAGAGACAAGCAATTCAAACACCAATGGCATTTTAAAACCGTCGAAATGAATTTCTTGTCGATGAGGATTTATGAAAAAATTATCAAAATTATTGTTTTCATCAGAAAGAATTGATTATTTAATTTTCCGGAGAAACCTTTTTACGGGGTTCATAATCATGGTTCTCATAAAGAAATAATTATCAATCGCAAAAATACATTACCATATTTAATAAAAATTGATATAAGAAATAAAATATTTTATTTTATATTGTAAAATACGGCAGGGCCGTGAGATGGACCAGTGTCGAACGAATATTGTCAAGAAAAAGCGGAAATTATTCGGTTTTTTTTTTTCTTACAATTAAATTTCCCATCGGCAGATAAATTCATCGAGTTATTCGGGGTTTGGTTGATTGGCTCGATTATTATGAGTCACGGGTTTGAAAAATTTTTGCCATCATTGTGCAAATATGTTCCTCGTCGACGCGTCGCGATAAGAGAAGCTGGGAGGCGAGAAAAAAAAAAAACACAATTTTCCACTATCAAGGAATCGTCTATCGCTGAGCCCATCGAGAATGATGGGTAAATATGGGATCGTCCGTGTGCGTTACGCGGAGGTGGAGTAACGCGTGCACGTGCAACACTCCGCTGGAGAAGCTCGACACGCGTATGTAAAACTACAACCATGATTTTATGACGCACGAGAGTCATCGAGCAACCCATATATTCATGTAAGCAAGGTCGAACAACCGACAACGCACGCAACTCTGACGACGAATGTTGGCGCTCGATTGAGATTTTTCGTCGTCCTTCACGACCACCTTGAGCGAACCCTTCGGGTATCACCGAATCACATTTACAATCGACGATACGCGAACGATATTTTTCATGAATTTTTTTCGATTTTTTTAAATTAACGAATCGGTGAGATGGAATTTTGAGATTAATATTTTTCTCGTTATTCTCCGTCACCTGCGAACTTGAACTTGAATCACTCGCCGAATACGCAGTCTCGTCGCTCTATCATATTTATTTTATTTTTTTTTTGTCGTTTGTTATAGAAAGAATAAAACGAAATGGAAATTTATCATTTTTTCGTTATCAATTAATATTTTTGGCGCCCATTTGCATTTACTGACGCTGGATATTGGAACAATGGGAAAATAAAAGCTGAAGAACTTCCGTCGTATGGGATTCAGTGTGTGAAAAAAAATTAATTTAAAAAAATCTAGCTGCGTACGAGAGACGAATAAATTTTTTTTCACCACAACAAAGCTTCCTCTTTGAAGAAAAAAAATAAAAATAAGTCCGTGAATTACTGAAAGCCAAAGCGTCGCTCTCACGATGGGAAAATTCCGCAGAAAGATGAGAATCGATCAGTCCAGATTTTCAACTTCAGAGTTTCAACCACGATTAATTTAAATCTCGACCTACCCGGAGAAATAAAAGGGTCTGAAATTGACAGTCCCGAGAAGAGTCGCGAATATAATTGATAGCGCAGTGTTGCTAACAATTAATCGAATAACGGCTCGTCCCACGTGTCCGATCGTTAATCACGTCAAGCGACGATTCCGAGAGACTCGGAACGCAGATTGATTCACCCTAAAAGCGTATCTCGCCGAGAGCAACGACAAACGTAACGAGACGAAACAGATATGAATCGTTTTTAACTTTCGACTGTGCGCCAGGGCAAAAAAAAAACGAAGAATTCTGCGCTTCGGATCACGTGACTTGGCATATTTTCTTCGAATCGGCAAGACATTTTTTGACGAATTTTTTCAAGCTATAAACGACGTACTATAAACCCAGGGGGTAATACGGACCACCAGAGAGATCTGTACAAAAGTCTCGTTACACTCGCTGCATCGTATTTGGTGCATAAAATAATTAGAGCTGAGGTGAACGTTGTTTTTGTTCTTTGCTCGGGTAAACATTATTGAGGAAAGAGATCGATGGAGTTTTATTTTTTTTTTTATTTTTTTTTTCTAAGTCAATCGATGATCGCTTCGGGCTGTCGCATTGTCGAGGACCTAAACGAGAGTCGGCGAGAGGAAATTTTAGAGTATCGCGTGCGCGAGTCTCGAGACGGCTCCGAACGTCTCCGGAGAAACGTGGATGGAAATCGAGATGTGTCGGCGATATTCAATTGACAATTATTATTTAAATTGGTAGGCGAGAATCGAGCTCGTTCCTTCACGATTCTACGTCGACGATGCAGACGCGACGGAAGGGAGAGTGCGATGCGCCGCAATAAACGCGCTCGCGATGAGACTGATAGGATTTTTTATTTTTTTTTTTTTCGTCGAAAAAAAATTGGTCAAAAATTCCCAAATATTCTACGATCAATTTGACCTTTTTTTTTTTAACGATTTTTTATAACACAAATAAACTCGTGAAGAGTCGTCGATGATGTAAGAGAGTTGGATTTTTTAATTAATTTTTTTTTTTACGCCGATTTTTGATAAAAGTTTGTAAGGAATAAATTGAAAAATTCTCGATTCAGCGCTATCAATTATTTATTTATTATTCCTCACAGTTATTAATGTTAATAATTTTTTTTTTAATCATAATTATTCATGATAACTGATGGTTAGGCATTTTTTTTCTCGCTCATTCTGTAGAATTTCTGTGATAAGGAAAAACCGATATTACATCGCAGATTTGCCGAAAGATATTGCGTCGTTGCAGACGCGCCAGTTTCATAAATCTGCCCGGGAATGGCAAACAAGAAGGATCCACGTTGAGCATAAATCACGGTTGAATTTTTCTTTTTTAATTCAAATCTCGTGTCTTTATCGATCATCGGAGTCTCTCGCGATAAATCGCGACGCGTGTTCATTGCCGAGCTAACGTTACTGCAAGGTATTTTTACCAGCCTTCAGACCAATAATGTGATTCTTTGACAAATTCACACCTGCCGGATGGTGCGATACGCGCCTTTTTTTATTTAGCTTCCGAACGCTCTTATCTCTCGTAAATTCTTCTTTTTTTTTTTCTCCACGCCATTACCAAAGGTATTTCCGTTCAACCTTTTTTTTGGCTCAATCACGATACTGAGAGCTTACGATCGAGCAAAAAAAAATACATATTTTTTTCGAACTCCATTTTTTTTTTTAATTCTCGACCTGGATTTTTTTTTTTTTTTGGAGCTGGATTTTTTTTAAGGAGCTTAATTGTGTTCGGTGAAAGTTTGTCTCGTTGAACTTTTTAATCGCACACCTGAGTGCTCGTTCGGAAAATTGTCCGTGAGAGAACCTTAAGTTTCTTTTTTACCAAAAAATTAGTCGTTTTTTTTTTTCACAAGAAAAATCAACAATTTTCGCGGCCAGGGGAGCGAGACACTTCGGGTATTTTAACCGGGTAATTGGGTGTACAACGAGTTCCACAGAACAATCTCGCGAGATTACGATGATCCGACAGACGAAACAATTTTCAATGGTTTCTCAGTATTCAATTCCTTTCTGTAATTCGTAATTGCCTTCTCCCTCCTTCTCGCTCGCTTTAAAGTTCCCGAATATTCAAGACTGTGTTCCCGGTGTCGAAAGGCGTCGCGTGTGCAATAATATCAACTTCCGGTTTCCATTGACGATCTCGTTATCCAAAAAAAAAAATCGAATTTATCGGAGTATCAGAAAAAAAAAAAAAAAAAACAAACAATTCCCATCGATCGGAAGCGAGGCTGAATTAATTGCAACGCGCTCCGAATCACTTTCCGATAATGACCGTAGCGATTCTATCGTGAAGTCACGCCCGACAGTCGCATTCCTTGAACTCCGCAGCAGCATCCAAAGTCGACGAGTAGCTTTAAATATCTCGATAAAATCCACTCGGATAGCGAGCAAGAATTCATTTTTTTTTTTTTTTTTTTGGCACCCTTCGACATACGCATCGATGCATTATTTATCGTTCCGAGAACGATTTACCAGTTTTTTTTTTTCGTCACGATTCAACTGCGCTCTATCTACAACGCACATCGACGGCTTCGAACCACGTTTTTTTTTTTTCTCATTCGATCGCAAAGCGCAAATCGGCACGAGTATTTTTTTTTTTTTTTTTTTTTTTTTCAAAAATAAAATATGAATTTAAAGTGGTGGTTCAAACTCACCTAATCATAATATCTAGCCTTGAAGGGATAGTACTGCAGCAAGAGCTCACTCATAGAGCACACGCGACCCCTTTCCCCGCTTAATTTCGATCTGGCGGACACTTTTTTTGGTCGTACGTGACCTGCGACCTGGTCGTCGTGGCCGATAGAACGATAACTGAATCACTCGGGAAGAGGTCACTTCGCGGCGAGTACGTCTGTCAATCTGTCGGTGGAAGTAGATATCGCAGCCACCTCAGCCAACAGGGACGTCGCACAGGGCCGCGAACTCGGGCTCCTCCGTTTACAGTAATTTCGCCCCGAACGATCATCAATCGCGAGATATTTCCTTCGACCGCGATACAAATTAAGATTCACGATCGTTTCGCACTTTTGGATTCCAAAGAATTTTCCACGATTTTTCGGACTCGAGATGGTTCATAAAAAAAAAAAACGATAGAAAATCACGCGGCATTTTATTTTTTTATGTAAATGATTTTAACTTGTTTCTTTAAAAAAAAATTTGAAAAAATAAAAAACGTACAGGTGTTTACGCCAATTTTTCCAGAAATTAAATGAATTTAAAGTGGTAATCGGTGCGACGAGTAAAAGAATTTACGGTAAAAAGTTGGCATTAACTTTCCAAAAGCAATTTACTATTGAAAGAATTTTTCTATTACTCGCACAATTTCAACTCGACAGTTTCCGACTTATTTATTAAAAAAAAAAATAAAAAAATAAAAAATAATAATAATCTTACCCTTCAGGGTAATTCCAAGCTCAGTCTCTAATCGGCTCAACGGAAACATGGTGCATAAAACACAATTCATATCGAAAAAAAATAAGTTGTTTCCCGCGCCTCCTTGAAAACTCCTGCACGATCGACTCTGTCGAAAGAAAAGCAAAAGAAATGCGTCAATCGATTACGATAATAGCGATTGGCAACAAAAAAATACCGGACTCATTTTCAGTCCGTGCAAAAGTGATCCGTGGTTGGAAAGGTCGTCGGGCGTGAGGCGCGTGATTTTTTTTTTTTTTTTTTTTTTTTTTTATGATATCATCCACATACGCGTCGTTTCAATCCGGCCTTCGAACCGGCTGAATCACAGAGTGGTACTCTTGGTGCAAACGGCAGGCTCTCTCCACGCGCAACTGGATCCAGGCAGTATATTGGTGCACTCTTGGTGCAGGAGAGTCGGAAAGGGAGTACATCGTGGTACTCGGCTCACTCAGCCACCAGTACCGAGAGTATCGCAACGAAGACGCACGTGTGTGTGTGTGTGTCAGTATCGGTGCTCTTATATTCCCGAGTCAAATCAGCATTGATTTGCATAACGAAGACAATGGCACTCGGGAACTCCGTTCGCGCCAAAATTCCCCCCCGGAACCGCTACACGCACTTGCTACGTAAAATATATATTTTTTTTTCCGATATGTATGATTTTTTTTATATATATATATTTTAATATATTTGAAAGTATGTTTGGTATTTATATGTTTACCTTTTCTGTCGGACGGAGGTTGTATCGATAATTGTTTTATTACGGCAAAGAGTAGGTGATGAAAAAAAAAAAATTTATTTGAAAAATCTATTTTTCTAGTATTCATTACCGACCGCGATAATTTACTCCCCCTTAAGAGCACGGGAAACACTGTGGTGTGCGAGAGAGAGAGAGAGACGAGCATGAGAAATCGTTTCACAAGCTCATCAAATTTTTTTGAACTCGGCACGTTCTCGCCCCTTCCGCCGTGGCACACGAAATTTTCATTGTGAGAAGAATTATTCAAGCTCCAAAAAAAAAAAAAAAAAAATGAAAAAAAATGAAAAAAAAAATAACAGCCCTGATGGCGGCAAGAAAATCAGCGGAGATCGGAATGCACGTACGGAATCTCTGGCCGTGCTCGCCGATATTAATTGAAACGCACTTTTGCGTGAATTTACAATCGACGGTTTATTTGTCGTCGCCGTCGCGAGAAGTCCCGAGAGAATCGAATAGAATTAACGCGCTGATTGAAGCATCGTTGTTCTCCGCCGATTGAAACACAGCTTTGGACCGGTGGTTGAAGCACAAGAGACGGAGAAACGGTGAGAGAGAGAGAAAGAGAGGAAAAAAAAAAAAAAACGTCGAAGGGTCTGCAGACCGTGCCACCCTGCACCCTCGGGCGAGTTAAATTACTATAAAAGACTTTATCCACTTTAGTCACCGGCGGTCAGGCAATCATCCTATTGCCTGACTATGGTATCATGAATGACGGTAAGAAAAGCCACCCGGACTCGGTGCCACCACAAGAGTTCCCCTGAAACATTGAACGCCACTGCGAGGACAATCCTATCGCGAGATCTCCATTCCCACGCTGCGAACTTTCGCTCAACCGCAATATATTTTTTTTTCCTATTTTTTTGTTTTCATTTTTTAAAGAGAAAAAAATTTTTTCATCAATATCGTACAATTTTTTTCAATTGCATGACTCGAATCGTCCTTTAGGTTACATAATTGTATATAAAAATTTTTGGGTCTGCCCTCCTTTCAAATTTCGGCTTTTCGCTGCAATATCATTATTTTGTGTTCGAGCTGCGTTATTACGATTATTCTTTCGTCGAATTTTCAATGTATGGCTTCAGCAGTTCTTTGCGTTATCTTCGGTATTAAAAAAATGTAGGTCACGGTATTAATTTCGACGATTGTTACAATAATTTTTAGGTCCTCGGGCGAGATGATAATAAAAAAAAAATGGGTATCGTCATTGCTCAGCAACTGTTTCATCTAATAATAGAATTTTATTGCAGCAGTGTGAAAGAATCCTGTTGTTTCGAGAGATCTCGTTCTATGCTCGACTATCGAGGCAACTGGAATGTTTAATTTGCCGCGAGGGAGCCTCTATCGATAAGGCCGCGGCAGCTCGAAATTTCGTTCTCGTCGTGCGACGTCGCTCTTTAAATAAACTTATCATCGCGCCTAGTGTAAATTTGAATACGTCTTCCCATGGCGTCAGCGAGGTCTATTTTCGTCATTTTTTTTCGTTTCTTTAAACTCACATTTAAAGTGCGTATCAGAAGTGGAGATTAATTCGATAGCGTGCGATGACGATGGCTCGAAGCCAGAGGTAGGCAACGCGCATGCGCGTGAACTTGCAACATATTTTTTCCTACAGCTGGAACGCCTTACACCAATGTCCGCCACATTTAATTCGGCGAGTAAATTCATTTTTCGGACCTATCAATGCCAACCTCGTGATTCGATGGGCCAAATTTTTCCGAGCTCTCTCGAGCTCTCAGCGAGAGATCTGGCGATCCTCCTCCTTATCGTGACACGGTTCTCTCGGTTGCTTCAATAATCAACGCCTAACAGCGGTATAATGACCCAATTAGATGTCATTTACACGTGAGTCATGTCGCCAATTTGTCCATGTCCGGCGAGGCGAGTTCTAATAACCGAGTATACATAACCTCTTCGGGTTGTCCCGCGTTCGCCACGAGGTAAGCACGGCAAGGGCGCCACCTAGGTGCGAGAAAACTGCCGTACCGACGCTCCGAGCGAGCGTGCACCACCTGCGACGACTACGTGAAATCCGGCGAGTCGCCACTCGCCTCGTACATTTTTTAAATAAAATTCACACCACGACCGCCGCACACGGTGGCGAAGTGTGATCGAGCTTGCTCAACGCGTGAATCGTAATCCAGTGGAGACGAGTAAACAGCGAAAAGACTAACTTGTGTCTGTACACATTTAAGATGAACGTTTGCACATTCAATCAATGTGAGTACAAAGGTGCACAATGTTGTTTCTTCAATAAAAAACAAAAAAATGTTTCCAACGAAACGAATGTGTTTTCGACGAGAAAACACATTCAGCTGTGTCGGGGTGTTGGGAATTTTTTTTTTTTTTTTTTTTTTTGTAGACTCTTCACTCGGCAATTAATTCCAACTGATCGAAAATACATTACCGAGTATAATCGTTGCAATCTTTTGTCTACACGACCGAACGTTGAAAAGATTTATTTCTTTTCATCGCTCCTATTTTCAACCCAACTTCACGAATGTTGAGATACGTCAATAAATATTTTCCATTGAACAAAATCTAACACCATGTAACCCTGTGAAATCCGTGTGTTAAAAGCCGACCTTGTTTTTTTTTAAATTCCAGCGATGAAAAAATGTTAACAATGCACCTGTTTGACAGTGCCAATATTTCTACAGTGCTTCAACGTTCCAACTGTTATTATTTATATTTAATCGTCTTCGATTAATCTCACATAATTGCCAATTAATTAGTCCTATTGAGATTAAACGTAGCAGAGCAAGTTGTCTTCTCTGAATCCATAAATGTCTTTCGAGGCTCGGAGAAAATTGTCCAACATCTGGAAACGTTCGATAATCTCTGAGAAACGTTGCAGACGTTCGCGTTGTCTTTAACAGCCGACTGCCGTTTGTTGTTTATGTTGCTCGGGGCGAAATTATGTGCACGTACGCGAGCTGCGATGAAAATTACTGAACACTCGAGAGACCGGAATGCCGACGTTGCTGAATGAACGAGTCGAGTATGCGAACCGCGGCGTTTATTCGCAAGAAAAAAGAAAGCAAACCATGGTCCGGCGCCTTTCCTTTCTCTGTCAAGGGAATGCGCGACGCGAGCGCCGCTAGCGTCTCGAACGTGGTCGGCAACGCGCCACGACCGGGACTCTCAACCGCACCGACTCTCCGACAAAAAGCCCGCGAGGCGCACAGTTATACGATTCCCGGAATAGGGATGCTGACGATTAGTCCGTGTTTTTCTCTATTTTTCTACGCCTGCGAAACGTCTGGACGGTATTCATCCACGTCAATGGTAGAAATATGACGCGACCGGTTCAGCGCTCGACAGATGCGAGGAAGCGCTTTTATCTTCGAACCTCAGAATTTTCCATCCGTTCTATTTTCAACCGAATATTATTATCAATTTTTTCGTTTTTTTTCACGGAATCTTGTATTTTTTAAATTTTATTGTGAAAGAATATTCGTGTGAGAAGAATGTTATTTTCTTTAAGGTTGTCTTTTAAGGGTGCGTACGACTAAAAAAAAAAAAAGAAACATTGAGAATGCTTCCTGTACCGTTAAAACAAAATGAGAAGCTAATTATTTTTCTTCGGTGTAAAACTGCTTTGATCGAACGAAAATGTTTGCATTTCCCTACGCAATTCGCACATGAATTTACGTCAACTATCTGAAAACCGTATGCTGGATTCTAAATGAGAGTTGGGGAACAATTATCATTGAGCGAACGAGGGGTCGATCGAAACGTTCTCCGGGCGAGCGCAGTCTGCAAAGTCGTTGGCAATAATAAAGTGGAACGGATCCCGTTCGCGACAGTGGCTGAGCGCGTAGACCGTATCAGCGTATTATAAATATACGCATATATATATATATATATATATACCTATAGAGGCGCAAAGTCAGCACGGTTTTCTTGGCCGCCTAGTACACATCCGGTCGACTAACTCCGTGAGCGCTCGCACACAGGCTTTCCTACTTCATTCATCGAAGCATTCTGCGGCCTTTGAAGGTTGCTCGGCGCGGTGAAAAACGAACGGTACGCGGAGAGACCAGCAGCGGTGAGGCGAGGGAACCTCCCAGTCCCGCCGCGATGGCAGCACCGTCGACTCTCCCGTCGCCAGTCGCGGTGTGAATTCCTTCTCGGAAATACGCTGTGTACCCAATCTCCGAACAATCTTTGCCCCGAGCCGATGTGTTGCGTTCTCATCGCTCGCTACAACACGAGTCCAGAATCTTTACCGTCTCCAATTCCTATCGAGCTTTGAACTGCCTCGAAAAGTCGCATGTTTCGATGGAATAAGGACGCAGCGACGATGACACGTTTACAGCCATCCTCTCTGACTGGATACATCTGTAACAATTATCGACTGTACGACACGAACAAGGCGAGAAATAATCGCACGGTGTTTCGTTCCCTCGTGAGCGATGTCAGTGACCGCCGTGACTGCGAAACTTTTAATGCACCGAGGTTATATCGCAGCTCGGCCGGTTCGCCGAGCGCGCGCAACCTATAACGTACTTTCACTTCGCCGCATTGACGGCGTTCGTGATTCATACCTGGAACGTGATACAGAGCGTTCACCCGGAGATTCCATAGAGCCTTGTATAATAAATAACCTATTCAATAACGTTTCGTACTGATACTAAAAATAGCGCGAAAGCCTTTTCTTTTTTTTTTTTTTCGTGCTCTCCTAACGAGCGCGGAAAAACCTTTTCATTCATCGGAGACGCTCGCTCTGTTCTCAGAGACGAGTTTGCCTATCGATGCGTTGTTTCATTGGTTTTACGGGATTAGAAAATGAATCGGAGATAAAATGTCGGATTCTCGATATATGCTTTTTACATGAAAAAAAAAAAAAAAAAAAACAATCTCGACGATTTCGTCACGGGGAAAAATTCAGCGGCCAACAGCTAATGGCGCTTTGATAAATGAAAACAAAACAAAGCCATTATCGCAAATGCAACGGTAGTGCAGCACGGTAATTACGATTATCGGACGCATTCTCATCGATATATCTATAGCGTCGTTTCTCCAGTCCCTAATCATGAGTACCGCAACATCAGCATCCGGCTAGTTCACACTGCGCATGCGCTCCTACAATGAACGTCTCGGCGCTCGGTGAGCTTGGACTAAAAATAGTGCGGCCGCCATTTTGTTTGTTTCCACTCAACTCACGACCGTTTCATTATTCGGAAACGGACACTTTGTTCTCAGGAGCGATTTTCCCACATCGTTTCCCCGGTCATAATGTTTATAGATTTTAGGTTAAATACGTAAGGCTCACGCGTTTATACGCTCAATTTCAAATTCGCAGGTCTGAAAAATTAAAAAATAACAATCGTCGAATCTCACCCAAACTCGAAACCAAACTTCCGATCGAGAATCCGTCCGCGTCTTGGCGAAGTCCATTCTACATAGGAATCGCGAGCCGACATTTTCACCGTGAAATCTTGACCGTTGAGTCACTGAAAGTTACCGACGGATTCATGAAAACAAAACAAAGTCATTGTCGCAAATAACCGCCATGGAACGGTAGCAGGGCAATTACGATTACACGACGCATTTCCAATCGATATACCTATAGCGTTTCTCTCGAGTTCCGAGTCATGAATGCAGTACCATCAGCATCCGCCTCGTTCACTGTGCCTAAGCGTTCCTTGAATGAAACTCTCGGGGCTCGGCGAGATTCGCCGCCGCCGGTCATCTCGCTTTCGAAAAAAATCCGATGCTTCTCTCACGAGATCCAACACAAGGCTGAGGAGACTCTTACCTCGAGGGGCAGGGGCGGGGAGGAGACGGGGGGAGCAATCGGAAAGACACATATCTATCGCCGGTCGAGCAAGCGAGAGAAATGCCACGCGCGGGGGGAGGGGGGGAAGTTAACAGTGTACACGAGTATACGAGGCGCTTCGTGACTCTCACGTTCGCGAGCCATTGCGTGCCAGAATATTCTCGGGAGGCTGCTTCGTCGAGTGGGGATGAAACCTGAATGATCCATAGAGTCCGCGAGACTCTCTCGTTGCTGTGTGAGGGAGGACTGGAAGGAAAAAAACACGAAACCGAGAGGGAGGGCAAAAGGGAACGCGATGGCGTCGAGCATTGCTCGTGAACTGAAGCGGCGAGCGAGCGAGTGCCGCGGTGTGGGAAACGTTGTAAGTAACGGCGCGAGAGAGGGGTAAAGAGAGACGCAGGAGTGGGGGAACGCTCGGAAATGGCCGCGGGAAAGTAGAGAGCGGCGAGCGGTTATCGGAGAGCGACTTTGTAGTCGTTTTGTGTATTTATTTTCTTTTTATACGTACACATAATATTTTTTGTTTCTGGCCTCTCTCTCTGTCCACCTCCTCCGGCGGGCTGCACGGTTATAGTCCGGGGTAACTCGTGAGCGGGTGGCTCCGGAGCTGTTGCCGGGATGCTGTTCGAACGATACGTGTAAAGGGGGGTCTCTTGTCCCGAGGAACATTGCCGTGAGCAGGAGTCTTAGCCGGGGTTGGCGAGCGTGAGATTGCTCCGCTGCTGCTGCTGTTGGCCGGCGGTGGCTCGGCAGAAAGCTCGATCTCGCGGAGCGATAGTTTCGCGCGCTCACGGTGAAAACGTGTGATTCACGGAGAACGAGAGGGAACTTATTAAAAATATATATATATATATATATAAAGGATAACGGGGTGAAAGAGGAGACCGCCGAGGATGGCCGGTGACGGTGCGACGAACAATGAGATCGGGGAAGGGAAGAGAGAGGAGGGCGGTCGTGATCAGGGTGCGTCAGCGCGGGGGGAACGACATTCCAGAGTGGGCGGCATTCTGGAATGCGATCCCCCCGGTAACAGGAATTCGCCGAGCGAGCAGCAGCAAACTACCGAGATCAACGACGGCCTGTGTCGCTATGGTGCGGTATCCAACAGCGGCGGTATGTCTTTCGTCGAAGTCTGCCAGGTAAACGCTCTTCTCTATCACAACTAAGCCTTTACTCCATCGTTCGCGCCTTCGTTGGCTTTGCACCGATTTTTTTTTATTTCGCCTGTTATCGCGCGTGAGCGACACAATCGCCGAGGAGACACGCGGGCGACGTCACTGCGAGCACAAACTGAGAACTTTCCCACGCTCGAGTTTTCGAGTATCTCGAACTGTAAAAAATATCTCGAATGCAGTAATCGAAAATACCATTGGGAAAAATCGATGAGCGTGGAGAATTTTGAAGTCGGGGCTCTTTCTTTATTTTCGTGCGTCGCGGCAAACTTTGGCGCCATAGGGGGAATAAAAACTTTGGACAGATGTTTGTGAGATGACTCGGCTACGAAGTCCCCGCTCGTCAGCGTTACTCGACGTTTCGCAGAGAAAAATAATCCTTCGCGATTGGCTGGAGATTGAAAGAATTGTGGAAGCTTTTTTAACTCAAACCAAAATTTCGTATGGTCCGGAAAACCTTGTGATGTTTGTTGATTCTTTTTTCCAGATTCGACTGCAAAATCTTTTTCCCCAACTGGCTCCTCCGTCGCGGTACAGCATCTGCGAAGATTCGGTTGAGCTGACCGCGGAGTGTCTCGCCAACGACGTCATTAGATATCTGCTGAAGGAGGACGTGTATCTCATATCGAGGGATCCAATATCTCGCAGCATGCGACACAACGTTTACCAGATGCTCAACAAGCACAGCATACTCTTCACGAGCATGGTCAATCGATTGAACGTCGTTCCGGACACAGCGTACGAAGCATTCATGGGTGTAGCTGACGAACTTTTTCTTCATGGAGGCGTCACATGGTCCCGGATAGTTTGTCTCTATGCCTTCATGGGCAGACTAGCGCTCTGGGCAAGGGACGGCAGAATGCACGCTTTAAGAAAAAAATTACCCCTCTATGTTTCAAGATACATCGGTGAGGAGATTGCACATTTTATCAAAGGATACGGCGGCTGGGTAAGTTATCCAAAATGTTTTGCTGCTTGTTTTTTTTGTTGTTTTTTAATACAAGGAACAGATATTATATACTTGGATAGACCAGGCAGTCGTACAAAGATTTTGTGGTCTAGTTGGTCTATGGCACAATGAATCTCAATGTTTCTGCTATTTAATAATTGTATATTTACTTTAAGTTTGTTGGTAGATTTCTCTTTCAAACAAATTGAAATATTGGTTTTTTTTTCAGGAACAGCTATGCATAGAGTATCCGGTAGCGGAGGAAGTAAGCGGTGCCGTGTGGCGTAGTCTCCTCATGACCGGAGCAACACTAGGTCTTGTTGCGACTATCCTCACTGTGACTTCATGAAGTATAGATATGTGTAAGGAAAGTTTTACATACGTTTTACAAACGAAGAATTTATCGCGTACTTATATACTGTGATCGTATTCTTATATGAAAGAAAAAAGCAAACAGAAAAAATTAGAAGCCCCGCTCTCCCTGACCCGATTGGAATAATGATCTAGGTAATTTTTTAAATACGAAACAAAGTATTAAATTTTCTACGAAGCCCCAAATCTTAATAATCTACCGAGCTCTATGGGAGCTCCTCTCTCGTCTCTCCGAGAATCCGAGAGAAAATGACGACAATGCAAGTTCCCTACTATTGTAATATTTTTACATGCAAAGCAACGGTTTTTTAGTTTATTTTTATTTTTTTAGTTACAAGAAACCGCACTAGTTCAATTAGTAGAAAGCAACAGAACGAATTATCTTATTAAATATTGATAACTTAGGTGAGTGTGCCGACGAAAAAAGAAAAAAAAAAGTTATTTGCAAACGAATGATACTCAAAATCAAAGTGTTTCTTTAGATCTCCAGCGCCAAATATGAATCTCAAAATTTATATTGAATTTAGGTAGAAGCAAACTATTTGTATTTATTTATAATTTATTCTAGGTAGAACAATATATTAAATAATTTACATTTTTACGATGAAATACGCTTTGACTGGGAATAGTCAATTTCAACGTTCTTTTTTCTTCTATCTGCATTTTAATTGAATTAATATCGGTCACTATTAATGTACTATAATTGCAGTTTAACGCCATTGTAAAAGTACTACTTTGGCAGCTTTTAGTACCTTTGTCAAACCTTTTTGTACGAAGTATGTGGCGATAATAAAAAAAAAAGAATATCTCGAAACAGAAGGATTGTTTTTATTTGCACGAGCATAATTCAACAACCAGCCAGTTTTTTTTTTCTTACTAAATGTTTATTATTTATAATAGAAATTCAGACAGTAAGATCTATCAAATCTAGGTAATTTAATACATTATACAAGCAATATTTTTTTCCATAGGAAATAGTGAAAACAATGTGGTATTTCTTTTAATAGATTTTTGTTTTTCCTTTTAGGGTGCACGACTACTTAATTATTCTTGTTATCTTTATATTACACGGTAAATTTATTCCGCGAAGCAGCGATGGGGGAGGGGGGGATAATCCTCGAGTTACGAAGAATTTAACAGCCACGCAGACAATGAACTAATAAACGGCTCCGGTATCGTCATCGAGCGAGTAGCTAAAATAAACTGGATGTAAAGAATAATAACTAGCGGTCAATTATAGAGCTCGATTGAAATCGGAAAAAAGACGTAAATGAAAACTCCTATCATAAACAATATTTAAACATATCAAATGGAGGATGGCGATTTTTTTTGCAAGTACTGGGCCAAGCATATTTAACGATAGCTTAACTTACGAACGAACTCCGAAGTGGTAACCACACACTTTCGGTTCGCACTCTCGAAGACTCATTAATGTCTCAGATTTAAGCCTATCAATTGAAACGCAGGCGTCGTATGTACTCGCACGTTGTTGAAACTTGACGCTGCAAAGGCGTGTTAATTGTAATGTTCGTGGGGTAGAGAAAAATCTGATGACGAATAATCTCGGAAATGTCGAAATTCATACTAAAGCTTAGACGAGAAGAACTACGGTCGTCGAGAACAGTGTATGAAAAAAAAAAAGAAAAAAAAATAGCATGAGAATTTATTTTCAATGACTCGTCAACAAACGATTTTGATCACGCGAAAACAAACATCCGAACAGGGATTAAAACATTTATACTTATTTACGGCAGGTTTTTTCGCCAACGTCGTCCTAAACATTAATCGATGCCTTGATTAAGATATATTTATATATACGCATAATGAATCACATTCACGTAGTTTTTTTCATTTTTTTTTCTTCTTTTACCACATCTTGAAAGTACACCGAGACAAAAGGAAACATAGTTTGTTAGTGTACTTTACACAGTGAACAGTAGCGTCTCGTAACACATTGCGATAAACATATCTCTCGAGTGTATAATATAAAAACTCAAGCTACAGCCCTAATATGTCCTGTGAGTGCGTGTAACAATTCCCTTATGTTTACTAATCAAATTTTCCGAGACTGTACAATTAATGATTGGACTTGTTTCTCTATTCATTCGTTATTTCTCACGTTTCATTACCTCGTTATCGGCGTGCACGATAACAAGAGTCAACAGTTTTTTTTTTTTTTTTCTTTTCAATTTCGCATTTAATCTCCGCATCGAACCTACTTATCAATTTTAATCTCTCTATTTATCGACATTACTACATTAAATATTAAATAAATGTATGTACGTGTGTATATTATAACGATATATAACTGTACAAACGGAATTCATTCGCGGTTTGCCGCCATGCGCCGACAGTTTTCGCCCATCGTGTTCCACAATGTTTTATTTTACTTCTGTTTTCTATTCATTAGTCACACGCCTCTGAACAAAGTTGATTGTTATCGATAGCTAACACCGATTTCACGTTTAATATATCTCGAAACCATAACGTTGAGCAATATAAATCGTATCGGATATCTGCGGTTCAGGAGTGATTCTCCGAGGTCGTGGAAGGGACATGCGAAATACATTTCTACGTAAAAATAATTAACTTAAGAACGAGGCGAAAATTAAACTCAGCAATCGAGACGAGTTGCTGAAATATTTAACAGTGCTCCTTATTACTCCTGATAAATCTCCGGATTCCGTAGATAATTTTACAATTTTTTTTTCAACGGTTCGAGGGAACGGGATTTTTTTGCCGTGGAAGCGAACATATCCGTTTATCATACTAATTATTTACTCTTTTTTTTTAATACCCACTAACTCCCTTGTTAAACCATCGTTTGTCGCGAGAAACTGTCCGAACTCTCGTTTGAAAAATACAGTCGACCGATCCGTGTGTCGCGCTAGTGATATATTTTTTTTCCCCCATTCGCCGCTAGAACTTCAAGAGAACACGTCCTTTTTATCCAGAAGAAAAAAATATTGTTAATGCACGATAGATTTTTTTTTTTTTGGTCCTCGAGATGCAAAGAAGCAGTCGCCCGGGTTAACCACTAAACACGCGTATTTTATAATTAAAATATCTTTTACAGAGTGTGGCAGTCGCAGCCTGGACGTATCGTTGACCGAAAGAGAGCACGGATTGTTTTTTTTTTTTGGTATCTGCTTATTCCTTGATTTTCGAACTTTTTTTTGTTTAAATATTTCTCTTTATAGTATTTGTGATGAACTCGTTACATCGTCAATGTCCATGTGGCTACTCAAGTTTCGCGATTGATACTCGAGACGCAAATGTGGACTTACAGATTTATCGATAGAACGATACTTTCTCAATTTGCATATTTCGTTTGCGATGAGAAAGCAACAAAGGAGGACAGGTATAATTTCCCGTAAAATTAGAGCTAAATTTACGCGTCGTATCGAACAAAAAAAAAGATAAAATGTGATGCGCAAGATAATAATAATTGTTTATAGAAGATAAACAGTGAGATCCATGGATTACGTACGAGGACGTTCAGCTCTGCGAGCTGTAGATAAAATTCACTTTCACCATTTTCATGGAATATCCGGAAACTGTCATAAGCTCGATCGAGAATTGCCCACTTATCACGGATTTTTCAACTGCATTACAATGACGCGTCCCTATCGATGTTGAAACGCCTGTTTATCCGAGCGCTACGTACTGTTTAGACAAACACAAAACAAATGAAACTTTTCGTTTTTTTTTCGTTTGTATTTTAGTTTGTTTGCGGTGTGATTAAATTTGAAGTCTAATTATGAAAGTCGACAAAATAGTTTTTCATGCATTGCCACAGAAGATCGCGCAGTTCGAACGAAAGGAAGAAAACGATAATATGAAAGAAATTGGTATCACTCGGCGACCTTTTTGAAACGTCCTTGTCAGCTTTCTCGGATTATCACAGGTGGGGAGACGGCGGCGAAAAGGGGGAGTCGGGCTACCGTTGCGACCGAATTATACGATGTCGTATCCGCATCTTATTCGAAGTACTCCCACCATTCCTTCTCGTAACCCTCGTGAACATGCTCGAGCAACTTCTTCCTTCGGAGGTCGCAATATCTGCACAATGAAAAGGAATCATTCGTTTTTTTTTTTAATTAAAAACTTTTATTTTAACGAGCTTCAGAGAAAGTTAGTAGTGGAAAAAAATTACGAAAACTTACCTATACTTGTCCTGAACTTTCTGTTTAATGTCAGCGAGATTCTCGCTGGTTATCTTTCGTTCAAGATATTCCGATAGAAATTCGGTGGCACCTTCGAGGTCCTTCTGGTTTTCCTCGAAAATCACAGACTGGTTATTCTTTCGCAGATAATAAGCAAACACGTAAGTGTACGTGAGAGTCTGCCGGCAGAGGCACAGTATATCGACGGCTTTCTTCAAGAATTGTACCTGTAATCATTTTTTTTTTTTTTTTTTTTACAAATTTTTATATATCGCCTCAGGACCTTACGGTATAGCAAAATATCGATATTTTTTTCTAATACTTCATAGGGTCACGAATATTCCGGTAAATTTTTATGTCGTAATTCAACGAATTATATATATACTCCAACAAAGTCCTCACAGTTTAAAGGTATTGTTTTTTTTAATAATGAAAAATAATTGTAGACAAAGATTTAGTGTTCGAAGAAAAAATACATGATACTCAAATTTAGTGAAAGTCTCACAGTGCAAAGCCGGATTATTTTTTCAATCGTTATTAATACCTCTATCCAAGACATATTGTGTTGCTGCATCTCCTCCATCTTCTCCTTAACGCTGGCGTACAGCTTGTTCTCGAACTTCAGCGATTGCAAGTGATTCATATATCTGTTGCAATAAAACAGATATCTCGCCAGCGCGGATCTCGACTTTTGCTGGGCGTCCCTCGCGACTTTGGCCTCCTCCTCGTCGTAGCGATTGCAATTGTACCAGCTGGTACCGTGAGGCTCCCACGACGAGAGACATACCCAACAGAACTCGTTCCTGCAGTTTTGATTCTTGCAAACCATGTGATTGCATCCACCGTCTTTCTCGATGGTAACGTTACACTTTGGACATTCCTTCGTGTTAGCCGCAATCCAATTTGACGTCTCCGAATCGTCGTCACATTTTCTAATCCACTTTCGTAACAGGTGACACTTTACCGGATCGTGCCAATTTTCACCGCAATGAAAGCAGAACGTGTGCGCGCATTTGCAAGTGACCGGCTTCGATTCTACGTATTGGACCTTTATGGCGCTATTACAATCGGGCGACGGGCACCACCTTAACAACCTGTTACACTGCCAAACAAGCGTATTATACGAATTAGTCAATGCTTCGTCCTCGTAGGAAAAGCCGTTATCGTAAAAACCAAAATTGCAACTTCAGGATACTCAAAATAGGTAAAAAAAAATTAGATATTTGATTTTTAGCTAACGTTTAGATGTAGGTGTGTATGTGTGTGAAAAAGTTGCATCGTTCAAAAGGAGTTTAACTTGGCAACGAGTAATACATTGGTGCAAATTTCATTTCGAGGCCCGATTCGAGATTTTACGCGGATTTTGAATTTTTGAAAAATTTTGTGGTCGCCCCAACTAGCGTAGATTTTAAAAGACATGCAACGATGTAAACTAATTTTTTTAATCCAATTTGTCTAATTAAAAAAAAACAGTTACCTCGACAAAACTGTTTGTTATGAGATGCTGATATTTCAATTTGACCTTTGAATCCTTGACTAAACGCATTACGCTCGCGTCGTCCACCAATATATCGCAGGCGTGTGCCGCGCAAGCGATCGTCTGCCCTACGCCTTCCTCCATTATTTTAGTTGTCAGATATTCCCCCCAACAACCGGTGCAGAATCGGTGTCCACACTCCAATCCCGTCATCATCTGCAATTTTTTTTCATTGTTCAATCAATTAATCTACACTCCGAAATGATTCTATATAAGGCTTTCCGTCTTCATGAAACTTACGGAGGATGGTAAAATCGTGAAACAAATGCCGCACTCCTCGTTCCCATTGGTAGAAGTTCTTCTAGACTGCACAAAGAAAATATTGATTAAAAAAACTCATGAAATCAGATTCCAAATAGACAACAGTTGTTTCTCATCACCAATGAACTCTGTGAAGATCGGGATCTGACAATAACAGGACCTTTCCTGAATGGATTTATAACGCGAGCCTCGGCAAACAATTTCTCTTGATCTCCGTCATAGAAACGCTCCATCAGCTTTTCCTTGTCCCACTTGAAGTGATTCAGTAAAATACGTGTTGTCGTGGTGGGTATCTGAAAACAATTAGTTCAATGTGTCGATCATCAAAAAATATTGCATGAGAAGTTTGATCAATGCTTGCAGTAAGTGATATTCGCTGTAAAGGATGATTTTGCACATTGCACCCAGTATGTGTATGTTATATGCAAGTATATAAACAACGTAAACAGAAACTCGGATCGCTACGTACTTCCACAACGGTGTTAACTTCTTTGATGCAATCCACCATGTGTTGAACAATTTGCTCCGTGGATAATACCTCGTAAGGATATTCGTCGCAGTCGCCGGCTCTCTCGCGCTGATTGCTGGCTTCAATTTCCATTGGAAAATCCACATCGTCACCGCTCGACTCGTTACCTGAGTCGACTGCATCGTACAGAATCTCCTCCTCGGAGTCCATTATGTTCCCTCTCGCCTGGCAACGCTCCTTGTTACCAGAGAATCTTCACAGCTCTGTTTTCCGTCGCCACTAGTCTCTGCTGTTGCAACAGTCAATGATGCGCAACCTTTAGTTTCGATGGATTAACCAAGCAAAAAAATAATAATAAAGTACGTCAAATTTATACACAAAACAAAGAATCGATTTCTCAATTTTTTTTTAACACGACAGAGCGAATTTTTGTATATCGATTGCAGAACGAGCGTTCGTCAGTAACGAGAGAGAAAACGAGACGCGCTATAACTAGAATCACGTTTAATGTCTGTGCGTCCGACCCAGATCTGCGCCAAGAAAACTTGCTCGCGCGCTCTTCGTTCGTTCGGCTGTGTAGCTCGCTTCGATCGACACAGGGGATCGATGGTATTTTCGTGTCGAACTTGGGTACGAAAAGCGTCGAGAAAAATACGCAAGAGCTAAAAATCCGTTCAAGAAAATTCCCGTTTCACCCTCGTCAGCAAAAGCAAGCGAAAAAAAAGGACATGGGCTCTATCAGTATATGACGTCACGTACAAGTGCCTACCCGAGAGTCCGCTCGATGCAGAGAGCGTTGGTCGAATCCTCCGATACTTTCGTGTCTCCGTCGTTCGATAACCGGAAGCGAGAAACGCGAGAGTTCGTCAAAATTTTACGAGGCTCGATAAACGACGCGGATCAGTGAGTAAAAAAAAACACAATATTCTGAGTCGGTACAAGAGGGGGAGAGAGTTTGGTCACTGGAGTAGTGGAAATCAGCTGCTATAATACAATCCGAGCTTATCTGTGGCAGCTGGCGGACTGAGTGTCTGCTGTCACGGTCAGAGCTGCGAACGTTGTGTCTGGGGAGACGGGAACGGCTCGGCCAATCGGGTCAGTTTCGCGAGGCTCGCGTCGGCCAATCACCGCCGAGAATAGCCGAAATGACATTTTGCATTGTGTTCAAAGTGTATGGCAACAGCGCGGGGAAAGGGTTGAGAAAGGGTGGACGAGGGGAGGCCTAACTGTCCTATATATGCGAGAATTAACGTTGCCTCAAAGAATTTATTCGTATCAAGCTCTTCGACACTCGATAATTGCGTTAAATATAATGAAAATTTTTAACTATTATGCACTCACTGATAGCCGAGAGGTTTTTGTTTTTTTTCTTTTTTTGTTATCAAACGTACATTGTTCGTCACTGATAGTCGTAGATTGTCGCGCTTGGCGCTGAATAGCAACGTTGATGCTTCACAGGGGATTTATAAACGACCGAGATGGGAATTTACCAGTGAATAATCGCGTTTTTGGGTCACTCGGTATTGTGGACGCGCTGCTCGGGCAGTCGAACGAGGTGAACGAGAATGTCCGGAGAATGAAATGGAACGAAAAAGGCCGTTCGATGCGAACAAGAGGACAGAATATTATCGACACACAACGACGTACGCGTTACGCATAGAACTGACTGAAATCAGCTGTTGAGCACAAAGGCACAGGGCTCCGTGATGGACGCGAGTGCGTCTAAATTAACGCCGCTGCGTTTAGTACAAAAGTTTATTTCTCGCGTGCTCAATCGCATCGGAAGCTTCGCGAGTTATTCCGAGGTCTTTGGACGACCAATCCGTTCGATCGTTCGACGTCAATGCCAAACTTGTTGTCGCGAATGTCCGTTTGGTTATGTTTAAAGTCCGCAATGTTTCGCGACACGGGAAGGAAAATTTGTGCGTCTCGTTAATTCGAGCGAGTGATAATTACATCCGGCGATAGGACAGTGCTTGGTGTACGTCAGGTAAAACTCGTTACTCACGCGAAAAGCTTGTGAATACGGGGGAAAGTTTCTATCGTGATTAAAATCGACTGGTCGATGCGCGACACGCTCGATGCACACAACACCGCTGGGGCGACGTCCCAAACGCGAAGTGAACGTAGCAACGGGAAAGAGAGAGTGATGCATGTATACGGTATGCTATTAAAGTCTCGAACGAAAGGCGGGAAGTAGGAAATTTATCGGCCGCGTAGAGTTAATATAAAATTCTATTTACCCGTCGAGCTTTAAAAAAAGTATTTTATCTCGACGCGCGTTCGACGGAGAATTTTTCGTTTCCCATACTCAAGCACCACTTCGTAAAAAACATACAAAAAACATCGGGTCGTTCGTTTCCAAGTCCAATACGGTGAGAAAACTGCTAATGAAATTTCTCGCGTCCATGCAGCTTTGCATTCATCGCTACGGTAGTCGCAGCCGATTGGCTGCAAAGATACATTTTTAAATCGAAAGTAAATGATTCTTGCGGTAAATACTTTTTCACGAAAAATTCATTGACAAGGCTCCACCTGTCGTTCGCCCGTTCAAACGAACTATTTGCCACTACTCGGGATTCACATCGAAACTTTTTCACGAAGTTCGAACGTGCCAATAGTCAACGTCCACTTACGAAAGAGTTGTAACGAACCACGAACGTTTCGCCACGGAAGTGAGAGCAGGTTTCGAATCTCCATCCATCTTCACACGTACATTTTCGGTTTTTTCTTAAATCCCGTGCGATGAAATTTGATTGGCCATCGATCGATCGTACCCGAGACTGGTCGGAAGCAAAGCAGGAGGGTTACGAGCTCCGCTCTCACGCTGATAATTTCCGGCTATTTTTCGCCGAGCGTTTCCGGAAACGTCACTGTCAAAGCGCGACCAATTGCTTGAAGTAAGCGCCACGGACTCTTACGGAAATAAAATAATGAATAAATGATATCCAAGATCAAGCGCCATTGGGATTTACATTCCGTCCGTTAGCTTTGCCGAGATGAGCTCGATCGACGAGAAACAATATCAATTATTCTCAATTCGGGTGTTGTAGTTTTTTTGACCGATTAATTCGTGAGAAAAATAGCGAGTAGAAGGAGAAACGGAACTTCGCTCGTGGCTTCGTAACAATAATAACATCTCGAAAAGCCACGAGAGAAAACAAATTAAAATCGATTCTTTATAGTTTCAAAACACACAACGTCGACGAGTCTGGTGAGGCTTGCGTGACCGCTACAGGGGTCGCGTCGCTACTCTGCAGTCGACTCGCTGCTCCCTCCGGTTGTCAACATATCAACGACATTGTAACGACGAAAGTCCGTGCCCCGTCGGTCCCTCGTGAAACTGCCGCAACTATAGAATATTCTGCCATGACCAGTGATATTCCAAGTGTGAGCGACTACTCGTTCCTCGAGAAAATTGGCACGGGCAGTTACTCGACCGTGTACAAAGCATTCAAGAAGGTACAAAGTCGTTCTGTCGTTCGAAACGCTTTGCCCACCATCTTTGTAAATATTATTCATTCGGGGATCTTTTTGTTTTCTGCAGGACGGATGCCACGAAGTCGTCGCCATTAAATGCGTCGATAGTTCGACTCTATCGAAGTCCGCCATCGATAATCTCGTGACGGAGATTAATCTTCTGAAGGTTCTCAACCACGAGCATGTCGTGCAGATGAAGGATTTCTTTTGGGCCGAGGGGTTCGTGAAAAATCATGAAAAAATGTTCGATCACAACGACCGGAGAGCACCTACCATTAAAAATTGTTGTTTATCGTTCAAGGCACATCTACATCGTGATGGAGTACTGCGATGGCGGCGATCTCTCGAGTTTTATTAAAAAGAGACACAAACTACCGGAAAACGTTTGTCGCAAGTTTCTCCAACAGTTGGCGCTGGCGTTGCGATACCTACGAGGCCACAACGTCTGCCACATGGATCTCAAGCCTCAGAATCTTTTGCTCATGAAAAAACCTATTCTCACCCTCAAGGTTGCAGGTACGTTTTATTGTTATTTTTTTAAATAATCTGTTTCGAAGATTTTCTATTTTTTTCATTTACTACGATTAAAATTTTATATTTCAATATTTTTTTTAATTTGCTTATTTATCATATTTATTTTATTAATTTTTTTTTTTCTTAATCGGTGACAAAGAATGATTTATGTGGATAGTTAAAAATAATTTTCAGATTTCGGATTTGCCCAGTACTTGTCGAGTTCGGAGCTCAAATTTGCCATACGAGGCTCACCCCTCTATATGGCTCCTGAGATATTGCTGCGTCACGAATACGACGCCCGTGTCGATCTCTGGAGCGTGGGTGTTATTATGTACGAATGTCTGTTCGGAAAGGCTCCTTACTCCAGCAGCAGTTTTCCAGAATTGGCGGAAAAGATTAAAGACTGTCGACCTATCGAGGTATCAAGTACAGTAGAACCTTTTTTTATCGTACACCCAATTCAACCGAGCCTCTCGAGTTAATTCTGTAAGTGCCGGTGACCTTTTCCTGAGAGCAAACGACCATGCCTTTTTTCAAGCAAAAAAATCACTCAGATGCTTATAATAGATTTTTTGGGCTATCAAAAATAGTCCAAATTAAGCGCATTAATATTTTCTTTAAATATTGAAAGTTTCAAATCAATATGTGTTATGAGGAAACGTTTCAAATTGTCCGTATTATCACAGCGATGAGCGTTCTATTTTAAATGATTTTTGTTTAATGACAAAAAAAATTTATCATTGATGTTTAATAACATTTTTTATCCCCTTGCTCAGCTACCGAAAGGATCGCACGTGTCCCCCGAGTGCAAAGATTTGTTACTCGCCCTATTGAAGCACGATCCAGCGGAGCGAATTACTTTCGAGCAATTTTTCTCTCACGATTTCTTGGATCTCAAGCACGCACCAACGAAAGATAATTACGACAAAGCCGTGGAACTGATTCATCGAGCGGTAAAAATGGACACAGAAAAAAATATTCAAGAAGCCTTTCATCTTTACTGCGAAGCCCTGAGATATTTTATACCCCTGTTAACAAGTATGAGGACCAATAGAATCTATCGAAAGACGGTGTTTTATCGAAGGCTACAATCGGAAGGACGTAACAATTGCATTTTAACCCTCTGACTCCAAAGACTATTTGTCTTATTATTTTTCTGTTCGCACCCTCAACACTTTTATATATAAAAATTGTCGAAAAAAAAAACTCAGTTTTTAAAACTTTCACTTTTTCTATTTTCATACAGAATTTTATAGTCAATAATGTAACGGTACGTTAAAAAATTAAATGTGCGTATTAGAGGCTTCATACAATAATTACGCCCTTTCGATTCTCAGCCACAGATATTTTCTTTAATTTTTAAATGATTCGTTATGCCTGTGGCGGACGCTTAATCGCAAGTTTTTCACAGACGATTCCGATCCGCAGAGAAAGAAATTGCTTCGTTTGCGGGTAAACGATTACATAAACAGAGCGGAAAAGCTCAAACACTTGTACGTATTGGACGACGGTGTCGGGAGAGCGGAGGGGAATCCGCAAACGCAGGTCAATCGCGTACCGGCCTTGCAAGCCCCGGCGGCGTTGGAGGGAGTATCCTCCTTTCCCTACCTCGAACTGTGTTTGTATCGCGGTCCAAAAGAGAAAAAAAAATACAAAGCACCGCTCGATTTGAAAAAATGAATAAAATATCGAAAATTGGTTCTGCAGGCACGCTGAGTAAAACGACACCGGACATGACGGCGGGTCTGGAGATGGGCGAAGCCGGGGAGGCTTATTTAGCCGAAGGAAATTACGCTCTCGCTCTCGACAAGTTCAAGTCTTGCCTCGGAATATTAGTGCGAGTCCTCGCGAAAGAGCCCCAAGGACGCAGGCGAGATCTCCTTCGTCGTCAGGTGACGAGCAAATTTCTCAATATCGGTTTTGTACATGGCCGACAATAATAACAATAATCGATTTCAGGTACAAATATGGATGAAAGAGGCGGAAAGTACGAAGGGTCTTTTGGCGACGAAATGCATCGACGATTCCACGAACCGTCCAGCAACCGAGTCGCACGAACAATGTGCCATACAATAGAGCTCTGAGATTAGCGCTAATAAAAAAATCCTTTGTTCCTAGTCCGATATTAACGGGACTTTTAATTCACATCACCGACCACTCTCGTGTCAACATCACAAGCACAATGGCCGTCAGTGGAGAGATAAAAAAAAAAAATCTGTTCTATAGTTACTTAACCTGTCCCCTATTTATTACAAACAGTGTGATCAATTCGTTCTGTTTTTATACGTACAAATGGCTGTAATTAATGTAAGGAGTTTTAAAATACATGTACCAACTTGCATCGTGGATTGTTGTGTGTGTGGAATCGTCGCATCCGAAGATCCCCGGCCCGATAAACGACTCGTTGAGCATCGAAACGACCGCACTCGTTTGCCCGTCGATTAACGGTCGTCCCAAATCGTCGCGATGTCGCCATTGCACTCGGCGAGGTCCACGAGAGGTCGCCCCGAGCGGCGTCTCGGCAGAACTTTGGTCTTCAACTTCCTGTTGAAGTTATAGCCTCGTCCCGCTCGATCCATCGGCTTTTCTCTCTCTCGTGTTTTAACGGTCGTTCGGCGCTCGTACGCGTCATGGAAAATTCCCATTCCCGTGTAGAAACCCCCTCCACGCTCCCGCGCTCTCCCCCCACCCCCTCCGCGATAACATTTTCTATGTATACATAAGCCCGACTCCCCCACTACGACGTACAAAATTCTCTCTCTCCCCCCACCATTAACCCCGAACGGCCGTACCGGATGTGCGGCAACGTCGCAACCGTTAAGTACATAAGGGCTTGTACATATGTACGAGAGCGGTGGGGGTTAAGCGATATATGCGTATAACCGAACGAGCCAGAGGCCTTTTTCAACGCAAAGAAGGTGGCAACGTTTCACATTCAAATATTCTACCGGATCCCGGACTCTCGTAACTCTCTTTTTAGTCTCGGCCATCTTACGGACGCATAACAGGGTTTTATTTCGCATTATAAAAAACATCGAAGTCCTTTAATTTGACCGTTTTTTTCCGTTATATTTGTTGATGTTTTCGTCGGAAGTGATCGAGGCAGCGTACTTAACTGTGTTAAGTTTGCGGCAGTCACGCGCGCACACCTAGGGATTGTCTTCCGCTCGATCCCTTTCCTCCATCCCCCCCTTTTTCGACTGCGCTATAATCATCGTTGCCCCCTCTCTGCCGCAGCTCGACCCCCCCCTCCGCCGCCGGCACGCTCTGTCCTCCTCAATCTCCCACTAACCTCGAGCTCGCCAGTGTTGGTGCTTTCGTTCCCTCGGGCGCACGCTCTTACCAGTGTGTGCGTTGCGCGAGGCGTGCGCGGGCTTCGGAAATTCTACGAGATCGCGCGCGCTTACGAATGCTCGCACGATTCCGCGGAGTGAAACATAAGAGGGTCGGAGTTTATTAGCGGTAGGACACGGGAGGAATCGTGAGTTTCGCGCAGAGAGTGTCCGACGAAAGAGCACGCGACCTCGTGTCGTTCGCGAGGGTGCGAGGCGGGATTTTTCGCCGTTTCGCGTGTGGCAACTAAACTCGAAACAGTCTGCTAAACCTCGAAAAAACAAAAGTTTTTTTTCCTTTAAGTTTTTACCCCTTGCGTCGCGCGGCGAAACACTCGTCAGAGTGCGATACACAGTATCGAGTGCGGAGATGTAGAACAAAGTAAAGACGAGAGAAAATAAAAAGCAGAGTGAAAGATATCGACGAAATAAAGCGTGCGAGATAAATGTCGTGTGCCAGGTGCAGCAGCAACGGTGCTTTGCCGTGCAGTGCGTGCGCCGTGTGCCCGTGCGATCGTGGAAATTATGTGCATGGACGTCCAGTCTAGCGAGATGGGGGACAGGAGTTGCCTCGACGAGGACGTGCAGATTGTCAGGGAGAACTTGGACAAAGGTAAGCTTTCCCGAATCTTTTGTTTTTTCGTTCACAGCTCATCGTCCATTCGTCTCTGTGTTTCGGTGATTTTGAGGTTATACGCCGGGTAGCGTTATGTTAAACAGCCGACCGCCGCGCTCTCCCGAGTTACCATTCGAAACGCAATCTAAGCCGGCCGGGTGTTTCCCGCTCTTTCCACGCGCCTGTACGCGACAGAGAGACATCGCGCGTCTGACTGGCATCGCTCTCTCGCACACACTACTAATTCCTCCGCCATCTCCCACCGCTCAGCTACTTTAGCGACGCAATTATTGCATATCGGCGCGATCCGACAACCCTCTCGCCAGTCCCTTCCACGTACGACATCCCACTCTCCTGTAAATCGGTGCGGCGACAAACGCGTGCGTACCGGCGAAACGTGGACGGCACTTTCTGTCGGCCCGGCGTGACTCTATCGTTTTTATCACATAGAACTTTTCTCAGAGATCATTCGAACGCTCTGTTCTTCCACACGATTCCATGATACATTGTCCATCCGAAAAAACGCTGAGGCAAAACATGACAATGTAGATAGTTGCTGTCTATCACGCGAAGGAAAAAAACAAAACGACTTTTCAGCTACGACGATCGACGCATTACCAGAGCAATGCCGTATAATGTATTTAAATTCCGATTGAACTTCGATTCTTCCGACCGGTCGCGTGTGCTTCGTATATTTTTTGTTCTCAACTTTGAAAAATTTGTCGACACTCGGAGACATCGAAACTCAACCGTTTTTTTTTTTAAGGTTAAACACTGCGACGCTGTTTCGTCACGATCGTGCTTTGTCTCGTCTCTCCGACCTTCCGATTTTTATCGTTCCTTTGTTTCTCGTTTGTGTTTGTCCAAAGAGCGTGGTTTTGAAATTCTCCGTACGATGGTCCGACACAATTTTTCCATAAACATTTCTTAGTAAGTTAAAGATCGAAGAGCCGGCATAGAATTTTCTTCGCATACCTTTCGGTTTCGCGTCGAATCGCCGTTGTCCGGTCTTCGAGGAACCCCCCACTCGGTCCCTCCTCGATGGTAGACGACGGTCGACGAATCGTCGCTCGACTTTGCACGCGGCGAATCACTTTGAGAGCGCTACAGAAAGAAAAAAAAAAAAAAATCATTATCTTCACACTATAAATTCAGAAGAATAGTCGTGCCGGCCGTGTCCGAAGCACGTGCCCGATACAGTGTTTCAACGGCCCCCTGCGAATAGCTAATACAAGCTGGCATCCATGACATCGACTAGTCACGTCGACGTCTCAATTTTTTTTTTTGCATTATCTCATTAAATTTTCCTCGTGCAATCGTCGACGTCGCGTGCAATTGCGGGGGGGGGGGGGGGGGGGGCGTGCGAGTTGTTTCGTTTCGCGAATTAACAATTCCTACAAATTGCACCTTCGGAACATGAGATTATAAGGTCCTCGCGCCGTTCCATGCACTGTAAATAATGAATATCGAGAATGGGGTTGCGCACACGAGGGTTCTCAGTCGTTCCGTCGGATGGACGCTCGAGAGAGAGAGTCCCGGCCGGAGAGTTTTCGCAGCATCGTGTGACACGGACGCCCGTTGCCGTCTCGATAAGGCTTTATGTACCGGGGGGCTGCACATATGCCGTTTATACAGCGGCCTGTACATTTATATATATACATATATGTATACGTATATACACATAATGTGCACATAGCTACGAGGAGAGAGGAGGGGGGGAGAGAACGCTCGATTCGTCCCGCTGTCGGGGAAAATATGTGCGGCCCCAAGCCCGTCTTGTACATAATATAAAGGTGGCCATGTACAAAGTCCTATGTATAGGGTGTACATAGAACGGCAACGTAGAGTGATGTAACAAAGCCGGCGATTCGACGAAGATTGCCGAGGTCGCACGAGAGCAGCGGGTAGCGTTCGTTTCTTCGGTAAGTTCGGAGATGCGTGCACGGGCGCGCTCTCGGGGATCGTACGGCGCGACCGTCAGCTGCTTCTCGCAGCGCCGCCATTTGCAATTTTGTGGAAAGCGCTCTTCTCACCACGGAGAGTTACTATATAGCACGTCGGAGCCGTCGGTCACGCGTGCCGGATAGAGAGGGAAACACGAGAAAATTAATCGTATTTCGGGTACTTTTGAACAAAACGCAAACGTCCACTCGATGTTCACGGTAATTCTATGTTAAATATGCGTATATTTTTCAATGGATATATATGTATATATACGAGCTTCGGAGCTTCCCGTACTGTTCTCGACTGTCGTTAGTAAACACAATAAGGAGCTTGACCTTCGCTCGCTATCCCCCCCCTCCACCTCTACCGATCTTATTTACCTTTCATACCCGTGTGGGAGAAAGCGAGCCGATTGTCATTATGATTATTCTCGAGTTCTCTATCGTTATGTACGTCTCGGCCGACGCGCGGGCCACCATCTTGAGACGTATGTGAACTCGTTCGCTCGTGTCTTATTTTTTTTTCTTTTGTCATATATCGCGTACATTATGTATCGCGTAGAGATATGTATCGAATGCGATATTTATCGAACTTATGACGATGCATGGCGACGGGCGTTAAAATGCCAAAGTTCGTAGCGTCGCTGACGTTGACGAGGCGTTTCGAGCCGAGAGCAACGGGGACAAACAACCGTCGCGTTGGAAGAGAGGCCACATCCGGTTCGACGCCATATTGTTCTTTCGGTAATTCGCTTCCCCTCTTTCGCTGGACACCCCCTCGCTCCGTCCCCCTCCACAAAGTAACTACGCTTCGAAGCCGGCATAGCAACAGCGGTAATAGAGGGCTTCTATAAATAGATCGCTCGCGTCTTCCGACGTTGCCAAAACAACTGGCCCAAGCGCCCCCCTCGCCGACTCGAAACCTCAAGGACGGTAATGGCCTCGGCGCGAACCGGCAACGTCGCCTGTCCGAGCGGAAACTCCCGGCCGTCGAGGACTGTTTTTTTTTTTTTTTTTTTTAAACCTTTCCGATTGTTGCGCCCAACATTTTTTTTAGACATGAAAAAAAAAAAAAAGAACTTTCCCATGCGTACATCGGAGACAATCGAGAGTACACTAATCGAGCTTGCGAAACTTGTTGTGTCGAATAGGGCGTCGGAGGGCGCTGCGGTAACGCACAATGAACAAAAGTCGAACGCATCGCGCCTATGAAAAAAAAACTCCCCGATGATTACAGTAGTTTTTTTTTTTTTTTTTTTGATACATCCGCGCTTTATCGATCTACGTTTGTTTGTTTTTTTTTTTTTTTTTTTTACTGTTCCGTGTTGGTGTTGACACGCGTGAAGCGTACGTGTGCGAGAGCAACGTTGCGAAAAAGCGTAGTGGGCGTGGCCCGACGACGCTCCGGCACGATGTGGCAACGCCGCGGCCGTAAATCATGATTAAAATAATAAGTATAATACATATGTAGTACATAAGCTCCGACGGTACATAAGGTGGGTGCGCTAAAGCACGAAAGCGAACGGTCGAATGGCCGGGTTTTGCGCAGCTTCATTACCCCCCCACTGTTTGGATTTCAGCCCCCCCCACCAGCCTGAAAATCCAGCGGGTTCCAGGCAATGTGGGGGGTCGCGAGAAGAGGGGGGAGAGATCACCTGAAACCGCACTATATACCATCCCATGCGTTTGCCAATCTTGGCACATTGCCTGAAAGAGCATATCGACCGTGCGACGTTGTCACATCAGGCGGGATCTTGCTCCCGGTCCTCGCTACTCTTTGAGCTGTATGTACACGGCCATCGAGTACGCGTTACACGATGCCGATCGCTGCTCGCCTCTCGATCCTCCTATATTGATCAATCCTTCCCTACAGCTCATTTCGTCCTGTGGCGCGAACTGTACATAAGGCAAACTTCCAAGGTGCAATTACGTTTGATACATTATGTAGACGCTCTTCAAATCAAAATGGCGGCCGAACAACCGTCTATATAAAGATTTTCCGTCTATGTTACCCATGTAGGACACGACAATCCTTCCATGAAGTCATCGAATGGAATCTCGATAGCCTGCACCGAGCCTTTTACATTCGATTCTCGAGCTACGACAGTTTCGAGCCGCGGCTCACGAATTTTCCACAAGCGATATCCGAGCCTCACGCGAAGCTTCCGGTGGTTCAATGGAATTTCAGTGTGCGCCGGTGACATTAAAAATATTGACTCGCGCGGTCGAGGACGGAAATCTTCGACGCGGTTAGGAATTCAAGAAAATATGGCGTCCATGCGGTGGGACTTGAATTTTCTTTTTTTACAGTCGGAGGATTCAATGAAGGGTATACGGGTGAGGAGTTTGTAGCTGGATCGTGTTTAAGTTTCGCGAGCTTGCATGGGGTTCTCAAATTCGAGCGTGCAACGATGTTGGCCGCGGTGTGTGCGTGTGCGTAGTTTCGTAGGCCCCCTGAGGAGCGACTGCTAATGGCGGCAGCTTTTCGTTTGTATCGCGACGCCATGGAGGCTTCGCGCAGCAGTTCGCATCGTGCATCGCGGACGCAATTAAAGCCGCGATACTCGTGTTATTTGACAGACACACCGTAAAACGTGGACGGGTTGTGTGAATTGGGAATTGGCTGGTCGGTGATTCGCGCCAGTGTCGTACGTTCGGTTTCGGTGTTTCTTTTTTTTTTTTTGTATTGCAGGTTAGGTATTCCGTACCGAAGGGAACGCCACCCGAACGAGGTTATGTCACTGTCTGTGGTTGTCGCGATTTTCCAACTGTTCGCCTGTTCGAGTAATCGAGAACTCGGTGAACGACGGTAAAACGCGTCTGCGGAATTTTCTCACATCAACGTGTGTCGCGTTATTCCGCCCGGTGCGACGCTAATGCGTTCGTAGCGCAAAATGGCGCGTCGCAAGATACGTATCGGACAGAGACAGAAGAGACGGTCCGCGCGCGGTTTGCAACGGGTCAAAGAACGGAAGGAAGCTCTTGAATCGATGAGATTGAACGAAAGTAACACATCGACGGAGGATCGCGACGACGCCGACGAAAGTAGCACAGTCGCTGACACAGAAAATATCGGCGAGAAACGGGAAGACGACGCGGCCACGCCAGTCATAGAATTCGTGAACCTTAACGACCAATACGGAAATCATCAAAATTCTGGAGGTAATGAAGTGATTCTCTCGCACGTTTCCAAACAACAAAAAAACAGCATTGGAACGCCAATTCTCCGGCTTCGAAATATTTAATTCTCGTCTCAAGGCTTGCGTCGAAATAGTGCAAACAATTTTTATTTATTTCGCCCATCAATGTTAGTGAAACCGAAGCTCGTCTCGCGCCATGCGTCGGCATGCTCTTCCACGTTGCGACGATTCATTATTATTGTCGAACGAGTCGCGAAGCTCCGCACGTTACACTCGTAGAATTTTCGTGAACGTGGCCGAGTATTTGTCGTGCGCCGCTTCTCCCTCTCACGATTTCGCCGAAGCTCGACTACGTTCTACGAAACTCGTGTCTTCGCGTCGGATCATCTCCCATCTTCGAAACAAATCCCCCCTCCCCGTCGACCACTCGCTTTCTCAAATTATTCCAGCGACTTATTTTTTTTTCCTCTCACGTTGTTTCCAAACGAACAAACGAAAAATCTTACAATGAACCTGCAACACTCTCGTCACTTTTAGCTACGACTCTGCGTCTGCCCTACCTATACACCGTCCACGTTCACGTGGTGTGCAAACTTTAACGGGTCACCGTACCCCTCTGCGCACACGAGACTATGTACTTTGTCTTGCCCGCATCGGTGTTGGTCGTCGGCCGTACGAGCGGCGTTGCCTCGCGAGAAATAGTATCGAGAACCATCGCGTCCACGTCCGCGAGACGACAAATACGTACTCGGCCGACGAGTGTCTCACAGAGTTCTCCGAGTGAGGTTCTCGCCGCGCCGGGCCATTTTCCTTGACGGAGCGACTGGAGCGACGACGACGGCAGCGACAGTAGCATCGCTGTCTCCGACGGGAGCGGAGGCAACACACGGACAGCGGGAGTCGTCGTAGCTCCCCGATCGACTCGGTGGCCGAGTGGTAAAATGTTATGACGGTCGCCGCATCGATGCGTGTGGCGCGAGGGTCGCACTCCTCGCCCTGCCGACTGCTGCTCCGGTGTGCGCCGCTGATCGTTCCAGCACTCCTCGCAGCGTGACGCGGAGGGCGACGAGGCTCCTCGTCGATCGTCCTCGTGTCCTCGAGGCTTTTCTCCGCTACTTGACGGTCGCGACAAGATATTACATATATATATACATCTCTATATAAATAAGATATATATATATATATATATATTGAATAAAAGTAACGGCCAAATTCTCGTGTACGTGAGTGTGTGAATGTGTGAGGCAGTGATGTGAACGCGACGCTGTTTTTTTTTGGTTTTTTTTTAATTTAAAAACGTTGTCGCGGAGTCTTCATCGAGTTAACGAAAATGTGATCGTACCGTGGAAGCGAAATCGGACGCGTCGCTGCGGCCTGCGGCAACGTCTTCGGCTTCTACGTTTATTCCCAGGAGGAGGGAGAGAGAGGGGGGGGGGGACTCGAAAAGATTGTGCATACCTACGCGTGGGGTACAGCTTTGAACAAGAGTTCTGCAGCACCGGGAAGTTTTTTTGAGCCGGCTTGTTCCGGGGCGCTACGCCGACGGAGCCGCACAGTATTAACCGCGAGGCGGACCGGTGCTGTGCGATGTCAATGCCGCAGCAATCGCTACAGAAGCAACAGCAGGAGTTCACGGGTTTGTTAAACGGATTAATCAGTGAATCGATAGAATTAAAGTAAATCGTGGAACATCGGGAATTAATCGTTGGTCGGTGAAGAATGGCGAGAACGAGTTGTGAAATAAAAAAAATGCGACTGACACGTGTTGGCTCGTCGTTAAACGCTCACGGGGCAGTCGATAGGCGGCGAATTCGTGATATTGCGAAACGAACGAGTACACCAGAGCCGACGGACGCGATCATCGGCACACTGGCCACAGACACGTGTTCTCCTCGACTCTGTTACATCGTCGCTGCTGTTTACGCCGATGTAGAATTTTTTTTTTTTTTTTTTTTTATTTTTTAAGAATGTTTTCTATTTGTATGAAAAAGAGAAACTTTTTTGCTCGATGGTAGGCGCCATCTCTCGATATTGTGGGGCTCGCTGTCGATAGATTATTGATTGGGAACGCCGTTTCGTTGTGACGCCTATCGCCCTTATTTTGACAGTGCTAATAAAAGTACCCGTGTACTTTGGCTTATTTTTTTCATTATTATTATTTTATTTTATTTTTTTTCGCTGCTTTATCTCGTCGTGCGTTGGAATAATGAAAATGTCTGGCAGGCGTTTGTTGGTTGTTTTCATCTGGCGAGAGGGGAAACGAACGGCTGAATACACGGTGTCTCATTTGTATCCGTCTTCCATCAGTGCTGCGATGCTACTAAAGCACCTCGAGACCGGCCGTGCTACGCTCAGGCACTCACGTACACATCTAGGCCAACTCGGCGCAGCATTAATAATCCTTTTTTTTTTTGTTTCTTCGAACCTATCGCGATATATCTCTGTATATCCGTCTTCGGACAGCGCGATTTTAGTGTGCGATGCCGCCACTGGCGTGCGTTTCACGGCGAAATCGCTCTGGCGACGGTGTGCGTCGTTCGCTGGCCAGTAGTGTGCGTTCTCCCCGTATCGCTCTATCCCCCCTCCCCTAACCTCTCTCGCTGTCTTTCTCGCGTTCTCTCCGGTCTATCTCGCGTGCGCGCACATGTATTTTCACCTGTCAGAAAATAGATTTTCCTCTGACCTGTCGAGCGATATGCCGCAAAAGAGAGGCTCGTCTTTGAGAGTCGGACGAACGGAGTTTTAATGGCAGACGTCGGTGAGAAATTCTCGTTGCGAAACGACGCTTCGAAGTGTGGAAGACGAGCGTCGGAAACAGCTGCAACGACTTGTTTGTCACGCGGCTCTCGTTCGCCGATTTTTTCATGTTTTTTTTTTTTTTTTCGTCCCTTGACAATTTTCATCGGCTCGGTGGAGAGAAACAAAAAAAAAACTTTTGTATCGTCGACTCGGTGACGAGCGTCGTTCATGATCTTCCAGGGAGTTTTCTAGAGTTTCGGCTGGCTACGCGAACAGAGCTTCGAGTCTCTCGCCGGGAAGGCCTAACGTCCGTGACAGGGTCCTTGGCCTCTCTCGGATTTTTTCTTTTTTTTTTTCTCGGGCCTGACGTCACGCCGACTCTACGAGATGCAATACTGCTCGACAATTGTGAAATTGAGTTATCCATTCATACGTCACTGGTGCGCAAGACAATTTTACTTTATGTCGGATAGTTTGTCTCGAATAGTGACGTTTCGTGGAGGTAGATTTTTTCTTTTTTCACGTTTCTCGTGACGGACACGAGGAGGTTTCGGTTCGGCAAACGCAAAGTTCTCGTAATAGCGCAGACGGATGAGTGAATTGCTCGTAGCGGGAGAGGTCGAGGGCCCGCGGACTGTCACGTGCGGCACTGGACTGCCGAGCGAGCGTATCTACTAGGCCGTTACAACCCGCCCCAAAAGTCTCGGTCTCCGGCTGTCCGGCGGTACGGCTAGACCACGGAATGCCTGCTGCCCCGTACAGCTCCGTAGAAAAAAGAAAGAGGATAGAAAAAAGAAAAACTTCGATGTCACTGCACGACGGCCTCTCTCGCTGGCGATGATGCTAACTCTCTCCCGACGGGATGTAAAGTAATGAGGAAAGACTTTTCTGTTGAATACGCGAAACATACGAGTGTCGTACGTACGTGTGTGTGTGTGTGTCGCACGGGTGTTTGCGTCGCGTCGAACGGCGGGATTTTATTATAATGGCGTGGCCCTCGATAGGGAGCAGCGTGCTTTTGGCTAAAGACCCGCCGGGGAACGGAGATACGCCCGTCAACGGAACAGCATGTACGTACCATCGAAACGAGACATTGTGAGCCACAAACACACGACACTCGACGAATTCCATTCAAAGCGGCTGAGAAGTTGAGGTTGCGTTCGTCGAGTCGGACGATCGTCGTATGCGAAGATTGGGCGGTGTTACTTTTTTTTTTTTTTTTTTTCTTTTCAAGAACGATAAATTGTATACGTTAGTGCGAGAGGGAAATAAGCGAGCGACGATATAATTAAAACGTACAGTGATGTGCAGTTAATGCGACGTCAGGGCCGGCAATAGGAGGGCTTGGGCGCCATGTTGTTTATTTATGAAATTCCTTTGTTTTCGTCGTCAGTTTCGACAGTTTGGTGCAAGTGAAAAAAAAGCTACGATCGTTCGGTTAATTTTTGCTTGCTTGTTTGTTACACCTTCGATACCGTGTATTATTATTATTATTATTATCATTATTTTTTTTTCGTTTTCCGTAATTACAAAGTACCGGACGTGCACGGGACAACTCGTTCTCGAAATCAATACCTGTTTTCGCCACGTGCCCGAGCCATTGATGGACATTCCTGTATTCTTGGATCGTTTCGAATGAATTACATCGATTCGTACGACACGCGGAAAGATCGTTATGGCGGACGTTTCGTATTCGGTAGGCGCTCAAAATTGAAAAAAAACGTTTGCCGATAAACGGTTAAGGCGACGTCGACAATTTTAATACGAGAGTGGACGCCATTTTGTTTGTTTTTTTTCCTTCGATTCTCTGCTCATGAATTGATCATCGTTGATTAGAAATCAATGCTTCGTTCTTAGTTCCATTGATTGGGTTTTTTTTCGCAGAGTTTTCTGTAATTACAACTTGTTGCCGACCCAAACACAGAAAAGATCTTTTCTGGAATAAACATTTTTTTCAATTCATTTTTTAATTCTCGGCGTATGGTTTTGTATAAATTATTATCGAGTCAATCGAATCGTCAAATAATCTTGATGTCGGACATTTTGATAACCCAATATAATATCGCGGTCCGTGTCGCGTGACTTGGATCAGAAAAACGTGTTTCGTGTGCGCTCGCGCATAGAAACAAAATTCCTTCCGATTTTAGTCACGCGATACAACGTTTAAGCTCGGAATATATTTTAATTGAATTTTTTGGCGAATTTATTCTTTAACATAATAATAGTAATAAATACATCTGAGAAGTTGGTGATAGCTGCTCTGTCACCACGTCACGTGGTACACTGAAAAATTATTTCACCTTCTAAATTTTATTTTTGTTCTGTTTATTCGTCTTACAATTCAAGTGTCAAGTTAAGATATTATCTTTTCTATTTCACATGGAATTATAAGACTTGATAGTAGAATTAAAATAACAATTTTGTTTCTCCTCAAGTTATTGATAATTTTTTCAGTGTACATGTTTCACCTTGTCTCAAGGTCTGAACCTCCTCTCCCTCACTCCGCAAAAATCCCCGGCGTTTCGTTCCTCCTCAAGGTGAAGCTAAAGATTAACGCAGCTTCGAAATATTTTGAAATTCTTTTTTTAACGAAACTGTTATATAAAATAGAAATAACCTTACGGGTGCTCTGTGGGTTTTCGACTAAGGCGTATCGGTTGGTTGGCGTGAAAGCGCTGTGGGGATTTTAAGATGATAAGAGGATGGAAAATTCACCTCATCAATTGGTCCCTGGTTCGCGACATTAATCCTCCGATTGTTTTTTTTTTTCAGGGGCATTCGACAAGGTAGCTGTGAAGCAGGAGCATCCAGATGAAGCGGAGATCCGCGAGTTGGCTGCCAAAATGGTGGAAGCGAACAAGGCGAAAATCGCCGCGACAACGCCGAGTGCCTCGCAGAGGCCGGCGGGAATGATTCAGCCGAACCTTCCGGGCATCCTCGGCTACCTTACGAAGCGGCCGAATGACAACATAACACCGAAACCACCCGCAAACGAGGGAAAATTGCCTCTGGACGACGAGAGCCAGCGCGGCAGATTCGGCTGGATAACCTTCGACAAGTGTCACATACCTTACATATACAGAGCAGGCGAGAAGTATTGCTCCGTGCGAATACTCGAGTCAAAGCTTCTGAACAAGTACCTGAGCTATCTCCACTCGGATATATACAGTTGCACATGCATAAAGAGTTACTACATAACCGAGGCGGAGAGCAAGCTCTTCAACGAGATAAACATGAGGCATTGTGAAAGCCAGTTTGGCAGAGAACAATTTACAGTTAAGGATCTTGTAGTCAGAGTGGCGGACGCGAAGGAGTTCTATACGTTTCTTGACGTCTGTTACACTAAACTTACGGCGGGACAGAACGTTCAGTCATCGTCCGCGGGTCACAAAGTTGAGAAGTGCGGATTCATACGGATCAACAAGGAATCGGTTGTTCCTTACACCGTCAAAGATAACCTTAAATACGTTCCCCTCTTTTATTTTGAGGGTGAAACGGATAATCTCAAACTTAAAGCCGAGAAACTCGAGGGCTGGGACTTGTCATATTTGAAGTTTTGCTGTAAGGTACAGGGAATACGCAATGAACTTTTCGCGAGTGAAACGTGTTCGGTAATAAGCCTGAGCGACATAAAGAGTTACTTTCCGCCCGGCACCGGTTTTGAGGACTATTGGCCGAGCAAGGTGATGGACTCGCAGCTCTTTGTCACAAGCAAAGGTGGCAGCGGTAGTGGCGGTTGGACCAAAGCGCCACCAACTCCACCCGCTACAAAACCACCCACTCAGGTGCAGAATAACTCGAACAAAAATTCACTGAATTCGAGGGTGACGTCCCTTCAGAGCATGATACCGAGAAGCAACAGCGGCAACACGACGATGCAACAGGTCAATCAACAGAGGCAAACGATAACTACACATCCAGCTCATCTGTCACCAAACACAGTGTCGTCGGTGAGGTCGAGCAACAACACACAATCGATACTCAACGCTGTGCCGACAGCAGTCAACGGATGGTCCGGTCTCGTGGGTGGACAACCCACCTTTCAAACGGCACCTCTAGTGTCACAGCCCAATCCTATCATAAGAATGCAAAATTCGTCACTCGGAATGCATAACGTTAGTAGAATGTGGTAGATTAGAAACAAAAAAACATCGTGCGGTCGTACGTGAATAATTTTTTTTTTTTTTCATTGTTCCGTGATCGAATTATCTTAGCTATAAAAAAATGGGCCTCTAAGAAACACGCGGAGTGCCATCGCGAATCGAGATCTACGATTTTGAACACACTGTTCATATGAGATTTTTTGCGCATTGTCTTCCCGGATAAATAATCGAGACGCAGTAGAGAACATAGCAAGGTTCGTCGTGCAGCTTATGCGAATATTAAAACTGCTCGTAAAACTGCATGGTTTTCGACACGTGGAATATTACGTCTCAGAATGGAACTCGATAAGATATTACTCATGTACGATTGCGCGATGAAATATCAATGGAGATTCAATTTCGATGAATAACAAGACTTTATTTTTTTTAACTCGATATCTTCGGTTATTTCTTTCTTGCAGCAAATCCAATCGGCGAGCAAAAGCTACCAGCAACAACAATCGCGGAGTAGACCAGGAAGCAGTGGCGCAACGCAGTCGCAATACGCATCTGTTTATCCGACGACGACGATTCAAGCCGTACCTCAGGCTCAACCACCACCACTCGTTCGATCTACGGTTCATTCGAGTCAACCGACCCTCGGGTGAGTCATCGGAACATTTGCGTCTTCAGAGTATCCGTAAAGTATTTTGGACATACATGACGAAAAAAAATAACATTTTTCTTCGGATGCATGTCCCGGTAATTGCAGTTCCAGCTTAGAAGTACAAATTCTCTACGTGTTACTACAAAATATGGTTTCCGAGGTTCGACATGGGATTTTTTTCGTTAGCTAAGAGAAACGAATTCATTAGCCAAGTTTGTTTCCGAGACACATCCTTACATATTTTTAAGCGTGTGATTACCCTCAGTAATGCGATTAATTGATATTTAGTCTGTTTTTTAATATCGTTTTATTTCATTGACTCTTTTACTCGATTACAAAGTTGTTGACCGAAAACACGAGGGATATAAAATTTAAATATACAATACTACATAGTAACGATTAGATTTTTAGTAATTTTTTTTCTTTCAACATTAAACATATTAAAATATGAAAGAAAGACCGCAGGAAATCCTAATGAAAATATTAATATTGGGGACGGAAGTGCGAGCGCAGCTCAATTATATGGAGACTCCACGGCAACAAGTGTAACATCCCGTAATTGCACTTCGATTTCAAGAGCTAATGCTACAATTACCGGGACATCTCGTTTCTCCATTCTGTATGAAAACTATCGGCGCAATGAGTTTTTGTTTGTTTCATCTTTGTACATACAACGTATGTTTTCTGTTGCATAGTTATCCAACCTATGGGAAGGATGACTGGTGAGTTAAAAATTCTAATGCAGTAATAGCTTGTGCATATAATCACGCATCGACGTAGTTTAAGCATGCGATCAACGTTGCGTTTCGAAAAAAAAAAAACCGCTACTTCATCTCTGCAAGCAGCACCAATTTCATCATTTTTCTCGCTTAAAAAACAATAAGAAAACAGAAAACATCGAGTCTCGTCGCTGATCATGCCTCAGAAACACCTCATTGCTCAAAGTCGTATCGCGGTAAAGACCGAGAAACAAAATAATAAGAAGCTCAAAAATCTTCAGGCTTTCACTGTCTTAACAGACGAACAACCCGTTGGCTACGAAGTCAATCGGATCTCTCTTTCCTTTGCAGGGTCGCCTCGACGTACACGACTCCTAGTCTGGCGGCACCGAACGCGGTCAGTGCGAGCACTTATCCTCAAATGTACAATTTGAGTACGGAGCACGTACAAGCTCTGCTTCATCCACCTACCGCCGGCTCGAATCTCCTGTCGAGCCTGAATTTGCAGAGGCACACATCCCCCGTAGCGAACCCGTCGCATCCAAAGTTTCCACCGGCGTTAATACCCGTCAATGGAAGTTCGAACAGCTCGAGGTATTCCTCGAAATCATATCTAAGAGACTTTTCGCCTTATTCCCCTTTTGGGACCAAAGAATATTAAAATTTTTTCGCAATTGCAGGGATTCGAGGGGACGAAAACAGTTGACGCCCATCGCGGAATTTGTGCCGCAAACTAGCTGTCAGGTTCAACCTTACGGAATCCAAAAGGCTCTGGTAGAAGGCAAGATGGTGCCGTGCATAAACTTAAAAACTTACAACTTCAAAGAGATGTTGTTGATGACATTACCCGATTTTGTATCTCAGTATTTTCCCGCCTGCGACATTAACAGTTGCAGGCACGTTCTCACGGACGTACTTGGCGTTGAATTGTACCAAGGAAATAGGTGAGGCTCTTTTCTTCGATGTGGGTGTGCGTGTGTGTGTGTGTTGCAAACATTTTTAGTCTATGTTATCTGCATCAGTCTATAAATATCGTACACGTACACTGTTGGGAAGAATGGTAAATTTTAATGTACTGATCTGGAAGTTCTAATGCCAAAACTGCTACGTTAAATTTAATACACGATTTTCATAATAAATAAATGGACTTCTAGAGTGAAATTAAGATAAAGAAATGGCAAGCACCTATACAGTTTTATTTTATATTTGAATAGAAATGGGCCAAGCCCAATTACAGTGGATGAGACATCTCATCAGACATGACATATGTAGATACAAACGACTCTTGAACTAATCGTATGGAAATATGGTAAATATACAATATAAGGAAATGAAAGTAAATTATTGAAAAAAGTAAAGTATTTGTAAAGTTTCTAATATACTACTAGAAATATTACTATCTCAAAATTTTTATTCTTTATAACAAGTCTACATGTAATGTCATATACCAGTTAATGCATAAAAATCTCCAGTGCCTGAATAATAATTTGCGTATAATTTTTTCTCAGTGTACAATATCTCCGGTATGCGAAAGTTCATTAACAACAATTTCCTTATTTCTTTTTACAGGTTGCAAATGAAAATGTTGATGGACGCTGGCAAGTGTTCGTCATTGAACGAAGAATTGCCCCTAATTCAAGTCAGTAGTATAATGAAATACATGCCTCAGATGAAGTACATGTTCAATCGTAACATTGGAATGCCGGCACCGGCACATCTGTCCGAAGAGCATCCCGCAAAGAAGCGTCAGCGTACCAGCTAGGATTGGCTACAGCCTTACTGGCCCACCTACGATTATTATCACTCGGCATTTTAAAAGTGTCGAGGCATCGTCGAGACAGTGTCGCGCGTGTGAAAAAAATACAAGTGACGCGCAGTGTCTAAAAAAAAGGAGGGACGAGAACACAAATCAACCACCGTCGCGATAATCTTCGATGTTTCGAAATGGTGGCACAGTGAACCAAAATAATGTTCGAACAGTACGTGCACATGTAAGGCTTACGCTCCGTGACAACACGCATCCCGGTATGGATTATTCATATACATACCCGGTCTTCTTCGATAGTATGATTGAGTTTACGACGAACAAAAGTAAGACGTGCGAAATATCGATTGGTTTGTACGAAGAGATTAAAAGAAAATGAAGCTTCAAATGCAAACATACAAAATGTAAGAGGTTTTGCGGTGCGAATCAGAGATCACATTCAAAAACGGCCAAAACTTCGAGCCGATTCACGATTGCGTCGAATCCAAAAGTCACCGGACTATTGTACTGATCATTATCATCATTTATCACTATTAATATCTTATTTTTTATTTTTGCGGAAAGGAAAAACAATTCGACAAAAGTACTAAAACGTTAATTCCGTTTTACAATTTTTTCATGTTTTTTTTTACGATATGCTCGGTTACGTGGTGCACTTCTGTGCTGTTACGCAGACTGAATCGATGAATTGTAATCGCGCGTCGAGAAAATTCGTTGTGCCGAACGGCAATGAAAAAAAAAAAGCGAAAAATATTGCATTAATTCGAGTAACGCAAACGATTTCCAGTGACTGTCCAAAGAGTCGACACCGACTTGTTTAGATTGGGAAGTAACGATAAAAGACGTGCCGGTAAAAAGATGCGATAATCGGCGATCATATATCTGACCGGATGAATAAAAAAAATCAATGATTTTTTTTCTGTAACTCATTGGAAGTAGATAAATCCTAGAAAAGTTCCTAGTTTAATACAAGCGCGTAAGTATGTCACGACGATTCGACGAATTAATCTGCGGGACAGTGAAAACACTCGGCGGACACTGCGAAATCGGGACTCGATGGTGATTGGTTTCCTTTTTTTTTATTTTTTAAATTCTTTTCGGTGATACGATCGGAACTTAAATCAACGTTACTACGCTTTATTTATCATTCCAACGGGAAGCGATCCAACTTGGATCCCAAGTTTTTACTATGTAAGAACTCTTCGAAGCAGATTATTCTAACGATGATTTCATTCATTACCAGAACAGTGTGACTGTTCCACATCTTCCTCGCCTACTGTGATTTTCAAAACAAGTTAAAGTAAGTCGTGGAAAAAAGGAAAAATGAACGAACAAAAAAGAAGCTCGCAAAACGAAAATCACGTTCGAAGACGAGGCGCAGGAAGATTGCCAAAACTTATTTATTCCTATGTGACGGCACTAATTAGCCGAATCCGTTCGTCCGCACAGCGAAGCTCGCCCCACCCCATGACGAATATCATTAGAGTCGATCGGGCGAGCTTCCTACGAACGGATTTACAGAGAGCACCTACTGAAAAAAAAAATATATATATTATATAAAAAGAAATAAATACAAGTATTTCGGGGAGCTCAAGGGGGTGGTTTTGCTAATCGACCCAAAGTGTGTTTTGAGTACAAACGAGCAAACTTTGATGTAGATTACAAAAGAGTTTTCTGACGCATAGAGAAAAAAAGTTAATCACGCAAAGAAAACGATGAGAACAAAAAAAAACAGATGAAAAAATCATGAATTTCCACGGCAGTGAGATTATCCTGCGGATAAACTAGACAAATGAGAGTGCGAAGGGACCGCTCGAGTGTGTATACTATTGACTGAAGATATATGTGTCAAGCCCGCCAATGACATTGTAAAAACTAAAGGGAAGGAAAGAGAAATAAGTAACGACTCTACGTGTGTGTACATGCCGAGAAACGTGTATATAAAGAGAATTATAGAAGTAAAAACCTAAGACTTGTAACAGAAGCAAAAAATATAAGATGTGTGCGATAAATGGCACCGATCAAAATTGCATTAAAAAAAAACCCTGGGTTGAATTGCGCGCTTGATACATTTAATTGAATCACGAAAAGAACAAAATACTTTACGAAAAAAAATCATAAATTGATCCATGCAGCTTTGAGGCATGTCCAAGTCTGCACGGATGGGAACACATTTCTAGAAAGAGCCCGTGTGTCATCTTTTCGTTTGTTGAATAGTATAATTCGTCGAAAGCACGAATCTCTTTGACATAACGCCATACCACTCCCGTTCGCCGTACGCCCTCTCAAAATTCGATATTCCATCGTGAATCTTTTTTTGTTTTTTATACGATCATAAAAAAAACAAACTAATAATAAAAATTCGCTTGAATAGCCTGTTACGATGGAAATGGTATATTTTATTATTTACTAAACAAACAAGGAAAATAATAAAGAACAACAAGAGCTGTTTTCATTGATCGTGAAACTCGAAAGATTATATTGCCATTGAAAAGACTACAAAGGACTGGGTCTTATTGGCTTTGTTATATTCGGAGTATAACATTATGACGTCTTTTTTACAAAACAAACAAATAAAGAAAATCACGATAATCACGAGTGAATGGTGAAAGATGTGCGAGCCTCGCTATGGAAATAATCCAAGAAATTGACAAAGAGGGTGCTAATGTTTAATCACGAATATCAATGGTATTCGTGTTTGAAAATTCGTAAGTTCTGAGAATTGTCTATAACTCGAGAGATGAGAGGGAGAGAGAGAAAGTGAGAGTGCAAGATAATCGAGATACCGCGATGGAACTTTGTCGGTTGGTCCTAATTTTATATATTTTGTAGAATTCACGTGTGAAGTTCCCCTATTGTACAGTTGAAGTGGAAAAAAAAATTCTATGAATATATTCGATATTTTTGTAACGTGAATTATGTGAATTGCAAAACACGTTTTGCAGTGAAAATTAAGAATCGTTATGATTTAACATATATATATGATTCTTGGAACTCTAACGAACAGTGCGTTGCACCCTGTTTTTAAATAGTATTAATATGAAAAAGAAAACAAATATATAAAAACAAAAAAAACGAATATTTCTCGAATTATTTCTGTGGAAGACTCGATCGAGAACATCATAATTGTTAGTCCCATTCGACTGTCGGATTATTCAATTCTGTTATATAAGGTGATAAATGTAATTAAACAGGAGGAAGAGAAAGAAAAAAATCAAGAGAACACGATGCGAAGATAGTACGACACACTCTGACAAGGTGTTTTACATACACGGTGAATCTCAAGAGTGAAGTTCCGCGAGGCACCAGTCCAAAACCTAGAGATGAATTTTAAGTACATTAGAGACTAGAACATTCATTTGTTAAACCACTTGTTATGATAATACGTGTATTATAATTTATCATACTGTCATCTGTAAATATAGCCTGTAAGGATTAATTAGAAGTAATAGATATTTCAAATAAATTCATGATATAACTAAATTAATTTATGTATCTTTTTATTCATCCTTTACCCTAATCCAATTCAATCGACTTATGAAACGTAAAACCGCTTTACCTCATATGCATTCCATTTAACTTCGTACGTTCATTGAAACCGTAAAAATGTTGTGCAAAGTGGATTGTCAATCGCACTCAATTCTCCAATGTAATGTCATCGCAGAACTTTTATTTTTTAATTTTCCCGCGCCAGGAAATTCTGCTAATTCTTCCCCATGTCGAACATGGAAAAAGGAAGGGGGGAGCCAATGAACGCGAGAGCCTCGTTTTCTCTCTCTCCTGCTCACTGGAACACCTCGAATCTTTTTTCCGTTCACATTCCTTTTCGTCCTATCCTTCAGGAAGGCTCCTACGGACATAATAATTTCCTCCATTACTATTCTAAAACTTTTTAAGTGTCGATAATAATATTTCGTGGCGACCATATTGAACCTCATCATAAGATTGGATTTTCAGGTAAATTCTCTTTTAATCTCAATGAAACATATGAAGCTCGTTGATTGCGCTCTTTTGTGCTCTCGTGAGTTAAATTATGCTGAATAGGGTAGAGACCTTGCGCAGGGCGAACTGGCTTTGCAATATCACGTTGCAAGAAAATCGAGTGAATACTCGTGATTTTCTATGAACTATTCGATCATCAGTGCCTATTCTTTCTACTCTACAGAGTTATAAACGAGGGTATTATACGAATTACAACTCGTTATTATCAATTGGGAAATATTTAACGATAAAGGAAAACGAGTGTAAACTAAAATAACGTTAACAGTGATTTGTTATTGATGGAACGACCGTTGATATTTCACATCTTGAATTTATTGTCAGTCTCGATTTGAGTGAAAATCGGCTCTTAGCCCCATCTATCGGAGGTATCTATTCAACTCGTAGAGTTGATTTGGTTGCTTCCCAGCGTGGAGGTAAACCGATAGAAAGTAGCCTAGATTTTATAGCATCGGGTTGAAAAATTGCATGACAACACAATACTTTTCGGTTGTCCTCGCTCATGTTTAATTTCGTTCGAGTACGCGCTGCCAGTGCTATCCGTCGTTTGCGCGAATCCTATTTGCCCTTCAGCCCGAATATGTGATTGGTCGAGCCACATCGGCCTGTGTAACCCGACGACGAAGAGTGGCGCCGCCGCGTAACGAACAGCGACGAAAATTTACGACATCGCACGAACTTCTCAGTCGCGAGGTCGCCATTTTCTCGGGGAGTAATCGGTACATCGTGTTTTCTTGGCCGCAGTGTTTTTTCGGTCAAAGTACCGCGGTAAATCCGTTTCCCATAACGCGCGGTTACACCTCAAATGGCTTGCTTGAACACCCTCAAGCAGGAGATAAAAACTCTCGAGTCCGTCTTCCCAAAGAGCCATGAGAGGTTTCAGATAATGTCCGCGAGTGTGGACGAGCTGAGTTGCAGGTTCGTCGGTAAAAATGGAAAGAAGTACGAAATTCACGCCAATATCACAGTAAGTCATTTAACTCGTCAATTACTCATGTTACTCGTATTCTATTTCGAACGCACTATTATTTTAAACATCGTAAACGATGACTTTCCCGTACAAAACGTCCCGAGCTCACGCGAGACAAAGAAACAATAACATTTGTGTTGTTATTTGGATATTTGACAAGGGTCCCCCCTGTTTCGAGATCCGGGACTCATCGTTGCGCTCTCACGATTGTTCACGCGGAAAACACGTTCGCGATGAAACCTCGAAACATCGTTCGCGATCAAAAATTTTCTCGTGACGGAGAAAATTATTGGGGCTTTTTTTTTTTTTTTTAACGCGAATCGATGTTTAGGGGGTAGAGGTCAATGCGTGCCATAGAGGGTAAGGCCCTCACAATAGCCTCCTATCCACCTACTCGGGTATTGCAAAGACTCCAGACAAAGGTCTTCTGTTCGGTCCGTTTTTTTTTGTTCGGTGGTTTTTTTTTCTTTTCCGTTTGATTAACCGATTTCTCAATCGTTCGGACTTCACGTATACCGTTAGTCGCGTACATCCCGTAAATTTACCAAATATAGACTTGCACTATACATCTGTATAGACATATATGTATGCATCTGTATATATATATATGTGTATTATTAAATCATCTGGCTTGCAATTTCATTGTGCCATATTGCATATTGGCATATGTTATTGAAATTGGCATTGTTCAAGAGGCGTATTATTATTGTATTGTTTGAGAACACTGTTTGAGGTTTTTTTTTGTTTTCTACAACTCAGAGAAATACAATCCGCTTCTGGAGACCTTTATTTTTTATTGCATCAGCGTTTAGGTAGGGAAATTGGCCTGCGATTGTAGACATACAAATTTTCAATGTCTTGACAAGCGAATAACACACGTATCGATAAATATGTTTGTCGTATCAGTTTCCGGCAGTTTTTTATTCGTCTAAAATAAACACCGCGATTATAATTGCTGCGACGTTTCTTGAAGTTGATGGTTTTCCAAAGAGGTTGGCATTGCCCCAATTTGAATAGACCAATAATTGGTTCGCTTATCGGTGACTCACAGACGTTGTCTGATACATGTGTCAAATACAAGCCAAATACAAATGCAGTTTTGCATTGCGAAGCTTACAAATTTTTTGTTGTTTCATATTTTTTTTACTGTTATGTTTGTTCTTGTTATATACCTGAGCTATATAGATTGTCGGGGATCGAGGAGACGAACTGCATTAGGGGGGAATGTTTTTATTCTTAGAAAATATGTGCTTCTCAATCGTAGGAAACTTATCCTTCCACCCCACCAGTCTGGTTTGCCGAATCAGAGGAGACCAGTGTCACGAATGCCGTACAAATATTGACCAACACAACGGGACGCGACAATCACGTTATAAACCAGGTGGGAATATTGTTGAAAGAATTGTGTCGCCTTCACTCGTTGCCTGAGCCGCCAGACGTGGAGAGACTCACCACCGCTCTCGATCCTCTGCGTCTCTGCGATGCTGCGCCTATGGTGGCTCAGAGAATGGAGGCCGAAGACACGGAAGACTTTGACGATGATGAGGAGAGTGAGACTGAGGATGACCTTCACTTAGACATGGACGAGGGTGAAGCCAACGCCAAGAGTAAGGTAAAGAAGACAACAACAATTTCTTGAAAAATACATTTTTTTTTGCTTTTTCAAGTTCTGTGCCATTTACCTATATCTCAGTACTTGCTAGTCACGGAGACTGAACTACATCGCGACCATTCCAAATGGTTGAGTAATTCTCACGTTTAATTTATTAATCGCAAGGCCGACGAAATGGATTTGGAGCACCTAGCGACGTTAGAAAGGCTGAGACAAAATCAGAGACAGGACTATCTTCGAGGATCGGTGTCGGGAAGCGTACAAGCAACGGACAGGCTCATGAAAGAACTGCGCGACATATACAGAAGCGATAGCTTCAAAAAAGGTGCGTTTCTTGTATGATTTTACAAATAAAAAACTAAAAGAATAAAACTTATGGAAGAAAATATTTTTCACTCCTTTGAACAGGGATGTATAACATAGAGCTCGTTAACGACAGTTTGTACGAGTGGAATATCAGGCTAATGTGCGTCGATCCTGATTCGCCCCTTCACAAAGACCTTGTTCTTCTCAAAGAGAAAGAAGGCAAAGACAGTATTCTTCTCAACATGATGTTCAAGGTACGTTACGGAATATTCGTAACCATTTTGCATCTTCAAAGCCAAATAAGTGCACCAGCCAAATCGCGTTGTAATTTTTTTGTATAATTCAGGAATCTTATCCTTACGAGCCACCTTTCGTTCGAGTGGTGCATCCTATAATATCGGGCGGGTACGTCCTCGTCGGTGGAGCGATATGCATGGAGCTGCTCACGAAGCAAGGATGGAGCTCGGCTTACACCGTCGAGGCGGTGATAATGCAGATATCGGCCACGTTGGTCAAGGGAAAGGCGCGCATACTGTTTCAGGGTACTGCTGGAAGTGGTAAAGTTTTCGGTGGACAAGGCCAATACAGTCTCGCGCGCGCACAACAGTCATTTAAATCTCTAGTGCAAATACACGAGAAGAATGGCAAGTGTTTTCGTTGTATCTAACTTAATCGTTATAAGTAACGACTTAGGCGTGCATGTGTGTAGATATTTGTGTACGAACACCGAACGTTTTCTTATAAAATCGCGACTAATATATATTTTTTCTTCTTCCCTCGCAGGCTGGTTCACACCACCAAAGGAGGATGGCTAATGAACAACCGAGTATGAAAAATTGAAAATTAAAAAGAACAACAACTACAAGGGAGAAAGAAATATGACGCGTGCTTACAGCTGAGACTTTAAATACGGTGTGTGCCCAACAAATAATTGTTACGATAATGATTTGATACACAGAAACACAACATTAACTAGGTAACTTAAGGATACTGAATTTAATCTTATGCATAATTCCTTTGAATCGCTAAAAAGGCTGCCGCGCAAAAACAGTGAAAAAGTGTTTGGAGGCAAAGAGTTGGGTGGGATGTGTAAAATGCGTAGACAAGTACACGAGTGATTAACAGATTTAGATCAGCAATATCGCAGAGAACGACTGACATAGAACGGTAGAGAGAGAGAGAGAGAGAGAGTAAGTGAGAGCGCGAGAGAGAGGGAAAACGCGGGGCGATTCGCGGTTATCTCGAGAGCTGGGATAGGCTTTTTTTTGTTCCGTTCGGAAGTTACCCAAGTATTGCCTGTATTCCAATTTGACGTACCAAAGTCCCGCGTGCGTCGAAAACTAATCTCACGTGTATATACGTACGAGAACATGTGTTTGTCACAGTAGTAGGTTGTATTTTATCCTATCGTTTAAAAACCTCTTCATCATTTGTTATTATTATCTATTATCTATTATTATTATTTACCTTCCTTTCATCCATTAAAGAAAAAACGAAAAAAAATACAAAAAAAAATTCTTGCAATTAGAATATCCGTGCTTCCCAATTGATTATTATCGGGACACGTAGTGCGCAACGATCGACGATTAGGTTCAGGCTAGTTAATTCGTTCGAGTAAAAAAAGGGGAAATAATATCAATCCGTTTGCTGATGTTTTTGTCTTATTTTATTTCAAGCATTCGGTTTCCATCGATTTTTCTCATCGGCGAGTTCGGGACGCGTTTTATTCGTTAAAAAATATTTTTAACGTTGACAAATCCGAAAAGTTTTACCAGCTTTCGATATAGAGAACTTAATTACCCAACGATTTTGCAACAGTTCTAATGTTGTGAAATGTTTTTATTTGTCTCTCGGGTTAAATTTTTGCTCTAAACATTTCGGAGATGGCCCGGGTCTCGTCGGATCCTTATTAGGTTTAAGTAATCGAGCAAATTTCGTTTTTCTTCTGTGAATCGACGCGTGCGAACCGGTCGGAACGTTTTAAAGGTACGCGTCGCACAGTTGTTAGGAAAAAAAAAAAACATTACGAGAATAATTCTCACGTAGCGAATGTTATGTGAGCGCATAGTATGAGTGTGTGAATCGGAAGCGATTGTCGGTGAGGTTGTTTGCTATTTGAAGGTAATGTGGGATGATGCGTGGCGGCCAATGACGAGTAAACTTTGCGAGATCAAATGCGCGTCTATAGTTTATATCCCCGCAACCGAAACACGAGGAAGAAGAATGCGCGAACGACAGGGGGCCCGAGTGTCTGTGAACGACGAGTACGGCGAGAAAAACAATCTTATCATGTAAAATGAAGCTGTTAATTTTTTAGTTCGTCTTCATTAGTTTTGTTTATCGATATTTTTCCTTTTCTTGTCGTGACAGTTAAAAAGAGCGCTGGGGACGTGTCGAGAGCAAACGGAGCCGTAGATTTTTTATAGTAGTAAGCAATATTTTTTTACGTCTGTCGACGGTAAAAATAACATTTTTCCATGGGATAGAGCGATATTCGGGTGAAGGAGGAGTATAAAGTAGTAGTGATGATGTAAAGAGGCGAGGAGATGAAGGAGGAGTAGGAGGGGGTATTACGATGAGGAAGAAGTTTCGTCTATAGTTGTCGTTACTGTATACGAGATAGTGCAATTAGATATCGATAATTTGTGTTTCGATAGTGTGCGTAAGGTATGATGAATTGTAAGACGGACAACGTCCCGAGACCGTTCTCTTTTTAAAATGAATTAACGAGGAAAAAAGGAAGGAAAATTTAAAAAAATTGGTATAGAGTGAAAATAAATGGGGATGAACGAAAATACACAAAAAACAAAAGCCTTGCCAAAGCTCATCGTTGTTCGCATAATTACTCGAGTTCTGTAACTTCAATGTATCGCGTGCATTCCTCTTAATTTAATACGGATGGAAGCATTAAACTGTTATAGATGTACATATAAATATATATCTTCGTACTCCGTCTTTATTCGTTTACGCGTGTGTTACGTGACGAGGATTAATTACCAAACGAGAAGTGGAACTTTTAACTTTTTCGTAACTTTAACTCGTTCGTAAGTAGTTCTTTTTTTCCCATCGTCGATCCCGCTCCGGACATTCGAACGATCTATTGGCTCTCTCTCATTTGCGCATTTTTCAGGTATTGAACGCTCGAGCTAATTTCTGGAAAAAAAAAAAAAAAAAAATTGGTACGCACTAAACGACATTATGTGTAACGACTGACTCGACGAAAAAAAATCCACATGTATCGTGTAACTGTGGCAAAAAAAAACACAAATAATAACTCCCATTTCTTTTGTATGGCGCTATTAATCACTTCATTATTCCTGCGGCAACGAGCTCTTCCTGCCTCCACACTGGGAATCCAAGCACACACTTATTTTTTAACTTCGACACTTTTTCATTGTTTAGTTTTTTTTTTTCAATGCGACTGAAAGCGCGAGGTAAATTTCTCGGTAGGAATTCGAAATTTTCTCCAAACACTTTATATTTGATAGTGACAGAAGGGCCTATTTTGTATTTTAAACTGTATGATTCACACCCTTTCGCTTTTCAGCCGAAAATGTGTTTCACGATGGTTCCTTTCGTAACTCGCGCATAGGGAAGTGCATTCGTGCAGTTTTCCATCTAATGTAGTCTCCCTGTGCGCGTATATGATTGGTGTATCGTCGGTCCCACATTGCATGCATACTGATTCCCCATCGGGTAACCGAGAACTCGGACGCATACGTGTTTGGGGAAATATCGCACGGTGCAAATGTCCTATAACTCTATACATTACACGAGCCCGCACAAAATTGGCAAATACCTGGTATATTGCCATCAGCGCCCTGAGGGCTTCAAATCTTCTGGATTACTCGAGACCGAAAGTTGCCCAGAATTCAACTCGGACCGAGAACCAGACAGGGTCAAACAAATGTCCAAAATCGTAGTTTCAATTGTTACGCATTACTTTTTCCAATTCCTATTTAGAAGTTCGTTATAACTCGGAATTGTCGAATCCTTTTGTTTTTTATTTTATAAATTTCGTGAATTGTGATAATTTTAGACAAGCGTGGGAGGCAAAACGGACCGTTGTGTTTATTTAGGACACTTTGCGGCTTCCGGAAAAATGGGTAAAAATGATTACGGTGTCGTAAAAATCGACTAAAAATTATGACAATTCCCATATAAATGTAAAACGTTGAAATAATTTATTTGCTGGTTTGTCGATGATGAGAACGATTTTGTAAATGGACGATGTGAAACAGTCGCTGTCTGTTTCGGTCGATTTTCTTTTCCGAATCTACATTCCAGTGTGTAACAGCCGGAAAGTTCTAAGGATATCTCGAGCATTCGTCGAGGATCCATAAAGTTTATATAATTTATTTCCCCAGCGCAGTGGAGAGGGGGTGTGCAGGGTGACTCGATAGAAACAATTTACGACAAGCGGTGGCCAGTTTCTTCTCTATGTCGTCGAGAGAATATCGTAAAAATCTGCGCTCGGGATGGTCGAAGAGCGGTACGATGATCGAATTTAAATCTCATTCGAGCATTGGAAACTTGGAGATTCACGGCGACCGGACGAGTACATTGAGGTCGAGGCTGAGAGACGAGACACCGAACGAGTCTGTTCGGGCAAGTAGTTACGCCAATGTGCGGTCGGACAAGGACTTTGGGTTCCGAGTTTAGTCGGCCAAGTGGTGGGACTCAATATCGGTCAGCCAGTAGTAATGACCGATGTCCTCGGTTATTGTCGGCCGGCAGGCGGGAGGCGACTCCCCAACTACGCCGAGACAGATTGCCAGTAGTAATGGTCAATGATTGTCGGACATGCCAACCCAGCTCGTTGATATCACCGAGCGGTACAAGCGAGCTGCGATGGTTTATTTTATATTTGTTTCAACAATAATTCAGCAAGAAAAGAATAACCCCTTTTTTCATTATACAACTAATTTTCTCGAAGCACCGTCAAATGGAGATGTGAGAATTAAGTGAAATATCGGGGAATGCTCCAAAAAAATTAATAGTCCTTTACCGTTCTATTTTTCTTCGATATCGTCGGTTGAAGAGGTTCGCGACCCGGTGTCATTTTTCTGGGCACTGCGCAACCGCCTGTATCAATCCACGTCGCTGACCCGTGATGACTACCTTGATTAGTATCGCTCATTCAGCGAGTTCCAAAGCTCGGTCTGAAGTGTCGTTCGCTCATCAATGCGCTTCGCTCCCTCAGCCAGTGGCATAGCTTTGATCGTGCCATATATATTTATGTGTACCATCGATCAAGGATCCGCGAAAGCTCGTGTCCCGCATTGCCCGGCATCGTTACCGGAGTTTTTAATCGAAATCAAAGTAGAAACTGGGCCGGTGGCGAGCCGGTCGTTCGGCGCTTGTGCAAGCTGCTGTTGGCCCTTTGTAGATGGCGTACGTGTCTCGTACAGAGAACTTTGCAAATTATCGGACGGCACAGTGACGAGGTGCAAGCGGATTCTATCTGGGTACCGCAGAATCTGCTCCGGTAACAGGAAACTGAACTTCTCTCTCGTTTCCACCGGTCCGTGTAAATCCCGCTGATTATGATGAGCCCAGGAAGCATCGCGCTGTTCGTTGCAGGAGAAGTCGGTTCTATCATCAATTTGCTCGGGCTCCTCGATGCCACACGAGAGGTAACAAATTTTCAAGGAAGCTATTGCGTTACATCGATTTCCTATAGAAGGAAAATTCAATATTTTTTTACTCTGATGCTGTTACAGGTGGAACAACGAGGGAAACGAAATTGTGGACCAACTGATACATTATGTCTGTCGGCTTTTCAACGACCTTAAACACTCTCCTTCACCCTCGCTGATCGACAGGTAATTGGAGAGCAATTAAACTTCCAAGTCAGAAGCTTTGTCGCATGTGTGACTCACGAAATTTTTTATTTAATTTTTTTTGTTTAAAATTTGTTTATTTCAGTGGGAAAAAAATTATTTTACAAAAATTTTGAGATACATTTTACATGGTTAATTTTTTATTTTGTTTTTCTATGGTGGAATTTCTGAGGATCGATCGTGTGAGAAATTGGTGGAGCATCGGTGGTTTATGGGCGTTGAAACGGCGTTCGCGTCTTCGGCAAAGTGTGCGCTGCAGAGGAATACATGTGCGACCAGAGGTATCGGAGGGCATGGGGTGGCACACGAACACCCACGTCATGCACGCGCCGGTGGCTAGCAAACCATCAACAGGTGCTGTCAGTCGGTTGTTTCGCTTAATCGGTACCCATTCTACACGGGACTTCTAAGCTCCGCCCAGCAATTCGCAATCTCGGAGGATTTATCGTTCACGGAAACGGCACCGTATGTGCGAGCCTCCGTTCGCCGTACTGTGCATACCCGAGTGAAATTTTTTCGATTTAAAAACTACTCGCTCAAACTGATTTATCCTGGAAATGCTAGACAAAACCATTTAAGGGCAAGCACATTAATAACAATCTTACAGCTTCGATATTTTGAAAAATTACAATTGGGATTGAAAAATGAAAACAATCACTGATTTTTGCCGAGTCTCGAAGATTCTGAAATTGCTCAATTAATATCGATAATTAATTTTCAATTTAATTTTTTAATGATTTTTACCTGGGCCAAAACTTATATATTTCTCGTCCGTAGGTTACGTCGAGGCTAAAGGTTTAAATTGACAAACCGCATAAATACCGAGAGTCCGGTGCGGGAAGTGAGGCGAAACTCTCGCCGGAGCGGTTCGGATGCTTTCGAAGTCGGTTCGTCCAGCGACCATCAGCATCGACACTGGCTCGGACAGGAAGGTGTGCAATAGGCAAAGTCGCACGAGAGTTGTTGCACGGTAATGGAGCGTTCTCAATGGAACGGTTTCCACGGTAGCCACGAAGTTGGTCTGCGGTTTCTGGACGCTTATGCAGAACGAGGAGAGTCCGAGAGGAAGCAACTGAAGGAAACGGAGAAATAGGATGAGACGGGCGGATGGACAGGCGAAGTCGGAAGGTGAGATCGTTTGCTAGAGTTTCTTGGAATACAAATGCTACGTCGAACGGATCTGCAACAGAGTCCAGATAAGTACCGGATAGCTAAACGGAGTAGTCGGGGGGAAACGCGTTGAACGAGCGTTGAACCGAGAGAAAGCGAACGACCGGTATACCGAATGGAAAATCCTTAGAGATAAGAAAATATCCTGCGATTGAGTCATTGGCCATCGCCAGCAAAACGCATTAACCAGAGAAAGCAGAGAAATCATAGAAAGATAATGAATTAAAAAATAATAATATAGGGAGGTAAACGTAATAATAATTTTTTTTAATAATTCATTCTTAAACTACAAATAAAACAGAGTAACGGGTGGTAAATCATCGTCTTCGTGAGACGCTGGATTAAGTTTAAAGTTCGGAGCAATCTCGTTAGGTTTTGGTCTGTTGCGAAACTGAGAGGGAGGCGAACGTAATCATTTTTTAATAATAAAATAAAATAAAATAACGAGTGTTAAGTCAACACCACTATCAGTTAATGGATAAAGTTCAAAGTCCGTAAAAATTTCATTAACGTGACTTTGACGATAGCTGCGAAATTGGAAGGAACATCCATCAGCAAAGCGAGCGACCCCTTCGGCCAACGATTGTACCGACTCAGCCTCTGAGTAAGAGGATTGCGAAAGGTTCATTGTCTGGCACCGTAGTTCCACCTTCGGTCTCTCCGTGTCCTTCCAGAATCCGAGGTCTACCGTCCGGTAAGCGAGTCGACCGTGGTCCTTGTCCCTTGCTCCGCTGAATTCGCTCGGTGGCTTTCGTCGGATCTGCGGAGACTCGCTGGAATAAATGGCGAAACCATTGGAGCGCCGTCCGTGAGAGGGTCGCATGCACACAGCCGGGGGAGTTGCGAAGACAAGCAGGTGAAGGGGTCGCAAGTTGTTTGGCTTCCATTCGCCCCCGGCGCCGCTGCATGCTCCGGAAGACCATTCCGAGATTGGATCCACCTGGACTTTCTGTATCGGAGCTCTGGCCGTTTGCCGTGTGCGGCGGGCGACGCAGATGTTGCGAATTAATTTAATACTTTTAATTGCTGGATCGGGAAAACTCGAGACGGAGGTGCGGTCTAGGCCGCGAACCTTAATCGTGGACAAACATAATTTCCTCGCTAATTAGGCGAAAGCGCCTCGGGCTGCCTGAGGGTTCACCAAAGATCTTTGCGCGTTCGCTGGCCGGAATTGTGTACGGCTGCAGTTTTGGTCGGGGGTGCTGCAACGATTGCCGCTTGGCTTAACTGAACAACTAACGACCCCAGATAGGAGTTATGCACTTTCCGAGCCTCTTGGGACGCAGAAACGAGCCTCGTCTTGCCACGCTAGATGTTTCTTTGGAGAATTTTTTTGCACAAAATAGGAATACAATTGAAGGCGCAAAGTTAATTGAGCGGGATAAAAGGGTTTTTTGCACACGTGTCGTAACCGTAATTTTGCCATTGCTTCGCCTTGAAAGACTCGCCAATAAAATTTGATTTTCTGGTCACTTCGCTGCAATGAAATTTGCATGGGAAATATTTTTTTTTAATGTTACTTTTATTTTTGGTAGACTGATCGATAGTCTGTGATTTATTGGAGCGCTAACGAAAAAACTAGAGCTGATAGATTGATCTGGGTTTGAAAATATTTTTCTTCGGAACAACAAGTGAGAGTGGAATCGGCTGAGCTTATTTTTTTTCTTCTAATTCGAACGTCTGGGGAGAAGCGAAGTGGAAGCACCAGCGTCGCTGGGATGTTTTGGCCAAGTTAGTGAAGCCGATTGGGAAAGGATGAAAGCTGTATCGAGACAGAAAGTAAAGATAAAAAAAAATCTAGCGCTACGTAACGAGATTCGGAGGGGGCGAGTAAGGATATCGCGGTATCGTTGTACATCGTCTTGACTCAAGCAACCGACCGACAACCGAAGCGAACGGGGCAAAACGGACCCGGTTCACGATTTTTTTTTTTCCCGGCACACGGAGAAAAAAAAAAGTTTTATCTCGAACGAAGAACGGTGGTCGGTCTTGCTCCCCCTAAAACATCCCATCGAGGCGGCTACATCGTACGGCACTCTGTAGATAAATGAAGAAGGAAAATGAGAGGGTCGGAACGAAAAACGAATAAGAGTCCTAACGTATCTGAACGAAAAAACGGAACCTTCGAAGATTGCCAAAGCTTTTCGCCTCGCCCCGTCTCCTACTTTTCGTGGATATATATTTGAGCGGGGAAACTTGAGGCTTTTTCGCGCAAAGAGTTGTCCGGAGAAGGGCTCTCTGCGTTACGTACAACATAGTGCTCGGTAAAGCCAAATGTAGCCGCTGAGAGCTTCACGATAATGACGAAAAATTCCTCTTATCGTCGATCCACAGCAAAAAGGTGATTGATGCGAAAATTTATAAATATATACATATTACATATATGCATATATATATATATTTCTTATTAATCCGTCCATGTTGTAAAAAAAAAAATTCTGCAGTTCCAGTTAAAATTACTGCAGCATATGGTAACATAATTTCCAAATAAACTTCTTGAAAACCCGGGAAAAGGAGAATCCTCTTTTCGGTCAAGCGAGCTTTCGCCGGATTTCTCAGCTTTCCTCACGGTTCGCAGCGTGCAAGCTCGAAGGGACGATGATGAAGTCTCCGACGGGGGCGCTGGATCGTGGGTTGAAACGGTGGAAAACGAGAACGAGAAAACTAACTTTGGCCGTGCGAGAAATAATCCTCTCGACAATTCTGACGACGGCGAGCGATGGCATTCCGGAATGCGCCAGCCAGATATTTCACGCTGCTTTCCTTTACGCTAAGGAGCAAAGACGGTTTAGCAAGCAAAACGACGACACCGCGCTGCAGCGACCCTCGCCCTTCGCTCATTCGGTCGCACCGTCACGTCGAAACGGCACCCTTTACGTGTGTAGTTCCCGACGAATTACTGGCCTATATTCGAGGCGGCAATAAAGCCCGACGCAATTTTCTTCCCATACTTCGAAGTTCGATCGGTAGAGACGAAGCGGCGGCAACGACGCTCCGGGCAACCGAGCACCGTTTCATTGGGACCGATTCATCGGGTGGATGAGCGAGACGGACCGCGAGCTTTTCTGTACCGCGATGCGAGAGGAATTTCAGAGAGATGGACTGATAGGGCGAGGGAAAAATGAGGTCGTGCAATGAAAATATATATTTTTCCGAGTATTAATCCCTTTGATAGTTGGCGAAAGACATTTATCTGCTTTATTTTCTTTTTTTTTTTATTATTGATATTGAAGGTGGAATCAAAAGATGAATCGATTGTTGGAATCTAAAGTTTATTGTAGAGAGTCCGATTGACGTAAGAAGGTACCTTAAAAATGAATTTTTGAAATTGCAGATGCATTTAAAGTGCTAATTAGCAGAAAAACGGTTTCGCATATCTAGGATTGATTTTTATTTTTTTTATTTTTTTATTCGTGGTAAGGATTCCAAGGTGAAGTCTCTCGATGAATAGTTTGAATCACGTTCGCTGAGGTGTCTATATTGAAGCGAATATCATTGAAAGTGCTAATTCAGCAAATCGCAACGCCCTACGTGCTAGAAAGTATCTGACGATGAGTGAATGAAGTTTCCCCTATTTCTTTACACGAAACCACCTTCGCTCATCCTCCACGCTGAGTAAAAAATTGAACAGATTTGTGAAGACAAAAAGAGGGTTTGGCAGGACGGAATGTAGGACGTTTGGAAAAATGCTCGAAACCGATTTGCGAATGGTTACCGAATGTGATGAGATGGAGAGACGTTGGAAAGAAAATAAAAAATAAAAAATAAAATGAAGAAAAGGCGTGATCTGTTCAATTTCCTTCCGGAATTGTACAGCGGGCGATGAAATAAAATAGGTCGAAGGAATATAAAAGCGATCGCGGTTGATGAATATGTGGAGAATTTCACTAAAATAGGCAAAATCGACGCTTTACATTTCGAGTAGCTCAGTGCGACACTTCGTTTTCCAATAAATTGCGAAACAATTGCGTTGATATAGGACGTGTGTTGGAAAAAACGTATCTGTTATACCAAATTGTTTTTTATTTATCTCTGAACTTTTTTTGAATTCCATCCAAATTTATTCGTCGAGTAAAATTCGTGAATATAAATTAAAAAAAAAAAAAAAAACGGTCCCCGTCGCGAGTTTCAATGGAGTCGAGCCGCGTGCAATTTTGCATGAAAACATATATTTTAATGTTAACTAAATTTTTTGTCTGAAACTGCATTCTATCCTGATTGACTCGGTGAATAAAGCTCGTGAGTACAGATATACAGAATAAATTCGCTGGCGCGTGGCTTAATCGAGTCGACCCGATTGCAATTTCGCATAGGCGAGCAAGAAATTCCGTGGAAAATCGTCACCGTTGAGCGCCATGGTGAAAGCACTTCGGCCAAATTATTCAAGCGCATTTACGCCTGACACGTTTATCGCCAACGAAAATCCCGTACTTCAAGGAGTTAAAGTTCGATTAAACGCCGAGTTGTGCGAGCCATAATGTAGCTTTTCGGTAGCACGGAGAAAGATATAGAGCCGGTACTGGTTCACCCTCGCCCTTCTGGTTCGCCAGTAGTATTTTCGTCAGGCAAACGAGGCCAAAGTCACCGCCAAAGCTCGGGCACCCTTTCACGATTACGGAAGCGTAGCGGCCGTACAGTTCGTCGCGGACGGTTTGGATGCTCCTAAATTCTCATACGGAACTTTCGCGTCATGGAGTTTCTCGGGGTCCGGCGCGACCAACGCTTTTAATGAGAAAGTATAAGAACACGGCTTTCGGAAAGTCCTCCCTTTCGAGACTCGTCTCCCGTTCCATGCAATTTTTCACGTCAGGAAAAAAAAAGTCTGTTGCTCTGCTCCGTATCAAATCTTACTTTACGTCACCGTAAAAATTATTAGGGGATCCGGGAGAGGAGAAAAAAAAAATGTGGTTTGCACACACGCGCGACTCGTTGCGCGATATTAAAATAACTCCCGAGCCAATCTACCGGCGCTTCTCGTCCTGGCAGACGAAAAAAAAAAAAATGTATGAGTATGCGGGAGTCGAGTTAAAAGAAGGTAACGGTGCAGTCGAGGACTAGAAGAAAACGTACGAGGAGCGAGCGACGAGGGGCGAACGGATTTCCGGAGAAAAAAAGATGGGGGAAAAAAAAAAGATTTCTCGTTGCAGCGCGCGGCGTATCCGATTTTTAATAAAGGCACCTGGAAGAGAGCGCGAGCTTTCGTCGGGTAAAAATAAAGGGAAGCGGGAGACGATGAGAGAGCGAGTGCTGGACGGAAAGGGTGGAATGGAAGAAAAAGAAATTCGCGGCAAAAAAAAAAATAATGGAGCGAACGAAGCTTCTGCGCAGCGCTCGCGTCTGAAGAGAGCCGAGTTAAAAATCGCGGAGGACAAGGCGCTCTGGAAAAAGTGATAAAGTATATTTAATATAAAGTTAACGTACTGCGAGTCGCCGGTGGAGGCAGCTTGATCGATGCAGTCGATCAATCAGTACCGGCCGTGAACCCGAATTGGCTTGACACGTCGCGTTTACCTTCGCGGCTCTGCGGAAAACCCGATCGAAGACCACCGGCGTTTTCACTTTGCTGAATAACCCGATGGAAAAATTATTCAAGCCGGAGATCAAGCAGGAAAAAAAATGTTAGGTCGCCTCCCGATTTTGAGGGACAATAACGCACGAGGGGACCGTAAAGATGCTATCGATCATACGGAATATAGAATGAAATAGTCACTTTTTTTTTCGTATACCGAGGCAAACTCCCTGAGGAATATTAGATTATTTTTAGTAATTTTTTTTTCGCTGATATTCGTATTTTTTTAAATATTATATTTGAGGTTTTGCGCGAAAGCTGTCGGGTGGCGTATAATGTATTTCGATGTGAGGTACGATTTTTTGTTTATAAAAAATATCGGTCCGTCCGCGAGAACCAGCAAAATCATTTTTTTTTTTTTTTTTCGTGCGAAAAGTAAGGGGCATTAGCATCGTCGTCGTTGTTTTTACCGGGAGGATTTTCGCGTCCACGCGAGAGCATGCTAAATCAGTCGTTCTTTGGAGATTCTCGCGCACGTGAGAAGCTTACGTTCGTTCGGTCAGCCGGTATTTCACGGCAAAGCTTCCACCGCACTCTTCGCGGCAACGAAGCGCCGACGAAGCTCTTTTTTTATTTTTTAATCGTAATTCTTCAGAAGCGCAACGAACAAGATCGTTCTCTCGGTTATTTACCAGCCCCGAGATGGTACATGAAATTTCGTGGGGAAGTTTCGGCACGTCGGCGAGGCAGGAAAGTCTCCTCCAGCCGGAGAGAAAATGCCGAGACTCCCCGTGGAAAAGCTCGGATCCGAAAGAGCCGGAACATGCCGAAACTCCTCGAAGAATTCACCTCCCAGAAAATCTACTAATTATCCCAGTGCGATGCTTGCAATCAACTTTAATGCAGACACACGAGTAAGACAAGTTTCATCCATCCGGGATTGATCCTTGTGTGTATCAAGATATCAAGGCGGTTGAAGCCGCGGGGGTGTGGAATGGAAATTGCACAAACAGCAGGGAAGCGAGGGCAACGGCGTGAGATCTCTGTCGGTGAAACTAAAATTCAGCAAGAACTCGAGGCGCTCGAAACAAGTATGGAGAACTCGCCGTGGAGGTAAAGCTCGTTCGGCGACGTTTTAATTAAATAACGGACTCGCTTGTTTCCAGGGTCGTTTATGGAAATCGTTGGGCGAAGAGGGAAATGCATCTCAGCTGGTGAGCTCGTGTGCGAGTGGAGTTTCGTCGTGTGAGTCGGCACGAGTGTTTTTAACGAACAATGTTGATTCCGGTTCTGAGATGGGAGTGCAAGCTTGTCAGGAGAAAAGGACGAAGTAGTTGCAATGTACTTGCTGCACTTTGGGTGCCGAATGCGCGCCTAAGGACGAGCCGGAAACGACGGTGATTGCGCGCGATTCGTTCTCGCGTGCTTTCGTCGCTGGTCCACGGTGCGTTGAGCTTTCCCGTGCTTCTGTCGCCGCTTAAAACGGTATGCAAATTAATCGCCGCCACTTGCAACGACCGCGGATCGTTCGGGTTGGCCCGCCCAAACTTTCGCGTTAAAGTGACGAGGGAATTGCGTTTATTTCGCCCATATTTGTACCGTTGCGTCTCTTTTGTCTCGCGACCAGATGACTTTCCAGGACTGTTTTTCTTTCACTTTGTCTCGCCAGCGTTGGCTCGCCAATGGTTCATCATTTGTGGCCAATACTTGGCTACTTTTGAGTCGGAATTGTCGTTGGTTGATCGAGTCAATTTTCGGCCCAGTATTTGCTCAATATTGATTAATTCGAAAATTGGCGGCCATCGATTGGTCATGTATTGACCTGGGAATTGTTGGTTTTCTAGATTTCATGCCAGTGTCCGGGCGAGCATGAAGTCAGCGAACATTGAAAAAATTGTTAAATTTTTTTGACAAAAAGGCTGATTATAAAAAATAATGACCGTTGAAGATAACGGATCGCTGTTTTAATTGCCTACCGAGCAAACATCGCCATGCCAGGAAAAACAAAAATTGATTTTTTTTTACCGTCATTTTTAGTTCAGTCGAAATAATATCTGTGAAGATAACTTTGTCTACAATATTATGTTAGCGGTAAATTTTATCGGAGCAAATAGAGTTGGTCGTACGGGTAAACGTAGAGTGGTAGCGTTTTTTTTTTCTTTTTTACACGTTGAATTCTATCGAAGATAAAAACCGCTTTGATTCTCGTATCCCGGATATTTCATATCGCTTTCAATTGACTGGCTTTTTGCGCAATTTAAATTCGTTCGAATTTTACTGTGCGAGCGTCGAATCCTTGATGCATGCTCGTCGACCAATGTGTCCTATGCAGTTGCGAGAATGCTCGCATATTCTCTTTGTCGAATTTGTCCTCACGTTCATTAAACTTCCTTTTTAAAAAACTTTTTTTAAATCAATTTATCTCTTTAACAGATGAATCGCTCTTCATCCGTTGCGCGTCATTGCAATTTTGATATCGCACGAGTAACATAAAACAACCCAAATACGGTCGCCATTGTATCGCGATAAAAAGCGACCAGCACGGATTTCATTTGAGCGATCCATTAAATAAATAATTTAAATCGTGTGGGCCGAACCCATGCGTGATGAACTGCGTTCGTGCCGACGATTCGTGCCATCGATTCTCGTGTTGCACCGCTACAAAAAAAAACATTAATAAAATTCTCGGAACGAATTTTCCGTCGCAAATGCAAATGTATATAATTCGATGAGAGATAATCGAAAAATCGATGAAACGTTAACGCAGATTGCGCGTGAATGCATGTACAGACACATAGAAAGAACGTTATCGATGATGGAGCGAGTCGCTATTGAATGCGAAAGCTTTGAGCGCATTAGAACAATCGTCGACGCGGCTTTACCAAACGCCATGAAATGTCGGAGGAATGTCGTGCATAAAAACAATGTTAAGAATAGCTAAACAGACTGCTCCATCGATATTTCTTTCCCGCTGAATAATCGAACAAATAGCGAAAAGAGATAATATAATGAATAATAAAATGTACGTGTGCGTTATAAAAAGTCACGATTGTAGAACGTTTTTTTACTGACTGGTTGACATAAGCTGCGTTCGCTTGTGTGTGAGTATTTCAACTGTTTACCGTTAAATTTTGAAAAACGTACTTTACCTTCAACGACATTTGAGTCAAACTCGAATAATTATAATAAACACTTGCAGGCATTAAGAAAAAAAAATATTCAAAATAAATATAAAATCAAAACTTTTATTATAAAGTCTTATAATGCCTTTTTCTTTTAAATAAAAATATTTTGCATTTTCTTTTTGCATCGTGAGAATAATGCAATTTTCTTTCTCTCATTGACAGACTCGTTTGGTGGAATTATTATCTGGCGTGTGTGCTTTGTCCAGCGTTTGTCCGTTCGTCCCTCTCCTGACGTTTAGTATTATTACGAAAATAATTGTCCGTTTCCCGTTCGTGGCTGAAGAGCTATGACGCTAATAATATCCGTGAGCGTTTGGCTGGTTTAATAGACGGAACATTAAAACTCCAGGAGTCTGTGTCAGGTCAGACAGATGCGCGAATGCAGAACACCGTACGGTGGTTTCGCTCTCTGGATAATTCACGAGAAAGCGTCCGTTCGTGGCTTCGAGTCTCGGGTTGGCCGAAGAATTTCGATCTGCCTTCCTTCCACGCGATCTCTTCGGATCCCTGTAAAATATAAATTCGGTTGCCTCATTCACCGACCATAAGCTTTGTCACAAGTTGGCTTTACCTGCTCGCATTTTCTCCCGTCGAATCCGTCCTTTCCGCAGGCTTTTTTCGTATATTCACGTTCGTCACGAAGCTTCACCTAAACTAATTTTCCGTATAAAAATTCTGTAAAACTTCTGTAAAATACTATGTATTTATTTATGTATTTCGTAATAAACGTTCAATGTCAAATTACAAACGTTTTATTATTGATTAATCAGTCCCATGTGCGAATAGCGCTGAAACAACATTTAAATTTTGGCGCCATTAATTTTACTCGATAAATAAAGATGATTTTTTTCTTGTACTTTTTCCCGCCAAAAGCGTACTTTGCGCGGGCTTTTCTCATCAATCAAGTTTGTCGCAAAGCTGTACTTAAACCACATTCGTGTCGAAAACTTCTTTAAAAAACTATTTATTTACTTATTTATATATTTCGTGATAAATCTTCAATGCCAAATTGCATGTGATTAATTATTATTCGATGACTCTCCGATGCGAAAAGCGCGGGAAGAAAATTTGAATTTTGGCGCCATACATTGTACTCAATAAATAAAGATGGTTTTTTTCTTGTACCTTTTCCCGCCAAAAGCGTACTTTGCGCGGGCTTTTCTCGTCAACCAAGTTCGTCACAAAGCTTCACTTAAACCAATTTCGTGTTGAAAACGTTTTTAAAAAAGTATTTATTAATTTATTTATATATTTCGAGATAAACTTTCAATGCGAAATTGCAAGTGATTAATTATTATTCGATCACTCGCCGACGCGAAAAGCGCGGGAAAAATATTTACATATTGACGGCATAAATTTTAATTGAGAAAAACAACTTATTTCTTGTATTATTTAACCCGTCTGTAGATCGGAATGCGAGCAAGACGCAGCGCGACGGACAATGCGAGGACGTTAACGTCGAAGAGAGACTCCGACGAGAGTCCGAAATTCGTTGTGGAGGGAGTGAGACGGTGCATAGTCGGCGCGCTGTATACAGAGAGGCATCACACGCAGCGGCGGGCGTAACGGTCGGAGGATGGGGTGATGCGCGGGCGTGATGCGCAGTGGATTCCGCCACAGCGCTTGGCAGTACGTAGGTGAACCCCTAACAAGCAACCGACGCCACCGGGAGAGAGAGCGAGCTCGTCTTCGCGCGCGACGTTTGCCCGCACCGTCAGAGTCAACTTTTACAAGGGCTTATACGCGTTTACTCGCCGGTTGTCGTCGACGACACGCGACCTCCTCGTGCTAAACAGTTTGACGAGAATCGGACGACAAGAACGTAATCCCCGAATCGTGTTTTCGTTTTTTCGCCGCGTCGCGGGAGTGAATGGAAACGACGCTAATCTACGAAGAAAGGATCGAAGATAAAACTATCGGTAATATAATTTATCATACATCTTATTTAAAAAAAAGAAACCCAAGATAAAACTATCGGAGATATAATTTACGATGATAATCTGGTAAAAACGCATCGTGGACTTTGGTGCGTGAACGAGCAGCGTCTCGCGAACTGAGATTACGCGTAGATTTGAAAATGCCTACAACGGTGATTTTTTTTTATTGCTTCGAAGAGAATGGATTAAAATAAAAGCTAACGTATAAAAAAAAAGGCTTCAACATGAAACTACCGGACGTGTAATTGAAAGAGAAATAGGCGGAACTTTTGTGTGTGTATGAAAATTGGTCAATCGTCCGACGAAGTGCGACGAGGCTGCACGTAGATTGTAACGGCCGTAACGGTCATTTTCGCCGCAGCGTCGAGCCGCCGAATCGTAACGGAAATTTGCCCGGAGAAAAATCATTTACGACGAAAGTAACGAGGGGGTAATCGCGAGAAACAAAAAACTTTGTGTGTTTTCGAAACTGAATCGATCGTACGACGAACCGAGACTGATATTGTAACAGCTTTAATCGTATTAATTAACGTAAAAAATAAAAATAAAAAAAAAATTCGAGATAAAACCATCGAACGGATAATTGAAAGAAATAAAAACACCGACTTCCGCGTGTGTTTAAAACTGGATCAAGGTCGTAAAAGCTTTAATCGTTCGTTTTATTCGCCACCGAAAGTAAGCGAATACAAAACTATTCTAAAAAAAAAATCCAACATTAAAGTAGCGAATGGACAATCAAAGGAAATAAAAAAAATCCTTTGCCTCGAGTTTTAAATTGGATAAATCGTGCTACGAACAGAGACAGAAATTGTAACGGCTTTAAAGCGTGTTTTTCTCCGCCACTCGAGGAGAGCGAGTCGAAAAAAAAAAAAAAACCAGTAAATTTGAGGATCCAAGGTAAAACAATCGGGCGTGTAATTAAACAAAGAGAAACACACCGAGAACTTTTACGGGCGATTAAAGCGGGACGAGTTGTCCGACTGAGCTGAGGCTGCGTGCGGATCGTGCGAAAAGTTTATGAACAAAGTTACGGAGTTTTGGGTGGTCGAAATTCTTGGCGGTTAGCGGATGTTTCGAAGGACGCGAAGAGTTTAACCGCGGCTTGCCGCGCTGGCGGTTTTGGGCTCAGCGGGACATCCCGGACGAGTAAACTCGAAGACAACTTCAGTGTAACTCATCGTGGTTTTAATATTGGGTGAGAAAACAAAAGAGCGAATAGTGTGCTGCGAAGTTTTTTTCCCATCGCGTTCGAATAAGCAGGTTCTTTGGACGGGCGCGTCGGGACGCGTCGGCTCGAAATCTCTTTGTTTCCAGAATTTACTTAAAGCTCGCGGCAGTTTAGAATTTTTTTTTATTTCGTTTAAGAATTTTTTTTTTCGATCGGTCGATGAATTTTTGTCCCGGCTTGAATAATCCGTGAAGGGGCCGGCGAGAGATAATTTTTTTTTAAGATGCGCGATTTTTATTTATTTATTGGTAGGATAAATCTCGAATAGTGCGCTGCGAAGTTTTTTTCCCATCGCGTTTGAATAAGCAGGTTCTTTGGACGGGTGCGTCGGGACGCGTCGGCTCGAAATCTCTTTGTTTCCAGAATTTACTTAAAGCTCGCGACAGTTTAGAATTTTTATTGTATTTCGTTTAAGATTTTTTTTTTTTCTAAAATAATTTTCGATTAACCGGTGGAAATACGAATCGCCCAGAAAATGAATAATAATTTAATTGAATCGCTGATTACTGATCGGTCGATGAATTTTTGTACCGGCTTGAATAATCCGTGAACGGGCCGGCGAGAGATAATTTTTTTTTCTAAGATGCGCGATTCTAATTTATTTTTAAGCAGAGATTAATCTCGCTCATGAAGAACAACGTTTTCTCGCGAAATTTATATAAATTTTGTTTCTAAAAAAATTTGCATTCAACTGATGAAAGTAGAAATCGTCGAAAAAACGGGTAAAAAATTCCATTGAATAGCCCGACTAATGACTGATCGACCGATGAATTCTTGTACCGATTCGAATAATCCGTGAACGGGCCGGCGAGGGATGATTTATTTTTTATTTTTAAGAAGCGTGATTCTAGTCTATTTATAGGAAGGGATTAATGTCGCTGGTGCGGGACAAAGTTTTATCGCGAAATTTATTTGGCGACACGTCGAGCAATACTCACTCCCCTCGCCGTTTCTGCGCCGTCGCTGGTGTGTCGTTACTCGGTGTGAACACGGCGCGGCTTAACGCGGCTGACAAAAAAAAATTGAAAAAAAAAAGAAAAAAAAATCCAAGTCCCTCGACACATCGTCGCTGGCGTTGCTCGACGTCACAGCGGCGAGAGGAACGCGTGCTTTTTGCGTATAAATGTATTATAACTCCGACGGTTAGTTCTGCAGCTGGGACGAAGTTTTTACGAGTTTGGAAAAATGAGGAAAAAAAAAATAGATAAAAAGGCTTTGAGATGCGTGTCGAGGGTATTCGAGTTTTTGTGGGCGGGTTGAAAGAGATAGCGCTTTAAAATCAAGCTTGTGTCATAATTGAATCTGAGAGCGTAGAACGCCACTCACAGGTGCACTTTTGAGCTGTTATTATGCGCAGAGAAAAAAGGCAGCTTCGGGAGTTAATTATCATTTTTTGAATTACGTTAAATTTTGCCAATTACAAAGACGAAAAAATTTTAAAGCCAGAGTAAAATCGAATCGGATTCGGTCGTTGTCTCTTCACGAGATTTAAGCTCAGACGAGTCGGGAAAAAAAAACAACGACGCTCAATAAAAATTCAAAACATATCTCGCTATCGAATAAATCAATTTCGGGTAAATCAGAAAAAATATTTATTTAGAAAATTGACAAAAAAATTTAATAAAATCTCTGAGAATTTAATTGAATAGAACACTTTGAGTTTTCCCTCGGTTTTTCCGTGTCGCGCAACTTTCCGTCACGAGTCCGTGGACTTTCTTTTTATTTATTTTTTTTGCCCGAACCGAGTTAACGCGCTCGCCACAACTCGCTCTATCGTTCATCGGCGTTTCGCTAGATTTTTTTTTTCTACCGTATTTCCTCCCGTCCGTGAGTGAGGAGTGCGAAGAGCTTCGTCGCGTTATCGCGGCTCGGAATATACACGTGAAACGAGAGGATGCGACGGAGATGGTTTCAATGACGGACCAGCGTTTGACGTCGCTCAGCGAGAGCGCTCGGCGGGTTATCGCGGATTATAAAGTTTAACGCCGATCCGTGAACTGGGGCATGCCAACTATACTGCCACGGATTTTCATCGCTGTACCCTGCGTCGGGTCGGATCTTCGCGCTGGCAGGGCGTCGTCGGGCGCGTAAGAAAGATAAAAGAGGTAGCTATGAAAAGAACAGGACGAGCGGAACGGCAGAACAAAAGCCTCGAAATATTTCAGTTTAAAAGAAAAAAAAACATATCTGCAGCTTGGTAGAGAATAAACGTGGATGCCTCGCGAATTTTTTTTGTCATTCAGTCGATACGAATAAAATCCGTCTCTTAGGTCTGTGGAAAAAAATATGATTTTTTTTTTTTTTCCGCTGCATCGGTCGGCAAATTTTTAGCTTTTCGTTCCGGTAACTTTGTTTGTCTTTAGGTCCGTATTGGCGGATGTTTGTCTTTCAGAGGGGAGTTTCGTTTGTACGGTCAGGTGGGTGTTAAATGCGATTTGTCCTATCGTAAGCGAACATTAATTCTCGGTACATCAGCGACGGTATTCGACCAAGCGAAGCTGCGGCGCAATATTCTAATCTGGCTTAAAGCGAGGCCGCACGTTGGCCGACGGAACGGCGAGCCCCGTTCATGTTCGTACAGGGAGCTCGATGGCGCGATGTGCATCCCTGTGACCCGCGTTGTTGTCCCTGCTGATCTTTCGCCTGTTACTCTGTCGTGCGCGCTAAAGTTCGTTTGTGCCAATGTTTTTTGTTTCGTGACCGCGCGAGTGAAGTTAACGGTGTGAAGAGTAAACACGAGTGTAAACGTTCCCGTTGTCCCGTATTTTGTGCCGCCTTGTGACGAGAAGAGGTCGACAGTTGGGCAGATATTATTGGTATGTACTCAACAAACTAAATCTTTTTATCACTAGTTTTTTGTTTTTTCTGCGCCTGGACTGTTTAATAAATAAGATTTTTTTTCACCGCACTGTGTAGTAAATACGAAGGATGGTTTTTCAGATCACATTAACACATTGATTTTGTAGGCGAGTTTTATTGCTTTTTTTTTCTTTGTGCATCAGATAGGTGTTTCAGGATTTTCTGTGCCAAAATACGCACACTTTTTTTTCATTCCAGCACTCGAAGAGTCAACATAATTTTATTTTCTCAATTTTTCTTACCGAAACTCCATGATTTACTCGCCGCATCATTAAACTCGTGACACAAAAGAAAGAAACTTCATGAATAATTAAACATGATAAAATTTCACATTTTTTTTGCACATTACTAAAAAAAAAAAAAGTACATAACCAACCACAGAGACATTAAATTTCCCTCTGTTGTAGAACCAAAGTAATGTGAAATCGAATATTTATTCTATGTCCAGAGAAATTCGCGATGAAGCCGGCAACTTTTCATCGAGTATAACACGCCAAAATGGCGATACCCAAAACGAATACATATATGCGGGCGCGTAAAATCGTTAATTGCCTTTTGCCTATCGACATCTACGATTTTTATGATTCGACGATCATATCAAATTTTGGGGATGTTCGAGTTAATGCACTCTGGCCGATTACACACGGTGAGTATGCGTGCTCCACGGATAACGCTGATTTACATTTCTCGATAATAGGAAGAGAGTGGAGCGGCTGGAGTGGGGGGTCAGCATGGAACATTTGGAATGGTTGTGTTTGGCGAGCGCGTAATCACGCCTGTAATACCTCCGGTAGCCACGTGCGTGCGACTCAGGCAGATGCGAATGCACCAGTGGATTATCCACGTCTGCATGAACTCGATACTCTCTTGGCGAGTGCATTAAAGCCCGCTCTATATCCACGCTCGGGCCTAACAATCGTTACCGTAGTCATTCACGATACCTCCGCACAATTAACTGTAACTTCCTTCCCCTTGCTACCGGCGAGCCATTGGAAATATTCGCGGTTCATAATTTTCCTACTTCGTTCTCGTGCCCGATTTATCGAAGCTAATTGCTCGAAATTCCAATTTAATCGACTCAAGTTCATTATCGTCTTGCGCCTATTATTTTCTCATTTCCGAAATAAAATATATGCGGCACCGTCTCGATTGAATCGGTGGTTTATTGCGTTGATATTTTTTTTAAATTTTTTTATTTTTTTTTTAATACAAGCACTTCCACCGCTTGGAAGTGCATTGAAGCCAATGCACTCGCCAAGTCATTAAAAACATTCGCGGTTCATAATTTTCCTACTTCGTTCTCGTGCCCGATTTATCGAAGCTAATTGCTCGAAATTCCAATTTAATCGACTCAAGTTCATTATTGTCCTGCGCCTATTATTTTCTCATTTCCGAAATAAAATATATGCGGCACCGTCTCGATTGAATCGGTGGTTTATCGCGTTGATTTTTTTTTGTTTTTTTGTTTTGTTTTTTTAATACAAGCATTTCCACCGCTTGGAAGTGCATTGAAGCCAACGCACTCGCCAAGTCATTGAAAACATTCGCGGTTCACAATTTTCCTACTTCGTTCTCGTCCCCGATTCATCGAAGCTAATTGCTCGAAATTCCAATTTAATCGACTCAAGTTCGTTATCGTCTCGCGCCTATTATTTTCTCATTTCCGAAATAAAATATATGCGGCACCGTCTCGATTGAATCGTTGGTTCATTGCGTTGATTTATTTTTATTTTTTATTTTTATTTATTTATTTTTTTTTAAACACAAGCACTTCCACCGCTTGGAAGTGCATTGAAGCCAACGCACTCGCCAAGTCATTGAAAACATTCGCGGTTCACAATTTTCCTACTTCGTTCTCGTCCCCGATTCATCGAAGCTAATTGCTCGAAATTCCAATTTAATCGACTCAAGTTCGTTATCGTCTCGCGCCTATTATTTTCTCATTTCCGAAATAAAATATATGCGGCACCGTCTCGATTGAATCGTTGGTCTATTGCGTTGATTTTTTTTTTTTTTTTTTCAAATTTTTTTATACAACCACCTCCACTATTATAACTAAGTGGATTAACTCAATTTCCGGACTATCAAGTTCGGTCGTCCGTTTCACCTGCGAAAGCTTTTCCCCACTGGGATCAAGAGAGGTCCGCTGCTAAATCACACCGAGATTATTCGGTACTTCTCCTCTCTACTCCCCCCCCCCCCCCGCCCTCTCAAACTCCATCCATGGCTCTCTACCGCTTTCGCGAAATTGGCTATCGGCCAGTTTTTCACTCGACTGTACGATCGCCGAGCCTCTCGCATCTTCTTTGGAAAACGAGCTCGAAATTCGAGGCTCGCGCGCTCACCGGAATCTCTCGCTAAAGACTAATGCGATTATCGAATTGGCGCTCGGGCGATAGCCTCGGCGCTTGCGTTCCGCACCCGCGGCGTTCGTTTTATCGAACCGTCGATAATTCATCAAATTACGAACTAGAGTAAACGGCAAACGTCTCTGCGCTTCTCCATCGCTCGCTCGATTCTCCTCTCATTTTCCGTCGGACGACGAGTTCTTTTTTCTTGCGGCAAAAACAATGTCAACAGTAAAGAGGGGAGGGGGAGGGGGGAGAGGGGGGGGGATTCAGTGGATTTTATTTATTTCAGGGAGTGCGCCGAACGTTGGTCGATTTTTTTGCGCGGCTTTTTTTTTTTTTTTTTTTTTTTGGGTTCATTTTATTTATTATTGTAACATTTGTTTTTACGAGAGCCGGGTAGGATTTTTTTTGTTTTGAAAATAATGCTGTTATCTCGTGTATTTCGGGTTACTTTTATTTTCGATTTATTTATTTATTTTATTATTCCATCGGTGTGAGCGAACAACGATTTATCGCTGGCGGAAGGGAAAAAGAAATATTATTTTTTTCGGACGTGGAATTTTTAATGAATTTGTGGATTCCGTGGATGGAAACGAAACGATTGATGAGCGTGTCACGGTTGGGTTTCGGTGCACTGCTCGGGCGCGATGATTGCGGTCGTGAAAAAAAAAAAAAAAACGTTCCCGCGAACGTTTACGGCGGATTAAAAAAAAAAATGCGGACGCTTCTTTTTTTTTTTTTTTTTTTTTTTAACATTCGATGACAAGAGCCTTACTCGTGAGCTCGATGTAGCTTCCCAACCGCTCTCGTAAAAGTCTCGTGGCAGGTTATACGAGCCACTGTTTTTCCGTTTACTCAGCAATTTTTCGACCCAGAGCCAAGTCACGGATAAGCTTTAAGCTGCGGGGAGAAGATATGCGGGCGACTCGCAATCTTGGCTGAAGTATGCGGCCATTTTTTTCTATATTAAAACTCGCCTTACATTGGCGGTGGTTTTTTTTTTTTTTTTTTTTTTTTTTTTTTTTTTTTTTTTTTTTTTTTTTTTCATTGATGTTAACGCGTAAAAGAGCGTAAAAAAGAAGCATCGCGGAAAGAAAATCGAGGTCGTTTCGATAACATTGCAGCGGAAACGAGGAATAGATTTACAGACACGTTTGCGATCCAATATCGTTCCGAAACAAGGAATCGCTCTTAATCGCGCTCTCAATTTATTGGAGAATTATTTTTGTTTGTCGGTATTAAGTTTTTTTTTTTTTTTTTTTTTTTGAGGAAATCGGTTGAATTAAATTTGTGATTAAGATCAATGCACGCAATTATGAAGTTTTTATGGGTAAAGCAGTTGGTTATTAATGCATTCTATGTGAGTTGAGAGGGGCGAATTAATTGTAAAATACCGTGCTCGAAATCCTCAGAAATTTCATAAAAAATGAATATTCGTAATTTAATTTTCGAAGCTTTTATGCACAAAGTGGAATATCGAGTTTATTGCATGAAAATCGTGGTACAATTTGAAAAATCGAATTTTTTTGAAACGTTCGTTTCGACCCAACAATCATCTAAAAATCGTAACTGCATTAATTCAATAAAATCTATCGATTTTTTAAGCATCGAAACCACAACTATTTATTTATTAACTGAATATCATTTCTCACAGCGATTTATCTTTTATCGTGGAGCGAATGAGTCGAAGCCTTTTGCGTTCCTAATGAGCTCGATTGATCGTCAGCCATTGAGGTGGGAAATTGCAACCGAGTACTAATAATAAAAATGAATTAAAAGAAAAAAAAAAATTCACGACCGTTGAAGCGCTTCGGCGTGTACGAAAATAGACGAAAAAAGGGGTCGATGTCGTGATAGCGCAGAGAAAAAATGATGCAGCGCACCGTGAAAGCACGGCAGTTTCGAATTCGCTAAAAATAGAAGCCGTCGATGCTGAAAGCCGAGGCTTCGTTTGCCGCCAGTCCAGTAATGACGTGAGAGACACACTCGCTATTTTATTCGCTCGTTACGAGCGCTTCCACGCCGATAGACAACGAATCAGAAATCTCCATTTTCACGATTAAAACCACCGACGCTCGCAACGACCAGTTGTACAGCTTATCACAAGGCAGCTTAAATAATTGGCTTTCCTTTGAATATCATAAAACTTCGAGAAACAAAATGTTTCTCTTGGTCAATAAAAATTAAAAAAAAAAACAAAAAAAACGCAAAAAATCGTGAATTTTAAATAATTTTATTTTTCGCACGAGCTCATTTTTTCTTTTTGTACAATTTTTATCGTCGCCGTTGCATTGCATTAGCCGTTTAAATAGATTTTTTCGAGCACTCGGAAAATATTATTTACAAAAGAATTCAACGAAATAAAATGGAAAAATTGGTGTTTTTTTTTTGGTTTCTTAATTCACATCAGTTACACAGCCACGATCCGCGGCCGATTCGTTTCTTTTGGTTTCCAATATCCGATAAGATCGATCGAGACTAAACGAAAGCTCAAACGACTGGTACGCGACGAAAAAAAAAAAAAAAAAAAAAATCATCGCCCGAATGACCCCGCGTATATTTGCTTTGCGCATCGTCGGTGCGTTTCGAGTCACAAACGGAAGCTTCTCTTCCGTCGCTTCCGACCACAAGCTTTGCACATACGCTTCTACTCCACCGGACGTGACGTGGATACTTCGCTGAAAAAAAAAACAAAAAAATCCCCGATACTCAAAAAACTGTGTTGCCGCGAAACGAGATTGTCCAGGAAAAAAAAAATAAAAATAAAAAAATAAAAATAAAAAAATTTACCAACACGCGAAACCGTCTGTTCGACGGGGCGAAATTTCATTTGATTCGAAACGATACGTCGAGTGATCCGCGGTAACTTTCATTGCGGTTTTACGAGGCTGCGGAAAAGCGCGCGCCGATCCGAGAGGTTCGAAAACTGGGTAGGAGGAATGCGAGGGTTGCGCTGACGAGTCACGAGAGGGATGTCGGTTGAGGGCGTGCACGGCATCGCTTTTGCGCTCTATTTAATCCCCAGCGATATTGCTCGATCAATCTTCAATTGCCCGATTGAATAATTAAGTAATTCGTAGAAAATAATTGCGCGCGTTACGAGAAGTTGCAACGGTGCAGTTTCACAGTCGACAGCGGAGCGTTCATCGGCTATTTTCGCGACCGCGAAAATTCTGACTTCGTTGTATCGAGGGGAAAGTGGGTCGGCGAGTTAGCGAAAGGTTTTCGGGACGTTGACGAATATTCCGGACATTGAGACGACTAATTTAATATTTTACAATGGAAAGGAAACGGGAGCAACGGGGCGCTGTTTGACTTTGAAGGTAAATCTCGTCGGGCCGCGTGAACCGGAGCTCTTCGTTGCTGAGTGGTTGAAAAGGGTGAAATCGGGGAAGGGAGAAATAAACTATATTTTCTCGAGGATCCGCCCCGGACGGCTCTCGTTTACACGGTTGTAATATAAATTCAGAGGTTCGCGCCGTTGCCGCAAAAGCCTCGTTGAGCTTGAAACGCAACGTTCCACTGACTAGCCCGATGTGGGTTTCTCCCGTTTTCTTTGACTTTGATGCGTTTGATGCGCACGAAAGAAAGCTAAGCTCAGCTTTTTCATGGCTGGTAAGAACGGGTCAACATTTTTTTTGGCATCGATTTAGAGTGGGTTTTCACCTGGCAGGAAATTTTACCGAGAGCCTCGTTCAAAAAACCCGGACGAGAAAAACATGTTCAGGAGGCGGAAGCGCAGTGCAGTTTGTTCGAAGCCCTTTAAATTAAACTCGCGGATTAACGAGGCCGTGAACGTAACGGAAAGCGTTTTGAATAACGAGGCGGAGAACGATTGGGCGAGAATCGATTGTTATTTATAATGGGTCTTAAGAATCATTGAAATCTCGCTGCTACGAGTGGTAATTCGCGTTTTAACGTCAATGAGACTGCGCGTTTGCGCCACGGAAAAGTTAATCACCGATCTTCGATCGACGACCGTGATTTTTCGAATTTTTTTAACATTCGTCATCGTCGAAGGAAAAATATCCTGAATCGATTTTTCATCGCCGCGCGATCGAATTATTTATGTCGGGTCAATCATCGACGGCAGAATCAAACACTCGAATCACGATTATACGAACTTTACGCGCTGCTCCAAGCGTGCCAGTTACGATTCCAAAATAACCCGCGAACACTTTAATTCGCTCTATTTAAATCCCGCGAACTTTGGATTCTCCCAGGGAGTATCGAGAAAGTTATCGAATCGCGAGTCTTTTGTCTCGCGCGAGACAACGGTAAGTTGGCGAATGATCATTCGCAAGGGCTTCCGGGTTCTTACGTTCCGCGAACGGTCCGCGGTTTCTCTCTATTCTCTCTCGCCCCGCTTTCTCATTCGATATAATGACGAGAGAACGTAAGCTTCGTAAAGCAGACGCGGGAATAGTTCGTGGAGCGAGCGCGTCTGGCTAAATGCGAATCCGAACAAAGTACACCGGAGCGGGAGTTAACGCTATGGATGAAAGCTGCGGAGAAAGATTAAACGGAGGAGCCACGTCGAAGGAAGGAAGGACGGACGAAACCTCCCTTTCTTCTTCCCCGCGAAAGCGTAAAACCAAAGAAAATAGCAGAGAAGAATGGCGGCGGTTCGCGCCGTGTACTTTTTATCCTTTCGCTTTTTCTTCCCTCGTTTCCCGCGCCTTTGCTATTCATCGTTGCTCTCATCGTATATAATTCGCCGGCTTTTTTCGCCTTCTCTATATCGAACGCTCCTCGCATACGGCCGGAGCTTCGGATATAAAGACAAACACACCGGTGCGGCTTTTTTTTTTTTTCTCAGCCAAAAGAATCTTTGTTTTCTTCGTTGAAATTGTTCGTACGATTTTTCTTTCGCGACGCGCGGCAAGCGAGAAAGCGGCATTCAATTGTTTTCCTTGGTTCTCTCGTCAATAGCGAGGAACTTTTGAAGGCGACAGAGTCTCGAGATCTTCATCCGATCACTGGAAACCCAAACACGACGATCCCGACGAAATTTCTTAGGCGTTCAAGTAAAATAAAAAAAAAATAAAAAAATAAAAATAAAAAAAATTAAAAACCAACCGTGGAGCTGGAAAATTATAAAATTATCCAGAATTCGCAAGAAAAAAAACAAGAAGGTATTTGAAAAATGTACCAATATCTGCAAGAGCCGCGGCGAGAAGCGAAAAAATTTTCCTACAGTTCGGGCCCTAAAAATTCTTCGTCCGGGTCCTCGTTTCGCGATCAAGGCGAGTCAGCGCGGCCGATACAGGTGAAATTGTTTTCGCGTCTCCGCTTACTTTGCAGCGTCGGGGAGCCGCGCGGCCCGCTGTAAAGCGGAAAGTGAGAGAGAAAATGAATTGCTTTGGCGGCGGTCGGGAAAAGCTCGTGGCGCTCGGGATTCCCCAAGGTTCGCCTCGGCGCGCTCGTTTAACTTGGCAGTGTTTACCGCATTGCGAGATTATATCGTGGTTTATAGTGCACTGCAGCGAATGTTTAATGGAGTGATACAATGGGCGGCTTGTATAGCGTACATTCGGCTAGCCGAAGTGTTCAACAATATATCTATAATTTTAGCTGTTCATATATATATATATGTATATATATATATAAGCCATTGGCCGTTCTCGTACACGAGGGAACATCAAACCGCGAGTCGCACGCGTTTCCTACTCTCATATCGCACATAAATGGACCAAAACTGTACGAGTGACCGAGAATCAACTAGGTAACATACCGAACGGCAAACAGTGCCGCGATTCACACTACTGGCTTTGTGGGAACCGTGAGACAAAGCACGGATCGAGTGTCGGGAACGAGAGAATCGCGCCGGATTCTACGGGATTGTCGATGTCGTAACGTTGCTCCAAGCCGATGCGAATAACTCTGCGCGCGTCAACGTCGAGATTTTTCGTTCCGTCGAATAACGAATTTTCCATCGATATAATATTTTTTTAAATAAAAAGAGTTATTGATATATATATATATATATATATATATTTTTTTTTTCAAGTTTATTAGACTGTGATTTTTGGACTTGTCGAGAATTTCGTGAAACACTTTCTGATTGTTCTCTGCGAGGAGAGAGTGTAATTACGTATTCATTTATGTTGTTGGGTTGCATAATGGGTATCGGAAGTTTCTCCGTGAAATGTATGACGGACAGGCTGTCGGTAGAGCGGTGAAGTTGGATTTTGATCCACGATTCGAGATCGACTCGAGTCTCCATTGTATTCGCGTGAGGAACGCTTTTTTTTTGTTTTTTTCCCCCACCCGAGACTCGACGTTGCTGTTTCCACGGCTCTCCTCCCGACTCCGTAACCGTTCGGGATCGAGCGTTACAGTGGAATGAGTAATCTGCGAAATCGGATATCGGTTTATCGATTATTCGTTCTTATGTACCGGTGGTGAAGCGATTCGCTGGAGGAGAGACGGTTTCGGAACGCCGCTTCGAATTCGACGGTGAGCGCGAATTTTCGTTCGACTCGTCTTCAATGGTTTTCCCTATTTCCGTAATCGGAATCCTCATCGTCGACGTCCCGGTTGGGTATTAAAAATTGAAATCAAATTGCAACGACTTAATTGCGGCATTTCGCCGATGCTGACGAAACGGCGCGAACGGCGAGGGGGACGAAAAGGGGGCGAGTGATAAAATTTAACCGAGTATCCGATTCTGCTGGTCCATCGATTTTAGTTCACAGCGAGGCTTAAGTTGTTGTGCACGTGCTCGAATGCGGTGCGAATACAGGAGGGAAAACGGAAGGGGCGAGGAGGGAATCGAGAGACGGAGAGAGGAAGTCGTCCGAATGCCTCAAAGTTCCGAAACTGAAACGCTCTCCGAGCTGGTGATTCCGGTTGCATCGGGATTGGAGTAGAGCTGCGAGACGGAAAGTGGAAATGCTTCGGGGGGGGGGGGGGGGGGGGGGGGGGATTTTGGTTTCGCAAAGATATAACGTAGCGGAGGAAATATCGGGGAATCGGATATTGCTTCGGGTCCGATGGAATTACCGGTTCAGCATTAAACGGGCGACGATGCGTTGTTTGGAAAAATTGTGGAGGAAAAAATGTTCTTACATTTGGCGAAGATTTTTTTTTTTTGGCTCGGAATTAAGGGACGTTTGGTTTTCAACGATTTTCATGGCCTTCGGTGGTTCGTTGACGAGGCTGATCTGCTAATAAAAATTGTGGAGTCAAGACGCGAATATTTATTTTGAGTAGAATTTTTTTTTTTTTTTTTTTTCGTGTGAATTTACATTCTTTAAAAAATTATTATTATTTTGATGTAGCGAAGCGTTCGGAGACTCGAGGAAAATCTTTTTGATTTCTAGCGGGGACTCGGCTGTCCGAGGATAAATATGCAAATAATTTCTTTTGTTACGGTGATTTTTATTAATTAATTGGTACGGTAATTGCGCAATAACAATGTCTCCTGTTGCTGAAGCTTCGGTTTTTGGTCGTGCATTTTTATACGTTTATCGCGAATGCTCATTATGCGAATCTTCCGTTTGATTTTATTATCGAGGGTCGATGAATCCATAAAATATTATTAATTAATTATTTCATCCTTTATTCGATAATTAAATTTCCTCGTTGGATCGATTACGCAAATTAATTAGTGAGATGATGTCGTGCAATTTATCGGTCACGCTCGCTCCCCTTTACAACGTTCGCGGCCGCCACAAAGAATCCGTAGGTTCGTCCATGTCGCAGTTACAACTGATTCACCTCGTTGAAATATCGACGTGAAAAAAAAAATTTGCTGCACAAAATAAAAATCATTAAAGAATTACAGTTTGTTACAAAAACAGAATATTTTTTTTTTTTCGGTGAACTTTCGATTCGTAAAATTTCATACGACATTGAAACAATGTCAAGAAATTCGAGGCAACACGTTGTTATTTCGAAACCTGAATTCAAAAAAAAATAATTTTTTTCTTTGGCAGACTGCAAGCAAATTTTATTTGAGTCGTTGAATTTTTTTTTTTTTTTTTCGCTGTATCTCGACCACTTAAAATTTTTTTTTCGTAACATGGAAGAATGCACGATGACACCCATTCGGTACATAGTTTCACGCGTTTTGTACGTGGTACACGGAGAATTCAGGGCGTGTCGATCGCGCAGCCCTGCAGTCACGCAATATAACGCACCGTAATTATTTTAGTCAATACGTTACGCAACTCCAATTAATGTAGCGTTTGCCGTCGCACGCTAAAGCTGCAACAGCCCGGGGTCTCCCAGGACAACAGAGAACACTCGCGTAATTGTTGAATGCTTCGAATCGCACCCAAAATTCTCATTCGCACTGGTCGCAGAAGTTTTGGTTGAATTTTTTTTGTCAAAACAGTGACATGAGTGGCGAGGCGAAAATAAAAAAAAATAATCTTACCCAGGTGAAAATTCAACCATTTATGCCTGTTAGATTTTTAGCCGATACATCAGAAAAAAAAACGGTATGAAAAAAAAGTTTCTTCATCGATAAATAAAAATATTTTTGAAAAATTCGACCGGTAGCGATGAATTTAAAGAAAAGTTTTCTCTCCAGAATTACATGCATTTTCCTTGTGCATAAAAAAATTTCGGGCAGCTGAGAGAATTGTTATTTTTTTTAAGGGTAAACGCGTCCGAATTTTGAACGCAGAAATTTCTCTCTTTTTCGGATCTCGCCTGTCTTCATCGAACAGCATGGCAATTAATGTCCGACCCTAATTAAATTAGCGATAAATATATCGACCTATAAGCGGAGGAATATTTTTCCATTCGGTCGTACAATGCGACCCGGCAATATCGTTCAGGTTGAGCTCCGAGTTCCGGGCTTTCGTTCTCTCTTCGCGGTCTCCGAACTCCCGACATTTTCAGCACGTAGCGAGATTCTCGAAGCTCTCGCGCAATTTCGTGGCAACATTACTCTCGGCGGTTTTCCACGTTCTCCTTCGCCGTTCGGAACGAGCTCGACCCACCGAAATTCTCTCCCGTAGGACACGCGGCGAAAGCTTTCACGAAGCGGAGTCTCAGCGAACAGTTAGCTTTTCGACCGTTCGTGATTTCTAATTTTCCACGTCGAGCCCGTCTATAAAGGAATCTCTCCGACTGTTGCTCGCGATCCTATTTCCCCTGGTCCAGCTCAAAAATCCTGTTCCGTGCATCGTTTCGACACGGCTCGCAGGCCGACACGAAAAAATCGCAGTCAGTCGCAGCTTTCGAAAGTTAAGGTTCGACTGCGACATCGAAATTCATTTATCAACCATTTTGGCCAAATTCCATTGCAGGCTTTTCGAAAGTTCTCAGATTTTTCAAGAATTTTTTTCTCCATCTACAAAAAATTCTCAATAAAAATTTTCTACTTAGTTTAAACATTCTTATTTTTTTTTCAAATAAATATATATGTACAGAAATCAATGAAGAATGGAATACATGATGAAAGTTTGGTCGTTGAATTATTAAGTACTTTTAATGTTTCTTGATGAATTTTCTCACGAGCGTGTTTCTCCCAGTGGTGGAGTAAACGAGGTCGACGACGACGACTTTCGTACCGTCGACCGTATTTCCGGCATAGCCGTTCTACGTCACGCTAAACACTCTCCTGCCCTCGATCTTCCGGATTCATCCCCTTCCGCAGCTCGGGGGTGAAATTCTCTACCACTTTCCAGCTCGTTCATTCGCCACTGAGCGAGGCGAAAGATTTAATCGACGAGATACAGAGAATTTAATGCGGTTTTTTTTTTTTCTATCCCTCCGCTTCGCAGCCTTCTCTGCTCATCCTGCTGCTAGCTGGCAAAGACGATATCGCGATTCACGAGATTAAACGGCGTTTCACGGCGTTGGTTCACGTGAATTCAACCGCTCATCTACCATCCGCGGTTTTCGTCGCCGATGCTTTTCCGTCTCACCGCCTGACTCGCCGAACCCTCCCAAAAATTCACCGAATGTCTTCTCCATTTTTTCGCGTTCGCCTTGTATTTTCATTCTTTTCTATCTCACTGCCAGGAAAAACCTATTCACTCCTCGTCGACTTCCCTCGCACCCCCCCCCCCCCCCCCTCCCGAGATTCACGCGCCGTTTCTTCTCAGGTCGCTTTCGCGACTTCTTTGTTTTCCTCGAGGATGGAAAGTTCCACCGAGAGAAAGTTCCCGCGAGTTATCCAGGCGAGGAGGCAGCGAGCGGTCTGGCATCAGCGAAGAGCTTTCGATTCGACGCTCAAAGTTCGTCGTCGCGCGTCATCAGGGACTGCGACCGAGACCGAAGTCGAGCGGGAGAATCGTGAAAGAACGGAGAAAAGAGGAAGGAAAAAAAAGGACACGTTTCTATGGTTTCAATCTCGGAGCACGGCCTGAAAATGAGGTTGGTGTTTGCTCGGTTCTGTCGCTTATTACCGGTTCCATGAGGGAGGATTGATCGAGGGCTTCGATAAACACGTCCGAAGAACCGGAAGTGGTCCCCAGAGAGGAATATGAAGGAAAGCCGCTGAGTTCCCACGACCGAAGTCTCGATACGTTTTTTTTCTTTTTTTTTTTTTTTTTACAATTTTTCTCCTCCACCCTCTTGGATTTTTGTGGAAAAAATGCTGGTTTTTTTTTTTTCTGGCTCTGCTCCGAGTCTGGGACGCTTTATCGCTTATCCCATCGACTTAGCCCGATTCGATTTATCGGCCGAGTCGGTGAACTTTGACCGCTTTCACGGAATTAGTATAAAGTGGCATTGTTAGTCTGGGTCGATCGACGGAGAGCTTTGCTCGGTCAATTTCCCGTTGCAGGAAATAATTCATACGACCCATCGGACATGGGATCGTGGTCGGAAAAGAATTCGCTGTGCGAGCGCGAGGAGGCAGCGAAAAAATATTGGTACACGAGGAAAATAAGCGACGATAAGGAAGAAATGAAAAAGGGGGGAGGAAAAAATGAAGCGACTTCATTGCGCGACCGATGGACACGAGCCGATACAATCTTTCGACCCTTCGCGACCCAGGGCGGAGACTTCCGCAAAAAAAAAAAAAAAAACGTCCGGCACGCGCCTAGATTTGAGTTTGCTTCTCGCCGGCTCGACCCTTCGTGCCGCACGTTCGAACCTTCCATCTTTTTCGGTCCCGAGCCTTCCGCTCCGTTGTTTCCTTAATCAAACTCACATTACCCCGAGTTATGTAAATTTGCATGAAATCTTTTACCCATCTCATCTCAGTGGAATTCTCGTATGTAAATTTTTCCAATCGAAAAGTCAAACAAAAAAAGACGATAGGGCGCGCATTCAAAATTCCCCAAAACGATAATCGCATCGAATGCATATCTTCAAATAAAAAAAAAAATGTCTCAACCTCTGAATGTCCCAAAAATTGGAAGTCATTCTTGAGATTCTTCAAATTTTGTACGGACCTTTTTTTTTTTTTGCATCTAACGGACTTTGATTATTTCCATGCTTCCAATCGGCCATCAAAGTCCGGCAGTCAATTTCTGACGATTACTCCGAAAACCTGTGGAAAAAAAATTGGATTCACCAAACTTGGTTATTCACCTCGGGGCAATAATGGCTAATATATCGACTCCCTTTCGCCACGCAAATCACCGACTTACCGATCGCTCTGCGTTTACTTTATCCCGCTCCATTTCACCCCTCTCGCCGTGGTATTTATTTTAAGCATCGTCCGCGTTTGCATTTTTTTTGTTTCGCTCCAGGTGGACGGATGAGTCTCGTCGGGCGAATATTTCAGCATGACTTGAGCGAAGGGATGTCGGGTTTACATGTGTGCGGCACATGGCGCAGGATAGTCCGCAAGCTGCGCGCGTATGGATGAAAATGAGTAAGAAAAGTAAACTCGTGTCAGCGGCCTGGCACACACGATACGCCCTACTTTCTCAGGCTCTTCTTGCTCTTCCTCGTTCCCGTCGTCATCGTCGTTGTCGTCGTCGTGTACGGAGCAGCGTTACGTTCTCAGGCATGAAAACGGGAGCGTGCAAATAGACGCGCGGCGCCGTGTACCGGAGCGAGCGAACTTCGGCCGTTCGCGTACTCGCTCCTATCCCACCTGAATTGTTGAATTAATATCAATGGCGAGGACACCGGTGTGTGGATTCGCCGCTGACGGGACTCCGTAATTTTTGTTAATTCGGTTTAACGCCTCTCGCCCTCCCGTCCTTCCCTCGTTCCGTGTCTGATGCACGCGTCGCCGTTACCGGTTCCGTTAATGTAACGCAATTAAACCGGACCACCCGTCGTTCGACCGCTTCCGCGTGGGCTTCGATGTACACAGGGCAGTACCAAAATGGTCCGGTCGGCGGCTCATCGATCCAGGTCCTGATCGAGGCGGTCCATAATCACCACTTGAAATTCCGCCCGAGGGCACGATTTCGAGCCCAACGATCGGGAGCCGTGGCGCACCTTTGACTCGACACCGGATCAATTCCACTTTATTCGTGATGCGGGCATTCGAATATTTATTTTTTGGTTTTTTTTTTTTGTTTTTTTTTTTTAACGGCTGAGGATTTTTTGTAATCAAGAAAGTGAAAAAGTAAAATTGACAAAATAATCGTTGAAAAAAATTCGTCGTTGCAAAATATTTACTGAATGATTCGAATAATCGATGTTTGTAATGATGATTGATATTGTCGGGAAATAATGATAATAAAGAATTTATCGAAATTAATTGAGAGCGTAATTAATTACGAGTAAATACATCGTCGTCAATAATATTCGCTGCAGCTGAGAGACAGTTTCAGAAGACAGTTCTTCCGCGTCCACACGAATAAAGTTGATAGTGAAAAATCGACATAATATATAAATTTCTTGCATGAAAGGATTTTTTCCGATTGTAACTAGGAGATTACGATTGAATCCATGTACTAACGATTGATTAACAACACTATTAATTTTCATCATCGAAAACTACCACAATCGACCACTAATAAAATCAATAATTTCATCGGAATTAAAATTATTTTTTATTTAACACTTTCGTATCGTTAATTGAGTGAGAAATCGGTGAATATCTCGCGACGGATTTTTCTTCCGATGAATTTATCATCACGAGAGGGGTAATATGGAACACGGTAAACGATCAGCGTCCAAGTCGATGCGTTTGGCTTCGTGGTCCTCAAGCCGGTTCATAATCGAGCATCCAACCGACTGTTGAAGCGTTGATCGTTACTCCGTGCACTTTCCGAAGTGGCGTTGCGTACATCGCGGAAAATCATGTTGCGACGGTCGTGTCGAAGCTTCCCACCCGACGAAACCAGATGCGCCAGGAGTTCTCGCGCCTCCGCGTTAACGCTCCAATTACCCACTCGGCCTAATTGTCCGCTTGGGAAGCGTCGCCGTATTCGTCGCTCGCCTGGCAATTCCCCTTCCCCGTCCGAGGGACGAGCGAACCGGGCAAATTTCGCGAAGGCGTTACCGCAAGGATGGGCACGACGTTTTCGGTAATTGTCGCTAATGAACGCGGTCGATGCTAAGATTCACGGGGCGAATTGTTCGCCCAATTCATCGAGTCCCCGACGGTAGTAACCGTATTCCCGTAGAATCCAGCCGGTGGGATTAATTTTCAATTTTCCGTCCGCTTATCTATTAGCGTGATTAATCGCCGCAAATTCAACGAGACCCGCTGTTACAGCGATTATTGTAATTGCACTTATCTTCCACCTCCGTGTACTCGACGATTTTACGCGGTATCAGGGAAGACCGGGGCAAAATGGCACAGCGGAGTAAAACCGCGGAAGCGAAACTTCATTGAGAAAATTGCGTTTTTAAGCATTATCCCGTTTTGCCCCACTGTTTTTTTTTTTATCTCGCCTCGCTCTCCGGGACTTTGGTGGAAAAGCTTCGGGGTCGTTGACGACGAGATCGTAACAATATTTGTTTTTTTTTTGCGACAATGCGATAACAACGTGACGTCACAATAAATAAATGGCACATTAATCGTACACAGTGTATTTGTCCGCGCACTTGTCCGTCTACGTCAACGAAAATTCGCGTCCACTCGATGACTCGTTAATGTCGTTAATTAAAAACTTTAATCAGCTAAGTCATTCGGTCGGCCAACACACGGTTGAGTAATTTCAATGTTGCGTCGCGCCGGTTCGCCAAGGATCTTTCTCGCTTTATCTGTTGCACGACACCCCGGGGAGAACCTCTTATTAGATAACTCCGCGTCGACGTCGTTGTTCGACTCTTTTTCTCGATCGAATGCCTGCACCAAAGTAGAGAGAAAGCACGATTCGCCGGCGAGGGAGTCGAAGTCGTTGGCACTCGACGCAACAGAAATTTCCTAATATCGCTCTTCTATAAAAATTTTCCAATCAAATTTTCTCCAAAACCCTGGGAATTTATCGCTTTTAAAAAAATCGAACATATTTGTGCATTTCAAACCTTCTGCACGCTGGATAAATTTCCACTTACAGGTCCGTACATTTTTCGACCAATTAATCGCCTCGTTTGATCTTCGATCTTCGATCTCGGTTAAAATTATGGACTTTGTGAAAAAAAAATTCAAAGGTAAAGTTTTCACGGCTCCGAATATCTCGTGCGCGCGATGCTGCAATTGTTCGTCGAGTATTACGATCGATTCGGTCATCATTGCTACATTCCGCTCCCCCTTTCGGAATAAACACCGGATCAATCGATCGTTACTTTTTGATGATTCCTCCCGAGAAATCCCATCGTTATTTTTCGCCGTCGTATCGTCCGGCATCAAGCGCGGACGTATCCGTGCGTATGTTCGTTGTTCGTCGTTACTGTGCTCGTATAATACGAGAAGGTGATCAATCTGGACGTTAGGGCGAGTACAAGGGTTGTTACGGAAGCCTTACGCGGATACGTCAGGCTTCAGCACGGACCAAGATCCGGAAAGCAGATGTGGTTAATGCCGTTGGCGTGTCGAACGACTCGAAGGATCCCAACCTCGCCTCTCTGGACATTACAAGACGCTCGTAAACTTTATTACCGTCTTACCATATATATATATATACATATATATATATATATATATATATATATATATATATATATGTATGTGAACATTCTTTTTTCCTCCCTCCTATTCTTCTCACTTGTTCGCTTCGAATGGGTTGACGCGTTTCCTCCACCCGCAGCAAGATTCGCGCCCTACTGACTTTCTTTCTCCTCCGTTCTCGTTCGAATTACGCGCAACGGGTGTGACCGAGTCCGATAGGTGGGGTGGAGATTCTCGCGGTGATGTCGGGAAGGCTGGAGGGATTTCCGCTCATCCCCTCGATGTCCTCGAGCGAGGGTGATTCACGTTTGGTTTATGGCGAAGGCGTTCTTGGTCGAGTCAAGTCGTGGGACCAAGAGCGCGGTTAGAAGAGCAGGAAAAAAAAGAAGCGTCGACAATCGGTTCGGAGCTTTCGGTGTTTCGGTAAATCGCTCGCTCGCGCTTAAACAACGTCCGGGCGTTTTTCATTCTCAACTGTTTCTCCCGATTTGTTCGCGTTAACGGCTGTTTATTCTCGTGAATTCGTTACGAAACACTCGGCTCGAAGCTCCCTCGCTTTTCCATCCAAGTTCAACGAGAACGAAACTTCTATTCGCGTTCCGTTTACCCGCTGTTCCGGATTTTCTTTCATTTTTCACCGGGACTCGTGCACGTGACCGTGCCGTCTCGCTGAACCCAGAAACGCGTTGCGCGACACGTGAAAAAAGTTGCGACTGTCGAGAATTTCACGAAGATGGAGTAAAAAAAAAAAATACTTCAATTAAATTGTTCACGAGCGAGCGAACCGGTCGCGTTGAAGAATCCTGCGACTCGCGCAATGTCTTGCGAGAGCCACGGGATTTATCGCGAATGTAATACGAAACGGTTGTGAAATAACGTCTGGGCTCGATATTTTTTTATTTTTTTATTTTATTTTTTTCATTTCAAACTCTCATCAAATTTCTATTCTCGACTCCGACATTCGATTCCTCGTACGCGTAACCGTGCGAACTTTTTGCGTTAGCCAACTGCTCCACAATACCGGCACGAAACAATGGGCACGTCGGACCGCCACGCCCTATCGTACGGCTCGCTTTCGAAATCAAATTTGCGAAACGTCCCTTTCTCTCGATCTCTCAAAGTCCGGCGCAGTTCCGTCCGGCAAAGGGCAGCGGGTGCAACGGTGAACAATCGAATACAAGGGACCAACTTCGTCAGACCGACTTCGCGCTATCGCCCGGTCGCCGAAGCCAGAAAGGAGGACACCGCATTGTACACATCGCAAACGTGTCTCCCGATCTCCGAATGCTCGATTCAATATTGTTCGAGCGTACCCGAGCTGCGCTTTGAAACTCGTGGCAAAATATCATTCCTCAGGTGTCGATTTTTTCTATTTTCTTTTTCCTGTTATTTTCACTTTTCGCCGAGTAAAAACGATCATCGTTGCGGAGACGGAAACCACCAATGGTTTGTCACAATGGCACGGAGAAATTTCGGAAGTCGTCCATTTACTAGATTAAAATTTTTTTTGCAATTTATTTATTTTTTTTTTAAATTTGTTTGTTTGTTTGTTTGTTTTTTTTTTTTTTCGAATTTTTTTTATGCGAGCGGTTTCTTCGCTACGCGGTCGGTGACGTTCCGCGGATGGCACTCGGGTCGGATTGCCTCGCTGACAAAAATGTATTCGATCGTTCTCGATATTTTTCTATTCGGTACGGAGTCGTCAGCCAAAATCGTCGTTGCGCAAAAATTTCATCAACGAGATTTTTACGTGGATAGAAATAATATTCGAGTTCGGATGTGACAAGGATTATTCGGTGCTTGTAATCTTTGCTACGGTGAGCGGCGGCGCAATAACGTTTGCTTTTCAATTGCGACGAGAGGAAGGCTCTAATGAAAATGATGATTAAAATCCATCGTCGTACATTGAAAGAATTTTTTACCTACGTTAATTATTTTTCGTTTGCGCATCAAGTTCCGATTGAAAAATAATTAATAGCCCGACGGTTGTAAGAAAAAAGGATTTCGCCTTGTTTCGCGCGGACACACACACACACACGTAAATAGCACACATTGTCATTTTCGCTCTCCTCAATTTTGCAAATAAAAAATATTATTTATGACACGATTTTTTGCTAGCGGAGAAAATGAAAATGGTGGTAATTTTTAACACCGGATTATTTTTTACCATCCATACAATAGGAGTTTATACCGCACATTTCTTACGGTCTTCTTCTCGTCACGTTACCTCGAACCAACGCCGTTCTACTGTTTAACAGTTCAGCGTGACTCTTTTATTAATACAACAAACCGTGATCACATTAAAATAAATATCGATTGCCTTTCCGCACCCCCGAAGCCCGTTTTTGTCGTTGAGCCCATTCTACCCATGAGTTCAACTTTCATACGGATGGGTTTCATATATAAACACACATATATACACGTTGGTATATAAATATACATATATATATATAGAGACACCGCATATAATTTCCACGCTGCTTCGTCTATTTACTCGTCCCGGACGGTTTTCCCGTTGGTATTTCTCGTGCAATGCAATATTAATAATTCCGCGAGCTTCTGAATAGAGAATAAAGCGAGTGGGATGTGAAAGTTGAACCGAGACGAACATTGTGAACGCGAGAGCTGAACGGAATGCTACGGACGAAACGGGTCGTCTACGGGAAAAGGGGTGGATTTTTTTTTTTTTTTTTAATTCTAAAAGCACAACGTGTGACACCGTTCTCTTTACGCACTAAGCATAATTGACGTCGTCGCTGTTCCCATCTCGTTCTTCCGGCTCGTCGACCAAGCGCACTTTTTCCCAAATTTTCTTTTATTTTTTTGTTTTTTTTTTGTTTTTTTTTTTCGTCTCATTCATGTACTTTCTCCGCTACTCCAGTTCTCCGGAAATTTCCGGTGCGGAAATTTCAGCCGAAAGAGCGGAGCGTCGAGACTTTCGATGCGAACCACCCGATCTCCGCTAATTCCCATCCGGCTGACGTTACGCGCAATTCGTACGTTCGAATTTACGAAAATTCATCATTAAAAGTTGCATCGTGGAATTTTTGACCGTTCCATTTTCCATTCGGCAGAGCGTGCCAGCCGGGGCTCGTGTTTCCTTCTGTTTTTGCTCCGAATTTCAGCGTCGCGCTGACGTTAGAAAAAAATATTCGTCGCGTGGCCGAACAGACCGCGTAACGGGGTCGCCTCAATTTTTCCCGGATTGAAATAATTAAACTGGTCCGGTTATCGCGTAATTTGAAAAAAAAAAAAAAAAAATAAATAAAAACATTTTCGAGCATTTCAAAATTTTAACTACTATCGAGGCTCGAGCGCAGGCGTATGCGGGACCAGGAAAAAATTAATAAAAACGGAAGAGACGAGAGGAAAAAAAAAGATTGGTAGAGGGATGAGCGATATCCCGGAATGAACGTCGCAACTCGTTCTGATGAATCAACATAGCTCGGATGAGAGGCGGACACTTTATGATTTACCGGACCATAAATATCTCTAATCTGGGAGCGAGCTCCGGTACGCTCCGACTCGGCTCTACGTGTGTCACGTGCGACGGATCCGGCCCCGCGGATCGTCCATCCTTCGTCCAGCTAACTCCACGCCTCTGGCGCTATCGTTCGACTCGTTCCCCGATTTCTTCCACCCACGACCATTAGATCGTCGCTGTTTTACCGCCGGAGAAAAAAAATCCTTTCCACCCCGGAAATTCCAAAGAACATCGGAAATAAGGAAAAAGAAAAGCGAGATATCCGGCTCCGGCTAAGAGATTAATGTATCTTTATGCGAGTCGGCAGTCGTCACGAGAACGAAGTTGGAACTCGAGGACAATTTTTGCGGTTGGGCGAAAGAAAGTTGGCCATTATTTGGCCAGCGACTTTGGCTCGATAGATCACAGCATTGGCGCTGAGATAAATCGATAAGCTTCGATAAATGATAAAGCCTGTTTTCTTGCACGGCAATTTATCTTGCCGTTGACCCGAGCCGAATCGTTCCATAAAGTTTCGTAAATTGCGAGAGAAGTGAAAATTTCTCCGTATAAAAAGTGAATTCCGTGGGCAGCCACAGTAGACTACGAAGTTTACGATAGAACGCTACGCGCTCCACCCGGAAAGTACCAGCAGTTTCGTATGTATGTATATAAGTACATATATGTACGTATACATAGAGCCGCATGCATCTCCGGTCTACAGGTTTTTCCAGAGCTCCGCGCGGCTCCTGCGAGAGCGTAACACATCCCTCCTGGGGAAAACCCGATCGCGTGCTTTTCGTTCGGAGTGCGAGAACCGTTCCACCGCCGGAATGTCGGCCGCACGTGAGACTGTGTATAACTCGACGAAAAAAAAAAAAAAAAAAAAAAAAGAACGCGTGAAAAGTAGCGGGAACTTTTATGCAATAGCTCGAATCACTAACGACTCCGCGGAAAAATTAATCGGGCGTCGCCTCGTGAACATCGACAAACAATTCCGTAAGTACGCTCGAATAATTTCAATTGTCCGGACATGGAGTGCAAATGTTTTTTAATCATTTTCGTTACACTATTTTTATCGCGCAATTTTAGTTCACAATTTTTGTTCACGAACGATCCGCAGTAAAAAACAAAAAAAAACAAAATCCCACTGTAAAATATCGACGGTCTTCGGAGACGCAAAATCTCTTCGCCGTGTCCTTAAGGGTGGATCGAGCGACTCGATTAACCCGCGCCGCCCGGGCCGTATCTCGAATATCCGCAAACTGATATTAAAAACTTTTTAATCGTGTTCACCGAGGATTCTTTTTTTTTTTTTTCTCTTAATTAGGGTTCATTTACGGTGCAGCTATAATAGTGCCGCAAGAGTTCCGTCGAGGGTGCGGGGGTGAAACAGAGAGAGCGAGAGAGAGAGAGTGTTCGAGTGCAAAGGCACGGACTTGGTCGTAAGTTCTTCCTTTGCCGCGTATATCGTCCTGGTCGGGCAACTTAGTCCATAAAGCAACGTGCACCGAGGCTTCGACGCGGGGCTTTGGGGGAAGGGCCGGCGGAAGGACAGGGTAAAGTAATAGAGGAAGAAAGTGGGGAGGAAGGGCTGGAGACCCGACTCGTGAGCGAACGAGCGCGATAACGCGAGGGGCCATTATCGTGTAATTACGAAACTTAAATTCCACGTAAAATCGTCTCTAATTAACGTTAACGACGTCCGTTCCTCGTTACCTGTGCGGCCGAGACACACACACACACACACACACACACACACACATATATATATATATATATATATATACACGTACAGTATGTATTGAACATAGCCGGGGAATTCTCGCAGCGGTGGCGACGGAGGCGCAGGCTCGTCTTTTGAAGACCCGCGAGCGCGCATCCTCGAAGCTCGCGTCACTTGCTGTACGAAACGAGCCTGCAGGGTGATTCTCCCTCATCCCTTTCGGTGCCGCCGGTATTTCCGTCATCGCCGGGCGCGAACGGAGTTTCTCCACCAGTGTCCTGGGCAGCCCGAGGTCTTGCGCCGTCGCTTCGGCAAGCGTACTCTTCGATCTCCCGCCCTACGTTTCCGGCTGGCTGCTAGATTCTTGCCAAAGTATCTACGTCCGCGGTGGATGTCTTAATTACGTTTCTCACGCCAGTCACGTTTTCATCCGGCATATTCCGATATAGATATATGTATAGACTCTCAAAGACGGAGATACGCCGGGATCGCATTTATTACCAACTTTTATATCTTTCATGGACGGATTTAATTTCTCTCGGCGGAACGAATCACGCGTAGGGGAGCGAAATGGGATAGCGGGGCAAGATGGGATGATGGGGTAAAATGTTATTTTTCAATAGGCTTTGAATCGTGGTGGTGACGATTGGTGAGGAAAACGCGCTGAGTTCTGAAACTTACAGCAGTTGGAAAAAATGAAACGGAGGTTTCACGGTGGAAAATGTAGATTGATCGTTGGGGGAAAATTGGGTGTTCTATAAATTATTAGAAAATTGAGCTTGGCTCCGCTCTTCCGTTTTGTCCTACTGCCTCATTTTTCTCGGTTCTCTTCTACGGCGATGTATCGGGAAAGTCTTCTTCGGCACGGAAATTAAAAACGTTCGGTGTTATGTAATACGATAGCTGAAGAGAATTCAACGTCGGAGCGAATGGTGGTCCAGGAATGGGAGGATACTCAGGCGCGAGCAGGACGGAATAAATACGGGATGTGAAGGGGATCAGGACGAGGAGATAATCAATCTGGAAAACTCGACGCACAATGGACGTCGTTCGACGTGATTGACTGGGAGAGAGAGAGAGAGAGAGAGAGAGAGAGTTGGGTGTCGAGTAACGTTCGGATGGAAACGTCCCGGGGATTTTCTCGATAAATCAGCGAGGTCACTTTCGCGAGCGAACACAGAGAAAGGGACCGATCTGGAGGTATCTTCGGAAGAGGATTTAGACGAGAAGGAGTAAGAAAAAGTTGGGGAAAAAAAAGGAAAAAAAAATAATGGTAAAAGATGAAGAGGAGGACTCGAATGTCACGAGATTGTGTCGATTTCATCGACGTATTCGCTGGAATAAAGGTCTCCGATGAGATACGAGGGAACGGAGACAATGTTTGATTTTCGTAATGAGAAAGTCTGTAATGAGAAAATTCTGATCGAGTAGAAATGTGCACACTCTTTGAGTTATTCTATCTTGATTCCCCAAATTTTCATTCTCGGCGTACGCATTTTTTTAAAAACCCGTTCAGTCAGTCCGCTTGGTAATTAAAAAAAACGAGCAATCGTGTATGCAACTTCCGGTTATGCTCACATGAAGCGCGCGGGCAGATTCGCACGGAGAGTGAAATATGAATCGAAAGAACAATCGCTAAAACAATCGATTTTCGTTCGGGTTCGTGCGTGCAGCATGATATTCAGAATCTTTTTAACGCCCTCACCGTGGCCTTCTCCCTCTCCCATTCCAACAAATAACGGATTAATCAATACGTCATTGTGTGCACGCTCAAGAGCGAGATTGAGGGTATTTCGGAAGGGGGGTTGAATGCGAGCGAATACCCGGAGGTTTGGCATTCATTCGGCAGGTACCGCTTGGCTTCACCGAATCTCATCCACGACCCCAAAGACCGCGGCTCCATCCACTTGGCGTTACGCACGAGAAATCGAAAGAAATATGGCGGAAAATGAAATTAGGAAAAGGAAAGTTGATCGATTCCGAAGCCTCGACCCGAAGAATCAAATGCAAATCGACGCATCAATTCCGTACACGAGGCTCGGAGCGGATCCATCGAAAGCCGGGAAAAAAGGGAAAAAGCCCTCGGGTACGTCGTTTGCGTGACCTACTGACATTATTTCCGTGTTCTTCACTCGGAGGAATGAGAAGACATTCAATAATGACAATGGATCAATATCACTGAAGCCGTATGAGAGTCGACGGATTTCCCTGCTGTTTCGACGGTGTCACCGGTTGTGGCCGGAGCAGCGAAGCGAAAGGGATGCAAGTGGAGTATGAAAAGAGGAACACTCGATATCCATGCCCGATACGAATGAGCAGATGCATACAGAGACGGAGCAGAGATTTCAGAGAGAGAGAGAGAGAGAGAGAGAGAGAGAGATTGTACCGCACTCCGATAGATTTCATCGGTATTCCGCGTGTCCTATACAAAACAGCTCTTGGAATAATCCGGACACCGATATTGCGGCTCATCCGAGGGAGTTTCAGCAGGAATAACATCGCTCGAAGAGAACAGTGGAAAAAACGACGGATTCATCGATGAAGCCATTCTCGAACGATGCATCGCTTGTCCTCAAAAGTTACGTCAAACCTTAGCTTTCTTTTCATCCAAACCATCAGGACGAGTACCCTTTCCGGAATCTTCCGTCAATAGTAAAGATAGAAGTTGACATGGAACACAAAATACACCTCCATCAGGATTTTACCAGATGGGATCCGGTCAATGGGCCCGTCTAAGTTTCAGGATTTAAAATCGCGTGGCGAGCGTGATTAATCAGTAAAAACTTGGATTAGGATTGCCGTATTTTCATTACCTATTCCTCGGATCCGTTTCATTTCCGTTCGGGCGCGCAGTCAAATTGGCCCGGCCGAAAGCTCTACAACACCGTGCAGTTTGAATACTCGCAGGGGTGTTATGTGCCCGAGAGCGAGATTACCCTGTCTATGACGTGCGTCATCGAGTTTGCATAATCACCGTTCGCCACTTTATGCAAATATGCTGATATTGCGTGCTAGACGAGCTCGAGGATCGAACTCGAGGATCGTCAGATCCGATGGCACCGGAACCCCCACAATGAGAACATTGGAATACGCTATGATAGTTGCCACAAAGCAGAGAACAAACCGCCATACTGGCAGATACGGAGGAGTCACTGGGAGAAGCCAATCTCGGATTATGTCTCCAGCTTTCCGAACATGCGTGCCAGATTCGCACGGTCTCTTCGTCAAGATTGCCGGCAGGTCGGGCTCTGTCGAAACTTCCGGGCAGTCCTAAAACCTCCGGGCAAGTCAATCGGAAAATGAAACATCAGCATGTACAAAACTGCTTTTCACCCCTCTCACTGCTACGAAGATGAAAAATCAAAAGTTCCACTGGACAGCGACTTCTTCCGGGTTGGATGATTTTTCAGTGGAATTCCCTCAGCTAGGAAAAATGTTCTTTGGTCGATCTAGATTGTTTCACTCGCAACGTTGGAGAACGAGATACGTTCGATCCTGCATTTCACCAGCTTCCATCCAATGTCCTCTCGGTTAGAGCTGCAGTGCACGGAACGCCAGGTTGAACACACACCGCGGAGCTGGGTTTAAGAAATCTCTGCATGAAATTCCGCGCGTAGCGCTTTCTCCAGTATCCACTCCTGACTGTAGATGCACACTGGATTTGTTATAGACAGATAGTTGAAGAAGATATTCCTTGAGCCGAACGCGCCTGCACAAACGGATCCCAGCATAAAGATTCTTTTGTGTTCACCGCGGCAGTGCACGAATCCAGACTGGAAAGTAACACGCACGTGTTTGTGTGTGTGTGTCGTTTGCGAAGGGACGCAGACACGCAGTGTCGAATATTTTCCTCTTCCCCGACAAAGCTCAAGAGCATTCTCCTGCGTCTTTAAAGCCGCAGTGGTTTCCTGGCCTGAGCTTGATGCCGCGTCACGGCGCTGCAGGAGCTGCTCTCGACGACTTAGCTGGAACTTACGAGCGATATACACGTGAACGCTAGGTCATGCGTGCCGACGGAGATGGTGTACGGGCAAAACGTAACCTGAATTTCGTCTCGTTTGGGCAAATCTTCGAGAAATTCGACGAATAATGTCGCAGGACTCGAGACTCGTGTCATGACGCGTTCGCGCCATGTCTGACGCTCAAATATTGCGTCAGCGAGGCGAGTCTGATTTCTAGTCGAATGGCAAACACGAGGGTAGAAATTGTTTATTCGCGGTAGGTGGTTTGATAGCGGAATACGTTTGACTGCACGCTAACGATGGCGGGCTTGTGTATCATTGCGATAGCAGCGGTAGATGAGATACCAAAATCGTGGCGAGGCGGAGAGCACGAGAGCGGCAATTTGTTCTCGCAAACTTCGCGAGAATGGGAACGCTGTTTTCTCTCGTTGTTGAACGATCGTTGTTTTCCGTTTTACTTCTTCCTGCACTTCGCTCGGTCTCTCGAAGCTTTAATGGACTACCGGCGTGGATATACTGGGCAGACACGTGGGATACGAAACGCGGGATGGTCGCTGCCAGGATGGAGGAAGTACGGGGAGTTACCACGACCGACGGAGGAAAATATCGAGAGACGGTGGTGATTTCCAGGTGTAGTTTCACACGCCTAGCATGTTCGTTCCGAATATCGAAGATGCATATAGAGGAATCAGCGTAACCACGTCCGTGTACGTGCATCGGATCGGCCGCGGGTCGAGTCGTCTGCCGGGTCATTCGATGGTTAATTCATCGTACCCAAAATAATCGTCCGAAGCGATAACGATACGTTATCGCGATTTTTTCGTTTAATACCTCGTATGTGCTCGAAAAAAATGTGTTTATTTGCTGCTGGATATTTTATTGAGTGTCCGATTTTCGAGTTGCAATGTTTTTTTTTTTTTTTTTTTTTTTTTTCTTTCGGAACTGCATATTTATTACTACTACAATGCTGGCTGGTCTTGAAATGGTTACGAGTTTTCGTATTATTTTTTTTCAACGCATAATCCCAATATTTTTCGGATTCCCGTACTTTTTACATTCGTCGCTCGTTGAAACGTCGAATGCACCTTGTTCGACGAACCATAACGCACTCGACGCCGTGAACGTGACCAAAACCTCCGAAGTTCGTTTGGCTCATCCCTCGCACTCGCGCTCGCGCCCGTTAATTTTTTTCTTTTTTCGATACGATTCTTTCTCGTTTTATACTTCACCTACCGATTCGGCTTTATCGAGATGCGATGCCTCGTCGTTCCGCACCGACCCGGACTCTCTCCCCCTCTCCGTGCACTCGTTGCATTTTATTCTTCGGTAACGGTACAGAAGCCGAATACGCGCAGAGAATTCTCCAGTGACCCGCAACGACGGTGAAGAATAACATAGTTATATAATGTTATACTACATGCTTCTACCCGGGCGTGGATTCTTCATACAATTTTTCTTGATCTCTCTCCACATAAATATATCGATAAATTGGCGAATATAAGGGACCGATCGAACGATTTTCAAGCTTCTCACGTATCATCGATAAACCACATCTACCGGTCGACTGTATACGAAGCCTGCGGAGCGATAACATTTTACCCTTCGTTCTCCTCCATTTTCCAAAATTCCCCACCAAGGATATTTTATCTTGCAAAGTCGATTATCAGTCATCATTATTTTATTAGTATTATTTTCATGGCTGCAGCCATGAGCGAACGATGATTCGCAGGTTGGAAAACGGCTTCTCTGTCCGTTCGGTTATGACCGCGTCGTTGGAACGTCGAAGGGGAAAGAATGAAGTGAAGAATAAGTGAAAAAAAAAAGAGAGTTCGACTCGCCGATCGGCTAATGAATTTAAAGGCCTCTGGCGCCTACGCTCGATCTATTTCGCGCCGTAAGGAAAAATAATGCTGGGTTTTCTGACGATAGAGAGGAGATTGGAAGCGGGAGGAAACTCGAGAGAAGGATATCGGGCCCGGAGCAATCGAGCGTCAGGAATGAGAACGAAATCGAGGTAGGTTCGTGGGGGTTGTAACTGAAAGTTTTCGGGATGAAAAGTGCACGGAGACGCGCGGTAGCCTGGCCGATTCTCAAGCGATGCCCCACGGCACTTTGCGGAAACGGACGCTGCCGTCGCGTCTCGTTATCGCGATAGATTCCCGGCTCTCACTGCAACCGTTTCTCTATCCTTTAACCCTCTCGGACGTGGTTAGTCGGAACCTCCTCCCAGCCCTTCCGATAACGATGCATCCACGACGAGCTCACGCGAGAATGCACTTTCTCGAGCGTTCATCCAGAGCTTTCCCTCGTCCTTTCACTCGCTCTTCCGTGTCTGGATGAAGCTCGAAAAAGTTCGTCTCCGCTGCCAACAGTGCAGTTATAAATAGAGCAGCGTTCTCTATTATTTCGCTCTGCGAAAGGAAACAAGAGGGAAAAAAGAAAGTCCAGGGAATGTCGAGTGTAATAGTCTACCGTCTGGACGGACTTTTATTGCCTCTTACGCGACGTGATGATTCGTCACGGAAGCGACATTATATTTTCATCAGCGACGAAATTTCATGCGGAAAAATGTTTTATTCGAAAGCTCTCGCGTGGCTGTTGGAAAATTTAGTCTCTTCGGGTCATTCCGTGTCTCCGTGAGAATCGTTTGCATCTCGTAGTCGAGACAGCAGCTTCGATACGAGTTTCGCAGTCGTAAACTCGGGACTCGGAGTAGTTTGCAATTTTTTTTATTCACGGAAAGATCAACGTTCGCTGCTGACTGATAAGGTGAACGGTCCAATTACTGTCCGTGTCACAATCACCGTCATACTCACTTTTTTTGTCGCGAATCCTTTATATTATGCATCACGCGATCGAATAAGCATCGGGACAAAACGGTAGAAAATCGTCGATGTTCAGAATTTTATCGGCGATTTTTCAATTAATTTTTCCTACCCACATGATTATCTCGGGGAATAAAACACGTGTCCGAGCGTTACTCCGCTCGTTCCGTGCCCCCATTCTTTTTCCGCTTGCCGAATAACTCCTCGAAACTCCCACCTCATTGTGCGAAAAATCCAACCGAACGGAGAAAAAAAAGAGGAAAAACTCTTCGCGTTGCTCTCGCCCGCACCGTCGGCTGGAAGAGGTGAAATGAAAACGTATTGCCCGTACGCGTCGTGCGTTCTAACTCGCTTCCACGCTCGCGTGTTTCACTGGCTCTACGGCCTGGTCCTGTTCTCTTTAATTAATAAAGACAGTACGCTCGCACTACACGACTACAGAGGAGTTTCGCCGTGGGAGAGAATTGTCATGGGAATGTACGGCCTCAAAGAAGAAGCTGTGTACATAACCAGAGCCAGTGGGTTTTCGAGCGTACAGTTATACTCTCAATGGGTTGGTGAACATGCATAAAGACAAAAGATTTTATTACGTACTCTGATTCAGCTGGGCCCTTGTACTTCAACCCTCGCAAGCACGCACCGAGAAGCTTTTCCAAAATTAAAAAAAAAAAAAAAAACATTTGGTATTTAATTTATAAAGAATTCTTGGGAAAATGAATTTTCGCAAGATGCCACCTACGCAGATAGGAAACTTTGATGGAAAGATGAAAATAGAGAGGGTTTCGAAGGTTTAAATTTTATTCCATTTTTTTTTTTTTTTTACTTTCAACAGGAGTCCCGAAGAAATGGCAAAAAATTAGCCAACACAATTATCGATGATCCGAAAGCCTCATGAAAATATCGCAATGATTAATAGATCGTACGGAATCTGACACCATCGCCCTCGAGAGGGTTAACAGTTCCGCCCTCTCGCCGTAAATCATACAGACGAAAGTCCACACCGGACGCTTATACACTGCAACAGAGTCGCGTCGATTGCTATACCGTGTTGCCATTAATCCTCGGCCATGTTCACCGTGCGGGACAGGAGAGAGCTTTCGGTGCGCCGGTCTCGTCCGACTTCAATCTGTTTTCTACCTGCTAAAGCCTACCGCCCGTCGTTCCTGGCTCTACTCGTCTCTCCCTTCGCCCTTTCCACACACGTACCTAACCCCGACTCCGCAACATCGCCACCCCTTTTGCCCTCCGATATAACCCAATAGTTTTCTCATCTCCGAGGCTCGGGAATCCTCCAGCTCTATCCACTTGCCGAACTGATCCGGCGGACCGTCGGGCGTTTCTCTCTATTTTCCCCGTGCTCGAGATAAAAGCTCGATCCATTCGACGGTTCACAACGGGAGCTTCCCTTCTCTCTCCTCTTATCCACAATTTCTCAACGATAACCCGCCCCCACGGATATAAACACCTGTCGTCCCGAGCCATCGACGATTCCGACGCGAACTCCGGTCCGGCCGGGAATTTCACGAACGCAACTCGGTAATGGTTCACCTCTGGTATCGAGGGAGCTTCGGCCAATGAGTTTCGAATCCCCGTCGCTGGTGCCCAGCGATCTCGATCGGAGTTACAAGCGTCCCGCGATGTGACACGTACTTTATGGTTGTGTCGAACAACTCCGAACCGTTGCGTGCACGGAAATTCGGCAGACGAAGAGAACGCGACATTGTCGCGGCGGTTCGAAATCTCTCCTGTAACAGTTCTTGTTCTGCCTGGCGTGTTACCGTTAACTAATGTCGGAACGCCCGATTGATCGGGGAGCGGAGCAAATCGCGTCCGAGCTTTCCCCAGGACGGTCCAGAGATCGAACGACCAAATCGACCTGGCAGAAACTGCCTGTAGCTCACGGAAAATCGACGAGGCACGACGAGTACGTGATGCGCTTTTGTATTTATCGGTGCCCGAGCTCGATCGCCATTGTGTGTGTTTCTGGGTTTGCGGGTCTCGAGCGAGAGAGCGCTTTCGTGCTTGTACGGTTTTATTTCATTGTTCCGGGCTGCGGAACGGGACACGAGCCCCGTAATTATCGTCCATCGAGTCTCGTACATACACCGCGGCGTTCCCGCGGTTCAGCGCTGCCGTGGGGGCAGCTTTCGCGGCTGATGTTCACGGCGCACATACACAACCGTGGAACACTCCGTTCCCGCTTACGAGGGCCTAATTAAAGCTTATTTTCCCGCAGCTTCCCGCTGTACGACAAAACGTGAACTGCACAGTTTACGGAGAAAGCCTCGCGCTATAAATTGCTGCCGATTGTTGCTCGCCCAACGAGATTCATACCGCTACGGTAATAACTTATTTAATGCCGCATTGTACGCGGATCGTCGTGGCCAAGATATCGTGTAATTGCGCTTTGTTTCATTAAACGCACATTGTGCGTACGTCGAGGGGGAATTTTGATGTGCTTTTTTTTTTATGGATCGAAACGGGGTAGTGTAACGATTTTTTCTTTTTCTGGAGTGGAAGTTTTTGTTCGCGTTTAAGGGTAAAATTTGTCGCTGTGGACGTGATGGTCAGGGCTTTGGAGATGTAATTGATACATGATTTTGGCCGACAATATTTTGGAGTGTTACGTGAGGCTTTCGTAAGGACCTAACGAGGCCTCTTCAGGAGCTTGTGAGCTGCATTAAAGTCATGAAACGTCCAGTACCGAACGCAGCGAGGGATTCGCGATTGTAACGACGACTGAAAAATTGCACAATTTTCTCCCATCGGTGCACTGTAAGAAAATTTGTATGAAATTAAACGCACCGGTACTGGGAGTTTGGCAATTGCTAAATGCGGAGATTCATCTGTGAAAAAGTACTTTAATATTTCCCATCGCCATTCAAAACTTTTGGGGCATTTATCATTTTTTTCGAGTGTGCCTCTCTAGCGGAAAACATTGCGTGACGAAGCATGGTAAAGAGTACCAACTTATATAATTCATTGATTCACGAAAATATAATAAACAACCGACGTAGCGGTGTTCGATATTTGAATCTTTCATGAATCGGATGCAACCAATTAGCGGTCTAAGTTCGCGGTGAGCCGACAATGATCCGTAAAAGGTCCGTTTCGTCGAAGTTGGCCCGCGGTAGGAAATCCGGAAGCAAAAGCCTTTATTTTTCACCGGAACGAGATGGAGCGCTAAGGTGCAGGGCGAGGTCGCTGACCGACTGGGCTAAGTGGTCGAGCATACGCGACCACCGATCGGGGCGCCAGCGTAAATAAAGACGGAACTCGCGACGGCGACTCTTGCCAGTGACCGGCTGGTTTTCCTCATACCGTATGTACACACACACACACACACACACACACACACACACACATACCAAGTTGTTACCAAAAATCGAACGAATGGAATAGGAGTGGCGCGGCGGAGGTTCTCCACCTATCTCCGGAGCGAGCGAACCAACGAACGACCGTTCGCTCCACCGGGAACGACAGATCCGCATTGGCGTCTCTCCCGGAATTACAAACGTTGCACTCTACGGTCACGCTTCGCGTACGTATTGAGTGACTTAACGAAATTACACTCGGAAAACGAGGCATCCCCTTTTAGCTTTGTTCAACCCTCCCTTTCTCCACCATTCACCGCCCAACCCCATACTTTCTCATCATTCCATTCGCTTTGTCTCGTCGGATCCCCATTATACCAATCGCACACCCATCGCCCGATTCGGTTGGCTGCAAGAGTTAATGCCGGAATGCGCAATGGCTGTTGTGGCATTTAAATGTAAATTCGTGGACTATCGAATTTTCGGAGCCCGGGGTAACAATTTTCTCAGGTTACGACGATAAAATCGTTCGAGTTAAATTTTACGTGTTGTCGGTATCAACGGTGCGATTCTATTGTGTCGACGAGCGTTCTCGACTATGCTTGATTAATGCACCTATCCAGCATACCGACTGGACAAGTTGAACGTACGCAGCGGCTCGGTGGTAAACGGAACGTCGATGGAATTAATGAAAGGCAAACGTTTACCGTAGTTGAAAATTATGGACTTAGAGCATATTTGCGGAACAGTGCGGATATCCAATTTACTGTGATACGACGAAAATACCATTCGTCGCGACAATTTTCGATAGAGTTGGTTAAGAAATCGGCACGGTTTAATTGTTTTTTTTTTTTTATCGTGTGAAAGTTGTTTCTGGTAGTCTGAATTTCTTCGCTGGAGGAAAATCCAATGGAAAGCTATTCGCAAGGGACTTCGGTTTTAGCAATTATTCGTGGCTCATTTGAATTTAGGCCAAAATTGATTTAGGATTTGTGACCAGTGCGAAAAAAATGTCCATACATTTTTTTTTTATATCTTCCATCTTGCCTTAAAAACTATTTTTTTTTTTTCGGTGACTGAATATTCAATGTGGAAAATATAGGTAAAATTTAATAAACACGTCGCACCGCCGATCTCCAGTAGCGTTGCGTATAAGAAAATTGTACTTGTCCACTCGATTTTCCAATTTTTTCCTATGCTCGCGGAGTAAAGACATAGGTTGAATGTATTAGAAGAATGGATTTTATGCGGGGTTCCGCGAACGAAGAAGATCCTTCAGTCCACAAATTTGGGCGTCACAAATTCTTCGTGTTCCTTACCACCGAATAAAGAAGGGCGACCGACCACCGTCGACGCTGATGGAGAGATTCTGAGCGTACGAAAAAGGTTTGCGCCATGCAGCCGAAGGGAAATGTGGCGTTGGTTTTCCAAGCTCTCGCGACTCGCTTTGAGCACGATAAATCCCAGATTTAAATAAGTGAGTCACTTTCAGCTTCCTCCCTCTTCCCCCCTCGCCGCAGCCAGCTCGAACCCTTCACATCTTTCTTTTCCTTTCTCGCTGACTTTTGGGTCGGATAGCTTACCCACGAAGCCCGGCGTCTGCGAAACTTGGCTTTACCGAATACTCGACATTCTATCTCGAATTGGCTGGTGTAAATTCAAAATGCAGTTCAGCATACGACTAATAGATTTTTTTATGCTCTTTGCATATTTATTTTTTAATTTTGAAAAATCCTCGAAATATCTCTGGCACGTAATACAGGCGGGAATTTAACCTGTGCCCGATTCGAAGGTAAATTCTCGAATATAGTTTCGTGAAATATCGTTTGCAAAAATATTTCTCTCCGTTCCAACACGGGCCTCCCTCCCCGTCCGTTTCTCCACTATTTTTACAACGTTGGCACGCATCGTTGCTCCGACGACCGGATCGTATTTTCTCCGAAAATATAAAACTGTTCCCGGCACACAGAGGCCAAGCCTGCCTGCGTCTGATCTATAACGTACCTCATCTACTGCGCCGTACTGCTTATCTACGGCTCGTTCCTCTCGCCGCCCGACGTGCGCGCTCGTCCAGGCCACTGCGACCGCGGATTTTTCAGTAATATACTATACGGCGACTCCTTCCCTCTGTCTACCGCGACCCGCACATTTTACATTGTTTCTGCGGGACGAAAATTCGTGAGACGCCGATGAGAAGCCATTAAAGTTGACAAAGTGGGATTGGTCATTTTCGCCAATTCGATAGTGTTTTTCCCACCCGGTTTAGTTTTACTCGCAGCCGTTGTTGGGCTTGATGCGCAATTGCTTTCACTCAAATCTAATCACGAGGATCACACGGAAAAAAAAACTTTTTAAAAATACACATACACGCGAGGAATCAGGACGTTTATATTCGAGTAAAAATAAGAATAGAATCATATTACTTTTCAAGGATTTGCAATTGCAAGTACGAATACTATTTGTCATATAAAAAATTATAAAGTCATAAAATATAAAAGTTGTGGGATGAACTTCAAATAAATGTATAAACGTAGCGAAAACTCTGCTATTGCCAACCATTGCTCAGGAGTCAAATTATAGGTGTTGTTATTTATTCCTGTAATTGAGATAACATTCGGCGGGAGGGCTTCGTGAATATGAAACATAAAGTGAACGTTTATGGATATGAACCACATTGTAAAGTAAACCCAAAAACGGAGGTAAATGCGAATGGGATATTACTCCGACCGCAAGCACCGACTGCTCCGGACACGTTTACGAGCTTGCCCTCCTGCTGGGGACGCGTCCGGAACATGCGCTGCAGTTTTTTTTGTGTAATATTTTTTTTTGTCCGCTCCCTATTCTTTATCGGAATGCACATAAAGTTCGTTGTCCCTCATGTCAAAGAACTCAGAACGACCACATTGGAATTTTGAAATAAAACGTATTGCAAAAATAACGGCTAATTAAAGGGTAATTAATTGCCCCAAAACAAATTTTTCCGCTCCACCGAAATACGGGACTTGAACCGAATAACGAAGGTTCCAGGTCGATTTCTCGAAAAGAAAATTTTCGGATTTTTTCGACGAAAATGCGGTTTTCGGAAAAATCGTTTTTTTCGGCGAAATAAATTTTTTAGAATTTTCTCGTGGCTGAAATCGGTTGGGAAGTATATGACTTGGATCGAATGGCACAGGTTTCAGGTCGATAGCTCGAAATTTTTTAAAAAAAAGTGTCGTTCCGGGAAATTTAACATAGGATTCCCTACCCCAAAAGGGACGAATTTTAAAACTTGTCGGAAAAGGGTTTATATATACAGTTTTAGAATGGGAATAAGCCACTGAATCGAATGGCGAAGGTTCCAGGTCGATATCTTGAAAAAAAAATTTTCCGATTTTTCCGACGCAAAGGTAGTACCCTTACTGTTTTTCCGCCGAAAATGCCGATTTCGAAAAAGTCGATTTTTTCATGGAAATAAATTTTTTAGAATTTTCTCGTGGCTGAAATCGGTTGGGAAGTATATGACTTGGATCGAATGGCGAAGGTTTCAGGTCGATAGCTCGAAATTTTTTTAAAAAAAGTGTCGTTCCGGGAAATTTAACATAGGATTCCCTACCCCAAAAGGGACGAATTTTAAAACTTGTCGGAAAAGGGTTTATATATACAGTTTTAGAATGGGAATAAGCCACTGAATCGAATGGCGAAGGTTCCAGGTCGATATCGTGAAAAAAAATTTTCCGGATGTTTCCGACGCAAAGGCAGTACCCTTACTGTTTTTCCGCCGAAAATGCCGATTTCGAAAAATAGGATTTTTTCATGGAAATAAATTTTTTAGAATTTTCTCGTGGCTGAAATCGGTTGGGAAGTATATGACTTGGATCGAATGGCGAAGGTTTCAGGTCGATAGCTCGAAATTTTTTTAAAAAAAGTGTCGTTCCGGGAAATTTAACATAGGATTCCCTACCCCAAAAGTGACGAATTTTAAAAATATTCGGAAATGGGTTTAACTATACAGTTTTAGAATGGGAATAAGCCACTGAATCGAATGGCGAAGGTTCCAGGTCGATATCGTGAAAAAAAATTTTCCGGATGTTTCCGACGCAAAGGCAGTACCCTTACTGTTTTTCCGCCGAAAATGCCGATTTCGAAAAATAGGATTTTTTCATGGAAATAAATTTTTTAGAATTTTCTCGTGGCTGAAATCGGTTGGGAAGTATATGACTTGGATCGAATGGCGCAGGTTTCAGGTCGATAGCTCGAAATTTAAAAAAAAAAAGTGTCGTTCCGGGAAATTTAACATAGGATTCCCTACCCCAAAAGTGACGAATTTTAAAAATATTCGGAAATGGGTTTAACTATACAGTTTTAGAATGGGAATAAGCCACTGAATCGAATGGCGAAGGTTCCAGGTCGATATCGTGAAAAAAAATTTTCCGGATGTTTCCGACGCAAAGGCAGTACCCTTACTGTTTTTCCGCCGAAAATGCCGATTTCGAAAAATAGGATTTTTTCATGGAAATAAATTTTTTAGAATTTTCTCGTGCCTGAAATCGGTTGGGAAGTATATGACTTGGATCGAATGGCGCAGGTTTCAGGTCGATAGCTCGAAATTTAAAAAAAAAAAGTGTCGTTCCGGGAAATTTAACATAGGATTCCCTACCCCAAAAGTGACGAATTTTAAAAATATTCGGAAATGGGTTTAACTATACAGTTTTAGAATGGGAATAAGCCACTGAATCGAATGGCGAAGGTTCCAGGTCGATATCGTGAAAAAAAATTTTCCGGATGTTTCCGACGCAAAGGCAAGTACCCTTACTGTTTTTCCGCCGAAAATGCCGATTTCGAAAAATAGGATTTTTTCATGGAAATAAATTTTTTAGAATTTTCTCGTGGCTGAAATCGGTTGGGAAGTATATGACTTGGATCGAATGGCGCAGGTTTCAGGTCGATAGCTCGAAATTTAAAAAAAAAAAGTGTCGTTCCGGGAAATTTAACATAGGATTCCCTACCCCAAAAGTGACGAATTTTAAAAATATTCGGAAATGGGTTTAACTATACAGTTTTAGAATGGGAATAAGCCACTGAATCGAATGGCGAAGGTTCCAGGTCGATATCGTGAAAAAAAATTTTCCGGATGTTTCCGACGCAAAGGCAGTACCCTTACTGTTTTTCCGCCGAAAATGCCGATTTCGAAAAATAGGATTTTTTCATGGAAATAAATTTTTTAGAATTTTCTCGTGGCTGAAATCGGTTGGGAAGTATATGACTTGGATCGAATGGCGCAGGTTTCAGGTCGATAGCTCGAAATTTTTTTAAAAAAAGTGTCGTTCCGGGAAATTTAACATAGGATTCCCTACCCCAAAAGTGACGAATTTTAAAAATATTCGGAAATGGGTTTAACTATACAGTTTTAGAATGGGAATAAGCCACTGAATCGAATGGCGAAGGTTCCAGGTCGATATCGTGAAAAAAAATTTTCCGGATGTTTCCGACGCAAAGGCAGTACCCTTACTGTTTTTCCGCCGAAAATGCCGATTTCGAAAAATAGGATTTTTTCATGGAAATAAATTTTTTAGAATTTTCTCGTGGCTGAAATCGGTTGGGAAGTATATGACTTGGATCGAATGGCGCAGGTTTCAGGTCGATAGCTCGAAATTTTTTAAAAAAAAGTGTCGTTCCGGGAAATTTAACATAGGATTCCCTACCCCAAAAGTGACGAATTTTAAAAATATTCGGAAATGGGTTTAACTATACAGTTTTAGAATGGGAATAAGCCACTGAATCGAATGGCGAAGGTTCCAGGTCGATATCGTGAAAAAAAATTTTCCGGATGTTTCCGACGCAAAGGCAGTACCCTTACTGTTTTTCCGCCGAAAATGCCGATTTCGAAAAATAGGATTTTTTCATGGAAATAAATTTTTTAGAATTTTCTCGTGGCTGAAATCGGTTGGGAAGTATATGACTTGGATCGAATGGCGCAGGTTTCAGGTCGATAGCTCGAAATTTTTCAAAAAAAAGTGTCGTTCCGGGAAATTTAACATAGGATTCCCTACCCCAAAAGTGACGAATTTTAAAAATATTCGGAAATGGGTTTAACTATACAGTTTTAGAATGGGAATAAGCCACTGAATCGAATGGCGAAGGTTCCAGGTCGATATCGTGAAAAAAAATTTTCCGGATGTTTCCGACGCAAAGGCAAGTACCCTTACTGTTTTTCCGCCGAAAATGCCGATTTCGAAAAATAGGATTTTTTCATGGAAATAAATTTTTTAGAATTTTCTCGTGGCTGAAATCGGTTGGGAAGTATATGACTTGGATCGAATGGCGCAGGTTTCAGGTCGATAGCTCGAAATTTTTTTAAAAAAAGTGTCGTTCCGGGAAATTTAACATAGGATTCCCTACCCCAAAAGTGACGAATTTTAAAAATATTCTGAAATGGGTTTAACTATACAGTTTTAGAATGGGAATAAGCCACTGAATCGAATGGCGAAGGTTCCAGGTCGATATCGTGAAAAAAAATTTTCCGGATGTTTCCGACGCAAAGGCAGTACCCTTACTGTTTTTCCGCCGAAAATGCCGATTTCGAAAAATAGGATTTTTTCATGGAAATAAATTTTTTAGAATTTTCTCGTGGCTGAAATCGGTTGGGAAGTATATGACTTGGATCGAATGGCGCAGGTTTCAGGTCGATAGCTCGAAATTTAAAAAAAAAAAGTGTCGTTTCGGGAAATTTAACATAGGATTCCCTACCCCAAAAGTGACGAATTTTAAAAATATTCGGAAATAGGTTTAACTATACAGTTTTAGAATGGGAATAAGCCACTGAATCGAATGGCGAAGGTTCCAGGTCGATATCGTGAAAAAAAATTTTCCGGATGTTTCCGACGCAAAGGCAGTACCCTTACTGTTTTTCCGCCGAAAATGCCGATTTCGAAAAATAGGATTTTTTCATGGAAATAAATTTTTTAGAATTTTCTCGTGGCTGAAATCGGTTGGGAAGTATATGACTTGGATGGAATGGCGCAGGTTTCAGGTCGATAGCTCGAAATTTTTTAAAAAAAAGTGTCGTTCCGGGAAATTTAACATAGGATTCCCTACCCCAAAAGTGACGAATTTTAAAAATATTCTGAAATGGGTTTAACTATACAGTTTTAGAATGGGAATAAGCCACTGAATCGAATGGCGAAGGTTCCAGGTCGATATCGTGAAAAAAAATTTTCCGGATGTTTCCGACGCAAAGGCAGTACCCTTACTGTTTTTCCGCCGAAAATGCCGATTTCGAAAAATAGGATTTTTTCATGGAAATAAATTTTTTAGAATTTTCTCGTGGCTGAAATCGGTTGGGAAGTATATGACTTGGATCGAATGGCGCAGGTTTCAGGTCGATAGCTCGAAATTTAAAAAAAAAAAGTGTCGTTCCGGGAAATTTAACATAGGATTCCCTACCCCAAAAGTGACGAATTTTAAAAATATTCGGAAATGGGTTTAACTATACAGTTTTAGAATGGGAATAAGCCACTGAATCGAATGGCGAAGGTTCCAGGTCGATATCGTGAAAAAAAATTTTCCGGATGTTTCCGACGCAAAGGCAAGTACCCTTACTGTTTTTCCGCCGAAAATGCCGATTTCGAAAAATAGGATTTTTTCATGGAAATAAATTTTTTAGAATTTTCTCGTGGCTGAAATCGGTTGGGAAGTATATGACTTGGATCGAATGGCGCAGGTTTCAGGTCGATAGCTCGAAATTTTAAAAAAAAAAGTGTCGTTCCGGGAAATTTAACATAGGATTCCCTACCCCAAAAGTGACGAATTTTAAAAATATTCGGAAATGGGTTTAACTATACAGTTTTAGAATGGGAATAAGCCACTGAATCGAATGGCGAAGGTTCCAGGTCGATATCGTGAAAAAAAATTTTCCGGATGTTTCCGACGCAAAGGCAGTACCCTTACTGTTTTTCCGCCGAAAATGCCGATTTCGAAAAATAGGATTTTTTCATGGAAATAAATTTTTTAGAATTTTCTCGTGGCTGAAATCGGTTGGGAAGTATATGACTTGGATCGAATGGCGCAGGTTTCAGGTCGATAGCTCGAAATTTTTTTAAAAAAAGTGTCGTTCCGGGAAATTTAACATAGGATTCCCTACCCCAAAAGTGACGAATTTTAAAAATATTCGGAAATGGGTTTAACTATACAGTTTTAGAATGGGAATAAGCCACTGAATCGAATGGCGAAGGTTCCAGGTCGATATCGTGAAAAAAAATTTTCCGGATGTTTCCGACGCAAAGGCAGTACCCTTACTGTTTTTCCGCCGAAAATGCCGATTTCGAAAAATAGGATTTTTTCATGGAAATAAATTTTTTAGAATTTTCTCGTGGCTGAAATCGGTTGGGAAGTATATGACTTGGATCGAATGGCGCAGGTTTCAGGTCGATAGCTCGAAATTTTTTAAAAAAAAGTGTCGTTCCGGGAAATTTAACATAGGATTCCCTACCCCAAAAGTGACGAATTTTAAAAATATTCGGAAATGGGTTTAACTATACAGTTTTAGAATGGGAATAAGCCACTGAATCGAATGGCGAAGGTTCCAGGTCGATATCGTGAAAAAAAATTTTCCGGATGTTTCCGACGCAAAGGCAGTACCCTTACTGTTTTTCCGCCGAAAATGCCGATTTCGAAAAATAGGATTTTTTCATGGAAATAAATTTTTTAGAATTTTCTCGTGGCTGAAATCGGTTGGGAAATATATGACTTGGATCGAATGGCGCAGGTTTCAGGTCGATAGCTCGAAATTTTTCAAAAAAAAGTGTCGTTCCGGGAAATTTAACATAGGATTCCCTACCCCAAAAGTGACGAATTTTAAAAATATTCGGAAATGGGTTTAACTATACAGTTTTAGAATGGGAATAAGCCACTGAATCGAATGGCGAAGGTTCCAGGTCGATATCGTGAAAAAAAATTTTCCGGATGTTTCCGACGCAAAGGCAGTACCCTTACTGTTTTTCCGCCGAAAATGCCGATTTCGAAAAATAGGATTTTTTCATGGAAATAAATTTTTTAGAATTTTCTCGTGGCTGAAATCGGTTGGGAAGTATATGACTTGGATCGAATGGCGCAGGTTTCAGGTCGATAGCTTGAAATTTTTTAAAAAAAAGTGTCGTTCCGGGAAATTTAACATAGGATTCCCTACCCCAAAAGTGACGAATTTTAAAAATATTCTGAAATGGGTTTAACTATACAGTTTTAGAATGGGAATAAGCCACTGAATCGAATGGCGAAGGTTCCAGGTCGATATCGTGAAAAAAAATTTTCCGGATGTTTCCGACGCAAAGGCAGTACCCTTACTGTTTTTCCGCCGAAAATGCCGATTTCGAAAAATAGGATTTTTTCATGGAAATAAATTTTTTAGAATTTTCTCGTGGCTGAAATCGGTTGGGAAGTATATGACTTGGATCGAATGGCGCAGGTTTCAGGTCGATAGCTCGAAATTAAAAAAAAAAAAGTGTCGTTTCGGGAAATTTAACATAGGATTCCCTACCCCAAAAGTGACGAATTTTAAAAATATTCGGAAATAGGTTTAACTATACAGTTTTAGAATGGGAATAAGCCACTGAATCGAATGGCGAAGGTTCCAGGTCGATATCGTGAAAAAAAAATTTCCGGATGTTTCCGACGCAAAGGCAGTACCCTTACTGTTTTTCCGCCGAAAATGCCGATTTCGAAAAATAGGATTTTTTCATGGAAATAAATTTTTTAGAATTTTCTCGTGGTTGAAATCGGTTGGGAAGTATATGACTTGGATCGAATGGCGCAGGTTTCAGGTCGATAGCTCGAAATTTAAAAAAAAAAAGTGTCGTTCCGGGAAATTTAACATAGGATTCCCTACCCCAAAAGTGACGAATTTTAAAAATATTCGGAAATGGGTTTAACTATACAGTTTTAGAATGGGAATAAGCCACTGAATCGAATGGCGAAGGTTCCAGGTCGATATCGTGAAAAAAAATTTTCCGGATGTTTCCGACGCAAAGGCAGTACCCTTACTGTTTTTCCGCCGAAAATGCCGATTTCGAAAAATAGGATTTTTTCATGGAAATAAATTTTTTAGAATTTTCTCGTGGCTGAAATCGGTTGGGAAGTATATGACTTGGATCGAATGGCGCAGGTTTCAGGTCGATAGCTCGAAATTTTTTTAAAAAAAGTGTCGTTCCGGGAAATTTAACATAGGATTCCCTACCCCAAAAGTGACGAATTTTAAAAATATTCTGAAATGGGTTTAACTATACAGTTTTAGAATGGGAATAAGCCACTGAATCGAATGGCGAAGGTTCCAGGTCGATATCGTGAAAAAAAATTTTCCGGATGTTTCCGACGCAAAGGCAGTACCCTTACTGTTTTTCCGCCGAAAATGCCGATTTCGAAAAATAGGATTTTTTCATGGAAATAAATTTTTTAGAATTTTCTCGTGGCTGAAATCGGTTGGGAAGTATATGACTTGGATCGAATGGCGCAGGTTTCAGGTCGATAGCTCGAAATTTTTTAAAAAAAAGTGTCGTTCCGGGAAATTTAACATAGGATTCCCTACCCCAAAAGTGACGAATTTTAAAAATATTCGGAAATGGGTTTAACTATACAGTTTTAGAATGGGAATAAGCCACTGAATCGAATGGCGAAGGTTCCAGGTCGATATCGTGAAAAAAAATTTTCCGGATGTTTCCGACGCAAAGGCAGTACCCTTACTGTTTTTCCGCCGAAAATGCCGATTTCGAAAAATAGGATTTTTTCATGGAAATAAATTTTTTAGAATTTTCTCGTGGCTGAAATCGGTTGGGAAGTATATGACTTGGATCGAATGGCGCAGGTTTCAGGTCGATAGCTCGAAATTTTTCAAAAAAAAGTGTCGTTCCGGGAAATTTAACATAGGATTCCCTACCCCAAAAGTGACGAATTTTAAAAATATTCGGAAATGGGTTTAACTATACAGTTTTAGAATGGGAATAAGCCACTGAATCGAATGGCGAAGGTTCCAGGTCGATATCGTGAAAAAAAATTTTCCGGATGTTTCCGACGCAAAGGCAGTAAAAAGTGTCGTTCCGGGAAATTTAACATAGGATTCCCTACCCCAAAAGTGACGAATTTTAAAAATATTCGGAAATGGGTTTAACTATACAGTTTTAGAATGGGAATAAGCCACTGAATCGAATGGCGAAGGTTCCAGGTCGATATCGTGAAAAAAAATTTTCCGGATGTTTCCGACGCAAAGGCAGTACCCTTACTGTTTTTCCGCCGAAAATGCCGATTTCGAAAAATAGGATTTTTTCATGGAAATAAATTTTTTAGAATTTTCTCGTGGCTGAAATCGGTTGGGAAGTATATGACTTGGATCGAATGGCGCAGGTTTCAGGTCGATAGCTCGAAATTTTTTTAAAAAAAGTGTCGTTCCGGGAAATTTAACATAGGATTCCCTACCCCAAAAGTGACGAATTTTAAAAATATTCGGAAATGGGTTTAACTATACAGTTTTAGAATGGGAATAAGCCACTGAATCGAATGGCGAAGGTTCCAGGTCGATATCGTGAAAAAAAATTTTCCGGATGTTTCCGACGCAAAGGCAGTACCCTTACTGTTTTTCCGCCGAAAATGCCGATTTCGAAAAATAGGATTTTTTCATGGAAATAAATTTTTTAGAATTTTCTCGTGGTTGAAATCGGTTGGGAAGTATATGACTTGGATCGAATGGCGCAGGTTTCAGGTCGATAGCTCGAAATTTAAAAAAAAAAAGTGTCGTTCCGGGAAATTTAACATAGGATTCCCTACCCCAAAAGTGACGAATTTTAAAAATATTCGGAAATGGGTTTAACTATACAGTTTTAGAATGGGAATAAGCCACTGAATCGAATGGCGAAGGTTCCAGGTCGATATCGTGAAAAAAAATTTTCCGGATGTTTCCGACGCAAAGGCAGTACCCTTACTGTTTTTCCGCCGAAAATGCCGATTTCGAAAAATAGGATTTTTTCATGGAAATAAATTTTTTAGAATTTTCTCGTGGCTGAAATCGGTTGGGAAGTATATGACTTGGATCGAATGGCGCAGGTTTCAGGTCGATAGCTCGAAATTTTTTTAAAAAAAGTGTCGTTCCGGGAAATTTAACATAGGATTCCCTACCCCAAAAGTGACGAATTTTAAAAATATTCTGAAATGGGTTTAACTATACAGTTTTAGAATGGGAATAAGCCACTGAATCGAATGGCGAAGGTTCCAGGTCGATATCGTGAAAAAAAATTTTCCGGATGTTTCCGACGCAAAGGCAGTACCCTTACTGTTTTTCCGCCGAAAATGCCGATTTCGAAAAATAGGATTTTTTCATGGAAATAAATTTTTTAGAATTTTCTCGTGGCTGAAATCGGTTGGGAAGTATATGACTTGGATCGAATGGCGCAGGTTTCAGGTCGATAGCTCGAAATTTTTTAAAAAAAAGTGTCGTTCCGGGAAATTTAACATAGGATTCCCTACCCCAAAAGTGACGAATTTTAAAAATATTCGGAAATGGGTTTAACTATACAGTTTTAGAATGGGAATAAGCCACTGAATCGAATGGCGAAGGTTCCAGGTCGATATCGTGAAAAAAAATTTTCCGGATGTTTCCGACGCAAAGGCAGTACCCTTACTGTTTTTCCGCCGAAAATGCCGATTTCGAAAAATAGGATTTTTTCATGGAAATAAATTTTTTAGAATTTTCTCGTGGCTGAAATCGGTTGGGAAGTATATGACTTGGATCGAATGGCGCAGGTTTCAGGTCGATAGCTCGAAATTTTTCAAAAAAAAGTGTCGTTCCGGGAAATTTAACATAGGATTCCCTACCCCAAAAGTGACGAATTTTAAAAATATTCGGAAATGGGTTTAACTATACAGTTTTAGAATGGGAATAAGCCACTGAATCGAATGGCGAAGGTTCCAGGTCGATATCGTGAAAAAAAATTTTCCGGATGTTTCCGACGCAAAGGCAGTAAAAAGTGTCGTTCCGGGAAATTTAACATAGGATTCCCTACCCCAAAAGTGACGAATTTTAAAAATATTCGGAAATGGGTTTAACTATACAGTTTTAGAATGGGAATAAGCCACTGAATCGAATGGCGAAGGTTCCAGGTCGATATCGTGAAAAAAAATTTTCCGGATGTTTCCGACGCAAAGGCAGTACCCTTACTGTTTTTCCGCCGAAAATGCCGATTTCGAAAAATAGGATTTTTTCATGGAAATAAATTTTTTAGAATTTTCTCGTGGCTGAAATCGGTTGGGAAGTATATGACTTGGATCGAATGGCGCAGGTTTCAGGTCGATAGCTCGAAATTTTTTTAAAAAAAGTGTCGTTCCGGGAAATTTAACATAGGATTCCCTACCCCAAAAGTGACGAATTTTAAAAATATTCGGAAATGGGTTTAACTATACAGTTTTAGAATGGGAATAAGCCACTGAATCGAATGGCGAAGGTTCCAGGTCGATATCGTGAAAAAAAATTTTCCGGATGTTTCCGACGCAAAGGCAGTACCCTTACTGTTTTTCCGCCGAAAATGCCGATTTCGAAAAATAGGATTTTTTCATGGAAATAAATTTTTTAGAATTTTCTCGTGGCTGAAATCGGTTGGGAAGTATATGACTTGGATCGAATGGCGCAGGTTTCAGGTCGATAGCTCGAAATTTAAAAAAAAAAAGTGTCGTTTCGGGAAATTTAACATAGGATTCCCTACCCCAAAAGTGACGAATTTTAAAAATATTCGGAAATAGGTTTAACTATACAGTTTTAGAATGGGAATAAGCCACTGAATCGAATGGCGAAGGTTCCAGGTCGATATCGTGAAAAAAAATTTTCCGGATGTTTCCGACGCAAAGGCAGTACCCTTACTGTTTTTCCGCCGAAAATGCCGATTTCGAAAAATAGGATTTTTTCATGGAAATAAATTTTTTAGAATTTTCTCGTGGCTGAAATCGGTTGGGAAGTATATGACTTGGATGGAATGGCGCAGGTTTCAGGTCGATAGCTCGAAATTTTTAAAAAAAAAGTGTCGTTCCGGGAAATTTAACATAGGATTCCCTACCCCAAAAGTGACGAATTTTAAAAATATTCTGAAATGGGTTTAACTATACAGTTTTAGAATGGGAATAAGCCACTGAATCGAATGGCGAAGGTTCCAGGTCGATATCGTGAAAAAAAAATTTCCGGATGTTTCCGACGCAAAGGCAGTACCCTTACTGTTTTTCCGCCGAAAATGCCGATTTCGAAAAATAGGATTTTTTCATGGAAATAAATTTTTTAGAATTTTCTCGTGGCTGAAATCGGTTGGGAAGTATATGACTTGGATCGAATGGCGCAGGTTTCAGGTCGATAGCTCGAAATTTTTTAAAAAAAAGTGTCGTTCCGGGAAATTTAACATAGGATTCCCTACCCCAAAAGTGACGAATTTTAAAAATATTCGGAAATGGGTTTAACTATACAGTTTTAGAATGGGAATAAGCCACTGAATCGAATGGCGAAGGTTCCAGGTCGATATCGTGAAAAAAAATTTTCCGGATGTTTCCGACGCAAAGGCAGTACCCTTACTGTTTTTCCGCCGAAAATGCCGATTTCGAAAAATAGGATTTTTTCATGGAAATAAATTTTTTAGAATTTTCTCGTGGCTGAAATCGGTTGGGAAGTATATGACTTGGATCGAATGGCGAAGGTTTCAGGTCGATAGCTCGAAATTTTTTTAAAAAAAGTGTCGTTCCGGGAAATTTAACATAGGATTCCCTACCCCAAAAGTGACGAATTTTAAAAATATTCGGAAATGGGTTTAACTATACAGTTTTAGAATGGGAATAAGCCACTGAATCGAATGGCGAAGGTTCCAGGTCGATATCGTGAAAAAAAATTTTCCGGATGTTTCCGACGCAAAGGCAGTACCCTTACTGTTTTTCCGCCGAAAATGCCGATTTCGAAAAATAGGATTTTTTCATGGAAATAAATTTTTTAGAATTTTCTCGTGGCTGAAATCGGTTGGGAAGTATATGACTTGGATCGAATGGCGCAGGTTTCAGGTCGATAGCTCGAAATTTAAAAAAAAAAAGTGTCGTTCCGGGAAATTTAACATAGGATTCCCTACCCCAAAAGTGACGAATTTTAAAAATATTCGGAAATGGGTTTAACTATACAGTTTTAGAATGGGAATAAGCCACTGAATCGAATGGCGAAGGTTCCAGGTCGATATCGTGAAAAAAAATTTTCCGGATGTTTCCGACGCAAAGGCAGTACCCTTACTGTTTTTCCGCCGAAAATGCCGATTTCGAAAAATAGGATTTTTTCATGGAAATAAATTTTTTAGAATTTTCTCGTGGCTGAAATCGGTTGGGAAGTATATGACTTGGATCGAATGGCGCAGGTTTCAGGTCGATAGCTCGAAATTTTTTTAAAAAAAGTGTCGTTCCGGGAAATTTAACATAGGATTCCCTACCCCAAAAGTGACGAATTTTAAAAATATTCTGAAATGGGTTTAACTATACAGTTTTAGAATGGGAATAAGCCACTGAATCGAATGGCGAAGGTTCCAGGTCGATATCGTGAAAAAAAATTTTCCGGATGTTTCCGACGCAAAGGCAGTACCCTTACTGTTTTTCCGCCGAAAATGCCGATTTCGAAAAATAGGATTTTTTCATGGAAATAAATTTTTTAGAATTTTCTCGTGGCTGAAATCGGTTGGGAAGTATATGACTTGGATCGAATGGCGCAGGTTTCAGGTCGATAGCTCGAAATTTAAAAAAAAAAAGTGTCGTTTCGGGAAATTTAACATAGGATTCCCTACCCCAAAAGTGACGAATTTTAAAAATATTCGGAAATAGGTTTAACTATACAGTTTTAGAATGGGAATAAGCCACTGAATCGAATGGCGAAGGTTCCAGGTCGATATCGTGAAAAAAAATTTTCCGGATGTTTCCGACGCAAAGGCAGTACCCTTACTGTTTTTCCGCCGAAAATGCCGATTTCGAAAAATAGGATTTTTTCATGGAAATAAATTTTTTAGAATTTTCTCGTGGCTGAAATCGGTTGGGAAGTATATGACTTGGATCGAATGGCGCAGGTTTCAGGTCGATAGCTCGAAATTTTTCAAAAAAAAGTGTCGTTCCGGGAAATTTAACATAGGATTCCCTACCCCAAAAGTGACGAATTTTAAAAATATTCGGAAATGGGTTTAACTATACAGTTTTAGAATGGGAATAAGCCACTGAATCGAATGGCGAAGGTTCCAGGTCGATATCGTGAAAAAAAATTTTCCGGATGTTTCCGACGCAAAGGCAGTACCCTTACTGTTTTTCCGCCGAAAATGCCGATTTCGAAAAATAGGATTTTTTCATGGAAATAAATTTTTTAGAATTTTCTCGTGGTTGAAATCGGTTGGGAAGTATATGACTTGGATCGAATGGCGCAGGTTTCAGGTCGATAGCTCGAAATTTAAAAAAAAAAAGTGTCGTTCCGGGAAATTTAACATAGGATTCCCTACCCCAAAAGTGACGAATTTTAAAAATATTCGGAAATGGGTTTAACTATACAGTTTTAGAATGGGAATAAGCCACTGAATCGAATGGCGAAGGTTCCAGGTCGATATCGTGAAAAAAAATTTTCCGGATGTTTCCGACGCAAAGGCAGTACCCTTACTGTTTTTCCGCCGAAAATGCCGATTTCGAAAAATAGGATTTTTTCATGGAAATAAATTTTTTAGAATTTTCTCGTGGCTGAAATCGGTTGGGAAGTATATGACTTGGATCGAATGGCGCAGGTTTCAGGTCGATAGCTCGAAATTTAAAAAAAAAAAGTGTCGTTTCGGGAAATTTAACATAGGATTCCCTACCCCAAAAGTGACGAATTTTAAAAATATTCGGAAATAGGTTTAACTATACAGTTTTAGAATGGGAATAAGCCACTGAATCGAATGGCGAAGGTTCCAGGTCGATATCGTGAAAAAAAATTTTCCGGATGTTTCCGACGCAAAGGCAGTACCCTTACTGTTTTTCCGCCGAAAATGCCGATTTCGAAAAATAGGATTTTTTCATGGAAATAAATTTTTTAGAATTTTCTCGTGGTTGAAATCGGTTGGGAAGTATATGACTTGGATCGAATGGCGCAGGTTTCAGGTCGATAGCTCGAAATTTAAAAAAAAAAAGTGTCGTTCCGGGAAATTTAACATAGGATTCCCTACCCCAAAAGTGACGAATTTTAAAAATATTCGGAAATGGGTTTAACTATACAGTTTTAGAATGGGAATAAGCCACTGAATCGAATGGCGAAGGTTCCAGGTCGATATCGTGAAAAAAAATTTTCCGGATGTTTCCGACGCAAAGGCAGTACCCTTACTGTTTTTCCGCCGAAAATGCCGATTTCGAAAAATAGGATTTTTTCATGGAAATAAATTTTTTAGAATTTTCTCGTGGCTGAAATCGGTTGGGAAGTATATGACTTGGATCGAATGGCGCAGGTTTCAGGTCGATAGCTCGAAATTTTTTTAAAAAAAGTGTCGTTCCGGGAAATTTAACATAGGATTCCCTACCCCAAAAGTGACGAATTTTAAAAATATTCTGAAATGGGTTTAACTATACAGTTTTAGAATGGGAATAAGCCACTGAATCGAATGGCGAAGGTTCCAGGTCGATATCGTGAAAAAAAATTTTCCGGATGTTTCCGACGCAAAGGCAGTACCCTTACTGTTTTTCCGCCGAAAATGCCGATTTCGAAAAATAGGATTTTTTCATGGAAATAAATTTTTTAGAATTTTCTCGTGGCTGAAATCGGTTGGGAAGTATATGACTTGGATCGAATGGCGCAGGTTTCAGGTCGATAGCTCGAAATTTTTCAAAAAAAAGTGTCGTTCCGGGAAATTTAACATAGGATTCCCTACCCCAAAAGTGACGAATTTTAAAAATATTCGGAAATGGGTTTAACTATACAGTTTTAGAATGGGAATAAGCCACTGAATCGAATGGCGAAGGTTCCAGGTCGATATCGTGAAAAAAAATTTTCCGGATGTTTCCGACGCAAAGGCAGTACCCTTACTGTTTTTCCGCCGAAAATGCCGATTTCGAAAAATAGGATTTTTTCATGGAAATAAATTTTTTAGAATTTTCTCGTGGCTGAAATCGGTTGGGAAGTATATGACTTGGATCGAATGGCGCAGGTTTCAGGTCGATAGCTCGAAATTTTTTTAAAAAAAGTGTCGTTCCGGGAAATTTAACATAGGATTCCCTACCCCAAAAGTGACGAATTTTAAAAATATTCGGAAATGGGTTTAACTATACAGTTTTAGAATGGGAATAAGCCACTGAATCGAATGGCGAAGGTTCCAGGTCGATATCGTGAAAAAAAATTTTCCGGATGTTTCCGACGCAAAGGCAGTACCCTTACTGTTTTTCCGCCGAAAATGCCGATTTCGAAAAATAGGATTTTTTCATGGAAATAAATTTTTTAGAATTTTCTCGTGGCTGAAATCGGTTGGGAAGTATATGACTTGGATCGAATGGCGCAGGTTTCAGGTCGATAGCTCGAAATTTTTTTAAAAAAAGTGTCGTTCCGGGAAATTTAACATAGGATTCCCTACCCCAAAAGTGACGAATTTTAAAAATATTCTGAAATGGGTTTAACTATACAGTTTTAGAATGGGAATAAGCCACTGAATCGAATGGCGAAGGTTCCAGGTCGATATCGTGAAAAAAAATTTTCCGGATGTTTCCGACGCAAAGGCAGTACCCTTACTGTTTTTCCGCCGAAAATGCCGATTTCGAAAAATAGGATTTTTTCATGGAAATAAATTTTTTAGAATTTTCTCGTGGCTGAAATCGGTTGGGAAGTATATGACTTGGATCGAATGGCGCAGGTTTCAGGTCGATAGCTCGAAATTTAAAAAAAAAAAGTGTCGTTTCGGGAAATTTAACATAGGATTCCCTACCCCAAAAGTGACGAATTTTAAAAATATTCGGAAATAGGTTTAACTATACAGTTTTAGAATGGGAATAAGCCACTGAATCGAATGGCGAAGGTTCCAGGTCGATATCGTGAAAAAAAATTTTCCGGATGTTTCCGACGCAAAGGCAGTACCCTTACTGTTTTTCCGCCGAAAATGCCGATTTCGAAAAATAGGATTTTTTCATGGAAATAAATTTTTTAGAATTTTCTCGTGGCTGAAATCGGTTGGGAAGTATATGACTTGGATCGAATGGCGCAGGTTTCAGGTCGATAGCTCGAAATTTTTCAAAAAAAAGTGTCGTTCCGGGAAATTTAACATAGGATTCCCTACCCCAAAAGTGACGAATTTTAAAAATATTCGGAAATGGGTTTAACTATACAGTTTTAGAATGGGAATAAGCCACTGAATCGAATGGCGAAGGTTCCAGGTCGATATCGTGAAAAAAAATTTTCCGGATGTTTCCGACGCAAAGGCAGTACCCTTACTGTTTTTCCGCCGAAAATGCCGATTTCGAAAAATAGGATTTTTTCATGGAAATAAATTTTTTAGAATTTTCTCGTGGTTGAAATCGGTTGGGAAGTATATGACTTGGATCGAATGGCGCAGGTTTCAGGTCGATAGCTCGAAATTTAAAAAAAAAAAGTGTCGTTCCGGGAAATTTAACATAGGATTCCCTACCCCAAAAGTGACGAATTTTAAAAATATTCGGAAATGGGTTTAACTATACAGTTTTAGAATGGGAATAAGCCACTGAATCGAATGGCGAAGGTTCCAGGTCGATATCGTGAAAAAAAATTTTCCGGATGTTTCCGACGCAAAGGCAGTACCCTTACTGTTTTTCCGCCGAAAATGCCGATTTCGAAAAATAGGATTTTTTCATGGAAATAAATTTTTTAGAATTTTCTCGTGGCTGAAATCGGTTGGGAAGTATATGACTTGGATCGAATGGCGCAGGTTTCAGGTCGATAGCTCGAAATTTAAAAAAAAAAAGTGTCGTTTCGGGAAATTTAACATAGGATTCCCTACCCCAAAAGTGACGAATTTTAAAAATATTCGGAAATAGGTTTAACTATACAGTTTTAGAATGGGAATAAGCCACTGAATCGAATGGCGAAGGTTCCAGGTCGATATCGTGAAAAAAAATTTTCCGGATGTTTCCGACGCAAAGGCAGTACCCTTACTGTTTTTCCGCCGAAAATGCCGATTTCGAAAAATAGGATTTTTTCATGGAAATAAATTTTTTAGAATTTTCTCGTGGTTGAAATCGGTTGGGAAGTATATGACTTGGATCGAATGGCGCAGGTTTCAGGTCGATAGCTCGAAATTTAAAAAAAAAAAGTGTCGTTCCGGGAAATTTAACATAGGATTCCCTACCCCAAAAGTGACGAATTTTAAAAATATTCGGAAATGGGTTTAACTATACAGTTTTAGAATGGGAATAAGCCACTGAATCGAATGGCGAAGGTTCCAGGTCGATATCGTGAAAAAAAATTTTCCGGATGTTTCCGACGCAAAGGCAGTACCCTTACTGTTTTTCCGCCGAAAATGCCGATTTCGAAAAATAGGATTTTTTCATGGAAATAAATTTTTTAGAATTTTCTCGTGGCTGAAATCGGTTGGGAAGTATATGACTTGGATCGAATGGCGCAGGTTTCAGGTCGATAGCTCGAAATTTTTTTAAAAAAAGTGTCGTTCCGGGAAATTTAACATAGGATTCCCTACCCCAAAAGTGACGAATTTTAAAAATATTCTGAAATGGGTTTAACTATACAGTTTTAGAATGGGAATAAGCCACTGAATCGAATGGCGAAGGTTCCAGGTCGATATCGTGAAAAAAAATTTTCCGGATGTTTCCGACGCAAAGGCAGTACCCTTACTGTTTTTCCGCCGAAAATGCCGATTTCGAAAAATAGGATTTTTTCATGGAAATAAATTTTTTAGAATTTTCTCGTGGCTGAAATCGGTTGGGAAGTATATGACTTGGATCGAATGGCGCAGGTTTCAGGTCGATAGCTCGAAATTTTTTAAAAAAAAGTGTCGTTCCGGGAAATTTAACATAGGATTCCCTACCCCAAAAGGGACGAATTTTAAAACTTGTCGGAAAAGGGTTTATATATACAGTTTTAGAATGGGAATAAGCCACTGAATCGAATGGCGAAGGTTCCAGGTCGATATCGTGAAAAAAAATTTTCCGGATGTTTCCGACGCAAAGGCAGTACCCTTACTGTTTTTCCGCCGAAAATGCCGATTTCGAAAAATAGGATTTTTTCATGGAAATAAATTTTTTAGAATTTTCTCGTGGCTGAAATCGGTTGGGAAGTATATGACTTGGATCGAATGGCGCAGGTTTCAGGTCGATAGCTCGAAATTTTTTAAAAAAAAGTGTCGTTCCGGGAAATTTAACATAGGATTCCCTACCCCAAAAGTGACGAATTTTAAAAATATTCGGAAATGGGTTTAACTATACAGTTTTAGAATGGGAATAAGCCACTGAATCGAATGGCGAAGGTTCCAGGTCGATATCGTGAAAAAAAATTTTCCGGATGTTTCCGACGCAAAGGCAGTACCCTTACTGTTTTTCCGCCGAAAATGCCGATTTCGAAAAATAGGATTTTTTCATGGAAATAAATTTTTTAGAATTTTCTCGTGGCTGAAATCGGTTGGGAAGTATATGACTTGGATCGAATGGCGCAGGTTTCAGGTCGATAGCTCGAAATTTTTCAAAAAAAAGTGTCGTTCCGGGAAATTTAACATAGGATTCCCTACCCCAAAAGTGACGAATTTTAAAAATATTCGGAAATGGGTTTAACTATACAGTTTTAGAATGGGAATAAGCCACTGAATCGAATGGCGAAGGTTCCAGGTCGATATCGTGAAAAAAAATTTTCCGGATGTTTCCGACGCAAAGGCAGTAAAAAGTGTCGTTCCGGGAAATTTAACATAGGATTCCCTACCCCAAAAGTGACGAATTTTAAAAATATTCGGAAATGGGTTTAACTATACAGTTTTAGAATGGGAATAAGCCACTGAATCGAATGGCGAAGGTTCCAGGTCGATATCGTGAAAAAAAATTTTCCGGATGTTTCCGACGCAAAGGCAGTACCCTTACTGTTTTTCCGCCGAAAATGCCGATTTCGAAAAATAGGATTTTTTCATGGAAATAAATTTTTTAGAATTTTCTCGTGGCTGAAATCGGTTGGGAAGTATATGACTTGGATCGAATGGCGCAGGTTTCAGGTCGATAGCTCGAAATTTTTTTAAAAAAAGTGTCGTTCCGGGAAATTTAACATAGGATTCCCTACCCCAAAAGTGACGAATTTTAAAAATATTCGGAAATGGGTTTAACTATACAGTTTTAGAATGGGAATAAGCCACTGAATCGAATGGCGAAGGTTCCAGGTCGATATCGTGAAAAAAAATTTTCCGGATGTTTCCGACGCAAAGGCAGTACCCTTACTGTTTTTCCGCCGAAAATGCCGATTTCGAAAAATAGGATTTTTTCATGGAAATAAATTTTTTAGAATTTTCTCGTGGCTGAAATCGGTTGGGAAGTATATGACTTGGATCGAATGGCGCAGGTTTCAGGTCGATAGCTCGAAATTTAAAAAAAAAAAGTGTCGTTTCGGGAAATTTAACATAGGATTCCCTACCCCAAAAGTGACGAATTTTAAAAATATTCGGAAATAGGTTTAACTATACAGTTTTAGAATGGGAATAAGCCACTGAATCGAATGGCGAAGGTTCCAGGTCGATATCGTGAAAAAAAATTTTCCGGATGTTTCCGACGCAAAGGCAGTACCCTTACTGTTTTTCCGCCGAAAATGCCGATTTCGAAAAATAGGATTTTTTCATGGAAATAAATTTTTTAGAATTTTCTCGTGGCTGAAATCGGTTGGGAAGTATATGACTTGGATGGAATGGCGCAGGTTTCAGGTCGATAGCTCGAAATTTTTTAAAAAAAAGTGTCGTTCCGGGAAATTTAACATAGGATTCCCTACCCCAAAAGTGACGAATTTTAAAAATATTCTGAAATGGGTTTAACTATACAGTTTTAGAATGGGAATAAGCCACTGAATCGAATGGCGAAGGTTCCAGGTCGATATCGTGAAAAAAAATTTTCCGGATGTTTCCGACGCAAAGGCAGTACCCTTACTGTTTTTCCGCCGAAAATGCCGATTTCGAAAAATAGGATTTTTTCATGGAAATAAATTTTTTAGAATTTTCTCGTGGCTGAAATCGGTTGGGAAGTATATGACTTGGATCGAATGGCGCAGGTTTCAGGTCGATAGCTCGAAATTTTTTAAAAAAAAGTGTCGTTCCGGGAAATTTAACATAGGATTCCCTACCCCAAAAGTGACGAATTTTAAAAATATTCGGAAATGGGTTTAACTATACAGTTTTAGAATGGGAATAAGCCACTGAATCGAATGGCGAAGGTTCCAGGTCGATATCGTGAAAAAAAATTTTCCGGATGTTTCCGACGCAAAGGCAGTACCCTTACTGTTTTTCCGCCGAAAATGCCGATTTCGAAAAATAGGATTTTTTCATGGAAATAAATTTTTTAGAATTTTCTCGTGGCTGAAATCGGTTGGGAAGTATATGACTTGGATCGAATGGCGCAGGTTTCAGGTCGATAGCTCGAAATTTTTTAAAAAAAAGTGTCGTTCCGGGAAATTTAACATAGGATTCCCTACCCCAAAAGTGACGAATTTTAAAAATATTCGGAAATGGGTTTAACTATACAGTTTTAGAATGGGAATAAGCCACTGAATCGAATGGCGAAGGTTCCAGGTCGATATCGTGAAAAAAAATTTTCCGGATGTTTCCGACGCAAAGGCAGTACCCTTACTGTTTTTCCGCCGAAAATGCCGATTTCGAAAAATAGGATTTTTTCATGGAAATAAATTTTTTAGAATTTTCTCGTGGCTGAAATCGGTTGGGAAGTATATGACTTGGATCGAATGGCGCAGGTTTCAGGTCGATAGCTCGAAATTTTTAAAAAAAAAGTGTCGTTCCGGGAAATTTAACATAGGATTCCCTACCCCAAAAGTGACGAATTTTAAAAATATTCGGAAATGGGTTTAACTATACAGTTTTAGAATGGGAATAAGCCACTGAATCGAATGGCGAAGGTTCCAGGTCGATATCGTGAAAAAAAATTTTCCGGATGTTTCCGACGCAAAGGCAGTACCCTTACTGTTTTTCCGCCGAAAATGCCGATTTCGAAAAATAGGATTTTTTCATGGAAATAAATTTTTTAGAATTTTCTCGTGGCTGAAATCGGTTGGGAAGTATATGACTTGGATCGAATGGCGCAGGTTTCAGGTCGATAGCTCGAAATTAAAAAAAAAAAAGTGTCGTTCCGGGAAATTTAACATAGGATTCCCTACCCCAAAAGTGACGAATTTTAAAAATATTCGGAAATGGGTTTAACTATACAGTTTTAGAATGGGAATAAGCCACTGAATCGAATGGCGAAGGTTCCAGGTCGATATCGTGAAAAAAAATTTTCCGGATGTTTCCGACGCAAAGGCAGTACCCTTACTGTTTTTCCGCCGAAAATGCCGATTTCGAAAAATAGGATTTTTTCATGGAAATAAATTTTTTAGAATTTTCTCGTGGCTGAAATCGGTTGGGAAGTATATGACTTGGATCGAATGGCGCAGGTTTCAGGTCGATAGCTCGAAATTAAAAAAAAAAAAGTGTCGTTCCGGGAAATTTAACATAGGATTCCCTACCCCAAAAGTGACGAATTTTAAAAATATTCGGAAATAGGTTTAACTATACAGTTTTAGAATGGGAATAAGCCACTGAATCGAATGGCGAAGGTTCCAGGTCGATATCGTGAAAAAAAATTTTCCGGATGTTTCCGACGCAAAGGCAGTACCCTTACTGTTTTTCCGCCGAAAATGCCGATTTCGAAAAATAGGATTTTTTCATGGAAATAAATTTTTTAGAATTTTCTCGTGGCTGAAATCGGTTGGGAAGTATATGACTTGGATCGAATGGCGCAGGTTTCAGGTCGATAGCTCGAAATTTTTTAAAAAAAAGTGTCGTTCCGGGAAATTTAACATAGGATTCCCTACCCCAAAAGTGACGAATTTTAAAAATATTCGGAAATGGGTTTAACTATACAGTTTTAGAATGGGAATAAGCCACTGAATCGAATGGCGAAGGTTCCAGGTCGATATCGTGAAAAAAAATTTTCCGGATGTTTCCGACGCAAAGGCAGTACCCTTACTGTTTTTCCGCCGAAAATGCCGATTTCGAAAAATAGGATTTTTTCATGGAAATAAATTTTTTAGAATTTTCTCGTGGCTGAAATCGGTTGGGAAGTATATGACTTGGATCGAATGGCGCAGGTTTCAGGTCGATAGCTCGAAATTTTAAAAAAAAAAGTGTCGTTCCGGGAAATTTAACATAGGATTCCCTACCCCAAAAGTGACGAATTTTAAAAATATTCGGAAATGGGTTTAACTATACAGTTTTAGAATGGGAATAAGCCACTGAATCGAATGGCGAAGGTTCCAGGTCGATATCGTGAAAAAAAATTTTCCGGATGTTTCCGACGCAAAGGCAGTACCCTTACTGTTTTTCCGCCGAAAATGCCGATTTCGAAAAATAGGATTTTTTCATGGAAATAAATTTTTTAGAATTTTCTCGTGGCTGAAATCGGTTGGGAAGTATATGACTTGGATCGAATGGCGCAGGTTTCAGGTCGATAGCTCGAAATTAAAAAAAAAAAAGTGTCGTTCCGGGAAATTTAACATAGGATTCCCTACCCCAAAAGTGACGAATTTTAAAAATATTCGGAAATGGGTTTAACTATACAGTTTTAGAATGGGAATAAGCCACTGAATCGAATGGCGAAGGTTCCAGGTCGATATCGTGAAAAAAAATTTTCCGGATGTTTCCGACGCAAAGGCAGTACCCTTACTGTTTTTCCGCCGAAAATGCCGATTTCGAAAAATAGGATTTTTTCATGGAAATAAATTTTTTAGAATTTTCTCGTGGCTGAAATCGGTTGGGAAGTATATGACTTGGATCGAATGGCGCAGGTTTCAGGTCGATAGCTCGAAATTAAAAAAAAAAAAGTGTCGTTCCGGGAAATTTAACATAGGATTCCCTACCCCAAAAGTGACGAATTTTAAAAATATTCGGAAATAGGTTTAACTATACAGTTTTAGAATGGGAATAAGCCACTGAATCGAATGGCGAAGGTTCCAGGTCGATATCGTGAAAAAAAATTTTCCGGATGTTTCCGACGCAAAGGCAGTACCCTTACTGTTTTTCCGCCGAAAATGCCGATTTCGAAAAATAGGATTTTTTCATGGAAATAAATTTTTTAGAATTTTCTCGTGGCTGAAATCGGTTGGGAAGTATATGACTTGGATCGAATGGCGCAGGTTTCAGGTCGATAGCTCGAAATTAAAAAAAAAAAAGTGTCGTTCCGGGAAATTTAACATAGGATTCCCTACCCCAAAAGTGACGAATTTTAAAAATATTCGGAAATGGGTTTAACTATACAGTTTTAGAATGGGAATAAGCCACTGAATCGAATGGCGAAGGTTCCAGGTCGATATCGTGAAAAAAAATTTTCCGGATGTTTCCGACGCAAAGGCAGTACCCTTACTGTTTTTCCGCCGAAAATGCCGATTTCGAAAAATAGGATTTTTTCATGGAAATAAATTTTTTAGAATTTTCTCGTGGCTGAAATCGGTTGGGAAGTATATGACTTGGATCGAATGGCGCAGGTTTCAGGTCGATAGCTCGAAATTAAAAAAAAAAAAGTGTCGTTCCGGGAAATTTAACATAGGATTCCCTACCCCAAAAGTGACGAATTTTAAAAATATTCGGAAATAGGTTTAACTATACAGTTTTAGAATGGGAATAAGCCACTGAATCGAATGGCGAAGGTTCCAGGTCGATATCGTGAAAAAAAATTTTCCGGATGTTTCCGACGCAAAGGCAGTACCCTTACTGTTTTTCCGCCGAAAATGCCGATTTCGAAAAATAGGATTTTTTCATGGAAATAAATTTTTTAGAATTTTCTCGTGGCTGAAATCGGTTGGGAAGTATATGACTTGGATCGAATGGCGCAGGTTTCAGGTCGATAGCTCGAAATTTTTTAAAAAAAAGTGTCGTTCCGGGAAATTTAACATAGGATTCCCTACCCCAAAAGTGACGAATTTTAAAAATATTCGGAAATGGGTTTAACTATACAGTTTTAGAATGGGAATAAGCCACTGAATCGAATGGCGAAGGTTCCAGGTCGATATCGTGAAAAAAAATTTTCCGGATGTTTCCGACGCAAAGGCAGTACCCTTACTGTTTTTCCGCCGAAAATGCCGATTTCGAAAAATAGGATTTTTTCATGGAAATAAATTTTTTAGAATTTTCTCGTGGCTGAAATCGGTTGGGAAGTATATGACTTGGATCGAATGGCGCAGGTTTCAGGTCGATAGCTCGAAATTAAAAAAAAAAAAGTGTCGTTCCGGGAAATTTAACATAGGATTCCCTACCCCAAAAGTGACGAATTTTAAAAATATTCGGAAATGGGTTTAACTATACAGTTTTAGAATGGGAATAAGCCACTGAATCGAATGGCGAAGGTTCCAGGTCGATATCGTGAAAAAAAATTTTCCGGATGTTTCCGACGCAAAGGCAGTACCCTTACTGTTTTTCCGCCGAAAATGCCGATTTCGAAAAATAGGATTTTTTCATGGAAATAAATTTTTTAGAATTTTCTCGTGGCTGAAATCGGTTGGGAAGTATATGACTTGGATCGAATGGCGCAGGTTTCAGGTCGATAGCTCGAAATTAAAAAAAAAAAAGTGTCGTTCCGGGAAATTTAACATAGGATTCCCTACCCCAAAAGTGACGAATTTTAAAAATATTCGGAAATAGGTTTAACTATACAGTTTTAGAATGGGAATAAGCCACTGAATCGAATGGCGAAGGTTCCAGGTCGATATCGTGAAAAAAAATTTTCCGGATGTTTCCGACGCAAAGGCAGTACCCTTACTGTTTTTCCGCCGAAAATGCCGATTTCGAAAAATAGGATTTTTTCATGGAAATAAATTTTTTAGAATTTTCTCGTGGCTGAAATCGGTTGGGAAGTATATGACTTGGATCGAATGGCGCAGGTTTCAGGTCGATAGCTCGAAATTTTTTAAAAAAAAGTGTCGTTCCGGGAAATTTAACATAGGATTCCCTACCCCAAAAGTGACGAATTTTAAAAATATTCGGAAATGGGTTTAACTATACAGTTTTAGAATGGGAATAAGCCACTGAATCGAATGGCGAAGGTTCCAGGTCGATATCGTGAAAAAAAATTTTCCGGATGTTTCCGACGCAAAGGCAGTACCCTTACTGTTTTTCCGCCGAAAATGCCGATTTCGAAAAATAGGATTTTTTCATGGAAATAAATTTTTTAGAATTTTCTCGTGGCTGAAATCGGTTGGGAAGTATATGACTTGGATCGAATGGCGCAGGTTTCAGGTCGATAGCTCGAAATTTTTCAAAAAAAAGTGTCGTTCCGGGAAATTTAACATAGGATTCCCTACCCCAAAAGTGACGAATTTTAAAAATATTCGGAAATGGGTTTAACTATACAGTTTTAGAATGGGAATAAGCCACTGAATCGAATGGCGAAGGTTCCAGGTCGATATCGTGAAAAAAAATTTTCCGGATGTTTCCGACGCAAAGGCAGTACCCTTACTGTTTTTCCGCCGAAAATGCCGATTTCGAAAAATAGGATTTTTTCATGGAAATAAATTTTTTAGAATTTTCTCGTGGCTGAAATCGGTTGGGAAGTATATGACTTGGATCGAATGGCGCAGGTTTCAGGTCGATAGCTCGAAATTTTTTTAAAAAAAGTGTCGTTCCGGGAAATTTAACATAGGATTCCCTACCCCAAAAGTGACGAATTTTAAAAATATTCGGAAATAGGTTTAACTATACAGTTTTAGAATGGGAATAAGCCACTGAATCGAATGGCGAAGGTTCCAGGTCGATATCGTGAAAAAAAATTTTCCGGATGTTTCCGACGCAAAGGCAGTACCCTTACTGTTTTTCCGCCGAAAATGCCGATTTCGAAAAATAGGATTTTTTCATGGAAATAAATTTTTTAGAATTTTCTCGTGGCTGAAATCGGTTGGGAAGTATATGACTTGGATCGAATGGCGCAGGTTTCAGGTCGATAGCTCGAAATTTAAAAAAAAAAAGTGTCGTTCCGGGAAATTTAACATAGGATTCCCTACCCCAAAAGTGACGAATTTTAAAAATATTCGGAAATGGGTTTAACTATACAGTTTTAGAATGGGAATAAGCCACTGAATCGAATGGCGAAGGTTCCAGGTCGATATCGTGAAAAAAAATTTTCCGGATGTTTCCGACGCAAAGGCAGTACCCTTACTGTTTTTCCGCCGAAAATGCCGATTTCGAAAAATAGGATTTTTTCATGGAAATAAATTTTTTAGAATTTTCTCGTGGCTGAAATCGGTTGGGAAGTATATGACTTGGATCGAATGGCGCAGGTTTCAGGTCGATAGCTCGAAATTTTTTAAAAAAAAGTGTCGTTCCGGGAAATTTAACATAGGATTCCCTACCCCAAAAGTGACGAATTTTAAAAATATTCGGAAATGGGTTTAACTATACAGTTTTAGAATGGGAATAAGCCACTGAATCGAATGGCGAAGGTTCCAGGTCGATATCGTGAAAAAAAATTTTCCGGATGTTTCCGACGCAAAGGCAGTACCCTTACTGTTTTTCCGCCGAAAATGCCGATTTCGAAAAATAGGATTTTTTCATGGAAATAAATTTTTTAGAATTTTCTCGTGGCTGAAATCGGTTGGGAAGTATATGACTTGGATCGAATGGCGCAGGTTTCAGGTCGATAGCTCGAAATTTTTAAAAAAAAAGTGTCGTTCCGGGAAATTTAACATAGGATTCCCTACCCCAAAAGTGACGAATTTTAAAAATATTCGGAAATGGGTTTAACTATACAGTTTTAGAATGGGAATAAGCCACTGAATCGAATGGCGAAGGTTCCAGGTCGATATCGTGAAAAAAAATTTTCCGGATGTTTCCGACGCAAAGGCAGTACCCTTACTGTTTTTCCGCCGAAAATGCCGATTTCGAAAAATAGGATTTTTTCATGGAAATAAATTTTTTAGAATTTTCTCGTGGCTGAAATCGGTTGGGAAGTATATGACTTGGATGGAATGGCGCAGGTTTCAGGTCGATAGCTCGAAATTTTTTAAAAAAAAGTGTCGTTCCGGGAAATTTAACATAGGATTCCCTACCCCAAAAGTGACGAATTTTAAAAATATTCGGAAATGGGTTTAACTATACAGTTTTAGAATGGGAATAAGCCACTGAATCGAATGGCGAAGGTTCCAGGTCGATATCGTGAAAAAAAATTTTCCGGATGTTTCCGACGCAAAGGCAGTACCCTTACTGTTTTTCCGCCGAAAATGCCGATTTCGAAAAATAGGATTTTTTCATGGAAATAAATTTTTTAGAATTTTCTCGTGGCTGAAATCGGTTGGGAAGTATATGACTTGGATCGAATGGCGCAGGTTTCAGGTCGATAGCTCGAAATTTTTTAAAAAAAAGTGTCGTTCCGGGAAATTTAACATAGGATTCCCTACCCCAAAAGTGACGAATTTTAAAAATATTCGGAAATGGGTTTAACTATACAGTTTTAGAATGGGAATAAGCCACTGAATCGAATGGCGAAGGTTCCAGGTCGATATCGTGAAAAAAAATTTTCCGGATGTTTCCGACGCAAAGGCAGTACCCTTACTGTTTTTCCGCCGAAAATGCCGATTTCGAAAAATAGGATTTTTTCATGGAAATAAATTTTTTAGAATTTTCTCGTGGCTGAAATCGGTTGGGAAGTATATGACTTGGATCGAATGGCGCAGGTTTCAGGTCGATAGCTCGAAATTTTTAAAAAAAAAGTGTCGTTCCGGGAAATTTAACATAGGATTCCCTACCCCAAAAGTGACGAATTTTAAAAATATTCGGAAATGGGTTTAACTATACAGTTTTAGAATGGGAATAAGCCACTGAATCGAATGGCGAAGGTTCCAGGTCGATATCGTGAAAAAAAATTTTCCGGATGTTTCCGACGCAAAGGCAGTACCCTTACTGTTTTTCCGCCGAAAATGCCGATTTCGAAAAATAGGATTTTTTCATGGAAATAAATTTTTTAGAATTTTCTCGTGGCTGAAATCGGTTGGGAAGTATATGACTTGGATCGAATGGCGCAGGTTTCAGGTCGATAGCTCGAAATTTTTTTAAAAAAAGTGTCGTTCCGGGAAATTTAACATAGGATTCCCTACCCCAAAAGTGACGAATTTTAAAAATATTCTGAAATGGGTTTAACTATACAGTTTTAGAATGGGAATAAGCCACTGAATCGAATGGCGAAGGTTCCAGGTCGATATCGTGAAAAAAAATTTTCCGGATGTTTCCGACGCAAAGGCAGTACCCTTACTGTTTTTCCGCCGAAAATGCCGATTTCGAAAAATAGGATTTTTTCATGGAAATAAATTTTTTAGAATTTTCTCGTGGCTGAAATCGGTTGGGAAGTATATGACTTGGATCGAATGGCGCAGGTTTCAGGTCGATAGCTCGAAATTTAAAAAAAAAAAGTGTCGTTTCGGGAAATTTAACATAGGATTCCCTACCCCAAAAGTGACGAATTTTAAAAATATTCGGAAATAGGTTTAACTATACAGTTTTAGAATGGGAATAAGCCACTGAATCGAATGGCGAAGGTTCCAGGTCGATATCGTGAAAAAAAATTTTCCGGATGTTTCCGACGCAAAGGCAGTACCCTTACTGTTTTTCCGCCGAAAATGCCGATTTCGAAAAATAGGATTTTTTCATGGAAATAAATTTTTTAGAATTTTCTCGTGGCTGAAATCGGTTGGGAAGTATATGACTTGGATCGAATGGCGCAGGTTTCAGGTCGATAGCTCGAAATTTTTTTAAAAAAAGTGTCGTTCCGGGAAATTTAACATAGGATTCCCTACCCCAAAAGTGACGAATTTTAAAAATATTCTGAAATGGGTTTAACTATACAGTTTTAGAATGGGAATAAGCCACTGAATCGAATGGCGAAGGTTCCAGGTCGATATCGTGAAAAAAAATTTTCCGGATGTTTCCGACGCAAAGGCAGTACCCTTACTGTTTTTCCGCCGAAAATGCCGATTTCGAAAAATAGGATTTTTTCATGGAAATAAATTTTTTAGAATTTTCTCGTGGCTGAAATCGGTTGGGAAGTATATGACTTGGATCGAATGGCGCAGGTTTCAGGTCGATAGCTCGAAATTTTTTAAAAAAAAGTGTCGTTCCGGGAAATTTAACATAGGATTCCCTACCCCAAAAGTGACGAATTTTAAAAATATTCGGAAATGGGTTTAACTATACAGTTTTAGAATGGGAATAAGCCACTGAATCGAATGGCGAAGGTTCCAGGTCGATATCGTGAAAAAAAATTTTCCGGATGTTTCCGACGCAAAGGCAGTACCCTTACTGTTTTTCCGCCGAAAATGCCGATTTCGAAAAATAGGATTTTTTCATGGAAATAAATTTTTTAGAATTTTCTCGTGGCTGAAATCGGTTGGGAAGTATATGACTTGGATCGAATGGCGCAGGTTTCAGGTCGATAGCTCGAAATTTTTTTAAAAAAAGTGTCGTTCCGGGAAATTTAACATAGGATTCCCTACCCCAAAAGTGACGAATTTTAAAAATATTCTGAAATGGGTTTAACTATACAGTTTTAGAATGGGAATAAGCCACTGAATCGAATGGCGAAGGTTCCAGGTCGATATCGTGAAAAAAAATTTTCCGGATGTTTCCGACGCAAAGGCAGTACCCTTACTGTTTTTCCGCCGAAAATGCCGATTTCGAAAAATAGGATTTTTTCATGGAAATAAATTTTTTAGAATTTTCTCGTGGCTGAAATCGGTTGGGAAGTATATGACTTGGATCGAATGGCGCAGGTTTCAGGTCGATAGCTCGAAATTTAAAAAAAAAAAGTGTCGTTTCGGGAAATTTAACATAGGATTCCCTACCCCAAAAGTGACGAATTTTAAAAATATTCGGAAATAGGTTTAACTATACAGTTTTAGAATGGGAATAAGCCACTGAATCGAATGGCGAAGGTTCCAGGTCGATATCGTGAAAAAAAATTTTCCGGATGTTTCCGACGCAAAGGCAGTACCCTTACTGTTTTTCCGCCGAAAATGCCGATTTCGAAAAATAGGATTTTTTCATGGAAATAAATTTTTTAGAATTTTCTCGTGGCTGAAATCGGTTGGGAAGTATATGACTTGGATCGAATGGCGCAGGTTTCAGGTCGATAGCTCGAAATTTTTCAAAAAAAAGTGTCGTTCCGGGAAATTTAACATAGGATTCCCTACCCCAAAAGTGACGAATTTTAAAAATATTCGGAAATGGGTTTAACTATACAGTTTTAGAATGGGAATAAGCCACTGAATCGAATGGCGAAGGTTCCAGGTCGATATCGTGAAAAAAAATTTTCCGGATGTTTCCGACGCAAAGGCAGTACCCTTACTGTTTTTCCGCCGAAAATGCCGATTTCGAAAAATAGGATTTTTTCATGGAAATAAATTTTTTAGAATTTTCTCGTGGCTGAAATCGGTTGGGAAGTATATGACTTGGATCGAATGGCGCAGGTTTCAGGTCGATAGCTCGAAATTAAAAAAAAAAAAGTGTCGTTCCGGGAAATTTAACATAGGATTCCCTACCCCAAAAGTGACGAATTTTAAAAATATTCGGAAATGGGTTTAACTATACAGTTTTAGAATGGGAATAAGCCACTGAATCGAATGGCGAAGGTTCCAGGTCGATATCGTGAAAAAAAATTTTCCGGATGTTTCCGACGCAAAGGCAGTACCCTTACTGTTTTTCCGCCGAAAATGCCGATTTCGAAAAATAGGATTTTTTCATGGAAATAAATTTTTTAGAATTTTCTCGTGGCTGAAATCGGTTGGGAAGTATATGACTTGGATCGAATGGCGCAGGTTTCAGGTCGATAGCTCGAAATTAAAAAAAAAAAAGTGTCGTTCCGGGAAATTTAACATAGGATTCCCTACCCCAAAAGTGACGAATTTTAAAAATATTCGGAAATAGGTTTAACTATACAGTTTTAGAATGGGAATAAGCCACTGAATCGAATGGCGAAGGTTCCAGGTCGATATCGTGAAAAAAAATTTTCCGGATGTTTCCGACGCAAAGGCAGTACCCTTACTGTTTTTCCGCCGAAAATGCCGATTTCGAAAAATAGGATTTTTTCATGGAAATAAATTTTTTAGAATTTTCTCGTGGCTGAAATCGGTTGGGAAGTATATGACTTGGATCGAATGGCGCAGGTTTCAGGTCGATAGCTCGAAATTTTTAAAAAAAAAGTGTCGTTCCGGGAAATTTAACATAGGATTCCCTACCCCAAAAGTGACGAATTTTAAAAATATTCGGAAATGGGTTTAACTATACAGTTTTAGAATGGGAATAAGCCACTGAATCGAATGGCGAAGGTTCCAGGTCGATATCGTGAAAAAAAATTTTCCGGATGTTTCCGACGCAAAGGCAGTACCCTTACTGTTTTTCCGCCGAAAATGCCGATTTCGAAAAATAGGATTTTTTCATGGAAATAAATTTTTTAGAATTTTCTCGTGGCTGAAATCGGTTGGGAAGTATATGACTTGGATCGAATGGCGCAGGTTTCAGGTCGATAGCTCGAAATTTAAAAAAAAAAAGTGTCGTTTCGGGAAATTTAACATAGGATTCCCTACCCCAAAAGTGACGAATTTTAAAAATATTCGGAAATAGGTTTAACTATACAGTTTTAGAATGGGAATAAGCCACTGAATCGAATGGCGAAGGTTCCAGGTCGATATCGTGAAAAAAAATTTTCCGGATGTTTCCGACGCAAAGGCAGTACCCTTACTGTTTTTCCGCCGAAAATGCCGATTTCGAAAAATAGGATTTTTTCATGGAAATAAATTTTTTAGAATTTTCTCGTGGCTGAAATCGGTTGGGAAGTATATGACTTGGATCGAATGGCGCAGGTTTCAGGTCGATAGCTCGAAATTTTTCAAAAAAAAGTGTCGTTCCGGGAAATTTAACATAGGATTCCCTACCCCAAAAGTGACGAATTTTAAAAATATTCGGAAATGGGTTTAACTATACAGTTTTAGAATGGGAATAAGCCACTGAATCGAATGGCGAAGGTTCCAGGTCGATATCGTGAAAAAAAATTTTCCGGATGTTTCCGACGCAAAGGCAGTACCCTTACTGTTTTTCCGCCGAAAATGCCGATTTCGAAAAATAGGATTTTTTCATGGAAATAAATTTTTTAGAATTTTCTCGTGGCTGAAATCGGTTGGGAAGTATATGACTTGGATCGAATGGCGCAGGTTTCAGGTCGATAGCTCGAAATTAAAAAAAAAAAAGTGTCGTTCCGGGAAATTTAACATAGGATTCCCTACCCCAAAAGTGACGAATTTTAAAAATATTCGGAAATGGGTTTAACTATACAGTTTTAGAATGGGAATAAGCCACTGAATCGAATGGCGAAGGTTCCAGGTCGATATCGTGAAAAAAAATTTTCCGGATGTTTCCGACGCAAAGGCAGTACCCTTACTGTTTTTCCGCCGAAAATGCCGATTTCGAAAAATAGGATTTTTTCATGGAAATAAATTTTTTAGAATTTTCTCGTGGCTGAAATCGGTTGGGAAGTATATGACTTGGATCGAATGGCGCAGGTTTCAGGTCGATAGCTCGAAATTAAAAAAAAAAAAGTGTCGTTCCGGGAAATTTAACATAGGATTCCCTACCCCAAAAGTGACGAATTTTAAAAATATTCGGAAATAGGTTTAACTATACAGTTTTAGAATGGGAATAAGCCACTGAATCGAATGGCGAAGGTTCCAGGTCGATATCGTGAAAAAAAATTTTCCGGATGTTTCCGACGCAAAGGCAGTACCCTTACTGTTTTTCCGCCGAAAATGCCGATTTCGAAAAATAGGATTTTTTCATGGAAATAAATTTTTTAGAATTTTCTCGTGGCTGAAATCGGTTGGGAAGTATATGACTTGGATCGAATGGCGCAGGTTTCAGGTCGATAGCTCGAAATTTTTTAAAAAAAAGTGTCGTTCCGGGAAATTTAACATAGGATTCCCTACCCCAAAAGTGACGAATTTTAAAAATATTCGGAAATGGGTTTAACTATACAGTTTTAGAATGGGAATAAGCCACTGAATCGAATGGCGAAGGTTCCAGGTCGATATCGTGAAAAAAAATTTTCCGGATGTTTCCGACGCAAAGGCAGTACCCTTACTGTTTTTCCGCCGAAAATGCCGATTTCGAAAAATAGGATTTTTTCATGGAAATAAATTTTTTAGAATTTTCTCGTGGCTGAAATCGGTTGGGAAGTATATGACTTGGATCGAATGGCGCAGGTTTCAGGTCGATAGCTCGAAATTTTAAAAAAAAAAGTGTCGTTCCGGGAAATTTAACATAGGATTCCCTACCCCAAAAGTGACGAATTTTAAAAATATTCGGAAATGGGTTTAACTATACAGTTTTAGAATGGGAATAAGCCACTGAATCGAATGGCGAAGGTTCCAGGTCGATATCGTGAAAAAAAATTTTCCGGATGTTTCCGACGCAAAGGCAGTACCCTTACTGTTTTTCCGCCGAAAATGCCGATTTCGAAAAATAGGATTTTTTCATGGAAATAAATTTTTTAGAATTTTCTCGTGGCTGAAATCGGTTGGGAAGTATATGACTTGGATCGAATGGCGCAGGTTTCAGGTCGATAGCTCGAAATTTTTTTAAAAAAAGTGTCGTTCCGGGAAATTTAACATAGGATTCCCTACCCCAAAAGTGACGAATTTTAAAAATATTCTGAAATGGGTTTAACTATACAGTTTTAGAATGGGAATAAGCCACTGAATCGAATGGCGAAGGTTCCAGGTCGATATCGTGAAAAAAAATTTTCCGGATGTTTCCGACGCAAAGGCAGTACCCTTACTGTTTTTCCGCCGAAAATGCCGATTTCGAAAAATAGGATTTTTTCATGGAAATAAATTTTTTAGAATTTTCTCGTGGCTGAAATCGGTTGGGAAGTATATGACTTGGATCGAATGGCGCAGGTTTCAGGTCGATAGCTCGAAATTTAAAAAAAAAAAGTGTCGTTTCGGGAAATTTAACATAGGATTCCCTACCCCAAAAGTGACGAATTTTAAAAATATTCGGAAATAGGTTTAACTATACAGTTTTAGAATGGGAATAAGCCACTGAATCGAATGGCGAAGGTTCCAGGTCGATATCGTGAAAAAAAATTTTCCGGATGTTTCCGACGCAAAGGCAGTACCCTTACTGTTTTTCCGCCGAAAATGCCGATTTCGAAAAATAGGATTTTTTCATGGAAATAAATTTTTTAGAATTTTCTCGTGGCTGAAATCGGTTGGGAAGTATATGACTTGGATGGAATGGCGCAGGTTTCAGGTCGATAGCTCGAAATTTTTAAAAAAAAAGTGTCGTTCCGGGAAATTTAACATAGGATTCCCTACCCCAAAAGTGACGAATTTTAAAAATATTCTGAAATGGGTTTAACTATACAGTTTTAGAATGGGAATAAGCCACTGAATCGAATGGCGAAGGTTCCAGGTCGATATCGTGAAAAAAAATTTTCCGGATGTTTCCGACGCAAAGGCAGTACCCTTACTGTTTTTCCGCCGAAAATGCCGATTTCGAAAAATAGGATTTTTTCATGGAAATAAATTTTTTAGAATTTTCTCGTGGCTGAAATCGGTTGGGAAGTATATGACTTGGATCGAATGGCGCAGGTTTCAGGTCGATAGCTCGAAATTTTTTAAAAAAAAGTGTCGTTCCGGGAAATTTAACATAGGATTCCCTACCCCAAAAGTGACGAATTTTAAAAATATTCGGAAATGGGTTTAACTATACAGTTTTAGAATGGGAATAAGCCACTGAATCGAATGGCGAAGGTTCCAGGTCGATATCGTGAAAAAAAATTTTCCGGATGTTTCCGACGCAAAGGCAGTACCCTTACTGTTTTTCCGCCGAAAATGCCGATTTCGAAAAATAGGATTTTTTCATGGAAATAAATTTTTTAGAATTTTCTCGTGGCTGAAATCGGTTGGGAAGTATATGACTTGGATCGAATGGCGCAGGTTTCAGGTCGATAGCTCGAAATTTTAAAAAAAAAAGTGTCGTTCCGGGAAATTTAACATAGGATTCCCTACCCCAAAAGTGACGAATTTTAAAAATATTCGGAAATGGGTTTAACTATACAGTTTTAGAATGGGAATAAGCCACTGAATCGAATGGCGAAGGTTCCAGGTCGATATCGTGAAAAAAAATTTTCCGGATGTTTCCGACGCAAAGGCAGTACCCTTACTGTTTTTCCGCCGAAAATGCCGATTTCGAAAAATAGGATTTTTTCATGGAAATAAATTTTTTAGAATTTTCTCGTGGCTGAAATCGGTTGGGAAGTATATGACTTGGATCGAATGGCGCAGGTTTCAGGTCGATAGCTCGAAATTTTTTTAAAAAAAGTGTCGTTCCGGGAAATTTAACATAGGATTCCCTACCCCAAAAGTGACGAATTTTAAAAATATTCTGAAATGGGTTTAACTATACAGTTTTAGAATGGGAATAAGCCACTGAATCGAATGGCGAAGGTTCCAGGTCGATATCGTGAAAAAAAATTTTCCGGATGTTTCCGACGCAAAGGCAGTACCCTTACTGTTTTTCCGCCGAAAATGCCGATTTCGAAAAATAGGATTTTTTCATGGAAATAAATTTTTTAGAATTTTCTCGTGGCTGAAATCGGTTGGGAAGTATATGACTTGGATCGAATGGCGCAGGTTTCAGGTCGATAGCTCGAAATTTAAAAAAAAAAAGTGTCGTTTCGGGAAATTTAACATAGGATTCCCTACCCCAAAAGTGACGAATTTTAAAAATATTCGGAAATAGGTTTAACTATACAGTTTTAGAATGGGAATAAGCCACTGAATCGAATGGCGAAGGTTCCAGGTCGATATCGTGAAAAAAAATTTTCCGGATGTTTCCGACGCAAAGGCAGTACCCTTACTGTTTTTCCGCCGAAAATGCCGATTTCGAAAAATAGGATTTTTTCATGGAAATAAATTTTTTAGAATTTTCTCGTGGCTGAAATCGGTTGGGAAGTATATGACTTGGATGGAATGGCGCAGGTTTCAGGTCGATAGCTCGAAATTTTTAAAAAAAAAGTGTCGTTCCGGGAAATTTAACATAGGATTCCCTACCCCAAAAGTGACGAATTTTAAAAATATTCTGAAATGGGTTTAACTATACAGTTTTAGAATGGGAATAAGCCACTGAATCGAATGGCGAAGGTTCCAGGTCGATATCGTGAAAAAAAATTTTCCGGATGTTTCCGACGCAAAGGCAGTACCCTTACTGTTTTTCCGCCGAAAATGCCGATTTCGAAAAATAGGATTTTTTCATGGAAATAAATTTTTTAGAATTTTCTCGTGGCTGAAATCGGTTGGGAAGTATATGACTTGGATCGAATGGCGCAGGTTTCAGGTCGATAGCTCGAAATTTTTTAAAAAAAAGTGTCGTTCCGGGAAATTTAACATAGGATTCCCTACCCCAAAAGTGACGAATTTTAAAAATATTCGGAAATGGGTTTAACTATACAGTTTTAGAATGGGAATAAGCCACTGAATCGAATGGCGAAGGTTCCAGGTCGATATCGTGAAAAAAAATTTTCCGGATGTTTCCGACGCAAAGGCAGTACCCTTACTGTTTTTCCGCCGAAAATGCCGATTTCGAAAAATAGGATTTTTTCATGGAAATAAATTTTTTAGAATTTTCTCGTGGCTGAAATCGGTTGGGAAGTATATGACTTGGATCGAATGGCGCAGGTTTCAGGTCGATAGCTCGAAATTTTTTAAAAAAAAGTGTCGTTCCGGGAAATTTAACATAGGATTCCCTACCCCAAAAGTGACGAATTTTAAAAATATTCGGAAATGGGTTTAACTATACAGTTTTAGAATGGGAATAAGCCACTGAATCGAATGGCGAAGGTTCCAGGTCGATATCGTGAAAAAAAATTTTCCGGATGTTTCCGACGCAAAGGCAGTACCCTTACTGTTTTTCCGCCGAAAATGCCGATTTCGAAAAATAGGATTTTTTCATGGAAATAAATTTTTTAGAATTTTCTCGTGGCTGAAATCGGTTGGGAAGTATATGACTTGGATCGAATGGCGCAGGTTTCAGGTCGATAGCTCGAAATTTTTTAAAAAAAAGTGTCGTTCCGGGAAATTTAACATAGGATTCCCTACCCCAAAAGTGACGAATTTTAAAAATATTCGGAAATGGGTTTAACTATACAGTTTTAGAATGGGAATAAGCCACTGAATCGAATGGCGAAGGTTCCAGGTCGATATCGTGAAAAAAAATTTTCCGGATGTTTCCGACGCAAAGGCAGTACCCTTACTGTTTTTCCGCCGAAAATGCCGATTTCGAAAAATAGGATTTTTTCATGGAAATAAATTTTTTAGAATTTTCTCGTGGCTGAAATCGGTTGGGAAGTATATGACTTGGATCGAATGGCGCAGGTTTCAGGTCGATAGCTCGAAATTTTTTTAAAAAAAGTGTCGTTCCGGGAAATTTAACATAGGATTCCCTACCCCAAAAGTGACGAATTTTAAAAATATTCTGAAATGGGTTTAACTATACAGTTTTAGAATGGGAATAAGCCACTGAATCGAATGGCGAAGGTTCCAGGTCGATATCGTGAAAAAAAATTTTCCGGATGTTTCCGACGCAAAGGCAGTACCCTTACTGTTTTTCCGCCGAAAATGCCGATTTCGAAAAATAGGATTTTTTCATGGAAATAAATTTTTTAGAATTTTCTCGTGGCTGAAATCGGTTGGGAAGTATATGACTTGGATCGAATGGCGCAGGTTTCAGGTCGATAGCTCGAAATTTAAAAAAAAAAAGTGTCGTTTCGGGAAATTTAACATAGGATTCCCTACCCCAAAAGTGACGAATTTTAAAAATATTCGGAAATAGGTTTAACTATACAGTTTTAGAATGGGAATAAGCCACTGAATCGAATGGCGAAGGTTCCAGGTCGATATCGTGAAAAAAAATTTTCCGGATGTTTCCGACGCAAAGGCAGTACCCTTACTGTTTTTCCGCCGAAAATGCCGATTTCGAAAAATAGGATTTTTTCATGGAAATAAATTTTTTAGAATTTTCTCGTGGCTGAAATCGGTTGGGAAGTATATGACTTGGATGGAATGGCGCAGGTTTCAGGTCGATAGCTCGAAATTTTTTTAAAAAAAGTGTCGTTCCGGGAAATTTAACATAGGATTCCCTACCCCAAAAGTGACGAATTTTAAAAATATTCTGAAATGGGTTTAACTATACAGTTTTAGAATGGGAATAAGCCACTGAATCGAATGGCGAAGGTTCCAGGTCGATATCGTGAAAAAAAATTTTCCGGATGTTTCCGACGCAAAGGCAGTACCCTTACTGTTTTTCCGCCGAAAATGCCGATTTCGAAAAATAGGATTTTTTCATGGAAATAAATTTTTTAGAATTTTCTCGTGGCTGAAATCGGTTGGGAAGTATATGACTTGGATCGAATGGCGCAGGTTTCAGGTCGATAGCTCGAAATTTTTTAAAAAAAAGTGTCGTTCCGGGAAATTTAACATAGGATTCCCTACCCCAAAAGTGACGAATTTTAAAAATATTCGGAAATGGGTTTAACTATACAGTTTTAGAATGGGAATAAGCCACTGAATCGAATGGCGAAGGTTCCAGGTCGATATCGTGAAAAAAAATTTTCCGGATGTTTCCGACGCAAAGGCAGTACCCTTACTGTTTTTCCGCCGAAAATGCCGATTTCGAAAAATAGGATTTTTTCATGGAAATAAATTTTTTAGAATTTTCTCGTGGCTGAAATCGGTTGGGAAGTATATGACTTGGATCGAATGGCGCAGGTTTCAGGTCGATAGCTCGAAATTTTTAAAAAAAAAGTGTCGTTCCGGGAAATTTAACATAGGATTCCCTACCCCAAAAGTGACGAATTTTAAAAATATTCTGAAATGGGTTTAACTATACAGTTTTAGAATGGGAATAAGCCACTGAATCGAATGGCGAAGGTTCCAGGTCGATATCGTGAAAAAAAATTTTCCGGATGTTTCCGACGCAAAGGCAGTACCCTTACTGTTTTTCCGCCGAAAATGCCGATTTCGAAAAATAGGATTTTTTCATGGAAATAAATTTTTTAGAATTTTCTCGTGGCTGAAATCGGTTGGGAAGTATATGACTTGGATCGAATGGCGCAGGTTTCAGGTCGATAGCTCGAAATTTAAAAAAAAAAAGTGTCGTTTCGGGAAATTTAACATAGGATTCCCTACCCCAAAAGTGACGAATTTTAAAAATATTCGGAAATAGGTTTAACTATACAGTTTTAGAATGGGAATAAGCCACTGAATCGAATGGCGAAGGTTCCAGGTCGATATCGTGAAAAAAAATTTTCCGGATGTTTCCGACGCAAAGGCAGTACCCTTACTGTTTTTCCGCCGAAAATGCCGATTTCGAAAAATAGGATTTTTTCATGGAAATAAATTTTTTAGAATTTTCTCGTGGCTGAAATCGGTTGGGAAGTATATGACTTGGATCGAATGGCGCAGGTTTCAGGTCGATAGCTCGAAATTTTTTAAAAAAAAGTGTCGTTCCGGGAAATTTAACATAGGATTCCCTACCCCAAAAGTGACGAATTTTAAAAATATTCGGAAATGGGTTTAACTATACAGTTTTAGAATGGGAATAAGCCACTGAATCGAATGGCGAAGGTTCCAGGTCGATATCGTGAAAAAAATTTTTCCGGATGTTTCCGACGCAAAGGCAGTACCCTTACTGTTTTTCCGCCGAAAATGCCGATTTCGAAAAATAGGATTTTTTCATGGAAATAAATTTTTTAGAATTTTCTCGTGGCTGAAATCGGTTGGGAAGTATATGACTTGGATCGAATGGCGCAGGTTTCAGGTCGATAGCTCGAAATTTAAAAAAAAAAAGTGTCGTTCCGGGAAATTTAACATAGGATTCCCTACCCCAAAAGTGACGAATTTTAAAAATATTCGGAAATGGGTTTAACTATACAGTTTTAGAATGGGAATAAGCCACTGAATCGAATGGCGAAGGTTCCAGGTCGATATCGTGAAAAAAAATTTTCCGGATGTTTCCGACGCAAAGGCAGTACCCTTACTGTTTTTCCGCCGAAAATGCCGATTTCGAAAAATAGGATTTTTTCATGGAAATAAATTTTTTAGAATTTTCTCGTGGCTGAAATCGGTTGGGAAGTATATGACTTGGATCGAATGGCGCAGGTTTCAGGTCGATAGCTCGAAATTTTTTAAAAAAAAGTGTCGTTCCGGGAAATTTAACATAGGATTCCCTACCCCAAAAGTGACGAATTTTAAAAATATTCGGAAATGGGTTTAACTATACAGTTTTAGAATGGGAATAAGCCACTGAATCGAATGGCGAAGGTTCCAGGTCGATATCGTGAAAAAAAATTTTCCGGATGTTTCCGACGCAAAGGCAGTACCCTTACTGTTTTTCCGCCGAAAATGCCGATTTCGAAAAATAGGATTTTTTCATGGAAATAAATTTTTTAGAATTTTCTCGTGGCTGAAATCGGTTGGGAAGTATATGACTTGGATCGAATGGCGCAGGTTTCAGGTCGATAGCTCGAAATTTTTCAAAAAAAAGTGTCGTTCCGGGAAATTTAACATAGGATTCCCTACCCCAAAAGTGACGAATTTTAAAAATATTCGGAAATGGGTTTAACTATACAGTTTTAGAATGGGAATAAGCCACTGAATCGAATGGCGAAGGTTCCAGGTCGATATCGTGAAAAAAAATTTTCCGGATGTTTCCGACGCAAAGGCAGTACCCTTACTGTTTTTCCGCCGAAAATGCCGATTTCGAAAAATAGGATTTTTTCATGGAAATAAATTTTTTAGAATTTTCTCGTGGCTGAAATCGGTTGGGAAGTATATGACTTGGATCGAATGGCGCAGGTTTCAGGTCGATAGCTCGAAATTTTTTTAAAAAAAGTGTCGTTCCGGGAAATTTAACATAGGATTCCCTACCCCAAAAGTGACGAATTTTAAAAATATTCTGAAATGGGTTTAACTATACAGTTTTAGAATGGGAATAAGCCACTGAATCGAATGGCGAAGGTTCCAGGTCGATATCGTGAAAAAAAATTTTCCGGATGTTTCCGACGCAAAGGCAGTACCCTTACTGTTTTTCCGCCGAAAATGCCGATTTCGAAAAATAGGATTTTTTCATGGAAATAAATTTTTTAGAATTTTCTCGTGGCTGAAATCGGTTGGGAAGTATATGACTTGGATCGAATGGCGCAGGTTTCAGGTCGATAGCTCGAAATTTAAAAAAAAAAAGTGTCGTTTCGGGAAATTTAACATAGGATTCCCTACCCCAAAAGTGACGAATTTTAAAAATATTCGGAAATAGGTTTAACTATACAGTTTTAGAATGGGAATAAGCCACTGAATCGAATGGCGAAGGTTCCAGGTCGATATCGTGAAAAAAAATTTTCCGGATGTTTCCGACGCAAAGGCAGTACCCTTACTGTTTTTCCGCCGAAAATGCCGATTTCGAAAAATAGGATTTTTTCATGGAAATAAATTTTTTAGAATTTTCTCGTGGTTGAAATCGGTTGGGAAGTATATGACTTGGATCGAATGGCGCAGGTTTCAGGTCGATAGCTCGAAATTTAAAAAAAAAAAGTGTCGTTCCGGGAAATTTAACATAGGATTCCCTACCCCAAAAGTGACGAATTTTAAAAATATTCGGAAATGGGTTTAACTATACAGTTTTAGAATGGGAATAAGCCACTGAATCGAATGGCGAAGGTTCCAGGTCGATATCGTGAAAAAAAATTTTCCGGATGTTTCCGACGCAAAGGCAGTACCCTTACTGTTTTTCCGCCGAAAATGCCGATTTCGAAAAATAGGATTTTTTCATGGAAATAAATTTTTTAGAATTTTCTCGTGGCTGAAATCGGTTGGGAAGTATATGACTTGGATCGAATGGCGCAGGTTTCAGGTCGATAGCTCGAAATTTTTTTAAAAAAAGTGTCGTTCCGGGAAATTTAACATAGGATTCCCTACCCCAAAAGTGACGAATTTTAAAAATATTCTGAAATGGGTTTAACTATACAGTTTTAGAATGGGAATAAGCCACTGAATCGAATGGCGAAGGTTCCAGGTCGATATCGTGATAAAAAATTTTCCGGATGTTTCCGACGCAAAGGCAGTACCCTTACTGTTTTTCCGCCGAAAATGCCGATTTCGAAAAATAGGATTTTTTCATGGAAATAAATTTTTTAGAATTTTCTCGTGGCTGAAATCGGTTGGGAAGTATATGACTTGGATCGAATGGCGCAGGTTTCAGGTCGATAGCTCGAAATTTTTTAAAAAAAAGTGTCGTTCCGGGAAATTTAACATAGGATTCCCTACCCCAAAAGGGACGAATTTTAAAACTTGTCGGAAAAGGGTTTATATATACAGTTTTAGAATGGGAATAAGCCACTGAATCGAATGGCGAAGGTTCCAGGTCGATATCGTGAAAAAAAATTTTCCGGATGTTTCCGACGCAAAGGCAGTACCCTTACTGTTTTTCCGCCGAAAATGCCGATTTCGAAAAATAGGATTTTTTCATGGAAATAAATTTTTTAGAATTTTCTCGTGGCTGAAATCGGTTGGGAAGTATATGACTTGGATCGAATGGCGCAGGTTTCAGGTCGATAGCTCGAAATTTTTTAAAAAAAAGTGTCGTTCCGGGAAATTTAACATAGGATTCCCTACCCCAAAAGTGACGAATTTTAAAAATATTCGGAAATGGGTTTAACTATACAGTTTTAGAATGGGAATAAGCCACTGAATCGAATGGCGAAGGTTCCAGGTCGATATCGTGAAAAAAAATTTTCCGGATGTTTCCGACGCAAAGGCAGTACCCTTACTGTTTTTCCGCCGAAAATGCCGATTTCGAAAAATAGGATTTTTTCATGGAAATAAATTTTTTAGAATTTTCTCGTGGCTGAAATCGGTTGGGAAGTATATGACTTGGATCGAATGGCGCAGGTTTCAGGTCGATAGCTCGAAATTTTTCAAAAAAAAGTGTCGTTCCGGGAAATTTAACATAGGATTCCCTACCCCAAAAGTGACGAATTTTAAAAATATTCGGAAATGGGTTTAACTATACAGTTTTAGAATGGGAATAAGCCACTGAATCGAATGGCGAAGGTTCCAGGTCGATATCGTGAAAAAAAAATTTCCGGATGTTTCCGACGCAAAGGCAGTACCCTTACTGTTTTTCCGTCGAAAATGCCGATTTCGAAAAATAGGATTTTTTCATGGAAATAAATTTTTTAGAATTTTCTCGTGGCTGAAATCGGTTGGGAAGTATATGACTTGGATCGAATGGCGCAGGTTTCAGGTCGATAGCTCGAAATTTTTTTAAAAAAAGTGTCGTTCCGGGAAATTTAACATAGGATTCCCTACCCCAAAAGTGACGAATTTTAAAAATATTCTGAAATGGGTTTAACTATACAGTTTTAGAATGGGAATAAGCCACTGAATCGAATGGCGAAGGTTCCAGGTCGATATCGTGAAAAAAAATTTTCCGGATGTTTCCGACGCAAAGGCAGTACCCTTACTGTTTTTCCGCCGAAAATGCCGATTTCGAAAAATAGGATTTTTTCATGGAAATAAATTTTTTAGAATTTTCTCGTGGCTGAAATCGGTTGGGAAGTATATGACTTGGATCGAATGGCGCAGGTTTCAGGTCGATAGCTCGAAATATAAAAAAAAAAAGTGTCGTTTCGGGAAATTTAACATAGGATTCCCTACCCCAAAAGTGACGAATTTTAAAAATATTCGGAAATAGGTTTAACTATACAGTTTTAGAATGGGAATAAGCCACTGAATCGAATGGCGAAGGTTCCAGGTCGATATCGTGAAAAAAAATTTTCCGGATGTTTCCGACGCAAAGGCAGTACCCTTACTGTTTTTCCGCCGAAAATGCCGATTTCGAAAAATAGGATTTTTTCATGGAAATAAATTTTTTAGAATTTTCTCGTGGCTGAAATCGGTTGGGAAGTATATGACTTGGATCGAATGGCGCAGGTTTCAGGTCGATAGCTCGAAATTTTTCAAAAAAAAGTGTCGTTCCGGGAAATTTAACATAGGATTCCCTACCCCAAAAGTGACGAATTTTAAAAATATTCGGAAATGGGTTTAACTATACAGTTTTAGAATGGGAATAAGCCACTGAATCGAATGGCGAAGGTTCCAGGTCGATATCGTGAAAAAAAATTTTCCGGATGTTTCCGACGCAAAGGCAGTACCCTTACTGTTTTTCCGTCGAAAATGCCGATTTCGAAAAATAGGATTTTTTCATGGAAATAAATTTTTTAGAATTTTCTCGTGGCTGAAATCGGTTGGGAAGTATATGACTTGGATCGAATGGCGCAGGTTTCAGGTCGATAGCTCGAAATTTTTTTAAAAAAAGTGTCGTTCCGGGAAATTTAACATAGGATTCCCTACCCCAAAAGTGACGAATTTTAAAAATATTCGGAAATGGGTTTAACTATACAGTTTTAGAATGGGAATAAGCCACTGAATCGAATGGCGAAGGTTCCAGGTCGATATCGTGAAAAAAAATTTTCCGGATGTTTCCGACGCAAAGGCAGTACCGTTACTGTTTTTCCGCCGAAAATGCCGATTTCGAAAAATAGGATTTTTTCATGGAAATAAATTTTTTAGAATTTTCTCGTGGCTGAAATCGGTTGGGAAGTATATGACTTGGATCGAATGGCGCAGGTTTCAGGTCGATAGCTCGAAATTTAAAAAAAAAAAGTGTCGTTTCGGGAAATTTAACATAGGATTCCCTACCCCAAAAGTGACGAATTTTAAAAATATTCGGAAATAGGTTTAACTATACAGTTTTAGAATGGGAATAAGCCACTGAATCGAATGGCGAAGGTTCCAGGTCGATATCGTGAAAAAAAATTTTCCGGATGTTTCCGACGCAAAGGCAGTACCCTTACTGTTTTTCCGCCGAAAATGCCGATTTCGAAAAATAGGATTTTTTCATGGAAATAAATTTTTTAGAATTTTCTCGTGGCTGAAATCGGTTGGGAAGTATATGACTTGGATCGAATGGCGCAGGTTTCAGGTCGATAGCTCGAAATTTTTCAAAAAAAAGTGTCGTTCCGGGAAATTTAACATAGGATTCCCTACCCCAAAAGTGACGAATTTTAAAAATATTCGGAAATGGGTTTAACTATACAGTTTTAGAATGGGAATAAGCCACTGAATCGAATGGCGAAGGTTCCAGGTCGATATCGTGAAAAAAAATTTTCCGGATGTTTCCGACGCAAAGGCAGTACCCTTACTGTTTTTCCGCCGAAAATGCCGATTTCGAAAAATAGGATTTTTTCATGGAAATAAATTTTTTAGAATTTTCTCGTGGCTGAAATCGGTTGGGAAGTATATGACTTGGATCGAATGGCGCAGGTTTCAGGTCGATAGCTCGAAATTAAAAAAAAAAAAGTGTCGTTCCGGGAAATTTAACATAGGATTCCCTACCCCAAAAGTGACGAATTTTAAAAATATTCGGAAATGGGTTTAATTATACAGTTTTAGAATGGGAATAAGCCACTGAATCGAATGGCGAAGGTTCCAGGTCGATATCGTGAAAAAAAATTTTCCGGATGTTTCCGACGCAAAGGCAGTACCCTTACTGTTTTTCCGCCGAAAATGCCGATTTCGAAAAATAGGATTTTTTCATGGAAATAAATTTTTTAGAATTTTCTCGTGGCTGAAATCGGTTGGGAAGTATATGACTTGGATCGAATGGCGCAGGTTTCAGGTCGATAGCTCGAAATTAAAAAAAAAAAAGTGTCGTTCCGGGAAATTTAACATAGGATTCCCTACCCCAAAAGTGACGAATTTTAAAAATATTCGGAAATAGGTTTAACTATACAGTTTTAGAATGGGAATAAGCCACTGAATCGAATGGCGAAGGTTCCAGGTCGATATCGTGAAAAAAAATTTTCCGGATGTTTCCGACGCAAAGGCAGTACCCTTACTGTTTTTCCGCCGAAAATGCCGATTTCGAAAAATAGGATTTTTTCATGGAAATAAATTTTTTAGAATTTTCTCGTGGCTGAAATCGGTTGGGAAGTATATGACTTGGATCGAATGGCGCAGGTTTCAGGTCGATAGCTCGAAATTTTTAAAAAAAAAGTGTCGTTCCGGGAAATTTAACATAGGATTCCCTACCCCAAAAGTGACGAATTTTAAAAATATTCGGAAATGGGTTTAACTATACAGTTTTAGAATGGGAATAAGCCACTGAATCGAATGGCGAAGGTTCCAGGTCGATATCGTGAAAAAAAATTTTCCGGATGTTTCCGACGCAAAGGCAGTACCCTTACTGTTTTTCCGCCGAAAATGCCGATTTCGAAAAATAGGATTTTTTCATGGAAATAAATTTTTTAGAATTTTCTCGTGGCTGAAATCGGTTGGGAAGTATATGACTTGGATCGAATGGCGCAGGTTTCAGGTCGATAGCTCGAAATTTTTTAAAAAAAAGTGTCGTTCCGGGAAATTTAACATAGGATTCCCTACCCCAAAAGTGACGAATTTTAAAAATATTCGGAAATGGGTTTAACTATACAGTTTTAGAATGGGAATAAGCCACTGAATCGAATGGCGAAGGTTCCAGGTCGATATCGTGAAAAAAAATTTTCCGGATGTTTCCGACGCAAAGGCAGTACCCTTACTGTTTTTCCGCCGAAAATGCCGATTTCGAAAAATAGGATTTTTTCATGGAAATAAATTTTTTAGAATTTTCTCGTGGCTGAAATCGGTTGGGAAGTATATGACTTGGATCGAATGGCGCAGGTTTCAGGTCGATAGCTCGAAATTTAAAAAAAAAAAGTGTCGTTCCGGGAAATTTAACATAGGATTCCCTACCCCAAAAGTGACGAATTTTAAAAATATTCGGAAATGGGTTTAACTATACAGTTTTAGAATGGGAATAAGCCACTGAATCGAATGGCGAAGGTTCCAGGTCGATATCGTGAAAAAAAATTTTCCGGATGTTTCCGACGCAAAGGCAGTACCCTTACTGTTTTTCCGCCGAAAATGCCGATTTCGAAAAATAGGATTTTTTCATGGAAATAAATTTTTTAGAATTTTCTCGTGGCTGAAATCGGTTGGGAAGTATATGACTTGGATCGAATGGCGCAGGTTTCAGGTCGATAGCTCGAAATTTTTTTTAAAAAAGTGTCGTTCCGGGAAATTTAACATAGGATTCCCTACCCCAAAAGTGACGAATTTTAAAAATATTCTGAAATGGGTTTAACTATACAGTTTTAGAATGGGAATAAGCCACTGAATCGAATGGCGAAGGTTCCAGGTCGATATCGTGAAAAAAAATTTTCCGGATGTTTCCGACGCAAAGGCAGTACCCTTACTGTTTTTCCGCCGAAAATGCCGATTTCGAAAAATAGGATTTTTTCATGGAAATAAATTTTTTAGAATTTTCTCGTGGCTGAAATCGGTTGGGAAGTATATGACTTGGATCGAATGGCGCAGGTTTCAGGTCGATAGCTCGAAATTTTTTTAAAAAAAGTGTCGTTCCGGGAAATTTAACATAGGATTCCCTACCCCAAAAGTGACGAATTTTAAAAATATTCTGAAATGGGTTTAACT